>ML675631.1:10688767-10745364 GCA_007922155.1 Mesoclemmys tuberculata
GCTATGAGTTGGGCTGTTGTGCAAGACTGAGTTTAGGATCGTGATATTTTGTTTGCTTGCAGTTGCAGATTTGACTTGCATTTTCTTCCATATGCTTTTCACTTCTACTTTTTACTGGAAGTGTTATATCACTATTTTGACTGTTGCCTCTTAATCTCTTTGGTCAAGCCAGGATAACCAGGAGCATATATTTTAAATGGCTTAATTGCTAGCTTAACGTGAGGCTTCTACTGCATAGCCATGCTAGATATTAACAAGAACAGCAGCAAAGAGTGAGTGACCATAGATGGTTTGAAGCCTCAGATGATAATAGATGTTTGGAACTTGGATCAGTTTTACTCTTCCCAGGGGCTTTGGTATTAAAGGATATTTCTCCCTAACTGCTTAGCATGATAATGTTTAAGCCCTTGCCTTATTGAATTTACTTTTTTTTTTTTAATGGGGAAAACTACCAAGTTACATATAGAGACGTGACTTTCAAAAATGATAAATTTTTAGGTACCCAATTTGAGACTCCTTTAAGAGGCCTGGTTTTCCAAGAGTGGGTGCTCTACTTGTTAAAAATTAGGCCTTTTAAGGTCTCAGGCTGGGCATCCCAAAAAGCATCCAAAATGACTAGTCAGTTTTCAATACCTTGGACTAAATGTCTGTGAATCCTGTAACTACAGCCTAACACTTTTTAGCCTTTATCAAATTTATTAGTAGCAAAGCTGAAGTGTGTGTGTGTGGGGGGGTGTTGAGAGGATGAAGGGTGTTATCATATATTACACGATATTGCTGCTAAGTCTTCTGACAACAGTTACGTGAATGGACTTGAAGCCTGACCTGCAGTGCTCTCATGCAAAACTTTTCCAAACTCTACAAAGTATTTAAGTGTATGATGATGCCTACATCTATAATTAGGCAAATATTCACAAATATTTAGTCCCATAAATCTATGGATTTGCCTCTAGAGAATTTTTTGTTCCTTTTACTAAATTTCCGCAAACGTTCAGAGTGTGTGAAATTTGGGGAAAAAATAAAATGGTCTGAATACTTGTTCAGTTACTTTAACATTACAAGTGTTTATGCAGCCATACTGAAAGCTCTGTGTGTTTGGGGGTCATACATGCAGGAACAATACCATGAGAGTTAGGTGACTCAAGAACACAGAATGAATAGTGAATTATCAACAGTGAATATTCGGAAAAAGAGTCATAGTGATTGAGAATAATCCACGCAAAACCAAACCTGCTGAAAATCCATACATTTTGTATAAATGTAAATATAAATGTGTAAAATTGTGTAAATATAAATTAATAGATGACCACTGAATTTGCAAACTGAAAAAGGGCCTAAATTCTCTGAGTACTGTGAACAGAACACAGGTTCACAGGTCGTGTGTGTCAACCATTACAACATGGGGAAAGGAGGGAATCACCTGAGGCATTAGATCATTTTTTTCACAATAGAGAAAGATTTTCGTATGCATTCATGGGACATAAAGTGATCCTCTCAAATTCACCTGCTAGACTTTACCAGAAGCATCTTAAATTCTGAAATTTTGACTTTTCAAGCATTGCTAACACCATATGCCTCTTTGAAACTGGTAACATTTTTAAGAATAATCTTTTCACTGGTTTTTAAGACCTAAAAAGGCAAAATATTACTTTTTCCCAGTATTTTTAATGTCTCCAATCACTTAACTATTTTCATGCTGTTTTATAGAATATGAGATTATGTTTGTACTTACAATAACATTGGCTACTTACTGCTTGTATTTAGGCTAGGTGGAATTTAATTTTCCCTTAAACATTTTTTTTATATGTAAGTTCCTTTTAGATTTGTATAGCTTTAAATTTTCATAGTTTTGGGAAATTATGAGCAGGGTCATACAATTATTTAATGACAGTGAACATAGAGATTCAAAGAATTAAACTTTATAACTGTTAAAAATAAAATTTTTCAGCATCACATGTCAAAATATGCAAAGTAAATATCCATAAATCAAAATAATAATTTCTCAGGAAGCATTTTTCTTTCTTTGCCTGTCTGTAGATTGATTATTATTGATGTAAATATCTTTTCAATGGCTTATGTGGCTATGGTGAAATTGACATTTACCGACAGTTACCAATTAAAAAAAATCTAATCTTTCCATACCTACTTTTATTGGGGAAAATCAAAACTACAGGTTTATTTCATTTACATAAATGGGGGTCACACATACGAACATGCGCGCACACACACAATATATGTATATATATTTTTAACTATTTTTTCAGTGTAGGGTGCTAAGTAATTCTTAGATAAATAGTAAAGTGTTAGATGCCATCCTGTTCCTGAGTGAGTGGAGACCAGAGAAGGAAAAGGGAAAGCTTCTAGCTTTGTAATGACGGAACACAACTGCAGTCTTGTTACTGATCTAAGTCCAAGATGGTAACCAGGTAGAATTGCAATGGTGCCAGAAGGTGGAGGCAAGTCCACGGTGCTCTCTCTGCTGTATACACTGGCCAACTGTGGAGGAGAGTTCACATGACAGCCTTTCAAGCGTTGGCACAAAAACTGTGCTCCTCCTGTTTGCCCTCCTCAAATCACAAATCTTCCTGCAACTCCTGCTGAGGTGGTCTGCAGTTCCATGTTACCTCCACACATGGTTGTGCATACAAGACACAACCCAGCCCTAAGCATTTAACATAAAATTCTACAGTTATATGAAGGGTTTCCAACTCCATGCTGAAGTTTGTCCTGGTATAGCACCTGGGGCCTGTCCCAAGGCACCACAGCTTTTGACGATAGTCTGAAAAAGGGTGATTTGAACAACAAACTGCCTTTTGATACAAATGTCTTTGTATAAAGAGCTCAGCTCTTGTAGGAGCCATTTTTCTTGATACAAATTTAATATATTGACAGTGAATGTTTGCATGACTTCATTGCAAAAATGTAGGACTTTCATTGGTTTTCTTTTTGTTAGTCTCACTGTGTGCTGTACATTGGGCATGGTGTGAGTTTTATGAAATAGGCAGCCATTACAATTGCTGTTTCATAGTTGCAGGAACCTCGTGCCCTGTACAATAATCAAGTTTCACAACTATTCAACAAAAGCCAGATTGTTTTAAGGTTCTCCTCTGCCTGACTCAGCTCCAAGATGAGAGGAGCATGGAAGAGTAGATTTTGGGGAATTTGGCCTTTTCAGACTGGCAGCAGTATTCTTATTTTAGTTTTTATAGATTTTATATATTTTGAGTAACTGGAAGAAAAATACATGATCAGAAAGAATTCAGGATAAATGGTAAGATGTTCTTTAAATGCTCCAGAGACAAAAAAACAGACAAGGAGTCAATGGAGCCATTAAGGGATCTGTTTTGAAAGTTGATAACAGATGTGGCTGATATTGCTAAGAGCCTAACTTAATTCTTTACTTTATTATTCATGAAAGTAGCAGAAGGTCATATGCTAGAGATGAGGTAAGTTTTCTTTTGGGAGGGGTATAAAATGATGGAAGGAATTTTGATTGCTATCCAGGGCAGATAGTTAGGCAGTTTGAAAAGTTGGAACTGGTGAGGCAGAAGGCTCAGACACATTGTACTTCTTGAATTATTAGAGCATAAATGTGAACAAATGTCCCAGATGAGGAATACAGTAAAACCTAGCTCTGTAGAAAACTCCAAATGGCTTGTAAATAGCTTCATATTCACACATGAGGTTTGCTCTAATTTTGGCCTTAATCCTAAAGTTTCTTAGGGCTGATAAATGACACTGGACAAAATCAGGCACTGTTCTGTGTGGCCTAAAAGTTACTTGGCTCATAAACTAAAATGTTGTCCCTTGGGAAAAGAATGGGTCCAATCCAGAGCTGTGTGAATTAGGAATTTTCCAGTTTGCTGACAATTAAAATAAATAAATATATTGTCTTTCAAATTGAACAGAATGTTAAGGTTGACCTGAAATGGAATATTTTGTTTCAATGACGGTCATTTAAAAATGTTTCTTTCTTTAAATATGAAGGAAATTTTGAAATGAAAATAATTTAAATGATTCATTTTGAAAGTGTCAGTGAAATGTTTCAACTTTTTTTTAATATGAACATGTTGGCAAAACCAACATGACTTCACATTTCAGTGTTGCCAAAAAAAGATGTCCAAAACATTTTGCCCAGCATTAGTCTAAATGAATTGCATCTGAACTTCCTCCTATTTCACTGAAGGTAGCAATGAAACAGGAAACCAATTGGTACAAACTACCAAAAGAATGAGGCTACATAGGGAAGGAAATACTGGAGAACAAAAACGTGGCCAGTGTCATCTTAACTAGGGAAAGTAACTGTTTATACAATTGATGATGCACTCAAAGCAGAAATAGTAAGCATAATTGAATTCCAAAAAGTATTTGAAACTGAAACATGAAAAATGTTCATTTATGAAGTGTGTATGAAGTGTAGGGTTTTGTAACAAGTACACGTTTAGAATAGAGTTAGGGCTTGTCTACATAGGGGTTTTAAAACACATCAATTCACCCCACTTCTAAGAACATCTTAATTAACTTCTGGAAATTTCCATATCTCATTTTCCTCAGTCTGAATTGCTTTAATCAGATAGGCACCTAATATTGTAATTATTTGATGATGAGTATCCTTCTTTATTTAGTTTTGTTCATGTATTAACCCATATTATCATTCATGCCTAGCTGAAATGTTTGTTAAATTTGGGAATACAGCCCATAAATATAGGTGTCCTAAAGACAGAGACTTATCATATACTATAGCCGAACTCATTCCAGTAGGCTCCTAGTAACATACTTATTTAAATTTTATTATTTAATTATCAAATTAACACAGCAGAGTAGCTGATGGGTTGCTGTACAATCTCTTGTGGCCTCCCTCTTACTGCTTCAACTAAAATTGTTTCAGGAATTTGTCTTGGTGAAAGTTTGCAAGACTGACATTAATAGTGCTTTATAAACTTTTTGGAGTGCTCTCCCTTGCTGTACATGCTAACAGCCCTAACTAATTGGAATGCTTATACAAAGAGGTTCATTTAGCCTGTACTTAAAAATTCCTGACACTAAGCCGCACTGCCTTGAAAATAAAGCAAGTTTTGGATTCTTTTACCACCTGCCGCTGTGAGGATTTATTTGAATAAATAAATAAGCTGTCCAGGTTTTTAGTAGGATTTATACTGCCCTATGTCTTACAGAATGCATGAGGAATAACTTACTGATCCACCAAAACCTTTGGATATCTTAACACAACTCGAGGTTTATTTAGGATTTCTAACTTCATTCTTGAATCTTAATGTATTGCTGGTCCAGTGAGTAGTTCTGTGTATATTGTGTAGGAGAGATTTAGTCTCTTGCTTCATTTTGAAGGAATGATGCTTGTTAAAAAAAGAGATTAGCTGCAGGGTGCACTCACAATGTGCATGTTGCTGTTTAAGTGGAAAATGTTTCAAAACAGTTTTAACTGATGGTAGCTGCTAGTGCAGTATCACACCCCTAGAAGCATGTAGCAGCAGTTAACAAAAAGGATGTGAAAAATCAGTCAGGGAAAATAGGAACAAATTTGAACCCACATGAAATATGAACACATTTATTGTTGAGTTTCAACAGATTTGTTTTAAAGTATGTATATTGAATTTTCTCATCCTTTTGTAATTGGAGAAGGAAATTGTTCCCATAGTATTTCCAGATGGCCCAGAAGAGTAAGGGCTGGAAATGTTACAGCACACTGTATTCTCATGCGATCTATCTCAAATTTGCAGCCCTCTAAGGTTTGGCTAATAAGTACCTAAATTTCTGGGTGCTTTTTTGAACATAACCATACATCCAAACCTCTTGAGACTCACCTGTGAGTTAACATTAAGCTTTTCATTCCCTTACTTGTATAGCTACAGTTCTCCATCTTATAGAATCACAACCGTGTAGCTAAACAATTGCTTTGTTTGGAAAATTCTAATATCTGCACTGACTCTTGCACACTGTAAAGTTAGTCAGTTATCCCATAGAAATTTGAACTCTGAACAATGTCATCTTAAAATTGTCTTCCTTTTACCACCTTGATGAGTTAACTGTTACTAGAACACTGCTGGCCTTCCAATAGGGAAGAGGAAGCCTTTAACAAGGCACATTTAACAGTAGAGAGCTTTTTTTTTGTTTTGGTGGTTTAAAATTATGGTAATCAGAAATTGCATCTGTATGAATTATCCAGGTGCCAACATAATTAATTAAGGTTTACATTAATCATACTGACTTCTGGAGTAGACAAGGAAATACTTTCCCTCTGGAAAGCAAGGCCCAGGGGACGCTTGGCCTAATGTAGGAATCTCATCAGAATGCATAAAAACACAAACTTCTCGAGTCTGGTTCTGAGAGTAGAACTGGGTTACATGTTGTAGATTCATACTTTCAGAGGGTGGGAGGAAAGAGTTAATTGCCTGCCCCTGCCGTAGTCCCAATCTGTTCATGGGTGGAGAGAGAAGGAGGAGTAAAATAAAGTGAAAGCCTTGCACCTGATTGCAATGCTTGGCACTAGTAACACAGTGGGCTCCATGTCAGAGAGACAGATAGGTATTTGTTATGTTTTCTGTTAACACAAACCAACACACAGGTACCAGATTTGGAAGTCAGATTAGTGATACTTTTACTGGGTCAGAGTACAGTATAATTCTTTTCTTGAATGCCTGGGACTTTTGTTTTTCTTCTTAATAACTGGCTGTTCACGTATATAGTGCAAGCTTAGTTTACTCAGGGCCAACTATTAGTGTGCTGTTGTGCGTATGTCCTCAGCCTTTTATGCACAAAATCCATTGTTTAAAAATTTAATTGTTATGTTTGGGCTCCTTCGGTTTTCTTGTGACGTGATGGAGACAGGTTCATTCAGATCAGGATTAGCCTAAACAAATTCTTATGACTAACAACGCTAAGAGAGACTTTAAACATGTGCAGCACTAGATACCACATTTTTCAACATTTGCTATGCTTATCAGAACAACTTGTGGTATTCACCTTTCTGTCACACATCTTGGAAGAGAACAATAGCTAAATTATATATATTATATTAGCTACTTATATTAGCAATTCTAACCAAATGAGTCTCAATTTGCTTTTGACATATGGGTTCTGCTCCATGCCACCATTGACATTCACATCTTAACATGCATATGCCACTCCCTCCATTAGATCCCTCTGTTGGCTTCTTCTTGCCTGACACATCAGGTCCATGCTTCTTGTCCTTGTCTCTTGGCTCTGCATTGCTCTGCCCTTGCCTAATGCTCTGCTTTCATTTTTGTTATCCTTTCTCCTCTTCATTTCCTCCTCTAGCTCTTGTCTTTGTGCCTTCTGTGCCTACAAGCTTCTCTGTCTGTATGCTAGATGCCCACCGTCATCTTGTTCAAGTTTCCCCATGTATTCCAGGAATCCCAAAATCCCTAACCCATGTCACTAAATATTTATTTATTTCAATTTATAATAACCACATAGTGCCAGTCCCAAGCTATAGTCGTCTTTGACAAACTCATAAAAATACAGACTTTGGCAATTGCCCATTTAAAGCATTATCCCTAGAGGAGTGCAACAAACTCTACCAACGAAACCACATAGTTCCCAATCACCTTTCTTCCAACTCCCTGCAGGCCAGGGAGAAGCACTGCACCATGCAGCATGCCCTGAGAGTCAACATGCCCAGAATTACACATCAATACGTCCTCAATCAAATTTCTCCAAAGCAAACAAAAGTCAAGCTCTAAATGCCAGAATCCTATATCCATTTAATTAATGGCAAACCTGCCACTGACTTCAATAGGAGTCAGATCAGACTCTATGGCACTGATCCTCCCTAAGTTCCACACAGACCCCCAAAGTGACAAAGCTGATCAGGCCAAGCTAGTACTATTCTGAGTCTCAGCTGAAGATTGTGCCTTATCTCTTAGTCTGTTTGGACTGTAGGCTCCTTTGTTTTATTGTTTATTATTAGATGTTTTATCGAAGCACTGAGCATAGATCATCATCATCATAAATGAGGATAAATAGAGGGGAAAAATTAAAAAAAACAAGAAGTTTCTGCTTAAAATTAGGTGACGTGGGAAAAAAATCAGGCATCTCTAAATAGGATTTAATGAATGAGCTGGTTATTTTAATAGGGTGTATGGCTGAGAAATTTAGAGGAGCAGGGTAACTAATAAAACAGATCTAAAAATGGTAACATGAAAACTAAGAAGTATATTTTAATTATATTTGGCTACTGCTTTAACTTTATTTTCAATATTAAATTTCAACTTCCATTTCTTGCATGATTAATCCTATCCCTGATTAATTTGAAACACTAGGTCTGTGCTACTCCCACATATTACTCCTGGAGGGATAATGTGCTTCAGTGACAAATGTTAACTGAATATGCTGCATTTTCTTTTCTTGGCATAGCAAATAAAAGGGAAAAAATCATTTATTTCCAGCTTTGGAAAGCAGCGTTAGGGAATCACTGTGGCACCACTTTGACTTCCACTAAATGATTGTGGCAGCTTTTCCTTTTTCTACCAGTAGACAGGAGTGATGACACTCTCACTCCATTACCAGAGTCCAACATAAAAGTTTTATGGATTCTATTCCAGCAGAAATGTCTTTATCTTCTGTGTAACACAGGCAAAGCTTTTTGGGTCCCCTCCCCTTTCTGGAAAGTAAATACATTAATGCACCAACTGAACTATTAGGGATGGTTCTAGGCTGAGATGTCACAGGTTAATGTGACATGAGGCACAATGACCTATTCAAATGAGATTCCTGCTGAGCATTGATACAGGAACACCACAAAAACTGAGGGTGCTAACCCACGGCCCTGGATGTCAATGGGAGTGTTTCCAGTGAAGATGCTAAAGGGTTTTTAAAAGAGAAGATCATGATATATTACAATTATGATCCAACTCAGAACTGGTAGATTCTCCCATTGGGAGAAAATCTAAAGGAAAAGGGAGCTCAAGAGAGATGACATTTTCTTTGAGACAATATTAAAGGTGCAACAGCAAATGACTCTGATGTGAAGGAAGGAAGAATAGTACAAGGCCAATATGGCTCCATCAGGAGCTCTTTAATGACCTGAACATTAAAAAGAAATACTAGAAAAAATGGAAACATGAACAAATTGCTAAGAATGAATACAAAAGAATAGTGCAAGCAGGTAAGGACAAAATTAGAAAGGCTAAGGCACAAAATGATTCCCACCAAGCAAGACACACAAAAGGGAATAAGAAGATGTTCTATAAATACATTAGATTCAAGATGAAGGAAAAACGGGGGGGGGGGGAAGGAAAGTGTAGCTCCTCTACTTGGTGGGGGAAAGAGAGCTAATAATGTGGGACATCAAGAAAGATGAGGTGTTTAATGCCTATTTTGCTTCAGTTTTCACTAAAAAGGTTAAGGGTGACCAGATACTCAGAGTAATCAATATGAAAAATAAGAGGGTGGGAATCCTAGTCAAAATAGGGAAAGAAGAAGTTAAAGAATATTTAGATAAGTTAGATATGTTCAAGTTGGGAGGACCTGATGAAATTCATTCTAGGGCACTTAAGAAACTAGTTGAATCATTAGTGATGATCTTTGGGAACTCCTGGAGGTCCAAGAGGACTGGAGAAGGACAAACATTTCTATGACTTTATTAATACCAATCAGCCACAAGCACTGGTGTATAATTGATGTGAATTAGCATGAGTGGATTTGCCAGTTATATAAATAATGAACAGACAGAAACACATTGGAAATTGAATGACACAGGCAGCATTGTTCTTTGGCTCAGATGTTTTGTTGCATAAAATATTCATTTTTTCATAATTATTATATGAGTATTATGGCTGTATCCTGTGGACTAAGTCTTTTTCATATAGTGATCTCACCCACTTGTTTAAGTATATTGAAAGGTTCATATTAGTTATGCTCTTTTTTTGCAAATTGACATGCCTATCTGGTTATCTGTTACTCTGTGTGATACCTTTTTAAAGAGGGTGAACTAGATCTACTTCACTAGTATATGAGTTCTTACTATATTTTAGCTTTTCCTATGTTGGCTTAGATATCATGGTGATAAATGTTACAGACAAATGAAGTGGATTGGCCCATGTATAATTAGTTGGAACACTGGTACTGGACATTTAACATATTCCCCCTTTTAAATTTAATATCTAATTCAGAATAAAAGTATTCTGTATGCTGATTTGGGGTATGTTTTCATTAGGTCTATTTCTTTTTCAGATCCAAGAATCTGAAGCTCAAGCAATCTTTGCCTATTTTCTTCTTCCATGGAAGAATCTTTAAACCTTATTGGCTTTTTTATATAGGCACTTATTTCAAATATACATCATTGTTATGGTTATATATCTATAACATGGTTAAATACATCTTCCATGATTGCCAGTCAGCTACAAGCATGATGCATCAAAACTGAAATGTATGATGTTTCTCCAATATGGTTCATCATATTATTTATAAGGTGATTGTATTTTGGAGAATTAGAATTCATTTAGGAATAGATTTGAAAAACTTTGGGGAAATAATGACTGCTATTGCACAAATTCCGTAATGGCTTGCACAAATGAACTTATGCATGTCTGATTGCCTAATGTGCACAAGCGTGACAATTGTGTTTGCAAATCAGGCACTCAATTGAATGCATATAATGATACTTAGCTGTTGTATAGCATTTTTCATGCAAAGATTTGAAAGCATTTTAGAAAAGAGGGCAGTATAATTATCTCCTATTTTACAAATATGAAAAATGAAGCCCAGAAAGTCCATGACATGTGGAACTTGAAAGCTTATTTCTTTCACTAACAGAAGCTGGGCCACTACGAGATGTTACCTCACCTGCCTTGTCTTGCTCATATCCTGGGTCCAACATTGGTATGACAACACTGCAAACATCAGGCAGGTCCAGGAATCAAATCCAGCTTTCCTGACTTTCAGTCCAGTGCCACATCCAACACACATTACTGGTTTCTGTTTTGCACATACAGTTGTAAAGTTCTCAAAATTTGGAATGGCAAATTTAGAGACAAAGTCCTGGTGCCGAAAGTCCCATCCTGCTTCTGTGAACAGGAAATGGGGGCTGACAAATGGAGACTGTTCCAAGCCCCATTCCTATGGGATAATGTAAAGGTTTGGGGCCTATCTTATAGTGCCCTCATTCTAGGTTTTGTTCTCGCTGAGCCAGCTCATCCCTTGGGGTAATTGTGTCTGAGCTCTCTCTGAGCCCAGGGAAGCAGTTTCCAGCAGGGTTAATTGTTTTATTTTAAGCCTTCTTAACAAAACAAATAAAAAGCTGTGCACATTCTTCCCTTAAAAATCTGTTGCAGGCCAAGTAGTCCCTTTCCCAAGTTTGTCCCTTGTACTAGAAACTTCAGCAGCCCATAGTTTCCTGCCTCCGTAATAAAGGACTTCACACAGTCTCCCTTCAGTCCATTTGGTTTTTGGAGCGATTTCTCACTTCATTAGCAATCCATTGGGATCGCAGCCCCTCAGCTTTCTATAGGTTATTGCAATCTCCCCCACTCCATTTCCTGCAGCCCTCTTTTGTAAGGATCAGTTAAATTCCAGCTTTTTTTCTCAGATGTAGAGGGGGAGGCTAATCAGCCAACCAGCTGCAAACCTCTGTCTCCAATTTTTTGTATACATTCTCAGTTTACCTGATTTATGTATGAAGGCATAATAATTCACAGCTGAGCAGACTAACAAGATAATATTGGGTCTTTCTTCCCCCATAACATTTTTCCCTGTTGATTCCCTGATAGGAAACATCTGCTGTAACAATCTTCCCTCATCAGTTTCCCAGATTTGTATTTGCTTATGCAAGCTGTGTGTGTGTGTACGTGTACTTGTACGTATACGTTAGGGGATGAGCTTTATAGACATGAAGATGCCGTGGATTATTAGATACAGTCTAATGCATAGAATTCCTGAATAGGTTTACTTACAAGTCAAGAAGCAGTATTCTGGGCCTTAGAATTGAACATACTCTTTGTTAACATCTTAAGATTCTAAAGAACAATTGATTATATAAATGAATCAAATATATAGAAAGAAAAGGACTAGAAGCATTAATATTTACTAACAGATAGTCACACAAAGGAATAGCATCCTTTATACCTTCACAGCAGCTATGTTGGGATGATGAGAGGTCATTGGACTGGCTACCAAGGCAGCTCCCACTGAAGCTTACTCTTTGTTTCCAATCCTTGTTTCCTTCATGGGTGCTGGGGCTTTAAATTAGATAAAGGAAAACCCCACAGCGCCCGTCAGTAAATGATTACTCCAGTAGGTTTCTCCAAGCCCTTTAGCTGTTTGAGTATATTGCTTACTGAGTTACAGATCATTTGTAGTATAATCCTGTTCTGTAGCTTTCTCTTCTATAGCCTTAGCCAATTTATTAGCATGACTGACACCACCAGATATAGCAGGACAGTAACATCACCCAGAACAGTAATACAGAAAAATGTCTCACATATTGTATATACTCTACTGCAGCATACCTGACATTGTGGATACTTGGAACAATCCTTCAAGATCCAAGAGTTAACTCTTTCATATGTCAAAGTAATTCATGTAATACATTTCTGTACTTTTACTCTGATCCACTTAAGGGATTTCTGAATAAGATGTCTGTGTGTCTCTGTGAAGTCCTGACCAGTAAATCTGCTTTACTGATAGATAGGAGAACAGGAAGCAGATAAAAACAACCAGAAGAGTTAGCAGCCATAAAGCATATGCTGTGAAGAAGGAACATTCCATAAAATGAACAGTTTCAAAGAATAACCCAAATTTGCAGCTAACCAGATGTTTGGAGTCATGACTAAAACTGTAGCACTTGAAACATACACGCTTAAACCATGTGAAAATTATCAGTATGACTTCTTAGTTTCCTGGGAGAACACTATCTGTGACCAAAAAATATAAAGCATTAAATGAAGGGATGTCAGATGGCAATCTAATTTTTTAAAAAAATTCCATTACCTTTGGAAAACTAGATTATGTAGAAGCTCCTCTTTGTGTTTTGTTTTCATCACTGCTTTTAGCTTGTTTAAAATGAAATGCAGTGAAGAAGTAGAAAACCCATTGTAGCCAGTACCTGCTTTGTTAAATATGCTATTAAAGGCTATCATAGCCTTGCTGCATATCTCTGTTAGGCATTAACTAGCTAAATGTGACATAAAATATTATAATGCTTCTGTGAATTAGAAGTGTCTAGGAAAGATTGACCCCCCAGCTGGCCTGGTAAGGACACTAACCATCTTTTGAATTATACCAGAGTCCTAAAATGTTCTCTTTAATTATCATGTAGTGCAGGCAAATTAGCGGTGCAAATCCCCCCACCTCAACACCAAAACAGCAACAAAATACCACCTATTACTATGATATGAGTAATGTTGTGCCACACCCTTATGTTTTCACTTCACAGCCATGTTGAGTAACAAATATTACCCATGTCTTGGCTGGATCTCATGTGGTGAGTGACTGTAAATAACATGGAGAATGGCATCTTAATGACTTTCATACCCAGGTGGAAAAAGGGAGCATATAATATTATTTCAGATCATGGCAGCTTAATTAAAAAGTTTGGGGCCAGATCCTCAGCCCCATTCAGTCTGCTTTGAGCTGCTTCTTTCCACCTCCTGCCTTCTGCTCCTTTGGCTCTCCTCCCCTGGCTCCATATAAATTCTTGGGGGCGGCTGAAGGATCCTCCTACAACAGGAGGGTCCCTCATCTGAACTCCTCAACTGGAAAGTTGTGAAGAGTGTCAGGTATCTCTCCCTGTCACTCCCTGCTGAACTTCACTCTTTCAAGGGAGCACAGTGCTACACCAGTTCTTCCTGTGGCCAGCACCAACCTCTTAGTAACTAGGGTTCTCTGGCTGAGCATCCAACAGTGTTAGTTATTAGTCATGTTTCCTACCTCTGGTGCCAGTGCTTTTGGGATGAGGGGTTCTCAAGTGTGAGCAGGCCCTTCCAGTGCTGGAAGGTGTGTACCCAGTTGTGAGCATCAGGGACCTGTATGGGTGACCTCCCAGAGCTGGAATCCTGAATTGAAGGTGTCAGTGTTGCAGTGTAGAAGGGAAGAGCCCCAGAGCCTTGGGGGTATATGTGTGTGTAATTAGAGCACTTGTATGGCATTCATACTGGTACATAGCAGGCATTGTTGAACTGTTTGGCCAATGCACAAGTTGGGAATATGAGCCACTACTCTAAGCATGGTTAGAGTAAAAAAGTGGGACAGCAAAGAGTAGTAGCCCCAATCCCAGGAGCTTCCTGGGGGAAGCTTCCTTAAGGGTTTTAGTTTTGAACAGGTTCAGGCTTCAGGCACTATTTAGAAGTGGGATTAATCTGATGATACTTCCCCACCCGGAGAAGGACATTTAGATGCTTTCATTCACTGTGCTATTTGCTATGCAGTGCTGTTTTAGGGGCACATAATAAACTCTTTGCTGTGTTGCACCTCACTCCTTGAGCCTCCTGGTGCTGTAAATTGTTGTCCTCACCTTTGTCTCAGTGCTGCCAACACATAATTTTAATGCTGGTGTTTTGAAAGTGTGCAGTCTGCTCTCGCAGGCTCACTGTGCAGACCCAACCATCACTCAGGCTCATCCATCATCCACACTTTTCATAGAAAGAGACTGCTTTGGGGCTGTGATTTCCCAGTGCTATACGCTAAAGCAGTGTACTTTAGCATTTAGCATCAGGAACATTGGATCTCCCACTGCTAACGAGCTACTTCTTCTCTCTTATAAAACTGTTATTTGTCAGATAACTGGTGTAAAAAATTCTTATTTAATAAGTAACTTTACCTTAAGTGCTAATGAGACTCGAGTGGATGCATTCCACCTGCAGAAAACCTGTGTATTCTGAACACTGTAGCACAGACACTTTTCTGTTCTTTCTAAACTGAGATAAGCCTAACCTACAACACCAGATACAAATACCCGTGGACTGTAGGGGTACATGGATGCATGTACGGAATTTGCATCTTAGGTCCCCTTCGAGTGATAGTTGTCATGATTTTTGAAGCGGAGGGGGAACCTTGTAACCTGACCCTATAGTCCTGCTGCAAAATGTATTTCATTGGAAGCGATGAGAACTTAGGCCCATAAATAGTAGCCATGAGTAGCCCCATTTTCAGATGTTTTTCAGTGCCTGATTCTTGACTTTTGGTGTGTTTGTGCCCAGGTGGCTGCCCTGGAGCTGAGAGAGGGGAGGGAAAACTTGTTCATGAAATTTCATGCAAAAACATCATTTTTATTGCAATGTTTTGTTTTATGAAATTTTTGCCAAATGACCATTTGCACATGTGAAATGTAGAAACAGGAGAGAGACACTGGTGACGCAGGTTGTTAAACGCCTTAATACTTTCCATTAGCATGACAAGAAGAGTTCTGCCTCCTGCATGACACAGGTAAAATAACTATGGAGGATGGAAATGAGAGACTGCGTCCACTTGGAAAGAAGCTCCAGCTATATCGCTAGGGAACCAATAAGGGAACTGGAGAGACTAGAGGCCGTGGGGAGGCAGATGACTTGGTGGGCTGGAGAAAAAGAAAAATACAGGGCCTATCCACCCTAAGGAGAACGGGAGAAGGAGCACGTTTGGTACGAGGGTGGAGTGGGCTCCCTTGGAAAGGAGAGAGATGAGGGGGAGTGAGATCATTCAGTGGCAGAGTGGAACAGAGAATTTAACATGGCATGAGTAAGTAAGATGTGAGAGTTTAGGAAGAGCAGAGGATGAAGGGAAAAAGAGAATGGAGCCAGGGATTGAATGGGGGGAGGAGGGTACAGCCGGACTGCTGGGAGGTAACAATGATAGGAAGAAAGTAGAGCTTGTTGAGGGGAAATGTGGTGGGAGGAGGAGAAAGTGGGGAGGAGATATGCATAAAAAGAAAGCACAGTGTACTTCTTCAGAGGAAATAAAAATCAGACGTGTAGATGGAAAGGAGAGAATATCTAAATAGAGTATGAGAAGATAAGATTAAAGTTTATCAATTCTTTATTTATTACTTAGATAGCAGTACTCAAAATGCAGTCGGTGCTTGCCAAATACTAAGGAAAATAGAGGGTCAGAGGAATAGAATGGAAAAAGAAAAGAAAGGCAAGAAATATATACATGTGGTGGTCAGTGAAATTTAGTTGATGTATATTTTCCCTGCATTTAATTGCATTTTCATAGTATCGCACAGGCCAGTACGTCTGGGAAACAGGGTGGGAAAACCCTGCTGATGTGGGAATATAAAGGAATGTAATTCTTTTCACACTGGAATAAACTTTCAGATACTAAACATTTCCATCTCTTTGCCATTCAACAATTGTCCATAACCTTCTCTCCTTGTGTAATTACTAAAATGATGAACTGCAAATGAAATGATGAAAATTTCATCCACTTCAGAAATCTCTGCTGAATATTTCCTTTGCCAGGCTGAGGGTCATTCAGTACACTGTAATCTAAAAAAACCTTTCTTTTACTGGTAATATTGCAATAACACATAGGGGCCCCAACTGGTGATCAGGCTTCCATTGTGCATTGTACAATCACACAGTAAAAAGATAGTTCCTGTCTCAGAAAACTCTTCTTGTCCCAGAAAACTCTCAGCAGGCAGATGGGACAAACTGGCCCTGTGATGAGGGGTTTAAATGTCACAGTGGGCCAGGGCACAGTTGGCCCAGTGATTCATCCCACTATCAGAAATGGCAAGCCTCCACTGCAGGAGGCTCTCCAGATAGAGGGGAACAGGACAGAAAGGAAGGAAGTGGGCTTTAGAGGTTGGGTACCCTGAAAGGAGAAGATGATCTATTTCTTAATTGCTTGGAAGAAACTAGATCAATGGGGGTTGAGAATTTGGGAGCCTGTGCCAGAAGAGAAAGAAGGAACAGTGGGGCTTCTTTGAAGTGGAAAGAATCAGATTTTACAGCCTGTTTGGTCTGCTGGGCCAGGTTCCCCTGAGGTAAGAGAAAGCCTAGACAACTGCTGTTCTCCGCTTTATCCCTTCTGATTTGCGTTCACAAACTGCTTGAAAGCCTTATGAATGGGAGAGGCTCTCCAGGCCTCCTGGAGGGAAAGGGAAGTCCTATGAATGGCCCAGAGAGGGTGTGTCATTTGGTCCGTCTGGAATGACCTCAGTGCATGCCCATGCAAGGGCTTGTCTACGTGGTGGGGTAATGTGGACAGTGGGGGTGTTATTTCTAAGGCTTTCTAAGGGTGTGATTTCTAAGGTGTGATTCCCTTGCTCATGTACACATACTCATGCTAGCTCTTGTCAAGTTAGCATGATTATAAATAGCAGTGTAGCTGGAGTAGCATGGGTACCAGCAGTGGAGACACGACAGAGCTGTGCTGAGTAGAAAGCTGCCTGAAACTGGGAGTATTTATTCAGCACAGCTCAGACCAGCTTGCTGTGGCTGTAGCGCTATTTATACTTGCGCTATCTTGATGAAAACTAGCATGAGTATGTGTACATGACCAGGGGAAGCACATCTCTAACTCGTGCTATAGATAGAGCCCTAAAACACAGTAGTGCTCAGCAGTAGTGGGCCATGTCGACCCTGCTGGGCTGTTTCAGCATAGCACTCTTTGAAACAGTACTACTTTAAAGCGCATAAGGCAACCTTTAGTGAGCTCCAGCAGGGTCAGCGTAGACCAACTAAAGCACAGAACTTTAGGGTGCTTTAGAAATCACCCCCCTGTAGTTTGCATTACCCCACTGGGTAGACAAACTGTTGATCTGTTGTTGAGTTATTACTCCGATTAAAGAGATTTCCCCTGCAGTCCCACTACTTCCCCCTCCCCCCAAAACTTGCTGTGTGGTGAATCCTGCTGTGGCCACTTGGCCCTCCTCCTATTTTGACTCCCAGACAGACACATGTTAAAAGGGCTGAATTTCAGAGATACTGAGCACCTGCAGTTTCCATTGATCTTAGGGGCATCATGGGTGCTTTGCACCTCTGAAATTGAAGCCAAATGTCTCTAGGTGCCTCAGTTTGGCTTTAGATTTAAATCAACCATGTTTAAAAGCTTGGGCTTGTTCTCATAGGATCTTACCCTCTCCCTCTATTCTGAAATGCCCCTTATGTGCCTAGCTAAGGGAATATTACAGGTGCTCTCAAATGTAGCTGTGATTGAAACATCAGATTACTTTAATAAGTTTCTGGGTAGTGGAGTAGGTTTCTTGGTAGTTTGAGTTTAGTGAACATAGACTCTAAGGAAATCTCGGAGGGCTCTGATGCCAGCCTCTGCTAAGCAGGGTATGCAGAGCACCGATTATGAGGTTATTTTGATTTTGCTCCCTTTAATATTTTATTATCCAGAAATAGTCAACTAAAAACTTACAAGACTGAGAACAAAAGTGAAACTCCAGCTTCAATAAATTGTACAAATACAATTATTTGTCCAAATTCATTGATGTCAGGCAGACCCAGTGTAAAAAGGTTTCTACTGAGAAGAGAATAAATAATCCGAGAGAACACTTCGACTAGTGGTGTATGACATAGCAGCTCTGCCAGATGTCTAACAAAGCCTGCCAAATCACTGAGACAGGGGAAATGCAAAACAAAGACCCATGCAGCCAAAAGTGTAATGTATAATGCTATTTGGCCATGGAGTCTTATGGAGCTAGAGAATTAGCAATTGTATACTTTTCTCCTATTTTATCTCAAATGGATGTTGGACAGGAGCAGAGGATGTAGTATCTCTGTCAAAACTAAAACATGGCAACTCTTTGAATCTGTCCAAATGATATTAACAGAATATTATTGAAAAAATGTATTTAAAATTACATTGGGGAAGTGGAAAATTTGCTCAATGAAATTTATTTCTGCATATAATCTTTCCAGCATAGACACTTGATTATAAGCACTTAGCCAGAAATCTGCCTTACAGATAAATTGTAGGTCATTCCCCCCACACCTTCCAACATGTCAAAAAGCTGCATGGAAATGTGGAGGATTTTAAGGGTATTAAAGTCTTCAGCTGAACTGACAATAGAAGAAACATCCAAACTCACTGTTCCCAATGAGGAATGGATTCTTCTGCTCCTATACAGGAAGCATTCTTGTTTAGTTAACAATAGTAACAACCCAAGCAGCTAACCTTTTCCTCCCACATTCCTGTCAATCTGTACTGTCTGACCTCTCTTACTGGAGTCTGATCTTCTCTTAGCAGTAGGTAATTATGGCACATGTTTGTGAACAGTTTTCTTAGGAAAGATCTCATCTAATGAGCCAAAGTCTAGTGGTTTGAACACAGGCCTGAGAGCAAGGAATGGCTGAGTTCTAATGCCAAGTCTAACAATTACTCTTTGTTTTCATCAAATGTCTTAACATCACTGCTTCAATTGTCCTCTAATTAAAATAGACTATTCCTACTCATCTCACAGGGTGGTGATTCCCAAACTGTGCTTCATGGATTAGTGATGGTCAGCAGAGTACTTGCTAGAGTACTTGCTTCCATGGATAAATGAGTGGTCTGCTAAACTTTATTACTACACAGTGAAGAACATATTAAATACAGTCTAGTGTTAATTTTCTATGTAAGCAATTGCTGTAGTATCACAGAAGTGTTATATGCCCATGAATGGGGACAGAGGCATTTAGCAAATTCTCTATCAAGATGTGGTATGGAAAATGTTTGAGAACCCCTCTTATAAGACTCTGGCTGATGAGTCAGTTTGTATAGCTGTGGGAGGGAGGGATGGGAAGGAGGGGGTTAGAGGTGATATATAGATAAAAAGTGTTAGTTGTCTAAAATGGAATATTGTGAGGCATAGTAAGTTGATATCTGAATAGTGTCATGTGCAAAGTATGAATTCATTTTAGCATGTATTTTAGCGTACAATTTTCTGTTAACATGAATGATCCATATTCTGCCCTTTAGTCTAATTATTTTAATACACTCACAAACTATTAAAATACTTGCCAGTATCTTTCAGAGACAACAAATCTAAACTGACATTTAAAATCAGACAAGTGATCTAGTACATTTACAGCAATTTTCATGGAGTTTAAAGCTTCTTCTAAGCCTATCCCTAATAGTTCACATTTACGATGATCTGGGGTCCCGTCCTTTTCGGTCTCAAATCATTAGAAGTTTTTATTTCAGTTGGACCAGACTTGGGCCCATATTGTGCATTAAAAGTAACCTCCTCCTGATTTTCCTTCTACTAGACATGCAGATCCTTCATTTGTTGCCAAATTTTGTATACTGAACTAAGGGATTAATTCTTCTCTTGATGACTGGAGAACTTGCACATCAAAATCCTCTATGCGTTCAGAGGAGAATAGACTCTGGATACTGCATGTTATCTATTTAACCATCTCTAATGTGAAAAAGTTGAGATTCAATGAATCCGTCTTATTTGTTGTCATGCCACTAATTTAAGACTAAATCAAAATATTCTCCAAATAGATTATTAGCCATGGCCAGGGGAATTAAGTATGCATAAATCCGTATTGGTTGAATGCGACTTAATTAAAAACATATTATTACTGACACTTTTAACCTTGCAATCTTTGGTCATGTGTGTTTATAAAAGATCAAATACAGAGCAGGTTTATTGATTTAACTAACTGCATTAATCTACACATTGAAGTTGTAACCCTGTTGGTCTGAGAATATTTTGTCTACAGTACCACTTACATTGGCAAAATTTATGTAATTCAGGGGTGTGTGAAAAACACATCTATGACCAACATATGTTTCGCCGGCATAAGTGGCAATGTGCACAGTGCTATGTCGGCAGGAGAGCTTCTTCTACCAACATAACTACTGCTGCTTGTGGAGATGGTTTTATTACATTGACAGAAGAGCTCTCTCCTTTCAGCATAGATTGGCTACACATGCAATTTTACAGTGGCGCAGCTGCATCTGCACAGCTGTGCCGCTGGAAGCTCACTAGTATAGACATGGCCTTAGAGAGACAAAGGAATTCCAATAAAAAGGGAGAGAATTCTTGTCTGCTTTACAGCAAGTAGCACTGCTTTGAGGTATAATTGGTGCACAATAGGCCAAATTCTTCACTGGTTTATACCCTGTGCAACCCTGATGACTTCAGTGGCATTAAAAAGAGGTACAAGCAATTTTTTTTCTGTCCTATCAATGTTGTTCTCAGCATGGGGCTTATGGGTTTTCACTTCAGGTCTCCACCCAACTTTATTGTTGCATTTTTTGTGTTTTAAAGGGGTAAAAGTTAATGGTGATTTTTGGCTCCACATTGCTAGTCAATATTTCTAATTTATTTACAGCCATTTTAACAGGATCATGATATTATATAATCTAAAATTCTTATTGAAATATACTACAATATAAATAAAATTAACAGGTAAATTATAAAAATGAAGTAATTTTAATTTGGACAGTTACTTTTCTTTATATAAACTGAAGTTAAAAAATGTAATGTAAACTCAGACATCTTCTGCTTTAAGTTACTCGAACGTAAATCTGAAGTAGCTCCATTGACTGATGTGGAGTTATCTCAGATTTACATTGGTTAACTGAAAGTAACATTTAGCTCATACACCATCTGTCTTGGATCTAACAGGATAATAGTGTGTACATAAGACATTGCTGAAAAGAGGCATTTCCTATGCTTATATTTTAACATAAAAATTTGCTGTGGGGTGTGACTTTGAATTCTTTTGAACATAAAAGCCATTATTTGTCATCTGTGAAATTAAATTTAAAGCATTGATTTTTGTTTTTGGGTTTTTTGTTTTTTTTGTTTTTGTCATTTTCCATTAGGTTAGCTGCAGTTTTCTGACACATATGCTATATTTTCCTTTCATATTGAAGAGCAATGCTTATGTTACTGTACTGTATCACTCAGTTGTGTATGTTGTGGAATCCTTTTTCTTGTATCGCAGTGTTGATTGTCTCTTTTAAAATGAGAGATTTTTACGTACACATTTTAGTTCCTTAGCTATTAGTATGAAATTCCTTGTTTGTTTTTTTCCACAGAACAAGCTGAAGCCTCTTTAGACCTGTAGCTGAATTGATAACATCCAGTAATCAAATGGAGCTATTGACTTACGCTGCCATCCTAGTTCCATTCTGAAATTACAGATGACACATATAATAGCCGAATTGCGATAAAAAATGATTAAGGACATTTGTTGCTCAGAGCTTTTTTAGTTAGCTTTGACAAATGGTTCAATCATACCTTTTCAATAATGACAGTATGCATGAGAAAGTAAAGCATTTTAGGATCACTTATGGTGAATTATATAAGTGATGGCTATTGAGCCATTAATCAAGTAGGAAATGTTAGAAGGCACTGAAGCAATATCTCTAGGATGGTGTTCTGTCTCCTGCTATTTTTATGTGTGTTGTGAAAAATGGGATTTTTGTAACAATGATTGATTGGTCTAGTTCAGTTTTGGTTATGAGAGTCACTGGGTTTCTTTTATGTTCAGGTAAGAAATCAAAGTCATTTTCCCCAGTAGAGGACACTGTGCTCCTGCAGTTAGTTTTGTTGTTTTTTATTTTGCCAAAGAGCCATGAAAATAAATCAAGTAAGATATGATTTTGTACTTGGTATTCTGTATGGACACCATGACTGACATTGCAATTATAGGTTTTTGCATTGTTTATGCTTCTCCAAAAGCGTATCTGAGTGCTTTGAACCATTGGCTGAAAAGATCTTTGCTAGGTTTCATTACAATGCATAATTGTATTTACCCTTTAAGGCCTCCAAATGCATTTGTGCTTTTCACAGCTCTAGCACTGTGCACTTTATTCATAATTAAATAAGTGATTCAATGAAAAAACACCAAATCATTTTTCTAAGGAGTGATTTAGCATAGTTTTTGAGCATCTACATAAAAGCATCCAGCATTCTGTTCCTTTACATTTTTTACATTCCATTCAAGGATGCTGCTTGACTTTTTGCCTGGTTTAAATAAAATGTGTTTTTCTAGTGAAATAAGAATTGTACCAGTAATCCTATTCATTACTACTGGTTTCCTTGATCCTGAACACCTGTATGGATTTAGTAAACAGCATAAAGCGGAATATACTCTACCAATCTATTTTATGTGGAAAGCACTCTAATACTATAATGACACGTGGCAGTACAAAACCCCAAGATAAGATATACTGTTTTAAAATATCCTCAGGGTGTAAACTGGTGTAGCTCCATTGATGTCAGTGCAGACAGATTACTTCACACGAGCTGAAGATCTGGCCTTAATATTAACCTTCCATTTAAATTTAGCAAAGGTATTTTCATAGTGAAATGTAGTGGCATCTGCTGAGTAGAATGTTACAGAATTAAATATGAATAGCAACTGGATAGGGGAAAATAATTCAGCCCAAATTTGCCCCCTAACTGAAATGTTCCTGATAGTATATTCACAAAGGTATAGTTTTAATCATGCTGATTTTGTACTCACAAATGTACAAACAGCTAGATGGCTGTGACTGCTGCTGCCTCCACAGAACAATTATAAGTACATATTAGGAATATAATGAAGATAATGAGGGTGCCATGTATAAAATAGAAGTAAGATGAGAAGTTAAATTCACTAAATTCTTTGAGATGCTGCCGTGAATTAGCTCCACATAACTGTGGATTTCTAGGACAAAATAGACTATGAGAAAAATTTATAGCATTCTTCAATAGGTTTCAAAGCTGTTATCATGAGCTCCATTAACAGGTGGAGAAATGGAGTCACAGAAGGATGAAGTGACTTGTCCAAAGAAGGTCACACAGCAGGTCAGTGGAAGAACCAGGATTAGTGCCCAGGTCTCCTGACTCCTAATCCTGTGCCCTATTCAATGGACCCTTATTATACTGGGGTATAAAGTTAAAAATGTAAAATGAAGAGGCTTAAAGATGTCCTTTTTTGGGTAGTTAGTGCCTCTAAGGCTGCCTACCAGCAACACCATGAATTCAAAAATAGACTCTCAACCCCTTCCAAACTCCATGTAGTGATGAACCACCTTATGAAGTCGTTGCTTCTGGAAAGATCAGGTCAACAATATCATCAATATGAATTTTGCTTAAAACTTGAAATTTGCCCAAGTTTGCCCTTGACCCTCATTATCTGCCCTTCTTGAGTCCAAAATACCATGTAAATTGTATTTACATGCTTTATAGCCCACTTGTGCACTCCATGTCTAGGCAAAAACTCCCACTGAAGTTCAGTTGATTTAAATAGGAAATTTTGCTTCAGTGCTGGATTGGACCCCAACAGCATTTCCATGCCCTACTAGAAGCAGGAAATATAAGGATAGGTATCATGGTAATATTGGCACAACTGTACAAATAGGATTTGTGGTGCTAGTATGAAAGTGACTATATGAATCTTGTTAAGATTCTGAGAAAGTGAATGCTGTTGAGATTCTGACCATGTCCATTGTGAAATAAGTATTTCCAGAAACATGAGCAGAGTTACTCATGTGAGTGCTCATGCAGTTATAAATGAAAGTGCTATAGATTCTTCCCTACATATCAGATTTATCAGAGTATATTAAATACTACAGACAGTAGCAGGAATCTCACTAGAAATTATTTTCTCTTGAGATTTTCACTTCAATTCTGCATATCCATGAGGTTCAGATCAGGTGTGATAGAGCAGTCAAATTCTAAGCTTTATGAGGTTTACCTATTTTTATTATAATCTGTTTAATGCTAGTCTATACTTAAAACATAGAGCGGAACAGCTGCATCGGTACAGCTGTGCCGCTGGAAGGACGCTTGTGTAGCCTCATGTCAACAGGAAAGAGCTCTCCCACCGGCATAATAAAACCACCAAAACGGGTGGCAGTAGCTATGTTGGTAGGAGACACAATTCCACCAACATTGCGCTGTCCACACAAGCGCTTTTGTTGGCAAAGCTTATGTCACTCGGGAGGTGTTTTTTCAAAGTTTTGCTGGCATAAGTGCTATTGTAGACAAGGTCTTACACTGATGTAGGACCCAAAATGTTTCAGTGCCTTCCAAGTACAAGGGTAGTCTCTGCCCTAAAGAGGATACAGTCTAAGGTCTCCCACCAGCATAGCTACTGCTGCTCACTTAGGTGATTTTATTATGTCAGCAGGAGAGCTCTCTCCCATCGACATAACGTGGCTACACAAGTGCTCTTACAGCGGCACAGCTGTACTAATACAGCTGTACTGATACAGCTGTGCCCCCATATATTTCAAGTGTAGACTAGCCCTAAAATAAGGTTAGGTGGGATTATGCAAATAAATTTGTTTTTTTAGCAGTGCTCTGATTTGCCACAATGACATGACACATCTTTCAATAATTTAACTAAGGACCATCCACTGTTACCCAGATTTTGACAGTTACTGCAATAAATAACCTTAGGCTGAAAATGTATTAAATAACCTTAGATGGCAAAGCTGCTTCTCTGATTTTTATCAAGGGTAAGAAAGAAATCCTAATATAAAACTAATTATATTCAGGCAGAGATATAACCCAGAGTATGTGAGGTAAAGTCATACCTTTAAAATCTATAAAAGGTAATTATGTGGAGATCATAACCCATTATATGATGCCATCTCATGACAGTATGCTTGACTGTCACTCGATACAAAGCACTATCTACTGACTATCATGTGAAAGGCAGTCTTTCTCCATTATTTTCAATAAAATGAACCTTTTCTATAAAGCACTTAAGTTAATATTACCTTATGACATTGTCTAAATCTTTCAATGAAGCAAAAACGATATAAATTAAATAGAATGGCCTGTACTTTTACACAGATTATATACAGTAGATGTACTTGCTGTATTCATGCTTATAAGATACACAAGCATTTAAGTTAAAGGCTATTAGAAAAATTAAATTCATCTTAGGATCACGTCAATTTTTAAAAAAATTATAAAGCAATAGATTTTATGGAGGATGCTTGACCAGTTGCTTCTTACACACTCCCTTATCAGACCCCCCCAAAATTTAAAAATTCTCTATGAAAAGCAATGGAGCCCCGGTTCTGGAGCTGTCCACCTAATGGGCTGTGCTGAAGCCACAGACTGTGGAAGACTTTGGGTCCCCAATGCTAAGGCAATCCAGCAATCAATCAGGCTGGAAGCCAGGCAGGTTTTGAAATCTGCCTGACAGGCAGGGTTTCATTGGAAACTCATAGAAGTCAAACCATTCCTGCTAAAGGTTTCTATTTTGACAAATCAACAGCTTCCAATGAAAAAAATGTTGATTAGAATTTTTCTGACCAGCTCTACTAAGTTACCTTTGGCTAAGATGCCAACAAAGGTATCATATGTACACACTTGCCCATTCGTAACAGGATTGAGACCACCACTTCATTTCACATATGATACTCATTACATGGTAACAAATTCTGCCCTGTGATGTTCCTGCCTGCTGCACTAGGTATTTTGAGGCTGAGTCTTTGGCAGGAGGGGGCAGAACCAGAGTATCATGCACTCTGGTAATTCTCATAGAATGGGCTCTTGGGCACCATTCTCCAGCATTGAATTTTAGAAGAGCCCTAAGTCTGTGTGATGGCCCAGCTCTTGAACCCAGGCCTGAAAATCCTCCGAAATCTACCCAATGTCTACTGAAACCTGATAGGCTGAGAAGCTAATATGATTATAGCTCCAGCCAAGGCACCACCCAAGGGAGCTCTGATTGGAGGCTGGCTCCACTGATTGGTCCAACTATGCTATGTAAGCTAGAAGGAGGAACAGGAAGTTCATGTGAGCAACAAGGTAGTTTCCTGTTGTGCCTGCCTCCTGCACCCAACCGTATTCCTGATTCCTGCTCCGCTCCGGCCTCACCCTTGCCTTCACTCCTGTTCCCACCATGCTGCTGCTCCTTGCTTGATCCTTGCCTCTCCTCCTGCCGTTACCTTGCCTCCAATCCTCAGTTACTCATCCTGCCTCGAATCTGGGCCTCTGACTTCCGACTTTGACTCTGGCTTGACCGTTGGCTCTGGCATTTGGCATCTGACCATAGCTTTAATTCCTAGTTCTGTCTCTGGCTTGACACCTGGCTCTAGTAACTGGCAGTTGATTCTTGTGCTGACCTTTGGCTTCATTCCCCAACCTGGATGCCTGCTCTACCCACTAGACCTGACTCCTGCTCTGGCAAGTAGGTCAGACTGCCTACATCCTCGTCCATAACAGCCTGCTCTAATTTGTGCCAAGAGGATGGTTCAGACACAGCAGCTGCCAGGTTTGTGCAGGGGCAGGGAGGGAGGGAATTGAATAAAAGCCATGTCCCTGCACTCCCCGCCTTCTGCCAGCTACACTGGCACACTGGGGTTTTAGCCCAAAAGATTTTGCTTTGTTGCCATAGTTTCTCACTTAAAACATTTAGCACCAACCTAATATAATGCTTTCCTATTCTGTGCCAGAGTATATGTTTGTAAAATATTGTTTATGATCAGACAAAGTATAATGATCTTGCATTATATAGAATCTAATACAGTCACAAGTGAATCAAACAGAACATTTGCAATTTTCATCCAAGTACTCTGGTAATGAACATCAGCTTAAATAATTTTTCATCTGGAAAGTAGTTAAATTCTTAAAACTGAGTTTTCATGTTTCACATATCGAATCATAAAGAGCTTCCTGATAAATATTTGAATTGTAAACTTGTATTAAAATTTCCCACACAACTAGTATAGTCAATTATCCATCTTTGTTGTCAAGCCCCATATCTGTTCTATATTATAACTTTTGCATTTAAAAAACAAATTAACTACATTGTTATATTGTAATCCATGATGTGACATTGCCAGTTATGAAATTTAAAGATCCGATTAAATAAATGTTAGGTCACCATCCCTGATTACCCTATACTTTGAGATCCAAATACTACAATATTCACTGCACTGCACTTCTTACTCTATATTGATGTTTATATTTTGAGGGCTTTGAAATCAGTCAGCCAAAATGTTTAATGTAAACTCCAGAAAATTGGTTTTCAAAATAACTCTAGAAATTCGGCACTCGAAAGATGTGCCAAAACATACTGCATCAACTTTAGCATCTGTTTGCATGTTATTTTTTCTTATGCACCCACACTTGTTTGGCAAATCTGCAGTCAGATTGCTCTCATTGAGTAGTACCTTTCTCTGCAAATAAGCCTCTTACTAAGTAAGATGCTAAGAATGAGTTAAGGTAGCAGAATCTGGATCCTTCAAAAGACCTATGTTTTTGGATCTGAGTATATTTTGTCTGGAATTCTGTATCTTTCCTCCACTCATCCATAAAATCCCACAAAACTAACTATTCTGTAATTCTTTCATTTCGACCTTATCACAAGTTTCATTTCAAATTTATCATTTTGATATATAACATAAAAGTTGAAATGAAACATTTTGATCATTTCCCATTAACATTTTAATGAAATAGATGATCCTGCAAAAAGTGTTGATTTTGTGAAATCAGCATTTTCAAATGGAAATATTTTGACTAGCTATTGTGGCTACTGTGTTCTAGACTTACAATGGGATCATATTAGCGCCAAAGCAGAAATGATGATCTTATGGGAATATTCAGTGGAATTTTTGAAGCAATAAGTAGTTTCGCAGATGATTTTAGAATTGTGTTTTAATTTTGTGTGTGTGTTTGTTTACCATAAAATAGAGAACTGCTCACTGCCACATTTAATGTTTCATGTAGCAGGAGCACCATGGCTTTATTTGGTAGTTAGCACAACTGGAGTCATGTTAATCAATAGTCACTAGAGGGGCTTGCTAAAAGAAACAAATATGCAGAACAACAATTGGCTAAGATCCCACAGTTTCTTGTAGTTGTGCTGCAAAGTTGAACATATTTATTGCAATTAGTGCTTTGACCTGAGGAAGGAAATCAAGCTAGATTGATTACCTGTGGAAGCTGCCACAAGCTGTTCAGAGGTTTGAATGCCAGCCCAGGAGGCTCACTCAGGAATGAGTGAAAGGCAAGCCATTGAGCCAACATATCTTGAGCTGAGCCTAGCCTTAATCATCACAGATACAGAGAGTGGAAGCTTGACTGAATTCCAAAAAACCATTTTCTGTCAGAACTCTGGTTTGTTACAGTCTCCAGTGAGACTGTGTTTGGCAAGCTTTCTTTTTTATCTAGTGTTAGCTTGCCTGCCAGCTGAATCTTCTCAAGTTCTCACCTCTGTAATTATGATTTAGTCTAAAAGAAGCTTAAACCAGCACAGGTTTTTATCCCAGATGAAATCCCACACAAACCTGCTTAATATGGCTGCTGTACTAGGAATTTCTGCAATGCTATTGAATTTATCAATGGGAGAGTTACACGATCTCATGCTCCTACAAATTCCTCATAGACTAGAAGTGGGACAGTATTTGCAAATTATACTCAAGTCTGGTTATATAGCACCACTTCATAGACGCGAGTTAGTCAGACAGAGTCTACTATGCCTGCACTGGTACAGTCTGTGGATAATTGCAGATAAACATGAACCAAACACTCTCAGTTTTTGTGCCCATATAACGTTAAGTGCTGATTGTGACATATGTAGCAATTTCCTTCAGTGTTATGGACAAGTGTTCTTGAATTGAGTCAGACCTCATTGGATTGGATCTTATTGAATTAAGTCTGATATCTCTGGAGTCCATCGTATTAAATGAATGGTTTGTATATCCTTGTGGGCTAGCGACTGTATATATTTTCATAAGGAAGGGTAGCTAGAGTTCCTCCAGGAACTGAGAACAGTTGGGATTGCTTGGCAAATCTTCACAGGTTGCAACACCGTCAAAGAAGCAACGTCACTTGCAGAGGCTTGCATATACTAGTTCAAACTGGATTCTCCAGAGACTAATAGACAAAGAAAGGATTTTTGACTAAAAGTAGCATGAGTTTGAACTGATGCAGGGTCTTTCTGACCTCATAAATGGACAGAACCTTCTGTCCAAGGAGGTCCTTATCCTCACGGAAGGGTTGGAAGGACTATGGCTCACTGTGGGCCCATAAGACTGTGTGTTTTGTTTGGAACAAAAGGAGTTATCAACTTGTAAACCTCTGTGTGGGGTCTGAAGGACTATTTACTCACCAGAGCACTTGTCAAGGTTAGGAGGAATCTATGGTAAATTTATTGTCATGCAAGTAGATTCTTTTATTGTTTTAATATGTTTTCTCTATAATGCTTTTAATTTACAAATAAATGGGCTTGCGTAGGAAGAGCTGTGTGGTAACTAACTGTGACAGTTATGCTATTTAGAGCCTCTGAGGAAGGAAGGCAAAGTAGGCCTGCTGTGACAGTCTGTATTGCTGGGAAATTCACACTGTAGGCAGGGAATAGTGCACTCCGGAAATATTCTGGTCAGGAGCGAGAGACATGCAGGTCTTTTCCCAAGAGAGGTGACATCCGAGGAGCCAGGAGTCTAGGGTGGTTGCTGGACCTTGAAGGGGAGATACAATGCAGTTGCCCTGTACTGTGAAGCTGATTTCAGGATCCAAGTGCAGAATTTGGACATGCAATTTGAAAACTGCACTTTCTATCTACACACCTGCTGTAGGGAAAACTCTATTCCCTGTTGTCTTTCATCTTATCCATAGATTGTAGCTCTTTAGGGCAGAGATGGCTTCTTTTTATAATGTGTTAGTACAATGTTTAGCACTGCAGCCCAACTGCAATAATAAATAATGTGTGCCAATACATAGGTGGTGGTATTGGACAGTTACAGAGCAGAATGTGTAACTTCAGATAAGGACGAAATGAGAAAACATTGGAAAAGATTACACGAGGAAAGCTCACAAAGAATGCCTCTTGAGTAAGGCTGATCAATTCTTGAATTCTTTGAGAACCTTGTTATCAGGTTAGATATTATAGGTGAGCTGGTACCTCCACCTATTATTAAGGCTCCTTGATACTTCCCAATTTCCATGATAAGAACCTATTTTCAGTTGCTTATAACTTTGCTAAACCTTTACCCTTTGGACTGAAATTTTCCATTCTGCATATCTCAGGCTGAACTGCTTTGGAAAATTTCAGCCAAATCAGCCCAGCTGTTTCTTAGAACAAGGTTAGGGGAAAATACATTGTTTTGTTCATCTTAAAAAATATTCTTGAATTTTTTTCTTTAAACCACACCAGTGTCCCAGTGCTTTGGAGCAAGGACTTGAAATTTGGCCTCTGTGACAGAGATGTGCCTTTAGCCATTGTGAAAATCCACCCAAATTTGGCTAAATTATCATTCTTTGAAAAAAATAACAGTTTGCCCTTGCTCAATAGAGATTTCTTCAATTTTAGCAGCCAAAACCTCTAAAGATTCCATACTTAACTAGGTGTGATCAAGACTCTCACAGCTTGTTGTGTTGCCCAGACAGTGCATGCACCATCCTCAAAGTGGTTGGACATTTTTTAGCTCATAAGAACTTTCCCTGTACTGACTTCTTCCCGTTAGTCCAGATTGGGCACTGGAAGTGAGAGCATGGAGCCTGGCTCTCCTGTGTGTTCAGTAACCTCCCCCATTGCTGGAGCATGGAGGAGGAAGCTATTTGATTCAAATGCAGGGTGGACAAAAGCTGGACCAGAAGAAGGGAAAAGATTAGATTGGAATGAAGAGTCTGGTGAGATTGGGACTGGGGTAAGGAGGAGATCAAATGTGACTGGGAGTTGGAGGGAGGAGATGGGGTTAGACAAAGAGATTGGGACTAGGACCTGATGAAGTAAAGGGCGGGGAAAGGGACTGAGAATCAGTTGGCTGGAAAAGAGTCTGAGGTATCTCAAATTGGACATCCAAAATTAGTGGATACTACTTATAATTTCTCTGGGCCTCAGATCCCCTTATGTAAAATGGAGATAATACCGCTCGTCACCTTACCGCACATCACAAGATTAATTAACATCTGTGAAGCACTCAGATATTATAGTGATGAGTGCCAAAGAAAAATCCATGAGAAAATTAATAACTCTGTCTTCGCAGCAGGGTTTGTATAGTGTGTGGTCGTACGCACTGAATCATAGACTCATAGAAATATAGGACAGGAAGGGATCTCAATAGGTCATCTAATCCAATCCCCTGCCCTGAGACAAGGCTAAGTATTATTTAAACCATTCCTTAAAAGTATTTGTCTAACCTGTTCCTAAAAGCCTCCAAGGACAGAGATTCCACAACCTCCTTAGGTAACTTGTTCCAATGCTAAACTATTTTACAGTTATGAAGTTCTTCCTAATATCTAACTTAAATCTCTCTTGCTGCAATTTAAGCCTTCTTGTCCTGTCCTTCGTGGATAGGGAGAACAATTTATCACCCTCTTGTTTATAATAACCTTTTATGTACTTGATGACTGTAATCATGTCCCTCCTTAGAATTCTCTTCTCCAAATTAAACAAACCAAATTTATTCAATCTTTCCTTATAGATCATGTTTTCTAGACCTTTAATCATTGTTTTGGTCTCCTCTGGACTTCTTCCAATTTGTCCACATCTTTCCCAAAGCATGGTGCCCAGGACTGGACCCACTCCAGATGCGGCCTTCTCAGTGTTGAATAGAGTGGAAACATTACTTCTTGTAACAATGAGAATAAAACAAAAATATTGAATAGAAGCTCATTAATTGAGCATTGTGCATTCTGTGCACTGAATGAAGCAGGGTTATGTGGAAAAAATAGTATGTGATCATGTAACTTAAGATGATGCTTATGTACAAGGGAGACAAATTAAGGCTATAGAGGCCAAAAACCAACACACAAAAATTGACAATTAGTATGCAGTTCTTTGCTAATTATCTAGTTAATATGCTAGTATTAAAATAGATCCATCTAATTTTGTAGCTGGTTCCAAAATGGGAGGAACAATGAATGATCTCAGTAAAAGTAGGATTTAGGTAGAGTAAATGGGTGGAATAGTGGGTGGCAAAAGCTAGATGAATGTAAAATAAGAATTCTTCAGAGAAGAATGGAATATTTCCCATATGGAAAGCTGCTGCAGGATAACTTGCTTAGCCTTTGTGTAGTATAGGTAACAGTGTTTTATAATACATTGCTAGAGGAATAGGATCACTCACCCCTCACTGTTTTAATTAAAAAGAAAATTAACTGGAAAAGACCTAATCATCTACTCATTGCCCTGCGTGCATAACTAGTTAGGCATTGCAGGGGGTGTGGGGTGGAGAGGAAGAGGGAAAATAATCTGATTTCCTGTGCGGGTGGGTGGGAGCAGAGCCACTCCAAAGAGGTTATTCCAGCCTCACCACTGCAGAACCTGCAAAGTACTCTACACTACCTGACTAATGAATTCACATGTTGCTTATGCACAGCGGAACTAAGCTCTGCACTCCATGCCTGTGGAAGAGGGGAAGTCAGCATTTTATCCTCTTGTATCAAAGTTGTATTCTTTAAATTAGGTTTATAATAGAGAGCGGAGGGTGGGGAGATGAAAAGAAAATAATCTGGGTCCATTTTGGCACTGGGCTAAAGTTTGGGTCAGTTCTTGTTTACTTCCGAGTTAAAGTACACATTTTTGGTATAAAGAAGCTGAACATTTACTGAGATATTTCATTGCTGGTGTGTAAACAGATTTGTAATTCAGTTGTGACCGTGTTGTTATTACCATATCATCATCACTCCTAGTAGTCAAAGATCAGTCAATTGCCAAATTAGGCTGTTCCATCATATCCATCCCCTCCATAAATTTATGAAGCTCAGTTTTGAAGCCAGCTAGGTTTTTTCCCCCCATTACATCCATTGGAAGGCTATTCCAAAACTTGACTCCTCTGATGGTTAGAAACCTGCATCTAATTTCAAGTCTAAACTTCCTGATGGCCAGTTTATATCCATTAGTTCTTGTGTCCACATTGGGGCTGAACTTAAATAATTCCTCTCCCTCCCTGGTATTCATCCCTCTGATGTATTTATAAAGAGCAATCATATCTCCCCTCAATCTTCTTTTGGTTAGGCTAAACAAGCTCCTCTCATAAGACTCCTCTGAGTCTCCTCTCATAATGCAGGTTTTCCATTCCTTGGATCATCCTAGTAGCTCTCCTCTGCACCTGTTCCAGTTTGAGTTAATCTTTCTTAAACATGGGGGACCAGAACTGCACACAGTGTTCTAGGTTATGTCTCACTAGCGCCGTGTATATCAGTACTAATGCCTCCCTATCTCTATTGGAAATACCTTGTCTGATGATCCAAGGACCACATTAGCTTTTTTCATGGCCACCTCACATTGGCAGCTCATAGTCATCCTCTGATGAATCAATATGCACAGGTACTTCACCTCTGTCACTTCGAACTGACTTATAGCAGAAATTCTTATTAGTCCCTAAATGCATGATCTTGCACTTCCCACTATTAAATTTCATCCTATTTCTATTACTCCAGTTCACAAGGTCATCCAGAGCTTCCTGTATGATATACCGATCCTTTTCTGTTTTGGCAATACCCCCTTTGTGTCATCCACCAACTTTATTAGCAGAATTACACTTTTTGTGTCAGTCAGTAATAAAAAGGTTAAATAAGATTGGTCCCAAGACTGATCCTTGCGGAACTCCACTAGTAACCTCCTTCCAGCCAGACAGTTTACCTTTCAGTATGACCCGTTGTAGTCTCCCCATTAACCAGTTTCTTATCCACCTTCCAATTTTCATATTAATCCCCATCTTTTGCAATTTAACTAATAATTCCCTATGTGGAACCATATCAAAAGCCTTACTGAAATCTAGGTAAATTGGATCCACTGCATTTCCTTTGTCTAAAAAGTCTGTTATCTTCTCAAAAAAGATGATCAGATAGGTTTGGCACGAGCTATCTTTTTTAAAGTCAGGTTGTATTTTATCCCAGTTACCATTAACCTTGATGCCCGTAACTACTTTCTGGTTAAAATTTTTTTCCAAGACCTTGCATATTACTGAGGTCAAACTAGCAGGCCTGTAGTTACCTGAATCACTTTTTTCCCTTTCTTAAAAATAGGAACTATGTTAGCAATTCTCCAATCACATAGTACAGCCCCTGAATTTACAGATTCATTAAAAATCCTTGCTAATGGGCTTGCAATTTCATGTCATAGTTCCTTTAATATTCTTGGATGGAGATTATTCCCCCCCACCCTGATTTAGTCCCATTAAACTGTTAGAGTTTGGCTTCTACCTCGGATGTGGTAATTTCTACTTCAATATCCTCATTCCCATTAGCCACCCTACCACTATCCCCCAGCTTATCATTAGCCTCATTAAAAACAGAGGCAAAGTATTTGTTTAAATATTCAGCAATGCCTAGATTATTCTTAACCTCCATCCTATCCTCAGTGTTTAGCGGTCCCACTTCTTCTTTCTTTGTTTTTTTCCTATTTATATGGCTTTAGAACCTTTTACTTTCGGTTTTAATGCCTTTTGCAAGGTCCAACTCTACTTGGCTTTTGGCCTTTCTCACTTTATTTCTACATGTTCTGACAACTCTGAGAGGTAGTTTTCCCTGCTGATTCTCTCCATCTTACAGTCCTTGTAGGCTTTCTGCTTTCTCTTAATCACCTGTCTGAGATGCTTATTCATCCAGTTTGATCTACAACTCTTGCCTATAATTTTTTCCCCTTCCTTGGGATGCAGGCTTCAGATAGTTCCTGCAACTTGTAATTCCAAGCCTCCTCCACCTTTTGATCCATGAGTTCTTTGGTCCAGTCCACTTCCCCCAACACATTCCCTTAATTTTTTAAAGTTAGCCCTTTTGAAGTCAAAGACCCTAGTCATAGATCTATTTTGGTTTATCCTTCCATCTAGTTTATGCTCAAACCAAAGTTGTCCCCTATAACTAGTTCTTGTATGAGGTCCTCATTATTCACCAATACCAAATCTAAAATGCCATCCCCTCTTAAAACTCAAGGGTTCAATTCCCTCATCTCAAAGAGAAAGGTGTCTTGAGCTTGTTTTCTTTGATCATATTATTGAGTATCATGCATTGTGTTGTACCGAAATATGATGGAATAAGAATGTATTATGGCTGTTCCTATGAAACTGTCATAGAAATGAGTGATGCATGTCATGATGCTGTCCCAGTGAGCAAAATATGAAAACATATATAATGGGACAGATTCCGCTTTGTTATATTAGTGAAAATCTGAAGTCAGTGGAGTCACATCAGTGTGACAAAAATGTTGTGTATCCATTTTCCCCTACTCCCATGTTGTCCTGACTCTGACTTTCTTTGATTAGAGCAGTTGGTTTGGCTTTCCATTGATGTAGCTGGCAAATAGAACTTCCACATCTGTGCACTAGTTTTTGTCAGTTCAGCTTGATGTGCAGCAAATACCAATTTCACATTTGCGGTGCTTTACTGGGTGAGGGATCCATTAGGGAAAGATTTGCAGTGGAATGAAGCAGCATTATTTTCCTTTTCAATGCCCTCTTTTCATTTCCTTGCTTCCACATGTAATACATCTGTGGGGGTTTTCCTTGGTTTCTTTTTAACTTAATTTTTTTGGCACAAGTGCTGAATTGTAATGAGGCAATACATATTCTATCCCCAACTGGTCATGTCTAAATAGTAATTGTTTCTCATAGACCTTGCCTAAATTTTAGTGGCAATTAGATGGCTGGAAAACCTACAAGAAGTTACAAATTTAAGGCCCGTGAGTCGAGTAGGTCATTGCTATTTTGATTATAGGCTATCTCTGTTTAAAATAGTCCAGGAGAATCAAATAAACCTCACATCTGTAAGGTCAAATAATGACCAGAACATGATCTTTGCAGAAAGTTTCTGTTACTGATTGTATGGACACTGTGGGCTGATTGTCAGGAGAGCCAGTAAATTTAATTTATATGACAAGCACTGAGTCGAGCCATGGTAATAGTCCCTCCAGCAATATGTGAGCAATATCGCTTTTGACATAAGCATTTGTTTATAAAAGGGGCTGGCAATTCCTTACAATTTGTATATCCTATAGTGAAGTGAGAAGAATGTAAACTGAGTAATGAGGATTTGAAAATTACAGCTGCGCTGAAAAGTGTCCATGAGAATGAGAGAGGAAAGGGGAACAAACAGTAAGGCTAAAACAACATATGCATTTTTTCGCCCAAAACATAATTTATAGATCAAAAAAGGAAGCTTAGAGAAAATAAACTGAAAATAGCACTTAGGCTACATCAAAATGCATCTGCAAAAGGAAGGGAGATAGATGAAAGAAGTGGGCCAAGCACAGACACTGATATTTGTCTTGGAGATGTATCTCAGTTTCCCATGTCACCTTTTCTACTGCCCAATGGAAATGGCACATGGAGCTCAGGCTCAATAGGCAGTGTGGGCCTCCATGTCCTGTGCCTGGTGGCACAGTTCAGGACAGCTAAACCTGTGTTTCCACTCAGTGGTTCAGCAAGAGCACCCACTCTCAGGTTTCTGGCTCCCCAGATGTTGCCTCTCCCGTGTGGACACCTGTATCTCAGTCCCTTCTGAGCAGGTATGTCTGAGCTAAACAATTCCGTGTATTTCCCAGCAAGTCTGCCTAAACAGATACACTTGCTTTCTCTTCAGAGACAGATAAGAGTGATTGCTACAGATATGTTATCAGACAGTTCTTTCTTTGCAAACCTACCTTTCTTTGCAAGCCTACCTGATTCTTACGGTAAAAAGCATTACAGAGAAAACACATTAAAAACAATAAAAGAACCCACACGCATACTAATAAGTTTACCAGAGTTCATTCTAATGCTCTAACATGGCAAGAAACATCTTTCAGTGCCCCTCCCTAGGGTCGTCTTATGTTTACACATTCTTCACAGGTTCAGCTCAGGACAAACCCCCAGTCTTATGAGATCTCAGTAGACCAAGTCCTTCCCTAAGGACTCAGGCCCTCAATAGACCAGAAGTCCTGTCCATTTGCTAGATTAGGAAGACAACCCGAGTCAGTCTCAACACCAGTTATTTATTCTAAAATCCTTAGTCTGTGTTCATCTATGTGTTTGATAAGTCTCTTTTTTACTATAGTTTCAACCAATTTGCCTGATACTGAAGTTAGACTTACCAGCCTGTAATTGCCAGGATCGCCTCTGGAGCCCTTTAAAAAAGAAAAAGACATTGCATTAGCTATCCTCTAGTAATCTGGTACGGAGGCTCATTTAAGCAATAAATTACATACCACAGTTAGTTGTTGCACAGTTTCACATCCGAGTTCCTTCAGAACACTTGGGTGAATACCATCTGGCCCTGGTGACTTATTACAGTTGAATTTATCAATTTGTTTCTAAACTTCTTCTATTGATGCTTCAGTTGGGGACGGTTACTCAGATTGGTCACCTAAAAAGAATGGCTCAGGTGCAAGAATCTACTGCACATTCTCTGCAGTGAAGATTGATGGAAATAATTCATTTAGCTTCTCCACTATGGCCTTGTCTTTCTTGAATGCTGGTTAGCACCTCCGTCATCCAATGGCCCCTCTGATGTTTGGCAGTTTCTTCCTGCTTCAGATGTACTTAAAAAATTAAACATTTGCATTTTGAATACAAGGAACACCAGAGATGATGAAACTAACTGAGCAATGTTTAAATTAATTCAGTAAAGTTCATTCAGGATACTGCAGGATATCTTTAGTTGGCCACACCCAGAACGTCTATCTAGGTACTTAATTGGCCTTCATGACCCTCAGTGAGCCTAAAACAATCTTCCGCTGGCAGGGTCTTGCAACAACTATTATGCTCTGCTTTATGTATGGCGGGTTCACCAACTCTCTGAAGTCCTTCTGTGGCTAGTGCCTCAGAGTTTGGAGTCCACAACTTCCAGAATCTTTCATGGGCCCCTTGGGTATATTTGCAAAAATGCTTAAGTGAATTAGGGGCCTAACAAGTCCTATTTTCAGAAGGGGTTTAGGCATAGGAACCTATGTCTCATTGAAAGCACTTGGTTGCAGGTTTTTAATGCTATTTCAGTGTCTAAAGGTGCAGATAGGTGCTTTTGAAAATCCCGCTAGGTGCTTAAATAGCTTTACAAATCTGACCAATAGGCATCTAATAATGTAGGCACTTATGAACATTTTACCACTTGTGCCTAAGCCTCTGTTTCCTACCTCATTATTCTAGTTTCTCACCATCCAGTTTCTGACCCACTTCTGAGACCACTACAGTTTTGATACTTTCTGGATAGCAACCAGGGCTGGCTAAAAAGTTCACTAGTTAAAAGCAGCATAGGGACTACAGGAGATGGAGATAGAATAATATTCCTACAGGCTGAAAAGGCCGAATTTATCTTAATTGTATTGGGTCTGGCATGCAAAGCTGCAGCATTGAGGATTAGAGGCTGTTAGACCCAGATAGGACTAATGGGTGGCTAGAGTTTTCTTCTATAAGCTTTTTGTAGGCCAGGACTCACATACTGTTTTAGTAGAACAGAAAGTAAGTCTTTCATGATGGTGGGGGAAAGGAGACCATCTTTTCAATTCATGTCTCATACACCAGTCAAATGTCCTTTATTTCCTTTGGTCTAAATATTTACTGTGCCCAATATTAATTTCACCAGTATTTGGGAGGCAGAGGGAGAAATAGCACAATACAGAACCCCATCTTTGGAACTATCCATATCTAGCACTGAAGAAAAAGCAGAATCCTTTTAATTAATAACAAAAAAGCACTTTAGAAGTGTGGTTATATTCTGAAAAGCTCCTGATTCACATTATTATTAATAATAATAATTAATAAACCACATTAAAAATAGTATTCTGTGTTTCCTTGGTGGTTCTTCTTAAGCACTTTAGGAGATATTTTTCTTAACTTTGTTGCTTTGCAAACTCAACCCAGAAGCTGAAAGTCAAGCTATGTTCTTCTTGTATTGTATATCTTCACCAGTAATAAAGATTCTGCAGCTCAGATTCTACCCTTCGTTATACCTATTCAGTCTCACGATCTTCAGCTTCTGTTATATCTGAGTAACCCCACTGACTTTGTAATTTGAGTATAGTTAACAATTCTGCTGATTTGTTGTGTCCAAAATACAATCCAGCTCATTCTCTACAGTGTTATCAGGAGTAAAAGGTAGTGAAAAATTATTTTTGTAACTGAAGTCTGCACCTATGTCTCCGAGTACACATGGGAAGGAGATTTATTGAGTAAGATGTGGCCATTTTTACAGTCACTTTTCAGAGTAGAATCACACTTTTGAAACGTTTTGCTGTGGGGGAAATCTTAAAGTAACAAATATGTAAGGGTGAAATTCATAGCCTTTATGTAATATTAGAAGAGCAAAATATTTTTGTGACATGAAAGCAAAATATTACGATGCTGCTTGTGTTACATGATCAAAATGAGAAATAATAAGGGGGAGATTTTTCTAAGTTAGAAAGGGCAGTTAGACCTCCAACTTCAGTTGAAAATACACTCACTGAAACTTCCCTTTGTGCCTTTGAGACTCTCCCCCTGACACGGCTATGTAGGGTCATTTTTCTTGTTTGGAAAGCCACTGATGCAGGCAACTATTTGTTACACAGAAACAGATGAGGATGCAACATAGACATTCAATAAATAGGCTAGCCTATTTGCTTTACTAACACAGCCCAAGAAGGTGCTGATTTGAGGACTATCTTTTTACTGTGTTCAGACCAAAGGAGTGTGAACCAGAAACTCCTAACTTTCTGTAGCAATGGCCTATTGGAAACTCCCTTTCTTTGCAATAGACAGATTGTTCACTACAGCAACAATCAGGCAGATTTTGCCACCTCTTCTCTTCATGAGTTACCTATATTGATTTTTACAAATGTATTCATAATTGTTGGATTGTGTGAACATATTTCAGCCAATTTGATGAACAATTTTTCATGTATCTGAGATTCTGTGCTAGTTACTCAACTGGTGTAAATTGGTGTCAATGGAGCTGCTCTGATTTTCACCAACTGAAGATCTTTGAGATGTGTGATTGGTCACTATGGGACAGTGTATGCATGTGCCCTTTCTTTAGCTAAACCTATTAAAGGTGTGTAATCACTTCCTTTAATAGGTTCAATTCAGAAGAGCCCAGCCTGTGGGAACTGTCATGACTAGCTATGGTAAAATAAGCTATTCTTATCAGCAAGTTAAAGTATGGGTTGGATGAATGGACTACAAAATGGATGGAGAATTGGCTAGAGCAAAGGGCTCAATGACTAGTGATCAATGGCTCCATGTCTGGCAGCCGATCACAAGTGGAGTGCCCCAGGGGTCGGTCCTGGGGCTGGTTTTGTTCAACATCTTCATTAAATGATCTGGAAGAGGGGGTAGATTGCACCCTCAGCAAGTTTGCAGATGACACTAAGCTAGGGGGAGTGGTAGATACCCAGGAAGGGAAGGATAGGATACAGAAGGACCTAAACAAATTGGAGGATTGGGCCAGAAGAAATCTGATGAGGTTCAACAAGGACAAGTGCAGAGTCCTGCACTTAGGACCGAAGAATCCCATGCACAGCTACAGACTAGGGACTGATGAGCTAGGCAGCAGTTCTGCAGAAAAGGATCTGGGGGTTATAATGGATAAGAAGCTGGATATGAGTCAGCAGTGTGCCCTGGTTGCCAAGAAGGCTAATGGCATATTGGGCTGCATTAGTAAGATCATTGCCAGCAGATTGCGGGAAGTGATTATTCCCCTCTATTCGGCATTGGTGAGGCTGCATTTGGAGGTTTGTGTCCAGTTTTGGGCCCCCCACTACAAAAGCATGTGGACAAGTTGGAAAGAGTCCAGCGGAGGGCAACAAAAATGATTAGGGGGCTGGAGCACAAGACTTATGAGGAGAGACTGAAAGAACTAGGCCTGTTTAGAGAAGAATGAGGAGGGATTTGATAGCAGCCTTTAACTACCTGAAAGGGAGTTTCAGGAAGGATGGAGTTAGGCTGTTTTCAGTGGTGGCAGATGACAGAACAAGGAGCAACGGTTTCAAGTTGCAGTGGGGGAGGTCTAGGTTGGACATTAGGAAAAAGTTTTTCACTAGAAGAGTGGTGAAACATTGGAATGGGTTACCTTGGAAGGTGATGGCAATTCCATCTTTACAGGTTTTTAAGCTGAGGCTTGACAAAACCCTCGCCGGGATGATTTAGCTGAGGATAGTCCTGCTTTGAGCAGGGCGTTGGGGTAGATGACCTCCTGAGGTTCCTTCCAACTCTAATATTCTATGATTCTAAGCTGAAAACTGTGGTCCATCAAGAAGTTGCAGGGTGGAGCTGACATCTGGGGAAGAGAGAGCCATAAAAAGCTTTGCATTTCATTAAGACAAAGAATCTTGGTGTTCCTGGTAGGGAAGAGAAGTGGCGCTTCCGGAGATAATAGTGCTAGAGCCCTGAATTGAAAATCCCAGCCCCAGAACTTTCTCTTCCTTTCAAGAAAGAACTCAAACTACTTAGCTTCCCTGCTGTAAAAGGAACCTTACTGTCGTTAGTTAGGCCATCATGTTGAAAAGGAAATAGAGTAATTCTTTGCCCTAACACAAGGGAGAACAAAGATTGCTCTGATGGCCTGACGAGTAAGTAGATCTGATCTAAAAGCATGATGAAACTTCTGTGAAAATGTTATCCTGTGGTCTGTGTTTTGTTAAAATCCAGAATTTTGACTCAATTTCTTTTTAGCACCTCTACCATGACAGGGAACCTCAAAGAGCTGCTCCTTGCACTAACAAGACTTGTTGCATAAAGTGTAGGTTTAGTTGTCCTTTCCTTTTCCACCCTGTCTCTAAGGCTGTCTCTTCACTAGGAAAAAAAGGTGTGTTCTTAACTTCAGTTATCCTAGTGTAGACAAGGCAGTTTGCCACAGAAGTTAGCAGATTGAGTTAAAGACTGTGGGGAAGCCTAGTTTATAGCTTAATCTGCTAACTTGTAATGATGATCATTTAAAAAAAAATTTTAACACATGTTTATTTCAAGATGTTTTTGGAAATTTGTCAACTTGGCTGGGTATTAATACAGTGATCATGATGAAATTTTCTGCGTGCAATATTTCATTTTTCTGGGTAATTAATAGCAATAATTTGATGCTACTAAAACAAGGTTGGGCTTTTCATCTTCTATTATTTTGTACAGTAAGTAATTTGAAAGGCAGGATTAAACAAACATATATGCATTATGGTGCATTAATTTCAGTAGTAGAGCTGTCAGACTTCATTGGACAAAGCTGCTTGATTCCATTTCCAGGTCTGGGTAGCCTTACTAGTTATCAGAAATGTACAATGAATAATGCAGTTGATTTGTTTTCATAGGACAAATGTTAGTCAACAAATAAAAGGTTAAAACCCTGACAGCCACCTCTTCAGTATTTTACCAAGCACATTAGGGAAAAACTCATTTTACAGGCCACTTATACCTGAGTAATTATTGTGGATTTGTTTTAATTTGAGTTCTTGGTGTGGAGTAAAACATTCTTATTCTGTGAAGTAATTCTATGTGTTTTGGTTGATTGGTTTTAGATTAGCCATTTAATGAAAATGGAATGTGTTTGGAGAGCTGTGATGCTGCTGTCCGTTTATCAAAGGCTTTGGAGTCATAAAAATGAAATCACTTTGTGGGTTCCTTTCCCTTAATAGGAAAGCCACTGCTACAGGCAACTCCTTTGGATAATAAAATGAACTGGATATAAAATAAAAATGTGCTATTATGTCTGCCTGTCTGGTGCATAGCTATTCCTCCAAGTAGTTGAATAATTTTATACTAAAATGTGCATGAAAATATAGATAATTCAAACCAAATTTGACTGATACTTATTTGCTAGAAACATGTATTTTGATTATGGAGCAGATATATTTCTGGCTTTAAGCTGCATGACTGATGTGACAGTTATTATGAAGCAGAATCAAACTTTTGTTCATCACGTCTTATCTTTCCCAGTCAAGACACATTTATTGGCGCTTACCAAATTATGTGAAATTCCTATATTTTGTATTCTACAGAATATTTCAGCATAATAGAAGGCAAACTGTACAATTACAATGTCTCATTAATTTGGACTTAAAATTATTGAATAAAAACTTCTTGCTTATTTATTTTCTAAAGACGTACTTAAAATTCTCTGCCTCTAAAGATTCTGGCACTATCCACCATGTGAAGATTTCAGACAAAGTAGGCAATTACTTGGACTCCTTGTGAAATAAAAGCAGGCTTGTTTACCTATGTTTCCTTGACCTCTCTGCTGATTCCGTCAACAAAGGTGTCCAACAAAGGGGAAAGAAGGAACAATATTGTTCTGTATGGTGTGTTTTTGCCAACTTATTTTTGGAGACACCGCATGCTCACTCCCGCCTTGGCTCATGAAACCACACTCCAACATAAATGACACTGAAGAAAGGAATACAATTACAAGGGATCTTTATATATTGGATAAGGGTCAGGAAGAAAAGAGTGCAGTGTATTGTGGGAATAGGAATGGAGGACTATTGAAGGTCGAGACATGGTGTATTGTGAAATGACATAGATATGGATCTGTGCCACAGCCTGAAGCATGTATTTACCCACACGCCTCAGGTGTGCTAGCTTACTCACCTTCAGACATGTGCTTCGGGGGTTTAGGTTATGGCACAATCACATTCATGGATACGTGTCATTGAAGAAGAATATTTACCAGTGGCTTGTGTCAGGGGATGTGGGAAGTTTATCCAACAGTGGAGATGTTTCCACCACACTTTCACTTTGAATAGGGTGTTCTCCCCCTTAGCCTGGATTTATTGAAAAGAAAGAATTAATGAACAAGAAGAAGCATTATTTACTATTACTTTTCTAAGTATTTTTTGTATAAATTAATGGGTCCAAAAGAAGACAAACAAATGCCACACAGATAAAGACAAAACAGTGAGTGCAGTCATAGCACGGTCAGTCTGGCCATGGAGTTTGCGTGGTTGCAATTAAAGTTTTAGTTTATATTCACATTTTAGTGAATTTAATATTCATGAAAGGTATTGGATTGACAGCTCTTTTTTTTACAACCTTTGGCTCCAATCCTTCAAACACTTAGAAATGTGCTGAATTTGGTCAATAGGATTACACACATGCTTAAAGTTAATCTCATATTTAACTGTTTGCTGAACTTCACTGTGGTTTGTGAAAGTGTGATTTGTCATGGAACAAAATGGGGCACCAACTAAAATGAAAAGAAACATGTTTTTCACATTAAAGTAGATGCCAGCTCATGGCACAAAGAAAGAGAAGTAGTATTTTTGTTCCCTTCTTAACGCGCTGTGTCATTACATGAGCTCTCCCCACTCACCTCATTCATGAAGACATCTGTCTACATGTACAAACACACCCCTTTTCTAAAGTATTTGTAGGCCTCGTAAACTATTGAAAATAGAGTGCAGGAGAGGAGAGGGGAAATGAGGCTGTCTAGCACAAAGGAAAAATTAAAGCTTTTATTGAAGAATACGTGTGGTTTACCTTTAACTTAATTGTCCAAAGGATCAAGTAACAAGGAACAAATTATTTCTCATATATGAGCCCATATATGAATATATGAGCATATACTCAAGCCTCGCTCTTTGCTAATGAAACAGGGAGTCCTCCTTTTAAAACATATGTCTGCTATTATTCTTTTTCTGTGTGACTAAAACCATTAAAGAGAATTTTTAATTGTGAAACATTTAAAATGAAGCCAGTTTTCCGGTAAATGTTTGTCTTTTGCATATTTTTCTGAAAATTAAATAAGAACCTTTCAACATCTGGAGATGTATGAACTGGCCATCTCAATGCTCTTACATTCTAACTAAGAAACATCAATTGATTTGTTAAATGCATTTCAGGCTCACTCATACGTTCTTTACATTAGCAAAACTCCTGCAAGTGGACTTGAAAACTTCCCTGGCTGAGCAAACCTGATGAGAATGTCCACACCTGCATTCTTTGTTTGTTGGTTTGTTTTAGATATTGTTGTCATAGATATCACTGTAATAATGGGACAAAAAGCAGCTACCGCATTTCCAGCATTCTGTGCGCTTCCTTTTTCTAGGTACATAGAAAATATCAGAGCCATCTGTGAATGGTGCAATAATCCACATTCCCCTTATTATGTTTGTCTCAATGTTGTCAACTAGGCAGTTTGTGCATGAGTGATGAGACATCAGGAGATAGGAATGGGGGGAGGAGCCTGGGTCCCAGGGGTGAGGTATATGTGACTCAGTGTCATGCACAGATTTGGGGCACCCTTCATTAGATCGCCTGTTTCTTTCCATTGAAGAAAGGGTGGTTTGGGAGGCATTCCGCCAAGTCTCTAATGATTGTGACTGGAAGAGGTGCAGTGAAGGGTGGCCTGGCCTAGATGGCCAATGAACAAGCCATCTGGCAGGTTTATCAAACAGTGTTCTATGATAAGCTGAATTCCTCTGTGGCCTGTGTTTAGACAATACTAAATGGGAAGTAAGTGTCAGATTTCCATGCTGGGCTGCATCAATGGGAGAAATTCACTCCTTGTGCAGAGGGCCAGTTCAAGTCGTAGACACCCTTCCAGATTTCTTTTGCTATTTATTCCTAGTTTTTTTGTTTTAAAGTTATCTACCAACAAATTCTGACTGCTGCTCATGTGGACAAGATTAATTTTGTTCTTTAGCTAAATCTATCCTGGGTAACAAAATTTTTGGCTTAAGTTTAAAAGTGTTCTGTGAATAAAATGAATTGCATCAACTAAATAAAATGCATTCTGTCCAATACATATAGATGTTCTGTCAACAAGATAAACGCACTAACCATATAAGTATCTGTGTGGATGAAATGCATAATAACCTAACTGCTTTGTCAACAAAATGCTAACCTGCTTTAATCATTCTGTTCACATCATAATGTAAAGTGATTTAGTGGGTAAAATGAATCCACTTACAAATTGTTTTATGGTCATAATGCAGACCCTTTGGATAATGTGAACTAATGATAATAATTTTATGGGCAAATGATTTTTCAATTAAAATGTCTTTTCACAGACAAAATGGGAATGTTACAAACGGTTCCCAATAATGATATGCCAGAGTGAAACATAAAGGGCTGTCAGATACATTAACTAAAGCCTCTGCTGAAAGAACTCCCATGTTAGAAATGTGATTTATTTTAGTAAATTTTATAATTTCCTTCCTTTACATTTGAAAGTGTTTTTATGTTGCTTTAAGAACATAACTGAAATTAGAATCTACAATTAAACAATAGCAGCTGCCATTTTCCTTTTCCCACTCCTTAATTGACTAACTTTTATTATTCATTAACAACAACTGCTTACACTTTGGTAATTATTTTCAGCTTTTATACTCCATTATCTTTACTACAATAATTACAATGCCCATGAATGCAGGAATAAATCACTGTACTACTGTTGTCTTTATTTCTGAGATTTTGATAAAGAAAGAAATGATAATGCCCAGCCTAATTGTTGCCATTCTCTTTCAGCACCATATAGTATGCTTTGATCTTTCTGTATCTTTATTACACTCTCTAAGCTATTTATACAGCACCTGAGATACCTCAGTTAGAAAATAAGTCTTCATCCTCGGATAGCTTCTTGTCACGGCACAAGTGAACAATTTTTCCTTTTAGTGATAAGATCGATCTTAAAAATATTTGCCTTCTTTCTGTCTAGCTCTATTAGGAACTATTAACTAGACTATCACTGAAACATTAACAAATGGCTACTAATACTGTACTTTAATTTCTTATCTAGTTAGGCAGTTTCATTTGATACCCAGGGATGGATTTTTCCTTGAGGTAGCTGAAAATTTTATCTTTTAATTTTATTTTCTCAGACCCAGACTCTGCTAAACTAAGCAGAATGACTTCCTTATTATGCGAAGTAGGAAGAAATGTATAACTATGTTTAATTTATGAGCACACAGGCTGTGCAAAATAGTTCCTGATACAAAATAGTTGACTTCTCTCGTTTGTTGCAGTACCTGCGTTATCTGAAAATGACATATCATTGAAACTATAGCCAATTTTATATGTTTATTAAAGATATATTAATTAATGACACTGGTCAATTTGACACAAGTTCAGTCAGTATTTTTCGATTGTAAACGCTATTACTAAGTGTTTACAAGCTGGCCTCCTGAATTAGAAGAGCGTCTAAGCATCATATGCTGTTCAGGGGGACTGCAGTGCTAGAAGTGATCTGAAAGTGGAAAAACCACAGGATCATATCCGAAGACAGGTGAAAGTAAAAGCCTTAACACTCTAGGGGACTGCACTCAGGGAGACCCAGACGGAAGTCAGAGGCCACTAGCCTTGTAACTAGGTTAAATACTTGAGTACTATAACACAATACATCTCCCAGGAAGTATCGCATGGAAAGAATGCAAGCATTGGGAAAGCCATTCATGTTCATTCCAGTATACGGGTGGCTACAGTTAACAATCATAGTTATGATTATAGGGTTTAAGGCCAGAAGGGACCACCTGATCATCTAGTCTGACCTCCTGTATATCACAGGTCACCAACACCAGCCAGCACCCTTATTATGTGCCCCAGGGAGAGAATAGGAGGGACCAAGGGGCACCATTGATTGAGGCCCTTGCGATGGCAGGGAAATGATTAAATGAGATACACCTAGATAATCCTGGCAAGTGATCAGCACCCACATGCCAACCCTTCCTCCTCTGCAAGGTCACTACCAATCTGACCTGTGGGAAACATCCTTCTCAATTCCACATATAGCTACAGTTTGGCCAGGTTATGCCATGCATGCTCGGACAACAACATTAGGAGCTATAAAGGTATCCGTGAACTAGTTCGATGTATAGTATAATGGTCCCAAATGTGTATTGGGATAAGCTGTCCATATGGAATGGGAGATCTCTCTCATTCATATAAAATTCTACATCGTTAAGGTAATAGAATGAAAATAGTATTTAAAAAAAAATTATTTTAGCCTTTTAAAACACTGTCGTTTCGTACTGGGCAATGATTTAAATAGACTGTTCACTGCATCTCACTGCAAGGTCTCATTTTCCTCAATAATGAATTACCAGCACAACTTTACCATTTCAAATTCTTCCTGTGTTTTATATTGGTGACATCTTATCTCCTCCGCTGGCTACCTCTTAGTAACAAAGCTCAGGTCTGGTCTACACTTACCTTCCGGATTCGGCGGCAGTCGACGGGAGATATGCAAGTGACGTAAAACACTTGCGTATCTCCAGTCGATTTCACTGCATCTGTTCCGCATGCTGTCCACACTGTGCTGCGCCGATGGGAACAGTGTTTTCCTCCATCGATTTCTGGATCTACCGAGCGGGTCTACGCAGATAGCTCAGTCAATCCAGAGACATCGATCTGATGATGGAGAATTTGCCACCATCAGTATAGACCCAGCCTCAGTCTTCAGTATGCTAACATTAACAAACAAAGGAAAAAACAATTAAGTTTTGCTCTCAGCAATTTTTCTATCCATTCAATTTTCATGATCCTGCATGGGTATTCTTTTAGTTACGAAGTAAACCTGAATAAAAGGAGATATATACTTTCACCACCTCTGCTAATATTCTGCCTGCTGTTAACAAGCTGCTCTCTGGCAATGGAACACTGTAGTGCCCGTTCTGGTTACTACACCATGATAAAAGTGATGTCTATACATACCTTTAAACTGGGTTTGGGAACAGTATTTTAAACATATTTTGTCCTCATGTTATAACTGGCTCATTTCTGGTCATGGCAATCATCAGTGACAACAGGATTGGCTTTTTGTCTCTCTACCTTATTACCACAAAAACTATAAACGTTTTCTGTGAGAAGCCACTTGAGTAGAGAAACTTTTAACTTGTTTTCTGTGAGAAGCTATAAGAAGGGAGTCAAAGAAAGATCCTGAATCTCTGAACTGTTTGGACTCTTACAGGGAAGTGTACGAGATATAAAGCAGAGATCTTGAAAAGACTTTTGGGAAACTGGCAGTTTATTACATTACTGACATAATTTGGAGTTCCAAACCGTGATTCACCCGTACATATGTTTTACCTTCTTTACCTCTCAATAACGCACATTCTTTTTTCTTAGCTAATAAATCTCTAGATAGTTTACTACAGAATTGACTGCCAGAGCTGTCTTTTGTGTAAAATCCAGAATACCAACAGTTCTGGGCTAAGTGACTGATCTTTTGGGACTAAGAGTAACCTGATGTGGTGTGATTTTTGGGTTAAGTGACCATTATCACAGAGTCTAGTTTGTCTGCATGGCAAGATAGACTGGAAAGTCAAATGGGACTGTCTGTGCCTCCATGGTAAGACTGGTATAGTGATCCAGGAGTTCACGTTTGTTACTGGTTTGGTGAAATCTGATTATAGAACATACCACAGTTAGGGATATCTGCCCTGTTTCTATCTGCCCTGAGATAGGTATTCATACTTGTGAGCTACTCCAGACAGCGTGACAGTAACTTAGTCTACAAGTAGTGAGATGAGGCTGAGGGTTTAGGTGTAAAACTGATGGATTATTGAGAGTCTAATGAAGGTTATATTAATAAGACACTTGAAACTGAGCCATAGGTTATATTCTTTTTATAAAGATATTGTGCAAATCTCACAGACGTGCTTTAGAGGATTTACCAATGATGATAATTATGTGTGAAACTAAGCAGTTTCAGATGGCAAACAGCTTTGCAAGCCTTTCTCTTGGTTTTATTTTGTGCGTGTTTGTACCTCTTGCTCACTTGACATTTTGAAGTTGGGACAAACCCAAAACTTGGTCAAAACTATTGAACTTCACTGGGTTGCAGATGTGAAGTCCACCAGAGAGAATTTCCCATGGTTCCCATCAAACACCATAAATCTATCAAGGTTAATTTTCAACTCTGCACAACTTGGTTAAGAGGTTTATGAACTTTCTTAGAGTTCATGTTTGTAACAAAACTCTACCAGTTGAGTTTTGTCTAGTCTGAGGATCCTTAGCAAACTTGCAGAAAGCTCATTTGTCAGTCATTTCTATGATTAAAAAAAATAATTGATCCACTAGTGTTGTGCCATGCAGAAAACGCATGGGTTTTGAAATGTGTATGACTCTTACATTTGAGCTCTGTTACTGTATGATCACCTCCAGGGTGCCCCCTCATGGCCTCAGGGTGGCGCTGCAAGCAACCCTGTGCCTAGATTTCCCTCTTCTGGAGTCCCAAATCATTCCATGCAAGCTTTCAGACTGTAAATAGTCCTTTGCCAGGTTAATTTATTACAAAAGTCCCACACCTGTAACCCAGAGTTCCCCCATACAGTCCACACTTTCATTCAATCTTTTACGTCCCAGGAGCCCATCAATACACCACATACAGCTCTGGCATCTCACAATGCAGAGGCTGTCAGGTATGGCTCTTGCATCTTTCACCTTGCTTTACTTCAGGTACAGCACCGGTGTCTTTCGCCATGCCTCACCCCACTGTTCCTAACTGGAGTGTTTCTCCATCTCTTTTCATTAGCTGGCATGTTTCTAGCTCTTGCCAGGAGACATCAGCAGGCTCCCCCCTTCATCAGTCCCCATAAGAATTTTCTGCTCTCTTTGGCTCTCTGGCTTGAGTTCTCCAGATCAGAGAGCGTTAACTCCTACAAATAACCCATTGGCTTTACTGGGCTGACTCATGTGAATAGCTGTGGATCATGGGATGACTCATGTAAGTGATGTGCCCATCAGAGACCTGAGGCACATACTCAAAATGGCTAACCTGTCCCGCAGTTCACACTGCCAGTTACACTCAATTTTTATCAAGTAGTGTGGATATGTCTCCTCAAGCTGGGAATCACCACCTGTCCTCCAACCCGCTGATGCATGTGTAAACATATCCTAAAGGTTTCACGATACGGCCCTTTGTAAACTGTTTTCACCAAAGGTGTCTTTGCATCACTGGTGACTTAGAGTTGCCCTGCCCTCTATTTGGGGGGTAAATTTTGAAGTTATCATTTCCAAGTGTTCAAAATAGTGTTTGTTTTGTTTTCCTGAAAAGTTTCCTTTTTTATAAAGCAAAAACAAAATAAAATTATTTACTTATTGAAAACCTAGGTTAGGCTAAAGTAAAAATGCTGATAACCATTTCTATAGCATGTTTTATGAGGATTCTGATATTAAAAAAGGGGAAAAAATCCCAAAAGACAAACTTTTCCCAATACACCAAAATTTGATATTTTCCTGAAAAATATTATTTGCAAAAAATGGCCAATTCTTGACAAAGAAATAAATAAAATAAAAGTCATTTAAAATATTTCAACCAGCTCTATTGCTGATGAGTGGGGAGGGTAATTTCAGAGTATCTATTTTTACTTTGTTACTAAATTATAGGATGATGACTATTAACCATGTGGATGTTTTACAAAGAGATAAATGACACATGATCCCTTATCAAAGGATACTGGACTAGGTCTCAGAAGACCTGGGTTCCATTGCCAATTCTGCACTGGGCTGCTGGGTGACTTGGCCAAGGTTATCTCTCTGTGCCTCAGTTTCCCCTCTGTAAAAAGAGGATATTGATACTTACCATGGTAAAATGTTCTTAGGTCAACTGATGAAAACTGCTAATTGTTGTTATTAAAGGGCAGATCCTGGAAATGCTTATTCATCTGATTGGGACTGATTATTGACATGATAGAGGACCACTGAAGTCAATGGGACTGCTCATGTATAAACAGAGATTTGCAGGATCTGGCCTTATGCGTTGTTCATACCACAACTATGGGGGGAAAAGCAGTACCCATTTCCTTTAAGTAAACAATAAAAAAAAGGGGGGGAGGATAGAGACTTGATCTGGTATTGACAGGCAGACAGATGATAGAATTTAGACAAGATATAACTATGATGGATACAACACTGCTCAGTGCTGTTAATTGGTTGTCTGAAAAGGCTTCTTTTTGGCCAAAATGCAGACCTGGGCTTAAACTAACTTGCATGCATGATTCAAATCTAAAAGCTAACCAACCTTACAAAACCCATTAAAAAAGCTATCAGCACGAAGATAGAAATGGAAAGCTGATCTATGGGAAGTGATTCCTTGTAACCTCCTTGACCCAGTCTTGCTTTGAATGATACCCATGTGATTTGCATCAGTATTATGGAGAGACAAGAAGACCGAGAGAATGTACGGTGCATTAGGAGGCGTGGTAGCCAAACCATGCTAATAATCAGAGTATATTTCTGTCTAGTTATTTAAATTCTAAAAGTTCAAAAAGGGCATAAGATTTTGTGTTAGAAAATCAATGTTAAGTGTTGTGTTCATAACTCCATCTTTTTCTCTTAGGTTTCCCACACAAATTGTACAGGGGTTTTGGGGTTCAGGGCTGAAAATGTTGGTTATATTTGTTCTTAGTCTTCCTTATGTCTAGAAGATTAGGTATTAAATTACAACTGCTCTGCTGCTCTGTTGCCTTTCAATTAATTTTTAAATTTGAGTTTCCACATTTTAATTTTCAACCAGAAGGTTTAATAAGATAACTTTTACAATAGGATTAGCTTCAGTTCATGGCTGTAGACCTAATCCATTTCAGGTAGACACGCAAATTCAGTAGAGGCTGCACCTTCAGCTGTTGAGTGAAAAGCGAGTATCAGCTAGTGCATTTGCACTAGGGTCTATTACTTTCATGTGGAACAAAGCAATCATCTGGGCTAGGGATGGAATTTTGACCCCATTGAAACCAACAAGAGTTATGCCATTGACTTTAGAGCAGCCAGGATTTCACCCTAAATACTTTTGGCCAAGTGAAAAGGTTTCTTTTTATTCTGCTTCTTCCATTTATACTTTTCATCATTTGCAGCTTTCACATGCAGCTCTTCTTACGTTTCAGAAATGGTTTCAAAATCTCCACACCAAACCAAACACCCATTAACATTTTTAAAAATTGAATATTGCAGTTTAAATGAATATTGGAGTCCGAATTTTTCACTTGAGTTTAGTGTCTGAGTACAACGAAAGCACCCTTAATAGGCTCTGAATTTTGCTGTTTAGGTCCAGTTCTAACTCCACTGAGCCTGTTGTCATACAGGATAAAAATCACTACCTTTTCCTCTCATACTTCCCTCTATTTTGTATTGGTCTCAACTGCTGGGACATCACTTTGGGGAGGATGTGGTGGAAGCTGTTTGGCTGCTCTCCCTTACACAGGAACTAGCCTGATCCTAGGATTTGGGGAGTGGGGATGGAAACATGATGCAACAGTTATTTAGAGCCAACCTTCTCCTTCCCAGTCCATTGGCTCCATCCAGTCCCGTGCTACATGAAGTTTGGCTGGACCAGAGAATCTATCCCAGAGACTTGAAGTTTATTTTACTACTGGTATCTAATATTTTTTATTTAGTTATAGTATCTGATTCTCTGTCTTTCACCTGTCTAAATCAGGACTAAATACACTGGAACTACTTTGGTAAGAGGAAAGCTAGGGCAATATCCTCAACTTCATGCTTGTAGGTCTCCATTCTAGGTGAGCCTGGAAAGAAACATTGAATCCAACCCCACTGCAGCAAATTGAGGAAGCTTGCATTTGGACATGACCTTTGTGACTCAGGCTCCTATCTGTTTTGTATGTAGGATATCTATGACTATAAACTGTCATGCAATGGGAGAATATAGTCTGTGGAGTTCTAAAAGAAAGCTATAAAACTTTCTAGTTTACAGTTGCATATCAATTTCTGTGGTCCTGGTATTGCTACCCCAACCAAGTTGAGTGGTAGCTCACCCTACAAATAGCCCCATTTACAAGACTTAGAGACAAGTTGCAAGTTTACAGACAATATAAATATTTTGATCACATTTTTACTCCCTTAATTTCTACTTTAAGTGATCAAATTTCTTGCTTCACATCTTCCTGTGTCAAAAGACATAACCTGGCTTTTGAAAACTGGGAAAAGTCAACCTAAATTGCTGGAATTTTATGCTGTTTCATAGCCTAAATTTGTTGAAAAATGTTTTGCAGACATCTAACAATTGCATCAGCTCAAAGTCTTTTGTTGCTAGACATTCTATAGGGTGGGCTGTTCTTCAGTATTTTTCAGTGCACCCGGATAATGCCAGTAAATTTGTGTTGTTTTACAGAGTTCTGGATCTGCTGGGCTTTCCTTGGTGCTAATGACAGACAAACGTGACGGACCTCAGAAATCATTCTAAAAAGAGATGCAATAGCAGATATCTCCTAGCTCCTCTTGCTGATTGCAGTACAGAGATTTCTGTTGAGCAGCATCAGATATTCGATAATCACAGTGTAAACGTTCCCTAGTGTGGGTAGGGGCTGTCAGTCTCTGGGGGAGGCCACACCTGGAGCTGCATTGTCTTTTCTGTGGAGCCTGCTCTAGGGCAGTCTTATCCAGGGGAGTGTGCTGATAGTGACAAGGAGCTGGGGGGAAGGGAGAAGCTGAGGAGCAAGAGTTGATGCAGAAGGAAATTGAGCCACACAGACAGCCCTGGCTTCCACATCTCACTGAGGGTCCTGGAGAATTGAAGATGGACTCAGTGCTATTTTCTGCTTGGAGGTATACTATCTTCCTTGGCAAGACAGTGCAGGGGGACCTCCATGAGATGATTCTCATAGAGATTTCCTCCCTGACCCCTTCTACGGGCTTTACTGTAAGAAGCATTGATCTGGCCCATTGGGTCTCCATTTACTCACTTGAATCTCATCCAAGTAATTCCTTCTTGCATCATGCAGTAGGGTATAAAGGAACAGCTCTCTAACTCTTCTCCTTACCAAGTAGAATAGCCTTAATCTTTGCAATGTGTCATTGGATACAAATCACAGCAGATTACTAAGGATTTTTTTAACATTTCAACCTTACTGACATTTCTTCTGAGGTGCAATAATCAGAGTTGGATACCACATCCTCTATAGTTAAACCCAAATGTCATGTTTTCTGCATTATTTGTACAGCTGGGAAAATTTTCTATCAAAATGTTTGTTGTCCCCCCCATGAAAATGGCCTTTTTGACAACAGATTTTTTTCCGGCGGGGGGTGCATAGATCTCTTGATGAAAACCTGAAAAATTATGATGAAAAATAAAAAATAAAAAATCCTTTTCATCAGAATTTTTCAGAGACACAAACATTTCTTGACCAGCTATTATTTGTTCTGTGTTAAGCCACCTAAATTCACTGCTTGCTTCAACTGCTGCTGTGTGACAATCAGACATCTTCCTTTTGCTTTGCACAATGATGCCTAGAAGCCCATCAGTGCACTTCCTGCATGAGCTTGTTCAATTGTACCGTGATTTTACACTACAAACAAGGTTTACAGTGACCAGGGTTTGCATTTATAATAATTGGGACATAGGGTACACTCTAAAAATTCCATATAATTCCTGACAAAGAAACAGTGGCAATATTCATCATGTGATCATGGATGTATGTTACATAATTAATGAATTAATGTCATTTATATTTGCCATATGAAGCCGGTTATTTACAGTCTTGCAAAACCGTTAACACTGCTGTGGGACTTAGCTTTTTCTTTCTTTCTTTCTTATAAATGTTTGTGACATAAACACCACCGCCACCACTCCCCTTTTTGATTGTGACTAAAAATGATTTGTGTTCATTACTATCTCAGCAGCCAGGGATGGCTTTCACAGTATCTCTTACAACATTTTTCCAATAGGGATTGTAGCTGGACCCCTACTAGAATACCAATTTTCTATAGCTTGAGAAATGTCTATAAATCCTTAAAGCCGTGTCATATTAGAGAGAATTTAGCTGTACAATATTGGCAAAAAAGATGCAGAATCAATTATTAATAAAATAAATAAGAACCAGCGGGTAGTCTGAATTGATACTGACAACCCAACAATGCAAACTCTCTCTACCTGATTACATTGGCGATAACCCTATAGAGACTTTGATGCT
>ML675631.1:10745374-10954124 GCA_007922155.1 Mesoclemmys tuberculata
TCTCTACCTGATTACATTGGCGATAACCCTATAGAGACTTTGATGCTGACAACCCAACAATGCAAACTATCTCTACCTGATTACATTGGCGATAACCCTATAGAGACTTTGATACTGACAACCCAACAATGCAAACTCTCTCTACCTGATTACATTGGCTATAACCCTATAGAGACTTTGATGCAAGCTAATGGTTTTGTCACGTTACAATAGTTTTGAAGTGTATCATTTCTCAATATCTCATGTATTAGTTTCTTTTGTGCATATGGGATGGGACTGCATGTCCCAGAAGCTATAATTCATGTTTTAGCTGCAGGCCTCTTAAAGATATAGAGATTCCTTTGTCCAAAAACATAAACAGGGAATGTAGATAAAACCATGTTATCATTATAATGTACTTAATGTCAATCATAAAAAAAGCTACCTTGGAATTAAAATCATGTTTTGTGGAGAGAGGAGGATAGAAAAAGAAGGAATAGAAAAGGAGAATGGAAAAGAAATAGCTCAGATTATAGATTTACAAAGCAATGGGAATATCTAGATCCACCAAAATCAATTGCAAAGCACCAATATGATTTAATCACAGCCAATTAATATCAGTGTAACTTTGTGATCCTTATTTTGTTGTTTCTATGCTGGTATGAACAGGATTAATCCAGTGGGAACAGGGTTTTTTTAATAAGCAGGTTCTGATGGCTTTGCATATTTAATTGAGAATTTACCTGCCAGAGAGGAAAAGGGATTTACATTTTTCATTGACAGTTTAGAAAGTATATTCATAGAAGTGCTCTTTGTAGTGTGTAGATACTATTTGATGATAATTGACAACATGTGCTTAGTTAATTTTTTATAACCAAGACCCACTGGTACTCGTTTAAAGTCTTAAAGGTTTTGTTATAGGAGTTCCTTTTTGTTACATTTTTATACCTCTTGAAAATTTCACTTTAAATTTAAATTAAATGTTCATGCAAAGTGTTATCAAAGTTGTATAAACTGAATTGTTATGCAAAGCAATATATTCCTATAAACTTTCAATGGGATTTATGAAGTTAGGCAGAGAATGCATCTGCAGCCTTCTGTATTATTGCTTGATGGAAGGCTAATTTCATATTTCTGATATTTTACTGTTGCAGCTATTCCTCTCAGAGCTGTCTCTACAGTATCATATGCCCTGTGGTTTTTAATAAAGATGAGCAGAAAAATAAATCATAGAGTTAATCTCTTTAACACCTTTACAATAACCATAATAAATCAGGGGCTGAGAAAGATCAGACAGCATTCATTCTAGTATTTAAAGCTATTAAAATAGACCCTATTTTGCTTTGAATTACAATGCAACAATAAAACAAAACAAAAACTTATGTGAACTGATAACAATACACAAGACATTACTATGACAATGTTAAAAATGTGCTTATACTGCTGTTCCTGATGTGAAAATGAGTCACGGCGGGGCTTGGAAATGTCATAGTTTTGAAGATTTTCATCCTTTCACAATTACCAGAAAGTTTCCCAAAAGATTATTTTGTAGTTAGTTTAACAGGAATACTGGGTCAGGTGTTAGAAGAACCATTCAAAGAATCCATACGCAAGCATTTAGGGACAAATCTTAAATCTAGGGACCTGGTAACTGGCTAGATTCTGGGCAGGAAGAAGGAGAAGCAGGGAGGAGGAACTTCTCACTGTGCAATAGAGTTGCTTTTGCTGGCCCCTTCTGTTACCCTCCCCTAGTGGAGGACATCTTCCCCACACACTTGCATGTCACTGCCACACAAGAGCTCCCACAGAATTGAACAGCCTCCCCTATCCTTAAAGCTCCTGCCTCCCCCATGCACAGAAGAACCACACTGGTTCTTTTGCTAAGGGTATCTCTGACTGGTTGAGAGGGTTGTAGGTGACCTGTAATTGGATTTGGGCAAGCACTGTGCAGATTTCCTCAAACTTAATAAGAAATTTGCTGTGACTTTTAATTTATGGCCTTTTTATGTGTTGCTGAATATTTCAATGTTACCTGACAAGATCAAGAATCAAGTTACCTGATAGGAAACATCATGGAAACACTTACTTTTAATTGAAAGCTGGAGAATATTCATGGCAGTTTAGAAAGTGTATTTGCACCAGAAACCCTGTATTATACCCTACATTATACATATCTAGTCAGGTAACAGACACTTGCCATGAGACTGACTCCTTCCATTCAACTAGAATAAGTTTTACAATCTCAAATACTTTCAAGCAAGCTAGAGGCCAAAATATTTTCATAATTATTGGGACAATATTTACAGAAAATAAACAAGCAAAAACCCATGGTTGACCTATTTACAGACAGCAAAAGCAGCAAAATATGTTGCATAAATTGGTTATGAATTATTCTCCCAACTCTATTCATTGTTCAATTACTAATTTTTAATATAGGTAAATAAAATTGTAAACAGTTCAAATTATTTTGTTTTAAGAAGACAAAATAGCGAGGGTGTCAGACAACAAAGGGATACAACAGAGTCTAGTGCCTACATGCTGGTTGTCTTCTCTTCCCTTAGTTTTCTTTTAATTGGATCATAGTCCTACTCTTTTTCCACTCTTCTCTTATGCTCTTCACCACCATCCCACCCTCTTTTATCACACATACATACTACTAATGCCCTCCTGCATTTCAGACCTCTCACCAACCCACTTTCCTATGTTCTCTCTCAACTAAATAGGGAAAGCATTGCCACATGAGGCAACTTTCAATCTCTTATTTTACCAGTTAGCTATGGCTTCCCTCCACAAAGTCCTTCTACTGTAAGTGTGTGTACGGTGCTTATTGCCTGGGCATGAGATCACCTTATGAAAAGATATCCCAGTCAGAACTGACCCTTTAACATTAGCTCCCCTTTCTCCCTTCTATGTCACGATGATTTAGTTTTTTGCTTGGTGCAGAATAGTTTAGTTTGTGTGAATTGTTTTGTTCTAAGGGTGAGAACAAGTGAAAGTGAAATAGTAAAATTCTTCTTTTTTTTCCTTGTGAAGAAGATGGCGAATCGCATTAAGACTTGACAGTTTCTCTCATGTTGTGAATCTCTTACACAGCCTTGGTGAACACTGCCAATCATCTTCCCTTCTTGCAGCCAGTGTATCTTCCTGCTGCAATCCGAGTTCTGTCTCTCCTGAAGGGCATTGTGCATAATTTTGCTAAGATTATTTTACTATCCTTGCTGTCCTTATTGAGCCACAATTGCAAGTGAACCAAACTGAATATTTTTCTTTTAAAAGAAAGCAAATTCATGTTGAAATAAGATGATACCATTTATAAATGTTGTAACGATATGGACATTAACTCTTCATCTGAGACAGTGGTTATTGTTAGCTAGCAATGGCAGAATCATGTGTGTTTCTGAGGTTCAGTTCAGGTAACGATCCAAAAATGTGATTACTTATTAAAAGCATATATGAATGATTTGAGCTTTCTGAAGTCACCTCCGTTCTTCGTTCTGTTCCCTCCCCCTGCCCCAAACTCTTGTTATAGCTCCCTCGACAGGAGCTAACTCTGTCTATCTCCTGCCCTCACCCCAATCCTGAGTTTCTTCTCTTGGGTTTCTCTATCACACCAAGTTAGAGCAAAGCAGCCAGGAAAGAGTTAAGTGGTACCTGGCTGTCACATAATTCAACAGGATGTTTAAGAGAAGACTGTGTCCTCCTCCTGGGGGTGCTGAGAGAGGCCAGGAGAAAGCCTCTGGTGGCTGTAGCCTGTGTTTCGTTGCTTTGCTTTGATGTTACTCTGATGTTATTTTTGTGTTTTGAATGAAAAACTGTGCCATGAGTCAAAGTCCTGAAACAGACGTCTGTGGCACTGGTTCCTTCCTGGGCTGGTGAGAAAGCCCCCGATATTACACTGGGATATTCCCCTTCCTCTCCTCTGTGTAACTACCCGTGGTGGATCAGATTTCAAGTAATTCTGTCCTGTGACCATTAACATGGCTTTTATTAGGCAGGCCCAAAGACCTCACTCCAGCATTGTGGTAGCTTTGTGAGTGGGTGGATGCTTCCTTACCTTGAATCTTCCTTTCAGGAAGGCCTTAAGCCTTTTTCTCTGTACTAAGCTGAATTCCATGTGCTGTTGAGATATACACCTAAGAGCATGTGATACTTCAGTTGAACATTCGACTCTCTAGAGAACCATAAGTATCAGAAATGCTGCATCACTTAACAAAACCAGGGAAAGGAAAGATGAGGATTTTGAAAGCTCGTAGGAAGGTTGACAGTATCTAATAGTAGAGATACTATAGAGATACTGTTAGTTATGTGCACAGAAACTGTATTTTTCTTGTGTACAGAAGGAATGTATCTGTGCATTGGAACTTTGAATTGCTGCAGTTCTTACACTGTAAAAATGAATCAGTAGCAGAAGAATTAAATATGTGGTCAGTTCTGATTCTGTGCGTATCAACGACTCCTGTCAGCCAAACGCAAATTTTATACTGCAGAATAAAAGTAGAGTCCAAAGAACAGCGGGATGATGCAGTGTGAGCTGCATGTAACTCATGCTTTCCACAGGCTCTTATCTCTTCATTTTTGAAAATACAAGTCTAACTCCTGAACGCTTCACAGGAATATTGCAGCGTCAGAATAGTGAGTACTACTTGAATGTGATTTCTCATTTTTTACCCTTGTACAGGGAAAACCAGCTGATATCTCCTGACAAAATAGGTGTGTGCATACATGCACTTATATGAAATAAAATAGCAGGTGTTTTTAAAGGTTTTTTTTTCCACCTCAGAAAATTAAGGTCAATAAGGGGGTGTTGGAGAGACCATACCAAATTTAAGCAAAATATTTCCAAGTTTTCCTCTTATATTTATTCAGGTCTTTGGCCATTCCCTGATGGAAATCAGGTTTGTTTATTCTGTGTACAATCAGGACTATTGCTTTTTCCCTTGCTGTGAGCAGGACACATTCATCAAATCAGGACGGTCTTGATTACCTCCAGACAGATGGCAACCCCAATTTGCAGCTCTGTGTGCCACTATGAAATGTGTTGGTTTTTTTTCCTAGATCCCAGTAAACTGATTGCATGCAATAATAATGCTACTATTTCTAGTGTTAAATCCCATACTGATTGAGCTATTAGTAGCAGTAATACTACCCACAGAATTGAAATCATTTATAATTTTGAAAAAGTTCATTTCCATCAAGACTAATTTGTGTTCAGTGACTCGTGTCCTTTTTGTTTAATTGCAATTAATGTCCAAACTCTTATTATTACTTTTATGGACTACTGCAATAGCATCTACAATGTGTAGGCACTTTTCAATCATATAAGAAGGTCCCTGCCTCATAGAGCTTACAGTCTGAAAGACAGCGAGTTAACAGAGGATGGGGGTGTTTGTGAAAGGATACAACACACAATCAGAATAGTTAGGGTGCTGCCTTCCACAGATTGCTAGTTCCACTGTCTCTATTCTTTATGTGCACAAATTAGAAATCAGAAGCTTCTTATGGGAGTGGCAGAAGAAGTGGGTCTTGCAGAAGGATTTGAATGATGGCAAGACAGTGGCCAGATGTATCAGCTCAGGGGCAGCATTCCATGCAGAGCATACACCAGGAGTGCCCAAACTTACCCAGCCACCCAGCTGCATACAACAATCTTCAGAAGTTCGGGAGCCAGGGTGCACCTGCCAGGCCTCGTGGCTTGTGCCCCGCAGAGTGTGCCCGCTGGGACTTCACCCCTGCTCCTGCTGAAGCCCCGAGACCGCCTCCCCGCTGGCCAGAAGCCTCTTGCCCCACCACCCTACCACAGGGTAGAAGCCCAGAGCTCCCCACCCCAGTCTGGTAGGTGGAGAATGGAGGAAGTATAGGGGACTGTGCAAGCCACACTTTAACTGTAAAAGAATTGCATGCAGCTCTTGAGTCGTGGTTTGGCCACCTCTGCCATGTACCATGGAACAAAGTATAAAGATAGCTTTCTTTACCCTATCTTATTCTCCCGTGACTATCGTCAGGTAAAACAGAGTGGAGTTGGGGGTTGAAGTGAAAAGAGACAAGAGGCAATACTCTAGGTGGTGTAGAGACGTGAAAAGGCTTGAAAGTCAGAACATTAAGATTAAATTTGATGCAATGAACAAGGAGAAGCCAGGGGAAGGATTCAGAGAGGGTAGGTGATGTAGATAGCTCAACAAGCAAGGAAGATGATATTGGCAGCTGTATATCCATACATTGGATGTGATGTGGGTATCAGAGCAACCAGAGAGGAGGAGGTCATAGCAAACAAGTTATGAGATGAGCAAGGAGAAGAGCTTTAGAAGTCTGTACAGAGAAAACGTCAGATTTATTGCACTTTTAGTTAGCTGTCTGCCGTACAACCTTATCACTGTACACTCTTATCACTAATTAATATTGGGCTAATACACCCTTCCACCTCTACAAGTGGAAGAGATTTAAATCTAGTGGATCCCTGTTGAAGAGAGACAGAGGAAGTGGAGCTATGGGCCTGCAGCATCATTCTATGTTCCAAGATTCCTTTGAGACTCTTTTCCTATACCTCTACAGGTCTTCTCTCCTTATTATTTTGGGGTTAGGGCTGGAAGGAGGGCTGGACTACTCTCTGCAGCATTATCTCTGGATGGCCTTGCTGATATCCAAAAGAATATATAATAGAGAAAGAATGCTGATTTAAGTATTGACCATGAGCCACTCTGATGGCTACTGAAGCAGCTGTAATCCCAAGAGACATAGAGACTAACAGAGCAATATGGGAGGGATCATATATATATATATGTATGGTACTGGGCCTTTCCTTTCTGGAAAATTGCAGCACTGGTAGGTTGTAGCCACTGCCCACTTTATGGTTCTAAATAGTTCTACTAGGAACTCTGAGTTTAACCTGGTAGAATTTCATGGTCTGTATTCCCAGTCTCTCCATTATAGGGAACAGTTGAGTGACTACATTCTAGTCCATGTGTGTGCAAGGAAAACTTATAGTGTTTTTATTTATATATATAAAATAAATAAAAACACAAAACATTATATAACTTATAAGAAAAATGCTGTTACTGTCTCAGTCTAACAGGGAAATGGGATTAGAAGTATTCCCTAATGCACTGCACCACTGTTGCAAATGGTGGATCCTATTTCCAAGACTAGACACTATTAATGGGGAAAAATGGCTTAACACAATTTAGAATGTTTCTTCTTATATAGTGTGTGTAACATTGTATATCATGAAATAACATTGGGGGAGCAAAAAACTACCTAGAACCTGAACAATGAACTCTTACCAAGGCCTGGTTGTGACACACTGTGTCTGAAAAGAACACCCCAGAAAATTCATATTCACCAATGTCATTAATATTCTGTATGAAGTACATGTTGTTTGGTATCATTTTAAAAGTCTTGATCTGCTAAACATTAATATCCTGTTGGATTATATGGGAAGATATAAGATATTTCTGTAAATGCTACCACAGCTTGTTGTGAGATGGGAAATACCTACCCCAGCTTTTCAGATACAACAATGAAATGGCCAGACATGCTCATGGGCCACCAAGGAAGAATCTTCTACCACAGATTGTTTACAGCGAAGGCTTCCCTGTTGGGAGCATAATCATAAGGGGGTATTGATTGACCACTGGAGAGACCCATGTCACATTTACATGTCACATTCACTCTTTGCATCGGATTGCTACCTCCTCACATGAAAACTTTTCTGTTCTGTAACAGCTTCCATCTTCTGTCAGATATAAAATTCTCTCTCTCGTGCGCATGCGCACACAATTCAGCTGGGACACCTGGTAACATTGCACATGGAATCTTAAGTGGAGATAGCCCCAAATCCAAAATTTAGATTGGGATGTGGAACCGGATATCTCCTGGGATCTTCTGATTCTTGGTTTTGGTTTGTAGCAAGAGACAACATGCAAAAATCAACTCTGGATTTGGGCCTAGCTCTAATTTAAAGTTCTAGACCTGTGTACTTTCCTTTTATAGGCTGGTAGAGATGTATTTCTCACTATCTCTAATTCTTTAACATCATTGTTCTCTTTGAGTAAAAGCCTGTGGTCCTTACTCAGGCAGAACTCCCATTGACAAGGGTTGAGTATGAATTGCAGGATTTGGACATTAAAGAAAAGGCACTAGTGGTTCGTCCCCTGTGTCTAATGAGATGGTTTCTCCTGCTCTATCAATACCCTTGTACAGGGTCACTTGTAGTCTGACTTTCAGTTCCTCTGTGCAGCACCTCCAGGAATCCCTAATGAAGCTCTCAACACAGTGTTAGAATCAAGTAGTTAAAACCATGAAATGAAACTTTATCCTAAAATTATAACTCAAGTCCAGGTTAATTGGGGTGAGGAGACAATGAATTTAGGATTTTTCTGTGATTTTCAGTGGTGAATGCTAGCTAATAAAATAGTCCAAAGAAATTGAGAGTACTTATATGTCTGACACTGCAGTCTTCTTGAATTTCCACATTTTATGTATCACAAAGAAACTGCACACTGCAGTCCCAGTTCTCTGTGTTTCTGTCTCAAACGCTAACTCAAGTCTAGGGAATTCCCCATACTGAGGGCATGCTGGGTAAAGCTCTAGCTCTACAATGCATTTCATTCCCATAATGGTCTGATCTAAAACCCACTTAAATCAGCTGAAAGACACCTCTTGAGTCACATGAAGCCCAGAGACATCTGATGACTGGTTTCATTCCTATTGCGTATAGGAACGTGAAACTCTGATACAAATTTACATTATATCACTCTATTATTGCTTGTATGTAACAGGTCTCAATTACGTTATGAAAAATGAGCAAGTCTCTCGCCCCCTCCCCTTTTTGAGATGGATATTTCAAATCTGAATACTGCAAACCATGTCTAATCACCATTCTATCACAGAAGATATGGCTATAATCCATAAAACATGGAATGAGCGCAGAAGATTAATTAGAACTACAATACTGTGACACAAATGCTATTAACTCTCTTTGAATTCTATTTAATTGAGAGTTGCTTACAGGACTTCCTTTCTCTGTTGAACATCTGATATATAAACAGTATTTTTATTCCTGTTGTTCTTGTCCTTGACATTAAAGATCATTAAAGATCACTATCAGTCTCTTGTTTGGACTTTTTTTTTTAATTTCTTAAAATAAATGTAGGAAAAGCATAATTAATCACAGCAGAAAGAAAATTGTCATACCTTTCCTTATCAAATAGGAGAGAGTGAATCTGCCACATGTAAAACTGACATCATCCACATGCAAAACTCCTCACAGTTTCTACTGATAGTCTTCATGCAAAACGATGGATGATATGGCCTTTATTTGTAGATAGGAACAGTAATTGAGAGCTAAAGAACAGTGTCCTCCTGATGCAGAGGGAACTGTTTCTTTTCATTTGAGTTCAATATCTAATGAGCTGCTAAGTTCTACTGTACTTTGTTGCCATTGCTACCATATTTGCAGAATCAAAAATTAAAGTGGATAATTACTCAAAATAGCAATTTTTGTGCTGTGATATTTAATTGTAAAGGGTCAGATTCGACCAACCTTACTGAAATTCATTAAAAACTTACTCCACAAGTAGCCAAAGTAGCTACACAGGGTATGGTAACATTTAACATGAATAAGAATGCCATGGTCTGGTGCAGTGTGAGTCAAAGAGCAAACTGGTAAATAAGGTAACATTCAGTTATATAAACACACACTATAATGGCCATCATCTATCAAGCAAAGCTTATTAGAAACAAGAAGTGTGTGTGCACGTACATGTACACGCTGAAAAGGAAATAGTTTCTAATCACTTTGTAGCTGGTTGCACCTTTATTGAAAAATTCCAAACACAGCAGGATAAATTGTTCAAAACAGAAGAAATTTAAAAAAAACTCAGTGTGAACTTTCTGGAATGCCTTCACGGAAAAGCTTTGTTCAGTCAAGTTTATTCTGTTGCTGCATAGACAGACTTTTTTGGTACTGTGTTCCTGCTTTTGTTACTTAGCCAAGAGGAAGTCCAGTAGTTAGGCCTTTAGCTTGGATCTTGAGAGACCAATGGACAAGTCCCTGCTCTTCCACAGACTTAATAAATGACTTCACTTATTCTCTCTGTGCCTCAGTTCACCATCTGTTAAATAGGTTTAATAATACTTCCCTACCTGATGGATAAGAATAGGAAGGAGGAGAAATACATTGAAGATTGTGAGGTACTCAGATAGTACAATATGGGGGCTATATAATTCCTTGAGAGAGAGATTGTGAAGAGGGTTGCTTGGGTCTGCCACTGTGGTGTGGTACATGGAGATGACTAACTGAAATATAGCTCAATATTTTTCTTTGGAAAAGTCAAGTCTGCTTTCTCCCCTTTCTCTTGTGTTCTTGTCCCTTCTCCATGGCCAGTGGACGTATCAGGAAGCAGGCCATCAGGCTCCAGGCAAAATCCCTCCCCAGGGTGGCTCTTGTATTCCCATCACTACTTCAGCCACACTGTTAACTTGAGCACACCACTTGGTGGCACAATTCCCTTTCTGCTGGTTCTCTTGCTCTGGAGCCCATACCAGCAGCAAATATAACGCTCTCATCATGCCATCTCAGCTGCACTGCACTGGTTGGCATGATGGAAGTGGGAGTGGAAATAAGGCTCAACCCACTCCCCACCTGTGCATGAAGCCAAGATGGAAGTATAGGGCGAGGATTTTTTTATTCCTTTTCATGCCCCTGAGTGGGCATGCAGTCCAAGACACAACCTGACTATCCATGGCATAACGTTCTGCCCAACATCGGTAACTGGTAGTGGGTGGGGTGGAGCAGAATCTCGCCTAAACACAGTACCAGAAATACCAGGGCTGTTGCAGAACAACAGAAGGTTGCCCAGTGTCAATTCTTTTTATAGCTGGCTATAACCAATAGTAGCAGCCCTTTGCTTTATAAATTTAATGCTCCATACAATTTTTAGGGTTGGTTAAAAATTTTCCATCAAAACTGTTTTTCAGCAGAAAATTGAGAGCTTGACAAAACAATTTTTATTTTAAAGTGTCTGCTTTCCTTGGAAAATCTTGTAGGATTGTTGTTGTTGAAAGATTTTGGCTGAAAACACAATGCTGTGGGGGGGGAAAAAGGTTTTGGAACAGCTCTAAATTGTGTTTAAAAACACAGATAGAAGATAAAACTAAGGAATACATGTTGTACTTTACACTAATGCACAACTTTAATATCAAATTCAGAACAATTTTTACTTGTTTTTTTAAATGTATTTAAATAACTTTTATATTAATCCAGGATCTGATGCTGCAGTCATCAGTATAATGTTAGCAATTACATGGAATAGCTACAGCAAATATTATTAAAATGTAGTATGTCTTTAGAATTGATTTCAAAATCAGCAGGAAAAACAGATTTAACACACTTTCTCTCTCTCTCCCTGCCTCCCCCCATAGAGATTGTAATAGTATTGGTACAATTTTTCTTATTGTGAAAAAAAAGTTGTGACACAACTAAACTCTGACTTTTAGAATAAATACTATTTTCATTTATTTTCTGATTTGTTTGTGCTGTACTTTTATCATAACTTGTCTATTCTATATAGAAACCATGATAAATGGCTAACTTTGATATTTTGAAATGAGAGAAAATAGTTGAGGCTTATTTATTTATATATATTGGATTTCAGGGCCTGTTTTCCTACTCTGGTTTTGAAGTCAATAAAAATGCTCTAGTAGCCAAACTCTTGTAGACAGCACTAATAATAGACTAGTCTGGGTATAATGATAAGCTATGGCATTTTGTTTAAGGGTAGACTATAAACTATCAGAACACCATTGAAGCTGCTAGTAGGAGGTATCAATACTAATATTAGCAGTCAGACATTTGCATGTGTAACGTTAGACCTATATTGAGTGCATCGCTAGGAGTTCTGTGGTAGAGAACCTTGGCCTTCTCTGTCTGCCCTACTTAAAGGATGCTTTTTCTGCAAGAACTTTCTAAGCCCACAGGAGTATAGCTTCATAAGCTTCACCTCTTCCTTCCATAAATATAGTGTCAGATGTTGCTTTCAGAAACTAATTTACAACTATCTTGTCTACTTCGTTTTATTTATTTAGCTCTCCCAGTTCTGGGGCCCAGTTCAGAGTGGCGCAGAAAGCCCTAAACTCTCATTGCCTTTGATAGTTGAGAGGGCTGAGCCCCTAGCAGAATCAGATCCCTGGTCTGCTATTCTGGGCAGCTGTCATACTGTATTGCGTTACTTTCACTTTTTAGCTCTACTAAAATGGATCTTTTGCTAAAGGATTTTGATGTTATATGTCTAGTTATCATCCTAACCTTTGCTTACAATAAGAAGAGTCTCTGCTTCATTCACAATGACATTCAGCCCTTGTAGTGGGCTAGGGGTATAGCCCATCCAAAAAGGAGCCAGGATTATACATCCCCTTCCCCTTCCACCACTCGTTTTTGGAGCTGATTGGGTAAACTGAAGAAGCATGCTGCACATCCTAAAGCATAGTGCAGTATGCACACTTCTCTATTAGCCAGGTAGCTCTGACATGAGATAGTATTTCCTGAGATTACACTCCACCTAGAGCTGATACTGAAGTGGATAGTTGTGTAGTATCTTGCTGCAAGCCCATAATACTTGCTTCTCCATTGTGTCCCATTTTCTGTTCAGGCAGGAAATGGTGTTTCTTTTGGATCTGGAACTTTTGCTGATAGGTTGCAGAGAATGACCACTGTGCATGGAAAACAGCTGTATACTCATGAACCAGAATTATTAATCATAGTCATTATGGCAGACTAAACAAGAATGGTGGCGCCCCATTTTATAAGGCATTGTACAAACATAGAGGACTTGGTGATTCCTGCCCCAAAGAGCCTAGAATCTACCTCGACAAGACAGGTGGAGGAAGGGTTAGAATGCACAGAGTGAAGTAGGTGATAGCAGCAAAGTCATACGAGTTCCATGACCATTTATTTATTTATTTATTTATTGGGGTGGGCTTAGATAGGAGGGGATCAGCAACATGGGAGGCAAAGGGAACATTGATGGGAAGTGGGGTAAGGAGGACAGGGCAGGGGAGAAGATGGTAAGAGGCTGTGATGGAGGAGGAAAGGGTTGGAGCAAACAGCCAGTCAGCACAAGACCGAGAAAGTCCAATCAAGACTGCAGAGAAAGTTCTCTGAATGTCTGGAGGTCCTTGCTTTGGTTACTTCTGCAGCTGCTTCTAATAGCTGGAGTGTCTGGCTGGTTCCTTCCTGCAGTTTCCCCCACAAAATTGCAAAGCTGGAGCGGGAAGAGGTGGCATAACCTGAGTTCCATCATTTCCTCAGAGCGTGTGCGTGTGCAAGAGGGGGAGGGGAGGGCTCTCCCATGCAGTTCTGAGTCTAAGGGGGACTGAGAGGAGGCCTCATGAGAAGCATTGCCCTTGGAAATCACTTGCTGATGACCAGCACCACTGTCTGTTAATTTCTACATTACGGATGTATCTTTTTATTATAGATTTCCCTCAGTATTCATCTTACTGGCTCCAAGGGGCTACTCATTTTAGTGAATCCCAACACTTTTACCTCACTCTTAAAGCGATGGCAAATAAGTGTCTTCCTTCTGAATGTGTGAACTGTTGTCTCCAAGAATTACGTTAGTGGAACTAGTCCCATGGCAATGGTCTGTTTTTTGGCATAACATTGATTGAGCTGCCCAAAGCAGGGCTCATGCCTGCAACAGGATGGCTTGTCCTGAAGAGCCTGAGGCTGAGCTAAACTGGCCTGATTACAGAATGAGCTGCACCTGAGGGCAATCAGGCAGTTCCCCATGGAGAGCAGAATGTGGCTGTGGTAAAGAGGCAAACCCAAGGAGATTACAGCTGTGACTGTAGGAAGTAAGAAGGCTCCTGGGACAGCAGGGGGAAAGCTGAGTGTGGAAAAGGAAGCTGCAAGGAAGAGAGCAGCAAACATGGGAGTTCTGTGAGGGAGTTCTCCAGGTGAAGCACGAACAGCGAGGTGACCTTTGGGTGAGGTTTTTTTTTTTTACTGCTAGTTTGTTGTTGTTGTTGTTGTGTCTGCTTGATTGAAGTTTATAGTGTGGAGCAACAAAAGGGAATTTGTGAGGGAGTTTAAAGAGGGGCTGTGAGAGCCAAACACACCTAACAAACATTCTCTAAACTTAGGTCAATAGCAGCCTTTTTCTCGGTGATATACCTTGTGTGTCCGGCACCTGGGGGCTACTATTTGTATTTGTTCCCCTCCCTCCCCCAGCGGTGGTGGGGGGGGCTGTGAGTTTTTTCTGCTTTCCTCCATTCCCCCCCACCATGGGGGCGATGGCTTGTGGTGGCTGTGGCCCCTGGGTGCTGGCCTGAGGGGGTTTGCCAGCCAGGCCCTCCTAAGAGGAGCTGCCCCCTGCTGACATCCCTAGCCCCTCTGGCGGGGAGCGGGAGTCAGATGCCCCTGGGCTGCCCAGTGGTGGTTGGGGGTGATGCTTGGCCCCCGAGTGGGCAGGGTCTCCATGGCTACCTCAGTCACCCAGCGTGGGGACAGAAGGGCCAGGAGGACGGGATGTCAGTGGGGGGGGAGGGTGGCTCCTCTGAAGAGGGCCCAGACTGGCACTTGGGGGCATTGCTCCCTCTCCCCCATATTGGTATACCACTGCTCTTTCTCCCCCTTTCACCGTCCCCCTCCTCTCCTCCCAAAAACCTGCAAGAGTAAAAATAATTCAGGCAAAAGTCCAGCAGCAGAATGGGGCTATACAGATGACTGTACTAAATGCAGATTGGCAGGTGACTTCCAATTTGGTGTAAACAACTCATGGCCCTCAAAGACTGAGTACAGACTCCTGAGACCAGAGGGGTTGAACTGGAGGAGATAAGAGAGACACACAGTACATAAATGAGACTTTCTGGGACAAAGTAGAGTGGTCCCACCTCCAGTCTGACAGTCTCTGTGCTGTTAAAGAGAATGAAAGCCTTGGGGAAGGGGAACATCAAGCTGCAACAGAGGAAAAAGATCCCATAGTTGGTACTTCCTTCCAGATGATGTAATGGTATCCTCTTGGATTAAGGAGACCCCTTCAGGGAAGGAGACCCTTGTTGTTAAGAAGAGATGGGTAATAATAATGAAATCTGCCATTATTAGAAATATAGATAGTTGTGTTTGTGATGACTGGGAGAACAGCATGGTGAACTGCCTGCCACATATGAAATTTGTGGACTTCTCAAGTCACCTAGATAGACTTATGTGCCATGCTGGGGAGGATACCAGTGACATCGGGAAAGATATGAGAGGCCCTGGAGGCCCAGTTTAGGCTACTAGATAAGAGATTAAAGTCCAGGACGACCGTGTTAGTAATATCTGAAATGCTTCCAGTTTCATGTGCAGGGCCAGGCAGGATGGCAGAACTGTGGGGTCTCAGTCTATGAATGAAACCATGGTGTTCAGGGGAGATATTTAGGTTTACTAGGAACTGGAGAACCATTTGGGAAAGGAGATGCTTTTATAGAGGAAGTATGGGCTCCATCTAAAGCAAAATGGAGCCAGATTGCTGTCATGTAAAATCAAAAAGATCGTAGAGGATTGTTTAAATTAAGTCCTGGGGCAAAACCAATAGGTGCATAGGAACACAGTTTGGACAGACATGTTTCTTAAGGGAGGATTTATTAAAGGGGATATTCTATACCTAGTAAAGAGGAGAGTATAGAAATTGGTAAAGTACAGGTAGGCAATGAAGAGAAACAGTCACATTAACAAGAGTCCCATTCAATTAAATCTCTTGACAACTAAATATTGACAAATTTTGCAAGTGCTTGTATACAAAAGTCTAAATACAAAGATGGGTGAACATGAGTGACTGGTATTAAATGAGAATATTGCTATAATAGGCATCATAAAAATTTAATGGACAAATGGTAATCGATGGGACACAGTCATAACAGGGTACCAAATAGATAGGAATGACCGAGTAGGTTGTGCTGCTGAGGGAGTGTCACTGCATATGAAAGAAAGAATAGAGTTAAAGTATAAAAATCTTAAATGAATCAAATTGTACTATAGAATCTCTGGATAGAAATTCCATATTGAACAATAAGAGTACAGAAGTAGAAATATACTACTGATCACCTGACCAGGATGATGATGACGGTTGTGAAATACTCCAGGATATTAGAAAGGCTACAGGGGCAGACAGTGCAATAATGCTTGGGGACTTCCATTATCCTTATATTGACTGGATATATGTCACCTCAGGAAGGGATGCAGAGATAATATTTCTAGACATCATAAATGACTGCTTCTTGGAGAAGCTAGTTATGGAACCCACAAAGTGAGAGGCAATTCTTGATTTAATCCTAAGTGACTCACAAGATCTTGTCTAAGAGGTGAATATAGCTGAGCCTCTAAGTAATAGTGACCATACTGTAATTAAATTTAATATCCTAGTAGGGGGGAAAATACCATAGAAGCCCACCACAGTAACATTTAACTTCAGAAAAGGGGGACAACAAAAAACGAGGAAGCTAGTTAATAGAAATTAAAAGGAACAGTCAAGAATTAAATGTCTGCAAGCTGCATAGAATCATTTTCAAAACACCATAACAGAAGCTTAAACTAAATGTATACTCTTAAAAAGCAAGAGGACCCCAAAAATGCCACCACAGCTAAACAACTGAATAAATGGGGGTTAGTGACAAAAAGGCATCCTTTAAAAATTGGAATCCTTTCCTACCAAGGAAAATAGAAAGGTGCACAAACTCTAGCAAGTCAAGTGTAAAAGTATAATGAAGCAGGCCAAAAAAGAATTTGAAGAGCAACTAGCAAAAGAAACAAAAACTCAAGAGAAACCACCACCCTGGAGTGACTTTCAGTAGGGGGTGCTAGTCCAGTGAGAGAGCTGCTATGTCAGGCCTGGCCTAGTCATATGCAAACTTGGTTACAGTACCATTACACAATTTGTGTACAAATACCTCTGCCTGGCAGAATATCTCTGCTGTTCCTTTTCACTGAGTGCTTGTCATCTTTTGTTACTGAACATGTTTCTTAGTAAATTTGAATGCCTAATACAATCAGAAGCCTCCTGTAAACCCCCTGAGATTTTAATTACCAGTGACTGGTACAGATTCAGGTTTGCTAACAAAAAGACATGTCAACTGTGTTAAAAATACATTTCAAATTAGGCCACTTAAATATTACCATGCTTCTCATTTTCATATAATCCATTCATTTATTAGTGTAACAATTGTTACAGCAAAGTTGTTTGCAAAGTTTGTCCTATTTCATCAGTGATTCTCTTCTAAACCTATTTTTTGGGAGGGCGGGTGCAAAGGGGGGCGGAAGGGTTATTATAACTCAGAGACAAAAATTTGCTCCAGAATAAGGACTACTTTAATCCTGTATGACAAGAATTAAATTGACCTGGGAACGATGAGGTTAAAATATTGATTTCTACAGTAAATTATATTGCTTTAGACATTTAAAAAAAAAATCCATGTTGCAGACATGTTGAATAATTCATCACACAGGTTTATAAATCTGAAATTTTCACTGTGACAGATTTTAATAAGATTTTTATTTCAAGGATAGACACATGCATCTGGAATGACCCTTTGATATTTCAATTTATAAGGCTATTACTCAGCTGCAAAAAGATAGATATGTCTTACTTAAGTGATCATGAAGGATATGCTATGAATGTATACATTCATCCCAACTGTGACTTTAAAACTTTTTTTTAGGGCCAGATTTTCATAAGAGCTTAACTGCCATTTAGGCACTTAAATGAAGTGGCAAGATTTTCAAAATGCTGAGCACTCAACAGCTCCTGTTGTGAACAATGGGGACAACTGCTTTCTTCTGAAAACAAGGCCATTTATTGAAGTGCCTAACTAGAAGCTGTTGGGTATTGGGCTGTCTTGAAAATCTGGTCATGAGGTGCCAAGTAACTTTTGTGTTTGGTATTAATCATTAACCATGCTACCAAGGTACTCTACCTAAACAGAAAGCCCTGACTCAGTGAGAGGCAGAGAATCATCTGCTTCATAGCTATCCAGTGATAATTCTCATTCAGTTCTATTCTCCACCTTTTAGCCAGTAAATAAACTAGCAGCCATCTTCTCCCTAGCTTTTTGTTGTATTCTTGGCCTGGGTTACCACTGGTCAGAAAGACACATTCTTTAAATAAATCATAGTATGCATATACACAGAAGTTGGATGAAAATAAATACTTTTGCTGGAAATTTGCAATTCAGAATGATTACACACAAGAACCTCAAAACACAGAGAGAGAGAGAGAGAGCGAGCGAGCGAGCAGGCTGCTCCTTAAGGCAGAGAGGATCAACTCACCTCTCCATTTTCTAGGCTGCACTTTCCAGATTGACAGCTCCCAGATCCAAGCTTCATTACAGAGTCATCTAGCCTGCAAGCAGGGTCAGGGAATTTCCTCACTCTCAGTGATAGCTTGCAATTCCCACAGTCTTCAGCACCCACATCACAGGTCACACCCTTGTGTTTGTAAGCGCAATGTAAAGTGAAAATATAGAATGTGTCCTGTCTTCAGTGGTGATTGACCCAGCCTCATTTTGAGGTTTCTCCCCCTCTGCCTGTACATCAGTGTCTGTGCATAGAGGTGTGAGAGATCTTCAAATATGCATCCAGAGTTGGTGCTTGGTACACAGACTTGATGGTTTGCATATGCAAACTCCATTGGTGAATTAAAACTGTAATGCCTGCACACACTGATCTTGCACTCTATCACCTGAGTGGTCATAGGTTAGCAAACAGAAGTGAATGCAGAAAATGGCAGAGCTGTCTGGAGTCTGAAAATCAGGTCTATGTTTTATTACTAATCTGCTAATTAACATGCAAAGCTATATATGATTTCATTTCAATACAGTTCCTAGCATAAAAGTTTAACCTGGCAACGTGCAAACTGTTTTTTATAACTGTTAGTTTTCTTAGTTTTGAGAGGAAGTATAACCACTGTGATTTCAACCTTAGCTTTCAGCAAATAATACCAGCTATTTTGGTTAAATGTGGAAAGCTGATAATAGGTTTGTTTGTATGAATTTATGTATATTCCAGAGGTTATTTTAGCTCACATATGTGAAAAATACTATTCATGTTAATTTGTGGTTCTGCAGTCATTGTCCATTATACAATATATTGATTTCTTAGTCATATAATTTGATAGCCTTTGTGATGAAATGTAGGTTTGTGGGGATTTTCTATGTGCGTGTGCATGCGCGTGCTAACTTTTCCCTCTAGGCATGTTGCTAGAAGAATGGATGAGAAATCTGAGTCTCAAAAAATAATTAAAAACAAGATGTGTAACAGCTATTGTCTTCACAAGAAAGCTTCTGACTTTTTTGTCTCAAATATATTGTACAGGTTTACAAACCTCATTTTCCCTAGAGCAGAAGGCAGCTAGCTTTGTCTTTCAGCTGTAGCCAGGGAAGTGTGAATAAGTTTCTGTACTTCTCTGTGCATTTATAATATCATTTGAAAATGGGATATAGCTAAATAAAGGCAATATCTGAACTATGTGGGGCAGGAATGCCTATCAGAATCATCAGTACACAGGGGATAAGACCCTCCCAGATGGCTGGCCAGACCAGGTTGCTTTGAAATCAAGGAATAATCAGAAAAAGTGTATTATTTGCAGTTAAAAAGTATCATAGTAACGAGATGAAAAAGCATTAGGACTTAGTCCAGATTATTGCCATCACAAGATTTCATTCTTAGTGCTTTATCATGTCTAATTTTAAATGTCTGAAGTGACAAGGTTTTGTTACTTCCCCTGGAAGGTTAGTCAAAATTGGCTCACTGTCGCCAAGGTTTTCCTGATATTGTCTGCGAGAGAGAAGCTTGTCTTCTCGTTAAAACATAAGACTGTGATTTGGGGATCCAGCTTCTATTCCTAGCTCTCCCACAGACTTCCTTTTTAGCCTTGAACAAATCATTAATCTGTCTGTTTCTCCATCTGTAAAATGGGGATGACTTGTGAATTAGGTCATTTAATACTTGTGAAGCATTATTAGGTTAAAGCCTCTATACAAGGGCAAAGTATTATATACAAACTTATTCAGCCTAAATTTTCTTACTTTTTGTACCATTGCTTTTTCCTGTATCTTGTTTTAATGGCTAATCAAACTAAATTAATCCTTTTATCCTCCCTCAGACATTAATTCCTATAGCCTATTAAGTTTTGCAGCTGTTCTATCTCTTTCGGGTATTAAGATGTCAGAAATTGAGTACAATATAGCAGGTACAGTCTGTTACATATTTCTTGATCCATGATGTCACAACATTGTGTGCCCCCTCTGATGTGCATGTGGAGGTTCTCTTTGACATCAGTAGGTGTTTAGCATGCACATCCGAGAGTAGTATTTCACCTTAAACGCTTGATTAAGAAAGTTTGGAAACAATAGTTTCTAATTCTTTTCATAAAAGGTAACTACAGAAAACCTTTGGGCCGGATTCTGCCATTTTTTATTCACCTTTACTTCACGAGTAAGTTATTACTCAAGTAAGGCCAGAATAGGGCCCTAGTTCCCTTGAACTGAAGAGACTTTTTCAGGTCTGTAAATGAGATTTATAGCTTCTGTTTCAATATGTTAACAGCTACCAAACTTTATTTGTTCTCTAATTACTGTGTTCTGGCTTGGTTGCTCTCAATATTGAAATTTGCTATTTTAGACCATTATTATGCATCATTCTGTAACATCCGATTAAAAAATTGCCATTAGGTGCCAGAATTCATTTTTGGAGAAGCAATACATTTTTAATTGCAACTATATGCTTTTATAATTGAAGCTAAAATAAACTAATGAGAAATGCAAATGAGAAGTTTGGGCTGGGATTTTGGATAAAATGACCTGTGTGCAGTGCTACAGTAGGGATTTTAATATCCAACAAATTAACAGATTTTAATGGAGAGATTAAGCATTCACAACTCACTGATGTCTCTGCTTAGATAAGTTTCCAGAAACTTTACTTACTTTTGTATACATTTTTCTATCACATTTAATAAGATTTTAACTGTATTTCTAAACTAAAAATGAATACTTAATGTCAATTGAAAGTGAAAGAGCAGTAATTTTTCTATGGTAAAAAGTCCTGAGATTGTTCCTGATGGTCCTTGGGACAGGGTCAGGAGAACAATTAAAAATTCAAGGGCTCAGTTTGTCCCTTGACTTATATGCTATCAGGGATGTTTGTGTGTGTGTGTGTCTCTCTCTCTCTTTCTCTGTCACGCATACGTGCATGGCATCTGCAGAGTAACATTCTATGAGCGCAGTAATAGGTCCATAAGGCATTTCAAGGCCTCTGTGACATTGTGGATATAATCCATTACAACTTTAATGCATGTTTGGGGCACTGCATTATGAGTTTGATCATTTGGATATTCTTAACACAGTCGCGTGAAGGGGAGTTGTTGATTTTCCACTTGTGAATCAAGTAGCTGCATCTTCCTTGGTTTGTTCGCAGATGGTTCAGTGTGGTCCAAAGTCAGTATGGCAGGTTGAAACCAGGAGGGCAGTGATAATGTGCTCATTTGGAATGGTAGATGATGTCAAGACCCTTTGCCATTCTCTGGATGGATCCAGATAAATGAGGTGGTTGCATGTGTGTTTTGCAATTTCAGGCATCACTGGGGCATGTTGTCTATAACCTGCCAGATGGCAAGTTCAGGGTAGTCTTTGAAGTGTTTAAGTTCTCATGCTGTGGCTATATCCCAATAGATAGCTGGAGGTTTAATGTTTGCTAATACAGAAAGTCATGGTAGATGTGTTGATTTTGAAGTTCCCGTGATGAATTGCATGGTCTGAGTCAGCTGCCTATCCACCAGCTGGGTATGGCAGCTTCTTGTCCACGTTGGTGCACAGTGCTCTGCAACTGAGCGCACTAGGGCCAAGGCTGATGTTCATAGTAATGGGGCAGTTGATCCTCAGCTTATTTCCCCTAACTTTGCTTTGGAGACTATTTTTCTTGGGGTGGTCATGAAAGATGAGTGAGTACATCAAGAAACACACTGAGATATGTTTTGGTTCATAATACACAGTTTTACCAAAGCTTGACAATTAGAGTGATTTGTGCAATTCTCTTGTTGAGGTGGAAAAGTAGAGAATGCCAATTTGCTTGGGTTTGGTCTCAGTCGCCACTTGCGGAAATACTCCTCCACAATCTTAAGGTCAGATATAAAGGTCCTTTCAAGTTATTTAAAGCTACAGGCCTGAGTTGTAAGTGCCAGATCATCAGCATAGGCAAACTCCTGCACTATTGTTTCAGGCATCTCACTCGTGTAGACATTGAAGAGTGTCAAAGAGAGTACAAAGCCTTGTAGTAGACCATTATTAAGTGTGTGACTTGCTGGTTTGACCTCTGGGGTAGATGTGTGTCCTTCAACTGCTAAGCATGTGGTGCTCACCAGCTGGAGAATTGATAGGCAGGGGATCACTTTGGCCAGTTTCAATAGTAGTCCATCCTTTCAGACTCTGTTATATGTCACTGACAGATTGATGACAGTGGCATTGAAATCTGGCCTCTGTAGTGAGGGCCAGGACCTGGTCACAGCAATTTCTGTGCAATTGGAAACCAGCTTGCTTCTTGGGTAGGTTGGCATCCACGGTGGGTCTGATTCAGTTTAGAATCATATGTTCTATCATGTTGTTGGTGATGCTCATGAGGGAGATTGGCTTGTAAATAAAAGAGGGATCTGTAGGTTTTCCAGTCTTTTGGAATGGAATGATCTTGGCTTCTCTCCCCATGCATGGGATTTCACTAGTCTCCGGAATGTTGGGGGAAAAAGCTGCATCCTCCATTTTCATGCCAGTGCACCAAGATTATATAGGAACTCAGGGTGGATGCCAACTTTTCCTGCTGCCTTTCCCTGTTTTGGGGCTGCATCAATCTCCTAACTTATGAACAGTCCAGACCACTGGGGAATGCATGTCAACACCACCTGACAAAGTTGATGCTGGACTTGTCTGAGATACTGTTTGTCCACTGGATGTTTTGATGTCCACAAAAATTTAGCAGGGATGTTATTGGCTTTCACCTGCAGCTTAATGGCAAGTGTGGGATTTTCATCCTGCCAGTTACCTCATGAGGTTCCAGATGCATCTGCTGGAGTGTGTGAAATTTAGACCTTTTATGCATTCAAGACACCATTTCTGTCTTGCTGCATCCAGTGATGCCAGGAGGACTTTTCCAATTTTTGGGACTTTGCACTAGTTATATTTGTGGAGGACCTCTTGGCTTTCTACAGGTCAGCAAGAAATGTATGATTTGTGTCCACAGGGGAGTAGGAGTGCAGGAAAACTGTCAAAAGTCTTCAGCACTGGGGGAATGCAGGAAATTGGGCCACTTGCACTATGACTGTGGAGAATAGTCTAGTGTGTATGGTGGTGTTTTTTTGGGTTGTGTTTTTTTTTTTTTTTTTAAAGTTCCAGCGAGGTGTCAGTTCTGAGTAGAGAACTGGGATTGAATGCCAACATTGATCAGTACTGGTCTGTGCTGGCTGTTTGGAAGTCATCAAGGACAATCTGTGATGCTGGTATTTGTGTGTCTGCATGGTTTTTAGAGAGGAATATGAGATTAGGGCAGTACCCGCTGCCCCCTCATGCCGAGTGGAAAGTGATGCGCTGTTTCATGTAAAAAATGAGGAGCAGATCATTTGCTGACATTCAGTATGTCAGTTCTTTGTCTGCAGTGTTGTTTGCTACATGGCCCGTTGTGTGTGGTGTCTATTAAAGTCATCCACAAATACAGCAGGGTACTGTGTGGTCAGCAAAGCTGGTTGAGGACACTGAGAACCAGGTGGTTCATGTACGTTAATGATGGTGAGTTTGCTGATGCACACAGAGATTTTAGTTGTCCTTTGCGCTGTAGGAGGTAGAACCACATATTTATTGGTCTCCTGCTTTATTGAGGCTGCTAGCCCGTGTTTTGGTTGGTAATTGCTTTCTGTATGTTTATAGCTGTTTGATTTTGTAGCAACAAGCTTTTTTTTTTCCATTTGCTACACTGTGGAAGATGACGACCTTCACATGGTCCGCCCTGTTAAGTGGGAAACCGCAAGTAAAGTTATCAAACCAGCAGCCGAATGTTAACTGTCAGCCTCCTGGTCAAAAGAACAACATCATAAGTCTACTTTTTCAAGGCCAATGTACTGGGCAGATAAGACCTGTGGTAATGACCTGTGAATGATGAATGTTGAAGGCCTCTCATGTCCAAGTGTAACTACTTGGTGAAAATCCTGAAGATGATGAATGCTGTCATCCAAGTCCTACAGGAGACCCATGTTGCAGACAAAGAAAAAGGTGAGGGAGTAAGACTGGCCTGCATGGAATACCAAGGACCTTGGGTCCATGTATTCAGGAGTAAATGGGTGTTGTATACCCACTAATTCATCTCCTGCCTTGGGAACAGGTATGTTGGGAGTGGGTGGAGCCATGGTATCCCACCATGCCCCTCTATGTTGCCGCCAGTGTAGCTGAGCCAACAAGGGGGTATCTTTATGTGGCTGGTATTGGCTCTCAGATCAAGGGGGAAGCAGGAAGGGGATCATGCTTCTCAGAGATGCAGTTCTCAGAGATGCACTGCTCACAAGGAGGCACGGCTATGCATCACTCCACATACACGGCTTGTGGCAAAGCCACAACTGAGCCCAAAGTGATGCTTTTCCAATTCTGTATTTCATGCATGTGGTCTATTGCGTGGAATGAAAGCAGGTCTGATGATGATTTCAGGGTGATTGCATAGCCATTAGAAAGACACATCACTAATTATCATTCTGAGTGCAGTTTTACAGATTCTGTTAGTGTTTAATAGCACTGTATATCTTGTCAATGTCAGATTTTCTAATCCTGTATACTTGGTGTTCTGAAAGTTAGAGATAAAACTAAGCAGCAGCAAGCAAGCAGGATAGAAGCTGCAGCAACTAGGACAGAAGGAATGACAGGATTAGTCAGTGTCTGGCTGGTCCATGCTTGTACTGAGAGAGTAATCATCCTAAATGCCAACATTTATTAATGCTGTTCATGTCAATGGCTGTCAGAGATCAGCGCTATGCAAGAGCCCTTGGCATCAGAAAAGAAATATTGATTGAAATAAACTGCAGTGTGAGTTTCAGCATCCTTGCTCAATACATATTATATAGCTTCATATTCTGTAACAAAGCCTCTAAGGGCTGGCACATTCAGTAAAGTATTTACAGAAATGTCAAATCATGATCTTCACTTGATGAACACTTGTCTGTCTGATTCCTTCCATTTACTGTTATACGTAAGAGAATAATAGTTGCAAATGGGAAAGATCTTAAAATCTCAAGTCCTCTCCCCCTCCACATATAAAATAAATATATAAAACTCACATTTATATTTGTGTGTTATGTGAATGTGTTATATCTGTAGGCATTGTGTAAATTCTGATGTATCTATGTATGGATCTTAAGATAAAGAACATTTTGTTCATTCGCTCAAAAGAATAGATTTTATATATATATGACCAAATATACTCCATTCTAAGGGGTATTTACAGGGGAATACTATTAAATGGTACTCTGAAATTGCTACCAAACAGTTTTACTCGAAGAAGATACAGTAATCACCCTTTAAGCATGAGAAGCTGCTTGTATACTTACTTTATAAAATATTAATTGGACTCTGAGATGAACAAATTGTCAAGTTTTCAGCCAGGCTTTAGAGAGCAAGGTTATTTGTGAGCTTATGAAACAGCAGGTATTTCATTTGCCCAGTGTACAGTCTAATCTGATCATTGTTTATCAGGATTATGAGTAATGGAGCACAATTATTTTTTATTTAAAAACACAACAAAACAATCCTTCTTCTCCCCCTCCCCCCTTCCTAATGAGGTAAGTCAAGCCATTCAACCATGGCTCAGATCCAGCCGGAAGACCTCAAAGAAACGACTGTTCTTGGTTCTAACAGGAAACTATTCATATTCCAGTTCTATTGGCTATATCTGTGTCACTAATTTCAACTTGAGAAATGCCCAGAACTGAATTTACCCAAACATTTTGGTATCCTCATCACCCAGAGATAACGTAGGGTTTTTGTTTGTTTGGTTTTTCTGCAAAGGCATAGTCAACTAACGCTTACATTTATTTTGCTGCTATTTATGTGGAAGGTCAGAACATCTGGCTTGCTGTGTGACTTGGGACAAATCACTTCACCTCTCTGTTTCCCTTTACGCCCTGTCTGTCTGTCTTCTGGGCAGGTTATTTGTCTTACTTTGTATTTGTACTGTACCGATCAGAATGGGGCCTTGAAATCTGTTAGGGTCTCTAAAATAAAACAGGGCAGGTCTACACTACCGTTTAAGTCGGTCTAATTCATGTTGCTCAGGGGTGTGAAAAGATACCCCCTCTGAGTGTCACAAGTCACAGCAACCTAAGCACTGTCCGCATTGGTGCTGTGTTAGCAGGAGATGCTCTCCCGCCAACATAACTGGAGTAATTATGCTGAGAGGACAGCACTCTCCTGTCAGGATAGAGCATCTTCACCAGATGTGCTACAGTGGGTATGCTGCATCAGTACAGCTACATTGATGTAGTGCTTCTAGTGTAGTCCTGCCCCAGGTAATTGGTGGTGATTGTCAATATGAAGGAATATAGCTCAGGTAAATCTGTCTGGACAAAGGAGCAGTTAATTTTACACACCAAAAGATAATAGGACCAAATTCTTGCTCCTTTTCCCCATGTTGCATAGGAGTGGAATGAAGTTGTAGTAGTTGTGCAGAGGTCCCTTGAACTATTCTATGTGTGCATGACAGATGACAGGCAGGATAACTGAAGCACTCCTTGAGGTGTCACATGTTCAGCAAGCTTCCCTACACATGGTCCAAAAAATAAGCTCCCTATTTTCAATCAATAGCAGCGATGCAAGCAAGAGGGGTGGCTTGATCACACTCCCAAGCCTTCTGTACATACTGTCTTGTGGCTGGGAAGCACTGTTAGGTAAGTGTTTAGCACTGCAATAAACATCCAGCAGCTGGCCTGTGTCAAGTTGGGCTCACGAGGCACAGGCTGCAAGGCTATAAAATTGGAGTGTGGGCATTTGGGCTTGAGCTGGAGTCCAGTATCTGGGACCCACCCGCATCACAGGGTCCCAGAGCCTGGGCTCCAGGCTAAGCCTAAACATCTGTGCTGCAGTTGTATAGCCCTCCTCCTCCCACACCCGCGTCAATGAGTCAGCTGACTGAGACCAGCCATGGGTGTTGTAGACATACCCTTAGGGATTTCACATAGCACTTAAAGGAGCCCTAGGTAATCATTTTGTCTGGCTTTTGCATGGGTGCAGTGGGGGATGGCTCACTGCACTGGCTACATGGTGCTATTTGATAAGACAGATTTGAGTTCACAGAATTGTCACATTTAAGACTCATTTCCTATAGTTACAGATGGTGGTTTTTTTTGGTTTTTTTTTTTTTAGTAAATTGTTTTTTCTTGTGATAAACAGACAATTTCTGTCTGAAGTATAAAGACTTATTACTGTAATATGTCCAACTGCTCAACTATTTACATACACATTTACATAATGGGGGGAGAAAGAGGGGGTGTGTGTGTGTGTACATAAGCTGCATGAGAGAAGAAGGAAAGGGAAGTGCATAAGATTGCTTATTCAATGTTATTTCTAAACCACTGTGGAATTTCATTAACACTGTTGTTCTTTGTGTCACTTATAACTAAACAACTAGATTAACTTTTTTTTACACCCTTCCTGTTTCTGTCCAGTATTCTAGAAATTATCCAGCATCTCTAGGTAGATTTGCACATGATCTGGGTAAAAAACAGGTTTGAGTTCCCCTGGAGAGTGTATAAAAACTCAGCCATCTTGGGCTTGCTCCTGTATTTGTTAGGGAGCAGAGATCCCACTGATTTGAATAGGAGCTTTGTCGGAGAAAGTCAGGGAGGATTTCCCACACCTGAGCTAATTGCCATTTATGAAAGCATTGCAGACCTAGATGGCAATTCTGCAGCAAATAACATTTTAGTTCTAGATCGTGACTATGCTGATGATGCTTCCGCACATTAACCTTAGGTTGGTTAATGACCTTAGTAGTCAAATTTCAAGTCAAGCAAAGGATGGCCTACATTAGTGGTTACTTAGGGCTAGATTCCTTGCTTTGGGGGACAAGGGATAATGATTTACTGCTGGCCTCAATAAACCAATATTTAGAAGCCAACAAAGGCTGGCAGAAATCACTGGAAACATGAATAGTTGGGGTTTTAGTTAAGATCAAGTCCATTAAAGCATCAGTTTAAGCATAGCTCCAAATTATATATTTAGAAATAATTTACATAGGACCAAAAACATCATTTGCAAGACTGTGTGAGGATTTAGTGCTGGTGAGACTAGATTCCTTACAGAGCTCCTGCAGCCAGCGGCAGCAGGTATGGAAGATGCTGGGCCTTAATATTTGCCCCCCTTAACAAAGAGGAGTGAGTTCTTAGTGATGAGCCAGAGATAGAATGGGTGGATCTAGAGGTAATCAGTGGAATGTGGGGCGATTGGGGGGCTGAGAGGAGGGGATTGGCAGTTGCACGAGAGAACCTATAAGAGTGGGAGGGGCTATCAGTTGGCACTAGTCCCTCACCTCATGTTCCCCCCCCACGACAGTTACCCTCTTTCTTTCCCCTGTTAATTCCTGTTCCCCAAAACTGCTCCTGCTTCTTATGCCCTTTCCTCACCTCTCTCCACCAGTAGCTCCTGTCACCCCTTTCGCCTCAGTGTTTTTTGAAACCTTGTTTTAAATCACATTCAGATATGCTTATATGAATTCTCCCATCTCATTGTTACATGCTTTATCTCCTGCTAAAAAGTGTTTATGCCAAAGAAAAAAAAAAGCTCCTCCCTTAAATGTCAGTCCCTCAAACACACTTCTATTGCATCAGGCTGCTTGATAACAATCAGGACAGAGACTCCTTATCTGTTTACTTGGGACTCTGGAGTTCCTTTAAATCTGGGTGCTGTATATAGAGATACCTCTACCTGACTTTCCATTGCTTTGTTATCTACAGCCTTCAGGACATTAGGATAGGGTCTGTTTGACTGCATAAAAAGAATGTCATGTGTCTGTAAAGATAGTACTCTTGACAAGTAACTAAGCATAATAGCAGGTTAAAGCATCTCTGAAGATTTATTTGAAATGTTGGTCTATTGCTTTAGGCTATTTTGATAGTTTATACAGCAGGAGCAATAAACTAGCAGGAAGCAGGCATAGAGAAGTAGTAGTCCAAGAGAAATACATAAGGTAAACTTTTGAAACAGGTGGTGGTAAAAGAACAATGAGGCATAGTAGGTAGATTTTTAGGGAACACCATATATAGGGCTCAGTGTATATTAGTGGTATCCCTAAATCACAGCCACTGCATTTCAGAGATGATCTGCCTAGAGATGACAGTAGGAAATCAAAAGCATTAGGAATAAAGGAAACTTTTGAGCATAAACAGAAATCAAAAGATATGCTAGATACAGGTATACATATAGCTGAGCCATGGTCTATGACATTTATGGTTGTATCATATGGGTTATATTTGGGATAACCTTTGAGAAGGTTTGGCAATATGAATGTGGCAGAAATAAGAACTGAACAAATGAGACTCCTAAACATCTCTAGGAACATTTGTCAGTATATCAGTTTTCAAACTTGGACCTTTAGGGCTTTTTGTCTGACTTATGTCATTTTCACATTAAAGGGGACTTAATGATGGAAAGGAACCCTATTAAGGCACCATATCACACTGAGGATATCCATGTGATGGAGCCATTCATTCACTGAATTTCTTCCTCTCGCGTGTTTTTTTTTTCCAACTCCTGCAGGAGCTGTAGAAACTGGAATCATGCAAGAACACAGTAAAAGGTGCTCTGAGCTGTTCATTAGGGTCCATATGTTTTCATCAGCTGCATGCTACACTGCCTGGAACATTGTCAGGAGATAGGCCTAACCAATCTAGAAAACAGCATCCATAGGAATGTGCAGGTTACATGATATGCCATATTCAAATTACTGCTCATATATTGTGCTGTGTAAAATAACTGCAGCTGTGAGATATGACCCTACAGGTTGGGCATGATCTAAACAAAACTAGGGAGGCATTGAACATGTAATACCGAACATATGTACCCTGTAAAAGGTCAGAGGCCTGATTCAGGTGCAAGGTAATGGGGAGTTGCTATTTACATCTGTGCAAAGAAGACACACAATGCTGTGGTTCTGCTCAGGAACTGCTGGACAGCTTTCAGGTCTGGCAAAAGTTCCTATTTCATGCCAGGAAAGCATTAGAAGTTGTTACTGCAGTAGTGATGTTTGTTTGTTTTTTGCCTATTTGTGGTACACAAATTATAACGCCATGCTGCTAACTGGACAATTATGTTTTCAGGGAACTTATTGGTTTTCTAACCATGCTCATTGGCCTTTCAAATTGTATAGTGTGGGTGTTATGAGGATGTGCCGCAGTGAAAATTACAGTCATGTTTTTCTGCAGATCGTCCAATATATTTTGACCACCTACTCACTGTGTGCTGTAGCAGGGAAGAAGTTACTGTGGGCATGGGCGTGTGTATGAGAGAAAAAAATGTCTGTAAAGTTAGATGGTCCATAAAGCCAAGTGGAAGGTGTGTTTTGGAAGCAGCATTTTCCAGAATTTGGTCAAAGACAAGAATCTACTTGAGTTGGTAAAAACTTTTTTTCCTCATGATGTCAGTTGAGAGGTTAAAAATTATTTATTTGTAGCTCAGAGGGGCCAGGTACTGGGATCTCTCTGCTATCCTTACTCGAGTAAACCTTCCATTGAAACCAGGAGAGGAACCAAGGGATCTGGATCCTGTGGTCCAAAACCCACACTTGGGTATGTGCTGTGGGGCAGCAGCTACTCTTCAGCTCTATGACAATAGAGCGGTTGTGTGGGAGCTATATAGTCTGTCTAGAAAGGCTGAGATTATGTATGTGAATTTCATCCTTCCCTGTCATGGAGTTGCCTCCAGCCCAGTCACTCAGATTTGGTGCAGTGAATTTTACTTTGTAGGGTTTTATAGCAATTTATGTGCAGAAATGCCAAATAAAAATACTGGTATGAAAATGGGTGCATATCCTTTACCTCATGAATGCTGTATGGGTGCTAGTGGGATGTAGCTCCTGATAGATTAGGTGGAGATGTCCTGTCAAAATGATTTTGTTAGTTGCTTTTCTTATTTCTTGATATTATATACAAACAAAAGATTCGTAAGGGCAAAAATGCAAATTATTCAAATTAGTTCTAAATTTGTATTTGTTAATATGGATGACATACTGGTTAGGAGATGAATTTTAAGTTGTTTTTCCCATGAAAATGTTTAAATAATTAATATTGCCACTGCTGTACTTTAATCCATATTCATAACCATCAAGGGCTTTTGGGCTGATATTTTTTGTTTTGTTATTGGTATCCATACTTGGCATTTTATCACTGTTTCTCAGTATATTACTGTTGCAGTCTCCAAAGAGTGAACTGCTGTTAGGAGACAGATGGGGGCACATCCAAGGTCAAATGATAAATGTTTCTAGGCTAAAAATATTTTTAACTGACATCTAAATGTAAATAAGATCTGAAACAAAAATATCATATTAGTTCTCTTCAGGCTGGGTTACTGCCATACTCTCTACATAAGGATTACTAGCACGGACAGTGGAATAGAAAGGAGATGGTGGAGAAAAGGACAGAACTGGCCTTCAAGTGCCATGCATCCCATAGCTGCAGGCCCCTCTGAGTTGGGAAAAATAAAATGGAAACGAACTTTCATGTAAAAAACGAAGTCTCTCTCTCTCTTTAAGCCCTTTTCCTTGAAAATATAAAGTGATATAAATCAGATGGTGTGGCTGAAAGAAACAAGCTGAGACCCATTTCTGTAGTGCTCATCTGAAGGATCCCAAAATGTTTGCAGTTTCAGATCAGTGAATTTCACAAGACCTTGATATATGATATGTAAGCATTATCCCTTTTAGTAGGAGTCAGTTGAGATACAGAGAGGTTAAATATCTTGTTACAAGGTTTCTCAGTGAGTTAGTGGCAGAGTTTGAAAAAGAAATAACTGAGGAGACTTGAATAGAGCTGGGTAAATAACCGATCTTTCAGTTTCTTGGCAATTTTGAAATGTGTTTTTGTTTTTAAAATTACTGTTTCAGATGGACCAAAAACAAACATCTTTGAATAGAAAACTTGAGAAAGGTTTCATTTTGAGTTGGATAAAACACTGTTCATACAAAATCAAAATATGTTTTTATTTTAAACATTTTATTTAAAAATTAAATAAAACTATGAAATTTTGAAACAAGTCACTTCAAAATGGAAAAATTTAAACTTTCTTCACATTTTTTTGAATTTTCTTAAACAATTTGGCAAAACTGACATAAATTTGCAAAATTTCAGCCAGCACTAGTCTTGGGTTCTAATGGTCTTGTGTGCTAAGCCAGTAGAGCTGGATACTCACAAAAAATAATGCCAAATGGAAAAGATAGTCTCTATTTATTAATTATTTCTTTCTAATGTGTATGTTTTTTGTTTGTTTGTTTTTTGCAAATTCCGATTAGCCTGCACAAAAGTAACATTGTGGCCTGAAAGTTGGTTTCTGGCTTTGCTCCTGTAGTTGTGAAGTGACTCAGTTCACAGTTATTCAGGCTTCTTGTTTTTAAATTTTGCTTTTGGGGTAGAGCTGAATAATAAGTGAGAGAGTCAATATGAGGTTGGATTCTGAACACTTAATTGCTTTTTATATTGGCCTGCTTCCCAAAACAAATATGAAAAAAGCTGCAACTGTGATCCAGAGACTGATACATGTGGTAATGATTTAATATGATTAGTTGTATTTATCATGCAATTCTGTTTGCTTCACCTGTACTCTGCCCACTGATCTGCCTATCCAAGAACTACAGTGCAAGATGCTTTTGATAACTAACTGACATTACCTCAGTACTTCCAATATTGTTTAGGTTTTCCATAAAGAAAGTATGACATTTACCTCACTATTTCCAGGATTCCTATCTATTTTGAGGTTTTAGCATCATTTAAAGTCAATCTCCTCTTAAGCAAGGAGGACCAAATTGTAGAGCTGCTTGAATTGTCAGTTTAAGGATACCAATCATACGTTAACCCCAACTTCCTCTCTGTTTCAAATAGCTACCATTATTTGCAGCTGTTGAGTAACAAGCTGGTGTACTATGTCCTGGGAGGAAGAATTCCATTCCACTCCCATTCCCTGTTAAGATCCCCTGTGCAAAGGCTGCTACTCAGATTCTGCATATGGGCCTATGATTTGGACTCTCGTATTTGGACTCTAGTATTTTAAAGGACTTTTTCTTTCAGTGTTAACAAGCTCATGTAACTTCAGATATACCTCAAAAAATGATGATAATAGTATCACAGCTGCACCTAGCCTAGAGGCCCTGATGGAGTTTGCTGCTGCTCTGAAATGTAATAGCAATCCTGACCCCAAGAACTTAATATCGAAAGAGAAAAGATTGATAAAATATGGGAGAGAGGATGGATTATTATCTATTTTACAGAGGGGATCTGAAGCACAGAGAGTGATTTGACCCTGTTCACGAAGGAAATTTGGAACAGAGCCGGCAACTGAATGTAAATCTCCTGAATTAGAGCTCAGTGCTGTAATCAGGGATCATCCTTTCTTTCATTACATCGCGGCCTCATTGCTAACTGTGTAGCTTTGTTTTAAAGTCAAGGAGATGATTATGATGATGAACCTGATCAAAAGCTTAGAAACAGGAAAAGACATTTGATTTGCCATAAATCAGGCCAGTTGTTATTTCAATAAAACCACAGATTTCCATTAGCTTTTTAGTAATTTTGGAGAGGTGGAAAAAAGATACTTCCAATGGAATCTGCATTCTAGGACTGCAGTCCCAAACTGTGAGTTGCGCTCCCTGGGGGTGGGGGATGGCACAGAGAAATGTTGCTGGAGGGGGGAGGGAAGGGAGGTTGGTGGGACCAGGTAGAAGGGAGGGAGCAGCACCCTGCCCCAGTTCTTTTCCAGCCCCACCTGCAGCCTTGGCGCTTGGACTCAGCTGCGCCTTCAACCCCCAGCCACGGCCCTGCCCTGAGCCTCAGCTCCCACCCCAGCTGTGGTCCCACCTCCAACCCTGGCCTCAGCTCTTGGCCTCAGCACCAGCTCCCAGCCAGCTGTGGCTCCTGGCCCCACCAGCCTGGCCCCTGATTGTGGCTTCCGGAGGTGTGGCCAAATTATATGAGGGGGAGTGATGCGACATTCAGCCTCCTTGCCGCCGTTGTTGCCGTGGCCTGCCGGTTGGTGGGCGGGGGGGGCCCGGCCTCCGACTCCGGGGGAACTCCCTCTGCTGGGGATGGGGCTGGCCCTACTGATCCTGCTCCCGGGGCCGGCCGGGCGTCTGACACCAGGCGCCTGGCTGCCGCCCCGCCCCGCCGCCGCCCCTCGGCCCCCCCCCCCCAGGGTCCACCCGCCACCAGGACTACCCCGCAAGAACCAATAGCAATGGCGGGGCGGCCGACATCAGGGAGCCGGCGGACAGCGTGGTCTCATGCCCCCTGCCAGGAACTCCCTTGGCCCCAGCCGCAGCGACCGGCGCGTCCACCCCGCCAGATGAGATCCACGCCGCCTCCCAGCTTGCGGCCCCTGGACCTCACAGGCCCGCCGTGATGCGGCCCGGCCCCCCGGGGGTGGGCACAGGAGACATCGAGACCAGGGTGGCTGCTGTCCTGGAGTACCTCCGCGGAAACGCTGCCGCTAGGGACGCTGACGCTGGCCCACCGGACCCACCCTCGCCCCCCGGGACGCCCCCCACGGAGTCACCCGGCTCCTCCCCTGGATCCACCAGCGGGGCTGGAGCCCGCCCGGCACAGGCCCCCCAGGGAGAAGAGGACCTCATCTATTTCAGCTACCCGCTCACCAAGGAAACCCTCCGCTGCCCCTTCTGCTTCCCGACCTGCCATTTCCATCTCTTGGGCGGCACCACGAGGCACCTGAGGAACATCCATAACAAGAAGGTGGCCTTCAGGTGCGCGAGATGTGGCACGGTCATAGAGATGCAGAAGCAGTGCAAGAGGCATCAGAAACACTGCAAGGGGCGATCCGCTTCCCCCAGGGCGGCCCCTCGCACTCCAGCCATGGCTGCCGGCCCACCTGTCGCCCCTCCTCCAGCCAGCACATTCCCGCGGCCCACTCCAGATCCAGTGAGGGGGGGCGTGCCTCATCAACCCACCAAGGCGAGGGGTGCTACGAGCACAACTTCCTCCTCCAGTCCGCCCTCCAGACCGCCAGGTGAGCGCGGCGGCAGTGCACCGTGGCCTGGCTGGACCTGGCCAACGCCTTTGGATCCATGCCCCACCAGCACATCTTCACGCTGGCAGAGTTTGGAATGCCCGAAAGCTTCATCCAGCTGCTCCGTGAGCTGTACGACGGCTGTGTCACCACTATCCGCTCGACCGAGGGAGAGACGGCGGAGGTGGCAATCCGAAGCGGGGTGAAGCAAGGCTGCCCCCTCAGCCCCATCGTCTTCAACCTCGCCATGGAGCCGCTCATCCGAGCCGTCGCCCAGGACCCGAGGGGCTTCCAGCTCCACGGGGAGAAGGTCAACATCCTGGCCTACGCTGACGAACTGGTCCTGATCGCGGAGGACCCCCGGCACCTCCAGGACATGCTGGACGCCACCAGCCGGGCGGCCAACTGGATAGGGCTGCGCTTCAATGCTAAAAAGTGCGCGTCCCTCCACATCGATGGCCACAGGAAAGACCCGGTCCAGGTGAGCCCCTTCCTCATCCAGGGCGAGACCATGACCCCCCTCGAGGAGGGCCAGGCGTACCAGCACCTGGGCACGCCGACGGGCTTCCGTGTCCAGCAAACCCCTGAGGACACCATCCACAAGATCCTGCGAGACACCGCCAAGCTCGACGCCTCCCTGCTGGCACCCTGGCAAAAGATCGCCGCCCTCAACACCTTCCTCATCCCCCACATCGCATTCGTCCTGCGGGGCTCGGCCGTGGCGAAGGTGCCCCTCAACAAGGCTGACGGTGCCATCCAGCGGCTCGTGAAGTGCTGGCTGTTCCTCCCGCAGAGAGCCAGCAATGAGCTGACCTACATTGGCCACCGACATGGGGGCGCCAACGTGCCGCGCATGGGCGACCTGTGCGACGTCGCGGTGATCACCCAGGCCTTCCGCCTGCTGACCTGCCTGGACGCCCACATAAAGGCCGTGGTGGCCAGCGCGCTGCATGAGGCTGTCCAAAAGTGGATCGCCAGGTCCCCCTCCGGTCAGGACATCGCCACCTACCTCAGCGACTGCCTAGATGGAGAGTTCCACCGGGACGGGGGCGACATCTCCTCCCTTTGGTCCCGCGCCCGTGTCGCCACCCGGTGCCTGGGCAAGCGCCTGGGCTGCCGCTGGACGTGGTGCGAGGAGCACCAGGAGCTGTCGGTGCTGGTTCCGTGGATCACCGCCCCCGACAACACCATCGTGTCCCCCCCCCATCCCCCCCACGCCCAGGGCACACTGGAGAGGACCCTAAAGGACGCCGTCCATGCCCTCTACGTGGAGACCCTGAAAAAGAAACCCGACCAGGGGAAGGTCTTTGACCTAACCAGCAAGTGGGATGCCAGCAACCACTTCCTGGCCGAGGGCAGCTACACCCGCTTCGCGGACTGGCGTTTTATCCACAGGGCCCAGCTCAACTGCCTGCCACTCAACGGGGCCATCCACCACGGGAACCGGGACAAGCGCTGCAGGAAGTGCGGGTACGTCAACGAGACCCTGCCCCACGTCCTCTGCGGCTGCAAGCCCCACTCCAGGGCCTGGCAGCTCCAGCACAACGTGGTCCAGGACCAGCTAGCGAAAGCCATCCCGGCCCGGCTGGGCACAGTCGCCGTCAATTCCTCCATCCCCGGCACTGACAGCAAGCTGAGGCCCGACCTCGTCATCACCGATGAGGAGCACAAGAGGATCACCGTGGTGGACGTCACGATCCCCTTCGAGAACTGGTCCCCGGCCTTCCACGCGGCACGGGCACGGAAGGAGGAGAAGTACGCCCCCCCTGGCTGACGCTCTAAGAGCCAAGTGTTACGAGGTCCAGGTACACACCCTGATCGTGGGGGCTCTGGGCGCCTGTGACCCTCGCAACGAGGCCGTGCTGCGGGCCTGCGGCGTCGGCTGGCGCTACGCCCGCCTCATGCGACGCCTTATGGTGTCGGACTCCATCCGGTGGTCCCGGGACATCTACGTGGAACACATCACCGGCCACAGGCGGTACCACGAAGAAGCGAGCGCCACGACGTGAAAACCCCGTGAACCCTCACCGTGTTCCCGCCGCCCCACGGACCCCATGGGGGATGCCGTGCTGTCACGAACCAATGCACTCACCCCCTTCCGCACCCCCCCTGCGATCATTGTGACACATAACCGTTCCCCCATCACCGTGTTGTCTCTTGCACCCTTAACCCCTGCTCCCCACCCCATCCGGGACTCCTCGGGCTATGATTTCATTCTTCTCCCCACCCCCCAATGACTCTTTACCCACTGATAGCCCGTACCCCTGCCCGGATCCTTCTTGTTCTTGTATTGTAAACCCTTCATTGCTCATGAAACATTAACTTCGAATAAAAACTTTAAATCTGTTTTTATCAGATTAAACTGATAAGATTTTTGTAACCTCCCTTTCCCCCCAGCACCAGCTTAGTCTGATCAGTTACATCCTCTGCCTCCAGGCAAGCATTCTATATATACACTGCATTTGATCAGGCCTAAACATTAGCTAAAAATTTAAATCTGTTCTTATCAGTTTAATAAACTGAGGCAGAAACTATATCAACTAGAAGACTCAACCTACTCTCCTGAAGAAAGCTACAGATTTGAAGGTGGATTCTGCTACTACTGCTTCCGAGACTCCAGGAAGATCCGAGAAGACCATCACTCCATTGCCAATTCTGCAGAAAACTCCAACCGATGCCTGCATGCTGCTCCTCCTTGGGATGCTTCTCGGGAAATGACTTTGACCAGTGCTTGCCTGACTGCTTCACCAAACACCCCTCGGGAGCAAGCTGCTTCTGCTGCTCCTCGGGATGCCTCTCTGGGAAATGGCTTCGACTGACACTTGCCTAGCTACTGCTTCTGCTCCACAGATTGCTCCCCGGGAACCAGTTCTTGCTGCTGCTCCACGGAACATCCCTTGGGAACCAGCTGCTTCTGCAGCTTTTCATAACGCCCCTCAGGAAACCGCTTCAGCTTATGCTTCCACAACTGCTGCTGCTCCACAGACTGCTTCTGCTGCTCCTTCTCCTCCGCGGAATGCCGCTCAGCAATGGCTTCGAAGAAGATCCTTGGAGCTTCCAGGGCATCGCAGAGAAGTAGCATTGAGGTGAAGAGCAGCACCTTCTTGATGATATCGCCTCAACCTCGTGATGCTGCTACTGTGAGACCCTGCACCTTGAAGATGGCCTTTCGGGACATCACAGCTAGGGCAAACATCGACCCTCACACAATTCAGCATGAGGATGCTATGAGAAGAGCTTCTTCCACTTGTTGCCTGGGATCCTGCTGCTGGTGGTGCTCCCGCCGTTCCACACACCAATCAGGAAGGTACCTCTGCTGGCAGACCAGCCTCTCCTTGGAAACCACACTGGGGGGCCTCAGCACCTAGCTAGATGCCTACCCAGCTGGACCTCACTATGCTGCTCCCCCAGATCAAGGTGAACCATCTAGCATGACTGCTGATATGACTGAAGCCCACCCGATGCAGGGAGAAGGAACAGAGAACAACTACATCTAGCTCCAGTATCCCTTCGCTAAGAACGTGTTCTTCTGCTCCATCTGCTACCTGATCCGAGAAAACCAACTTCTGTGTGGTTTCAACAGACATCTGAAGAAACTCCACAACAAGCGGATCACCTTCAGATGCACCATCTGTGGCCTGCCTTTCGAGGCGCAGAAGATATGTAAGACACATCAGATCAACTCATCTCATGCTGGAGGAGACCGACTCTAACTGCCGCCATCCCATCTCTGCTCCAAAAGTGGAAACACCACATGCTCCAGCCCCGGATTCTAACCCTCCTGCTGCATTGCAGCCAAACACCCCAGAGCCACAGTAAGGAAAAACATCCCCACAACCTATTGACAGGAGGACTGCTCCTGTCCCCAGAGCCACAGAACAGAAGGCTGATATTGAAAGGACAACTGTTGCCTTGAAGACCTCCAAACAGGACCCCACCGGCAAGCGGTTTGGTGCACCCTCACAGATGGCTCCAAGGAGCTCCGTCACCAGTCAGCTAAGTGCTTCCTCGCAAAATAACCAGCACAGTCCCATCAGAAGGATCAGTGCCACCCCACAGATAACCTCATGGGATCTGGTTGCTGGAAGGGCTGGTGCCACCTCCCAGGGTATCCAGTGTACCCCAACCAATGGAGGAGCCAGCCCTATCGCCAGGTCACAGCAACAGGACCTCATCCCCAGATGGACCAGCATGGCCTCCAAGATCTCCCAAAGGAACCCTGTTCTCCAAAGATCACACACTCCAACGGAGACTGCCCAGATGGAATTCATGCACTGAAGGACCAATGACGTCCCAGAAACCCTGAAGCCAGATCGTGTCCTTCAGAGGACCAGTATAAGCTCCTCAAGGATTGTTCTTCCCAAAAAGTACCAGTGCTGCCCATAACCCAGCAAGGGAAGAGCCAGTGACTTATGAACCTGCCAATCTGCCGGAGATCCTCCTCAACACCTAACCGAGCAGAAGCTTGAGCGACTGGAGGAAGAGAGACTGCAGGCCGACTGCATAACAAACCTACAGCCTGAGCACATAGTGACCATGCATTTGGAGGAGCAATGGCTGACGGCAAGGACCATCACACCATGGCAGACGGCTTGGATGAAGGAGTTGGAGGCAGCAGCTTCCTTTGGTGACTTTGACATCCTCGTGGACGGGCTCACCCAGGACCTGTCTGCAGAAATAGCAGCTGAATGGAAGGCAAACCATCTGCTACCCGCAGAACACCTGCCCCAAACTGCAACACCACCACCAAGGGAGTCCAAAGGAGAAACATCAGCCACCCCTAAAATCCGGCAGCAGCATCAAGGATCCAAAAGCTGTACCGGTTGAAGCGTTTCGAGGCCATGAGAGTGATCCTTGACGGGCCCTCATTTTACTGTGCAATCCTGTCCAAGAGCCTCTTCTCCTACTTCAAAGGCGTGTTCGACTATGAAGCCCAGAATGACGCACGGTGCCCAGGGTGTCTCCATCCTCTACCCTGGGTCAGCAGTGCAGGGGTCCTGGAAGACAGCTTCACATTGAAGGAAGTAATGGTCAGGCTCATAAAAACAAAAAACACAGCCCCAGGAAAAGATGGTATTCCCTACAGCTTTTTGAAAAAATGGGATCCTGGCTGTTTGGTACTCTCCACCCTCTTCAACAAATGCAAATACTTCTGCCAGACTTCCAGGTCCTGGAAGAAGGCCATCATGGTGCTTGTGTACACAAAAGGTGAGCGACACAACCCCAGCAACTGGAGACCCATCTACCTTTGCTCCATAATGTACAAGCTGTATGCCAGCTGCCTGGCAGCCAGGATCATTGAGAAGGGTTTCATGTTCTGTGAAGACTGCTATGAACACAACGTCGTACTTCAAGCCGCCATCCAAACAGCCAGAAGGGCACAGAGTCCGTGCACCATAGCATGGCTCAACCTGGCTAACGCCTTGAGCTTCATGCCCCACCAGCACATTTTTTCCATGCTCCACAAGTTGGGGATTTCTGGAAACTTCCTCCAACTGATCCGGGAACTGTAGAAAGGCTGCACCACCACCATCTGCTCCTTCGAAGGGGAGATTGCTCCATGGAGCAAAGTTGAAAACAATTGGGCTCAAGGGACAGCCCTGCTTCATGCCATCCTGGATCTGGATTTGAGCAATCTCCAATGGCCTAGGCGGGTTCGAACTCTATGGCGAGATGGTGAACGTACTGGCCTATGCGGACGACCTGGCCCTGATTGCAGACGACTCTGAGAGCCTCCAATTCATATTTGATGCCACCAGCCAAGCTCCCAACTGGATAGGGCTCTGCTTCAATGCCAGGAAGTGCACATCCCTCCACACTGATGGCAGCAAAAGGGACTCTGTTCCAGATACAGGGCGACCCTGTAATCTCCTTCCAAGACGGACAATAGTACCAACACCATGGCATTCCCACAGGATTCCGCATCCAGCAGACACGCAAGGACACCATCGTGGAGATCCCATGGGATGTGGCCAAGACCGATGCCTCCCTGCTGGCCCTGGGGCAGAAGATCAATGCTCTGAACATCTTCCTTTGTACTGTAGGACTTTTGAACCAAACCTTGTAACTTTTGGATAATCTATGCACTATCCCCAGCTGTACAGAATCTCATCCCTTCAAAAGCTCTGTATTTGATAATTTTATAACATTAGCTTTAATAAAAAAAAATTAAATTTTGAAGTGCCCTGTGGGTGCACCATCACCATGATGCAATCAATCAGACTGCACTCCATTAGCAGGCTATTGTATAGGTTTTGGCAGTGTTTCTATAAGTTGGAACCTTTCCATATGGCAGAAATCAAGGGAAAAGAATACTAACAGTGGCATGTTGAATGTCCTCTGACAACCATGTTATCATTAATGACACTTGAAAAGCAGAAGCACAAGAAATAACTCCCAAATTTTCACAGCAGTGGCTAAGGTTTCAGTCATGTAAATGAAAGTAATGTGGCTGAATTCTCTCACACTCTGCTTTGGGACAGTTTAACAGTGATTGTTCCCTGCAAACTGAAAAAGACGTTGCAGAAACCAGTTGTTTCAGAATCATAAAAGCCCCCATGAACACAAAGTCAATTATAGACCTAGTGCAAGTTTGCTGACTTCCAAAGAGAGATTTTTTTATCATATTAGGTGAGAATTTTCCCCATGGAGGGCATTGTCCATATTGTCTAATGGATTTTCAGGTGTGGCATGCCTCAGTAGACAAACCAGAGGTTAATAACAAAAGTATTGAGGGCCCCTTCTCTCATTCATGGTACAATAAATATTATTCACTTTATGTAACTGTTTTATAATTTGCACTGTTATATTTGGGTGCAATATTTATAAATATCCATCATAGATGAAAAATATCACATAGAATTACATCCCCAGCTGCTGTTAGAAGACGATACTTCAGCAATAGTCAGACTGGCTTTGTTCATTTGCATCTCACAAGAGATTGTGATAGTTTGTTTTGATATAGACCTAACTATTTGATCCATGCCCATGTCCCTCTAGACTGGGTTGCTGCAATGTGTCATACATGAGGCAAAACTTCATTATCACCTGGAATGTGAAGTTGGAGCAGAATGTGGTAGCCTATTTAGTAAGTGTTGTGTCTTAGGATATGTCTTCACTGCAATCAGGGGTTTGACTGCAGCACATGTAGACATACCTGTGCTAGTGTTTATCTAGCACGAGCTCGAGTAACAATAACATCAGCTGCACTGTGCAGGCTGTACAGGCCCCACCCCACCTGGGACCTTAGGTAAGAACTTGAGTGGCTAGCCCATGCTATTGTTGGCATGACTGCTATTGTTATTGAAGCTAGCAAGACCAGAGCCAGCCCAGGTATGTCTACATATGCTGCAGTCACACCTCTGAATGCAGTGTAGTCAGACTGTTACAGAGATCAGATGAAACTAGTGCTTCTGTGATCTATAACTTGTTAGCTGTCGAAATGCAGGTGGAATTTATTGTGCTGGTTTTTTTTAGCTAATAAGTCTTAAATGGTTTGGGATCTACCTTCTTCAGAGACCATCTCTCTCTCCCTCTACACCCCAGTGCTGCAGTTGTGTTCAGCAGAGGCACTTATGTTGATGTTCCCTCACTTTAACAAAGTACTCTCTTCCATATGGCACTCTCAATTGTGGAATGAGCTTCTGCCCTTGGTCCCAAATAATGAAGGTGGTTGTTCTTCAGGGCAAACTGTAAGGCAAGTCTTTTTTGTCTAGGCATTGGGAGTGGGTGGGGTGTAAATAGGACAGTTTAACAGGGATGAGGTGGAGTGGAGTTTTTGCTGGAGTTTTCTGGTGGTTGCTACTGGTTTTGGTTTTGTTGTATGGTCATTGTAAATAAATAATGACACATAGCAGATTGGCACCTTTCTTTGTCCTTCTAAAGCAAAAGAAATAATAATAGCATGGAAGAGGACAGATGTAATATATGATAAAGTAAGTTCATCTCCATTCACTGTTGTAAGGATTCCTCTGTTCAGCTTGTCACAGATTCATAGGATGTGTAAGTACCAGATTTTACAGGAAGATTTCTCTATTAGCTGAAAAGTATGAAAACCACAAGTTGGCACCGAGTACCATACTGGCTCGTGTATTTGTGTAGGTTCCTGAATGCTGTTGATTCCAGAAAGTACAATAAATAGCCATGATACATTTCATATGCATGGGATATGTGTGTTTTGTTGGTTTTTTTTTTAAGTAAGTGATTGATGTGTAGAACTGAAACCGCTTCTTATGAGAAAACCCACCTTCATTTGGACTGTTTTAAGCAGTAGCTTTCCAGCCTAGCAACGATTCCTCCTTTGTTTAAAGGCTGCAGCTGATTTATCCTATGCACAGGTATCTTCACTTTTGTGGACCATGCATTTGCAAATCTCTTTTTAAAACCAAGTTCTTAAGACTAAAGCATTTCTCTGAATCAATCCTGTTATGAAGGGGGATGAAGTCCCATTGCAAATGCTTATATGGAACTACACAACCTACCCCTGACATGGGCATGTTGGACAGTGAATCACAGATCCATCAGCAAGATGTTTATTTTACTGTGTATTGTAATACAGTGCAACAAATGATGAACTAGCTCTAGTCATACAAAACTTTACCAGGAAGTTTCCCAGATGAATATACACACAGCAAAATGCATCGAAATTAGGAGGCCTAAGCAGTAAATCAAGCATCCCAAAGGATGTTATGATATTTTCTGAGAGAAGGTGATATCTTTTATTGGACCAACTTTTCTGTTGGTGAGAGAGACAAACTTTTGAGCTTACATAGAGCTCTTCTTCAGGTCTGGGAAATTAACTCTCAGCGTCACAGCTAAATACAAGATTTGAAGAGATTGTTTAGCATAAGTAGTTCACATATATTTCAAGGCACCATTCCAGGTGAAGTGGCCTGTTAATGCCCTTCCAGTCATAGGAAGGAAAGAAAGGGGAAGTGGGTAACAGCTGGGAGATGTGGTTGTTAGTGGGTTACAGTTTGTTGTAATAAGCCCTAAACACGTCTCTACATATGCCTATCACAACATGTGGTGTACCTCATCCGGTGCACTAAATGTCTCTATAACAACTATGTGGGTGAAGCCAGACAATCAGCATGCTCTCGAATGAACTCACACAGGAAAATGATAAAAGACAAAAACACTATAATCCCCTTTGATTTGATATATCATAGTTTGAGGTTAGTGTCCCAGAGTAGAAAAAGAGCTATGTGTAAGTGTGAAAGCTTGTGTCTCAGAAGTTGGTTCAATAAAAGAAATTATTTCACCCACTTTGTCTGTCTAATATCTGGGATCAACATGGCTACCACAACACTGCATACATGATATTGTCTATCACTTCCAAATGCACTGGAACCCACTGGAAATCTTGCAAGAAAACTTGTACTTGTGATATTTGCTGGTCAATTTTGTTATACCCAAGAGCTTGCATAAAAGGTAGAAGCAATATCCTACCATTCTGAAAATATAGCTAGTTTTGTAGTTATGTCATATTTACATCCATGCTAGTGTATACAAAGATAGTGGTATTTCCAGTAATTATGTTGAATGATGACTGGCTCCCACCAGTTTGGAGTTCCTGAATGCAGCCAGGTTCTCTTTTTTTTTGGGGGGGGTACCTAAAGTCACATTATAGAACAAAGGCTCTATTTATGTCAGCTCATTAAGATTTTAATAAGGTTTAATAACACTTAGCCAAGTCTTAAACCTTTTTTACATAAAAGGAGGGATTTAACTGAATCTGGTTTATGTGGAACAAACAAACAAACAAAAGTCTCTAGAGAATAAAATTAGTTCCTATAATTCCATGTTCTCATAGTTCATTTCTTCATCTCTTGGAATCAATTTATGGTAAAAACAAAAAATAACTAATGTTTTCTATTCCTGTTACTTTTGCATGAAATTTTTGTTTTTGTGGCAGACTGCCAGGTGCACATCCATGGTTTCTTTTAGAACAGGAAGATAATGCCTACCGTTATGCCTAAAACAGATTAGGGACAAAGTTACAATGTAGTTTTGTTGTGTGACATTTTAAAAAAGAATCCTACAACCTGATTGAAAGGAATTAAAAATTAAATCCTGTTCTTGGTGCTCTTTATATTAAAGTCAAGGTTGAGAGGAAAATACAACCCAATGTATGTTCCAGCCAATGTCAGTAAACTGATTTTTTTCTTTCTCTCTGGTATCAATGAATCCAGTGTAGATTGTAACTGTACAATATATATCTTTATGAATAAACCATGAAACATTCTAAAACAATAAAATACAACGTGGGAACCTTGTGTGTTTAAAAATATAAATACTTAACAGCATCTCTCAAGGTAAATCTTTTGTATTTATTTGTGCAACCTTAGCTTCTAGACAAGCATTTTATGTGAGATCCCTTGAAATAGACTTGATCTGTGTACATGTAATATGGAAAACTATTCTCTAAACGTTACATTAAAAAGTATATTGTTTTATATATCTGTGGTACTGAATGCAGATGGAGAAAGTCAGAGAGACACTGTATAGGAATTAAAGTGCCTGAATTCTTTCGTCTGGTCCATTATGCCCCTGCTTTATACATGGGAGCAGGTAGAGAGGGTAAAATAATATGACAGACCCTATAGATCTTAAAAGGTAAGATGTTTATAGCTCTCTGTTGACTTAAGTCTCTTCTCAATAAATCCATCAGAGTTCTACCATTATTTTCAATGGGGGCACTTATACAATGCAGAATGCTTTTGAAAGTCTCATCCCATCAGCACTTTATTTGTATTGCAATGTGTAATGAGATATATTGTCCCTTTAGAAGAAGAGGATAGGGCCAGTGTTCAGGCTACTTGTTCCAGGTAGTCTCAAATGAAACGAAGACCCTGGGGACAGCTGGGGCAGATGTGGAAGGAGAGGAAACAGAGAAGATGGAGTCTTGGAGAGAAGAGATGACTGATATTTTTTTAAGGGCTCAGGGCCAGGAGTTTTGTAGTGTAGGGTGGAATAAAGCTGCACTCTCCCCCAGTCAATCAAAACAAAAAAAATGGGGGGAAGGAGACTGCACAAAAAGCTCCCTGGTTTCACTGTGAAGAGGGGAAAAACAGAGACACAGTTTGCCAGTGGACCTTCAAGCCCAACAGGGCAATGAGTGACCCAGACTTGTCTTCTGAGGTTGGGGAGGAGGGATGGAAACCAGCCCCTGCTCCTCAGAAAAGCACTGGAGGAAGGACTTTGCTATCAAGGTTTTGTGTGTGAGGTAATTTAATTTTGAATAAATACTTTGGATAAATGTTGTGACTAGCCCAGGTGTAGTTGGACTGGGGAAATTTAAAGGGCCTACCCAAGAAAGAAAGACAGAGCAGCTCAGGGAAGTAAGCAGGATCACAAAATGTGCTAAATAGCATGCTTACTTATAGGACAACAGTCTCTGCCCCAAAGTCACACAGACCTTCTGGCCAGCTAGCCAGAAGGAGAACTATGGAAACATTGTAGGCTGTCTTTAGAAAATCAGCATTGTGACTGTAGCCTACCTCATTCTTCTGATAGGAAATGGAGAGGGTAAAGAGTAGGTTCCGCACAAGACAATGGTGTCTTAAATATTAACTTCAATGGCATTTTTCCTTACCAACTGGCTCAAGGCATTCAGAGCTTTAAAACCTGTGTGAATGCAGTTACTGACACTAATACCCCTATGGATTTCCTGGTCATTCTAAACAGCTATGTCATGTGTGATTATATGGTTTAGTTTAAAGATACAGTTCTGGTCTGAAAGTGGCTAAGTGATACTGTGGTATTCATGTAGCACTCTATTTAGTCACTTTTTTCTTACAATAACCTTTATAACTTTAAAAGACAAAAATTAATGTTAACAAAATAATTTACTTTAAATTATATGCATGCAAAAGTTTTGATGTATCAGTAAGATGGCGAGAAGTGTCAGCTAAAGTAAGGGAAGGAGAATCACAGGGTATCTGATAAAGAGGGTGGGGGTGCTGATGACACAGGACTAGATGAAAGACTCGGTTTTTAAAGAGTGCAATAAAGCAGAAAATTTGAAAACCACTGAATTACGATGAATGTAATCCTCACTATGTGCTTTTAAATATATCTGTAACTCTCACACCTAGTCCTAGGTTTATATTATGGACTATATCCAATTCATAAATATCTGAACTTAAAACTCGTTCTCTTCTGTATAACAAAACCAAACCCAAAACAGGACAGTTTATTGTTAGACAGTCTCCTTTCTGTGATTGTGTACCTCATCCTAGGACGGCAAATTCAAGAAATGAGTGATGCATTCTTATGCAGATACACTTAGTGTGCAATAGCTTATTGTGTGCAACAAACTTGATAGCTCAATGACTTCAGGAAAATGGATATTGTATTTTAGAGATGAACTGAAGTACCAGAAAGTCATTTGGCTGGTACTGACAATAGGTAGTCACTTAATTGTGGGTAGCAGCAGACACTCTGTCTGCATGTACAATTTTAGAGCAATACATAGAGAGTTAAGTGTAATGTGTGGTATTATAGATGTGAGCTGTGTATGTCTTAATTCCACATGCACTATGTTGGACATTTCCATTTCCACTTCCCTATTTCCAGTGCCTGTGGCATATATATAATTCCCTTCTACTGCACAGAACAGATGGATGGAAATCAATAGCTTGTAGCAGAGGCGGGGTTTTTGCCTGAGCAAGGACTGCAAGAGCGTACTCTTTGTGTCAGATACTAAGCTAGTGTATGTTGACACAGCTCTACTGGCTTCAATTGGCTATGCCAATTCACTCTAGCTAAGGTTCCAAGAATTTGTATTTCATGGTTATCAGGTCACCTTTATGTATCAATAAACCAAAATTGATAATAGAATGGTTTTGCTGCCAGCTGAAACCATATTCAGTTCATATTTAAATCAGGCCACTAATTCTGCATGTTCAACATTCAGAGAAAACCCAGGATAATAATCACTGATCAGGGTTTTGCTGCCAGCTGAATTACTGTATATAGTTTTACATGGTTTTTTGGTTTTTAAAAACAAAATACCTACTGTACACAAGATATTTCTTCACTGATCGTTCATGTTTTACATGGAGCATATACAATAAATAAGCTGTGTGACAGATGTACAATTTCACTGAGTTCTTTTACTATTACAAAATGAGAGAAAATCTGTATAAGTGGTTTGTCACTGGAATCTCCACATCCTAGTACTGAAATGTCATCATGTAGTTATTGGTTTGTTTTACTCTAGTACATATGAAGTATTATGTTAAAGCATGTCATGACTATTTGAAATTTTTTCTGTTTATATTTCCTATTCAGAGCTGTCAATCAAAATGGTGTTATTCTTGGATATGACATCACATCTAATAATTAACAAGATTTTTGACTGACAGGACAGGTTTGTTAGCCATGGATTTGACATCACATCCACACATTACAGTTTTCTACTGACAGGTCATAAATGAGAGAATTCTTCCATTGCTATGGGAACGAGATTTTAGGGACAAAGATTGTCATGTGCATGTTTGCATCCAAATGGATTCTTCTTCCTTTCTATTTACTCATGAAAGGAGAGACTGACTGGTTAATTCCAGCTACAGAGTAATGCATGGAGTTTCTGTACTGCGCTGTACTGGACCTCTGCAAAAGTTGTAATCAGACAAAATTTTTGCCATTACTGTCTGTGTGTCAATGCAGTGATTTGAAATAGAAAAAAGAATAAGAAAAAGAGGGAAGAAAACCTTCATAGTTATAATTAAAAGCAGGTTTCCATATAAAACTGTGGCAAAAACAAGTAAGTGTTCAACCATTTAGTGTGACTTATTGCTATTTAAACAAACATGCTTTACTGTTATATTTTTAAAATGAAATTGTGTTGATCCAGATCCTAAACTGGCATAAGTACATATAGTTCAACTGAAGACAGTGGAGTTGTCAGTTTACATTAGCTCGGGATCTGGCCCCATTATTCCAAGTAGCAAAAGTATACTATCAGGCCTATCCTCCCTATGCAAGGCCTAGTCTGGTGCTGGGTGTTTGAAGGTGAGGAAAGAAATACTCCTTTATCTCAAAGCTGCTCTACAGCTGCTGCTACAGTCCTAAAGCAATTCTAATCCAGGGACAATGGCTAGTGAGTCTGCTTAACACTGGATTCACTGTCCCTGCCTCCACTTCCATCTTGGCTTGCCCTCTGCTGGCACCAAGACAGCCCCCCTGGAGCGCCACTCCTGGGCACATAGGTTGGTGCATCACTGAGTTGGCTTGCCAAATGCTGCTTTTGTCCCATTCAGCAGATTTCACTAGTTCTGCAGCAGGTAGCATCCTCCACTGTTGCGATAGGGAGCAGATGGGGGGACAAGTTTGGATAAGTATGAATTCTGTTTTAAATATCGGATGACTAAAGTGTTTAAAAAAATCCAAAATGTAATGATTCAGAGAGTCTGACTGTCTGTCTGTCTCCAAACTACCAGGTTCAGGTATATTTGGTTCTGGTTTAAGCCTATTACACCATGTTCCTGATCCATGATTTCCAGCATTCAGAGAAGTTTCCCGTATTTCAGTCAACTAAAAGGTCATAATATACAACTAAAGCCTGCATGAAATTCTTGCCCCACTGAAGTCAGGGAAAGTTATGCCATTGATTTAAATGCGGGTAGAATTTCAACCTGTATGTTTGTTGCGCTCTTTGTTGATGACAAGGAATCCTGAGATAAAAAGAGAGACACTCCTTTGTTAGGTTTCTTCGGTTTCTCCATATGGCAATGGGCTGGTACCAAACAAAACCCAATGGAACACCTTTCAGAAATATATCCACATACATTTCTGAGGTGATGTTTCAATAAAATGACATTCCTGTCATGAAGCAAATTAGAAGCCTGAAACATAACAAAAGATATAATACTGCCTAACCTATTAATGTTGTTTCTGTTCATGGTCACCTATATTGAAATTTAAAAGTTTGAAGGAGTTAGGGGAACATGCTGGTCTTGCTTCCAAAACCACTGAAGCATTGATGTTGATTTTGAAGTTTTGAGGATTGAGTCCTTTATGAAGAACTAAGACACTTTCAGCAGCTATTTGATACATGCATATCCACCAAAGTTATACTTGGACAAAAGGAATGCATAGGAAGACTGAAAAACGTCCTAGAAATATAAAGACAGAAGAGAGGTTTTTGAGTGAGCAACCAACAGTGAAAAGAAAATCTGAACCGTGTTCTTTGAGTCTAAAATGGAGTTTAATCAAAGGGATTTTGTAGTAGATGATGTCCTAGGAAGTGCTTTTCCTCACTAGTTGGGTGTAAAATATCTACTTACAGGCAAATGGTCAAATTTTGTCCGTTTTTTTTTTCTTTTCACTGAGTGCTCAAAACTTAAAGCAGCAAGGTAGACAGGTTGAGCTGTGTGTGTGCTGCTCGGTCAGAGAGAGAAAGACTTAGCTTTTTTATTAAAATGGAAATATGCCTGTGCCATGTTCTGAGAGCAGAAATTACATTTATTCCCCTTTCACCACTACTTTAATTTACCACAGCAGTCATATTTCTCACATCCTGCAGTATTTGTTCAGACTTTACTTCAGCAGAATTCCTATTGGCATCACAGGGACTTTTGCCTGGGTAAAGACAGCAAGGCTGTCCCATGTACCTATCACTGGATTAGAGAAACTGCTGTAGGCTGATGTCATGTACATCATATTATATTATGTTCGTCATAACTTGGGTATAATGCAGATGACTACCAAGTATTGATAGCTACTGGAGCAAATATGATGAAAAATGAAAGGCTAGGGATTGGCTGTGGTGCAAACACTTTGCTGTGCAGTGCTGGCATAATCTAGTAAACCTGATTCGATTGGCCCAGGGAGGATCATTCCAGTATAAGGGTGATCCTACCTGGGAGTAGAGCTGACATAGAAGTTCATGTGCCACTTGCCCTTCAAGAAAAGGGGTTGTCCCTGGGGCTGTTAAAGGCGAAGATAATTAAAGAGGGAATGGCCATGTAGAGAGCAGGATTAGGGCCAGGGAAAGCTGAGTTTTAAACCACTGTTGCATAAGTCCTCATGACTAATGTTTTCTGCATTTTGGTCTGATCCAAAGATCCTTTGTATTTAAAGACTGAATACTTAAAATAACACTTGATTTGTTCTTCTAACAGCAAAAGTAATAAATTTATGTATGTGGTTATTTATATTCTCCATCCACCCTGCTGGTACAAGATTGTTCCCCTACATACAGTATATGCTTTCGTTTCCTATCCAGTGTAGTTTTTAATGTCTCAGGTGATGGGTTTTCTATCACTTGTGTTTGAAAGTATTGATATTACCACAAACAGGGTTAGTGGGAGATATATCTATGGTTCAAACTCTGATGTACGATGATGGTGGGGGAGTAGAGAAAATAATGACTCTTCCTTGTGATTAGGATTTTCTGGATGAATGGCAAATGAACCAATTTAAATTAAATTAATCACCAGGAAACAATTACTCTCTGATCCATCAGTAATAGTGTTACTGAAAGGGCTTCAGTAAATAATATGCAGCTATATCATTTAGAAGATTGTGAGCCAATCAGTCATCTGTTTACAATAGCAAGACACATGGAATTAGGAAAGTCTCAATGTTTCATATAGAAAAGTGTACTTGGGGAAAATTGGTGATAAAGTAACACACAATAGGACTGGTATTATTTATCCACTCTCTTGTCCTATATTGATGCTCCTTTCTGAACAACATGTAAAAGATAATCCCCTGACTAAAAAAGTATAATGATGCTGCAATGAGCTCTGTTCAGATGCATTCCTGTGGAGCTCTTTACTGGATCAGAGTCTATGAATTTGACTTTTTAAATAAATAGTTTAGGACCAAAGTTGGCAGCCCTTACTCTGGCAAAATCCATACAGACCACAGTGATAATTTCCCTGAGGAAATACTTGAGGATAGTTTTTGCTGATTTCCTATTTTAAAGTGGAGAGCTAATCTAAAGCACGTTCATAGGTCTCATGTCTGTTAAGGCTCTTAATTCTTAAAAACACAAATGTGTCTGTCTTCACTCTGCCTCCCAGGTACATGGGCATAGTGAGAGTAATGGCAAAATGCACAATTGCAAGGACATTTACATGCCCCATTAGAAATACTTGGTCACCTAAGCACCTAATTACACTTCCATTTCAGGTAGTTTTGTTGCCCAAGTAATAAATTCCAGGGAAATCTGACCTATCTGAAGCAAAAAGAACCAGTAGTTTTTGAAAAATCTGCCCATGTTGCTTAAGAAAATATCTTTTTTCTGAGGGCCAAATCACAGCTTGTCCTGTGTGCTGGTGGAGAGGATATAAATTGCCCATTAATTTCTTGTGCCAGCTACACCTGTCACTGTGTGGGTGGGAAAGTATCTTCCACAGAAGGAGAGGGAAGGACAGGGAATGTATGAATGTGCCCCTTTTTCCCCCAAGTGACAAGCACCACAATTACACCAGTGCATAAGGTGATGTTTGTTTGTGTTAAGTATAGACCTCTGAGAGTCAGTCTCCTTCCCATCAACAATGTACTTCCCCTTACTCTGGGTGCATGGAAGAATCAGGACTGAGCCTATATTAGAAAATTACATGATGTGAAGAATAATGTGCTTACAACAAACAGTATAATAAAGCTTTGTCCAGAATATGCTTCACTTGGTCTTCAGAATTCTCATTCTAGCAGATTATTCTTTCAGTCCCATGAACATACTATAGTGTGAACATTGGTAATACTATAGTTTAAGCGGAGTCAACCTTTCCATTATAAACTCTACTCTTCAGTGATTTGTAATAAACCTTGGTTATTAAAATTTGTTAAGGGCGGAAGCATCCCACACAGAGTCTGAACCCCGAAGCAAATGATTTCTATCAAACCTAATGAAACAAATCTGTTTGGCTATTTTTTAGTTACAGAGATATTTTGAGTCTGAAGTCAGTGGACTGATGTGCTGTTTTGCAGCATTTAAGATGGTGGCCAATTTCACCAGACCTGGAAGGGAAGTAAATGCCACGCTCATGTCCTTAAAAAGCCCTTGCCTCAGGGCACAGCTTATCATTTGAAACAAAATACATAAATAACACAAAATAAAATAACTCAACTGACACAGTTCCCAAGGGTATTTTGTTTGCTTCCTCCAACCAGGGAAAAGGAGACATACATCTCCCTTCTTTCCTGTCCCTTTATATATCTCACCCAGCCATGTGATAAAGAGAGATTCCTTAACTTTTTCCAGGCAGCACCCAGAAATGACAGAACCCCATTGCTACACTGCAGAGCAGATTGATTTCATATCTGTTTTATGAATGGCTTTTGTCATTTTGAGGCAAAGAGCCTGCTCTTGCTCCCATTTAACTCAGTGGCAAAACTGGCATTGGGGGAAAGTTTGGGCCCTTGTGCTCAGCACACAGATTCGACTCCTGAATGAACTTGGCCCTAAAGGTCAAAGCCACTTAATTTTTTTCAATGAAAGACTACTGATCACCTTAAATAATGTGCAAAGCTTTTAAATAAATGGGCTAACAGTATATTCACTAGAGCTGGTTTAATCCTATGATCTATGTGAAATAAATGTATGGTCTTAGTCCATTCCTGAATGACCGGTTGTCCATGTATAGCAAAACCACCACTGTAATTGGCACCTTTTGTTGGTATTCTTAGTAGAGAAGCTAATGGCTGTTCCCTGTTACCTACTGTCACCTGTATAATAGCCAGTGAAATCTAACTCCACTATGAAATTTGTCTGTCTTCTCCATATTAACTTGTGTACTTAACTGGCTGTTCACACATGCAAATACCTAACGTGTATGTGCAAATTACTATGATTGCATGTGCAGCTCAGACACTCAAATATGCATTCACGTTTGCCTCTTGCTTTTTGAATGTCATGCCCTAAATGGTAAAGTCTCCTTTTCTGACTGTGGATGCTGCTTAAAGGCAAATCAATCCCTAGCAATTGTGTGAAATGGGAAAGAGAGAAACTAAAAAACAGGAAAAAAAAAATAAAAATCCACCAATTAATGAAATAAGCTATCTGAGAATATCTTCCAAAGTTTTCTTTGACAGTGATCAAGGACCTTGCTCTGGAACAGATACAGAGGAAGAATTGACAATATTAGATGCAGGGCAGATTAAGACCACTGCAAAGCCATTTTGCCCCACTCTGACTACAAAAGATTAAGCACTCTAGATGCATGTCATTTCCATCACATCCCATATAATCTATATGGCATTTTACAACACCTTGCTTTAACTACTCCTTCTCAAGCCGTCCTCCACTTGGTACTTTACACAGACAAGATACAATGTGTCAAGCAAATAAATAAATAAAACAAAATAGCTGCCCTAAAAAAACAAAACAAAAACAAAAATCTTCACTACCTGAATGCATGAGCAGGCAAAGCTAACACAGAGTAGTATGAAGTGTGTGATTGCTGATGGGACTAATTTACCCATTTGAAGCCTGAACTTTTGCTGTCTTCGTATAGGAAAAACTGAGGTAAACAAGAGTTTTACCTACAACAGGACTGCAAGGTTTAATAGCTAGAAGCTAGAAGAATTCCGTGACTGGAGCCTAAATAAACACCTTAGATAATTTTAAAAGAGAAAATACAGAAGCTGGATTCTTCTGACATTAAACATGATCTTATAGGCTATCTTTTTCTATGACAATATACCTTGCCAATGACCTGTCAATAACGTTATTAGAACTGCTCAAAACAAACTAGTTTATCTTTCTCCTATTTTATTTGTTGTAGCCCCAAAATATTTTTGCATGTGGAAACTTACAGCTGGCATTTCTTAATGCCTGAACTGTCAGCCACCAATGTAATTTCTTAATTGCAAAATAATAGCACTTTTTAAGAAAAGCGACCCAAATATCTGTTATATTTATTATTCCTTACATCTGTAAATAAAAGTGATCATTATGTATTCACTAATTTACAGTGTTCCTCCCTGTGGCATCTGGGCGAGTTAAAGAATAAAATCCACAAAAGTCAATTTTTATTTAGTAATCACAGAAGAAAGATGGGAAATACATTGATTTGCTTTAGACATATTCTTGGCTGTGAAGATCAGCCTTGCACTGTGCTTGGAAAGCTGACAAATGTAGGCTCTTAATAACAGTTAACTGGGGGTCTTCTATTAAATTCCCTCCCATGCTGCTCCTCGAGATCATATTTTTGAGGACTACTGGTTTTTTAAAAAACCTACAGTAGATCTTGCAGGGAGAGCTGGTCACTCAGGTAACTAGTTTGAGACCATAGAGAGCGTTTATAGATTTTTAAAACAGTTACTTGAGCTGAACTCCAGGAACAGGTGGGAAGTTAGTGCAGTGCGGAGAGCACAGGCCTAATGGGTTTAGGCTGACCCACTCCACTAAGCAGGGAAGGCCTGTTGTACTGAAACGAGATATGTCAGCCATATTAGACTGTTAGGTAAGAAAAGGATTGTTGAGTGAAGTATGTTCTATTACAATACTGGTTTCTCTGATCTTATATATCTGATAAATTGAAATCCAAATTACTGTAAAGCCATCTCCATCTCAGCCATGCTATGAGAACATTTGTTTTGTTACAAGGAGATGGATAAATCAGTCTGATTTATCATAAGCTTTAAGAAATGGTTTGCAAGCTTAAAATATAGGGGGTTTGGGACTAAAAATCTTGCTCCCATGTAAGATTTTCAGTTTAATTGACTTTTCAATGGGCCTAAATCTCTTAGGTGCTTTTGAAAAGGTTATCTTCCATCTTTTTCTTTTGCTATAAATGCTAATAGTTACTTTCAGATGTAGCGTTAAGTCAGTGGAAGGGGTGCTACTAACATGCTGGGGGAGTGAAAGTGAAGAACATAGCAGGCACAGCAGCTAATGAGAGAGTGTGTGATTATAAATTCTTTGGGGAAAGCATCGTTTTTCTGTCCCGTGTTTGTATAGCATCTGGCACAGTGGAGTCCTGGTGCAGGCGCTACTGCAGTAAGTAATAGTAATTAATTGAAGATATACGGTGAAATAGGAATAAGCAGTATCACCCTGCTTTATTGTTCACCTTCCCCCACTGTTCTGTTAGTTGCTTCTCTCGCTCCCTCTCTTTTACTCCCAGGATGTAAATTATATCACGTACAAGTGAGTACGTTGCATTCCCATTGATAGCACCGTGTGAGTTTGTCTCAAAGTTGTTTTCCCATTTGTAGAACTGTCTGTTTTCCCTTTTTCTAACATGGAAGACAGACAGGTTATTTTTATAAACAAAGAAGAAAACAAATACAAATCAAACCAAAAGTGTAATAGTGTAAAAATATCCAGAGGGAAGTTTATATGGAATTCTGTTTTGTTTAGGCATATATTTCAGATCAGATTCTTAAAAGGATAGAAGTAAAATGAGAGCAGACAAGCAATATTCTGCTTCTCTCCACTTGATATAAATGTTTCTAAGCTGAGGCTATTCTCAGTATTACTTAATGTCAGATTACATTATGCATGATAAAAATTCTTCAAACCATGGGTATATTTTCAAGCAAAGCCTACATAAGATGTTGAGGGAATATTCCAGAGTAAAACAGACTGATATTTAGACTATGGTTTTGATTTATAAGAGATTATCCAATATATCTGTCTAAGTATTTATACCATACTCATTGCCATGGCAATGGGCATGGTATGTGACTGCTTAAGCTATGGTAGACATGAATTATTGAGAGATGAGAATATGCTTCTTAAATTTAATTGAAAATGGAAGGAAACATAAACTTGACCCAGAAATTAAAAATCAAGCCATTGGATTCCATAGTGACACCTTTCTGATTTATGCAATCAGGTAATTTTTAAAGTAATATAAATCTCCTGTGGGCAAATCGAAGTGGGAAAGTGAAAGCTATTGAAGTTAGTTTTTCTTAAGCGCTATATACACTTATGAAGTTTTGTAAAGAACATAAAATCCAAGGGAGCTGTGACAGACACAAGTTGCAAAACCACAATGCAGCTACAGTGGTCACTTTCTTCCAGTCTGCCCCTGGTGCCCAGAACACCCATTTTGATCTAGTTTGTAAATCCACTATCCTGTCTCTTCTCTCCCTGATCAAGAACCACTTCTGCCATGAGGCTGACCATAAATTACTGACTGTAGGTAGGCTGATGCTCTGAAGGGACTTCTGATTCCAAACTGATGTTAGATGTCTTCTAGATTTTTCTTTGAATAAATTGTGTGCACATCATATTATTCATTATTGGCATTACGAGAGCATGCAGAGGCCCCAACTGAGATTAGAACCCCATTGTGCTATTCACTGTATACAGGAATATAAGACAGCTCCTGACCCAAACAGTTCATAGTCTAAATAGACAAGACACACAACATGTGGCAAGGGAGACAGAGGTGAAATGACTTGACCAAGGTCACTTAGCCAGTCAGTGGCAGAGTAGGGAATAGCACCCTTGTTTGCTGGCCTCCCACCCTATCCACCGGATTATTCTGTCTTCCTACACGTAATTGTGCATTACACCTTTTATTGCTACTTCTATCATCTTTTCTCCTCTACTCCCTTCTACTGCTAGTCTCAATTAGGCTGTAAATTCTTTGAGGTGGGGGACTCTGTGTGTACAGCTCCTAACACAATGGGTCCTAATCTTGGTTGGGGCCTAACTGGAACCCTTAGGAACTACTAGGATACAAACAACTAATAATACAGACAGACAAAGATTAGAGAAAATAACACAGAAGCAGAGTGATCAATCTGATGGCACTTTTTTTGAGGGGGCAGTTTAGTTAGGAGGGGGTTACAGGAAGACAAGAGAAGAGGGGGAGGAGGGACACAGCAGGCAAGAGGAGGAAAGGATGGTAAAAGGGGCAGCTGTGGAGTGAGGCTGAGGTGAAGCTACTGAGACAACAGGGTTCTATGAGACATTAGAAACTGATCTTTCCTGTGAGATGTTAGTGACATTTGTATTGTTTATTATGTAACATATGCTATGGAAAGTGTATGCTCCCATAGAAGTTAGAGGGAATGACTTTCTTTTCCTTAATTCTTTGTTTTCAATAGAATGAAACTATCATGGCACAAACTACAAAGAAAACATGGTACTTATAGTAAAAAGTGGGCTATCCTCTGTTCAGTCTTATTGTGTGAACTGTATGAAGGTGCTTTAGTTACAATGTTTTTCTTATTTTATAGTACGCCAATCACTTTGGAAGGCTTGGGGTGAGGAGTGCTATGGACATAAAGGGCCAGATTCTCAGCTGGGGTAATGTAAGCCAGTGGAGCTGCACACACTGACAGCAGCTCAGGATCAGGCACAATATTCTTATATACTGCAGATGGTCTTGAAGGAAGTTTCTGATATGAAATTGTCTCCTTTTAAAAATCTCACACAATCATCTTAAAGTAACTGAGGGTTGTTGTTGGGTTTTTTTGTTTGTTTGTTTGTTTGTTTTAAGTTCAGTATAAAAATATCTGTGGTATTATTTTTCTTATTTCCATTGGAACTCGTGTTGTATACGAATCAAGAATAAGAAACTTGCGGTTAAGGAAGGTTTATAAAACAAACAATCCCTCCTTTTTCTCTACTACGTGTATTTTCTAAAGATGTCAATTTTCCATTAGTAAATGTGTATTCTCGCTGGGAGTGAAAATGCATCTTTGGGTGCTGATTCCATTCCTTTATCTGTGCCTTCCCTAAGGTTACAGCTGAGGTTGAATAAGTTAAATAGAAACATAGCATGTGGATTTGTTAACTATCAAAGTGAAATCTCATCATTTCCATAAAATTATTTCATTAAAAATGTTTGTGTGAGCAATGAATGTAAATATTGAGATGGAAGTATTATTGAGCCTATGAGTTCATCTTTTTTGGTAAAGAGAAATTGTTGAGTTAGGGCATGTAGTACGTACTCAGTATTGGAAATTATGTAGGTCTCTATATCCAGTACTTAATGCCTGCCCCTCACTTGGGTCCCTCATTTCAGAGGTTACACAGAGGTTTCAGTATTCACAGTGATTTAGCAGTGTTTATTTATTAAGTCCTTTTAAATAAGGTAGTACTGTACATCAGCTTGTGTGAGAAAAAAATGGGAGGTGATACTGTGATCCCTCCACCTTAAACTGCGTTCCCAGGTTCAAGACAAATCAAGGCTTTTTAAGCAAGAAAATGATCCCTGTGTTGTGATTGACCCTGATCAGCAAGTTTATTACAGATAGGTGTGATCTGAAGTGATTAGTAAGTGTTTTGCTAATCACTTCATCTCTGCACTCAGCCTTGTGCAAATGCAAGAAATGCCAAATGTATGAGAGAGAGAGAGCCACAGATAAAAATATAGTATGATGTCCTAAACCGCAGGAAAAACAGCTTCCAAAATGTGGATTATATCTGCTTTGATGGGAGATAGACTTGTAACTTTGTAGCTATGCTCAAATCCTTCAGTACATTGGGTTTTTTTTTACCTATCTGATTGTAGTAACACTGTGGCAATCTGTTGCTTTTAATGAAGCTTCCTTTCAAATTTTATGAAGCCTTTGTTTCAACTATTTTTTAAAAAGTCTTTAAAACCTATGTTTCTATCATTTATCTCTCTTACAAGATGCTTTAATATGAATAACTGTAGATTATGACTGTAGGGAAGGTCAGGATGGAAACTGAAAACAATTGCTCCAAAATATTCCCTACATCCACCTCTGTTAGATGATTGATATTAAATTATTAGACTGTTACAGATAATGTAACTTTCTGTTTATATTCTGTTTTGCCTTGAGCAAATGATATCACTTCAAAGGCTAAATGCAGAGATGGCGTTCAGTAAGAAGACCAGCATTCACAACAAATTACAAGCATTGTTTTAGGAGTGAATCTCTGACATGCCGATTCAGACCAAAGCACTGGGGGCCCTACTGTCATCAAAAACTCAGAAACAGCTACAGCAGAACTACCCCACATAATAATGCATTTAACAGTGGTGTCTACTCCAACTTTAATTTGTAGAGCTGGTTGAAAATTATACTTTCTATCCCATAGGAAATTGTGATATTTAAACACTTGGTTTTGGCCCAAATCAGAATGAAAAGTTGAAATAACAAAATTTCTCTTAGAACAGAAACTTCAGAAAAAAATTGATTCAGAAATATCAATATGTTTCATTTTAGCTCAGCTCAACTGTTGAACTGAGTCTATGTGAATTGCTGCAGTGCCTCCTGGCAGACGTAAAGCAGATTCCTTGTGCCCCATTGGACTGGGCTTCCCAGCTGGACTATATCTCCTATAAAGCACCCCAGGAATGGGAGCCCCATGATGCATTGTGATGGTTCAGCCAGAGAAAAGACTAGAATGCATCATGAGAGAGAGAGCCCAGTGAGGGAGCTGGGTCCTTGGAGGAGAATGAAGGCAAATTAAACTACAAGGCAGTGTAGAAATTCAGATTGACACAGATTAATGTCAAACTGACTAGAAACAAAATTTTTTTTAGTTGATTTGAAAAACCAAAATATTTTGATTTGGGTCAACACAACATAAAACAATATATTTCATTTTACTTTTTCCTAATGGAAAATAAAAATAATTCACTCATTCAGTGCCTGGGAATAAGACACAAGAAGCAGTTTGGTTAAAAGATAAATTGGAAGATATGGTATCCATGGGGCTGAATCTGACATCAATTTTCCTGTGGAGATTTTTTAATTTATGGAAACTGCATTTTCTATCAAAGAAACATTTAAGTAGACAAAACAGACAATAGATAGGCAATTCTTTCTTTTTCCTATTTTATGGATGAGGAACTGAGTTGCCAAGAGATTAGGTGACTTGTGCTAGATCACATCTGACAGAGCTAGAAATTAAACCCAAATTTCCTGAGTCCCAGTCCATAGCTGTAACAATATTGTTCTTCCTCGTTTTATTTGTACTCCTTTGAAGGGCATATGAGTCAAATTCCCCCCTGTGCAGAGGGCCATCACAAGATCCCTGCACCGTATAAATGGGGCTTAAACCTCAAAATAGGGGATGGGGTGAATTTCACAAAAAGTGAGAGCTTTCCATGGTTCCTTTAAGGATGGAGGTGGTTAAAGATCTGTGAACCCTACTCTCTAAATTGTTAGGAGACCAATCTTTCTCTAAAGAGAGTCAGCTTACACAGTAGTTTTTTATTAAACAAAGGAGGTGGCATAAGCACTTTCAGAATGGACTTTTTTTGGTATTTTTTTTCATTTGAAACTACTTTGGGATTTTTTTTTTACGTTTTTACTTAAACTTTTTATTTTAAATTAATTTATAAGTGCTTTGATTTTGAAATTTTTTTTTGTTTCCATTTCATATTTCAGCCACTTTCCCTAGTGGCTACTGCAATATCTAGCCCACCGCTTCCTCAGTGGTGCCTGCTGCAACTTATTCTGACACTTCTCGAGCGGCAAATGGGTTGAGGGAGGGACCCAGGCCCATCCACTACTCCACGTTCCACCTAGAGACCCTGTAGATTGCAGCTTCCTGCTGTGAATCAAATTTCTCTCTCCATTGCTGATCCCTGGGTCACTTCCCCAGCCTTAGCAACTTCTTCATACATCCTCAGGGCTTGCTCTCAGTAGCCAGCCAGGAGCTCCTCTGGCTGTCCTGGTCCCTGCCAGCTATAGTTCTGTCTCGGGTGCTGCAGGCCTCTCAACCTGTGAGAGAGACACCCGTCCTTCCTTGAGCTCCAGGCAGTGACTGCTTTGTTCTGCCCTGCAGCTCCTTTTGTATTGGCCTGCTGGGCCTTGATTGACTGTTCTTCCCAGCCCCTCTCCTATTGACTGCCTCCTGTGCAGCCTCCATAGGGCTGCTTTTAACCCCTTAAGTGCCCCATCACAGTGTCCCAGGCAGGGAGCCACAAGTAGCAGAAGCATTTTGGGGCACTCAGTTAAAATACAAGTGGTGACACAACCTCTCTCTGGTCTGAATTGCACCCCAGAACATGCAGCTGGCTTGTGTGTGTGTGTGTCACTGGAGGTCCACTTCAGTGTTTGTGTAGAATTAAAATGGTGAGGCTGATGCTGTTGGTGAAGCTTTCTGATTCTTTGAAAATGTTTAGGTGCAAGACTAATGGAGGTGGTGGTGGGGCTAGTGGCCATCTTAGCAAACTGTGACTAGACATGGAGAGAAGACTTGTTGGAGGAAGGGAATTTGTTGCAGGTGTAGGTCCTATCACAGAGTCATTTCAGTACCTAGTTGGATGGCAGGTACGAAGGCTTCTGAATGGTAGGTTTTGTGCCTGTAATGACCTGTGGGGGACAGATAGTGGCTGGCTCTGAAAACAGAGTCCATAGCATGTGCTGTCTGTTTTGCTCTAGTCTTTGCACAACAATCAGCAACTTGGTAGAAAGCACACAAGCACAGTTGGATGCCAAATGAGCAGGTTTACCAACTATACACAAACATGCATAGCTTAGTTGTGTATCTGGAGCTGCTCCAACTGGTTCTGCCAGCTTCCAAAACATTGACCACAGTGAACATCATCTATTTGATGAGCATACTCATCTATTTAAAGGGATACTATCCTATTTTTATACACTGCTTGTATATAACATACTTTACAGTGACTATATAGAATCATACTTGTTACTTTAATGTTCTATAAAATAATAAACAATATTTTTATTCTGAATTGCCCATTATAGAAAAATGGGTTCAACAAAGCAAGAAAGACTAAAAGTAAAATTTCCCTGAGCCAGCATAGCATGTCTACCCTCTAACATTCTGCATTTGGCTGCCACCCAAAATGTCGGCTGCCCCTGCAATCAGAGAGACTTCTTAGAAATGTTCAAGTGTAGTTTAGAGATGGTCATAATTACCTAGCTCTGTACATTATATCCCACTCCAGTCGTCATCTGGACCCTCTCTTTCTCTGGAATAAGGTGCTGCTTCCCAATACCACACACACATATTTTTATACTGGTGTTGGCTCTCTGCATTTCTTTATCCTGATTCACCTGTGCCATCACCTGCTTCTTGGCAAGGTTGTGTCCTTCTGTGAACACTCCAGCTCCATTAACATACAGACACCATAGTTATCAGTAGGAACTGAATCTGGTACTTAAAGCATCAGAAACAGGTTTCTGCTGCTTGTTCTAAGGGAGAATGTTATATCTGGTAATGCTGTAGGTCTGAAAATCTGGAGATTCTATGACAATAAGCGAATGCCATTTATGCATATTTGCTAAATGTTCATTGCCTCATTTGCATAACAGCTCATCATCAAGTCCATCTTTTCTCCAGCTCTTTCAACCTATCATTTGTCTTCTGTCTGCCCTCAAATTTCCCCACATCCCTCTCTGACTCTCCCTTCTTGAGATTTACCTTCCCTTTCTCTAGGCTTTCGTCTCTTCCACTCGAGTTGCTTTTGTCTCTTCTGGGGCAGCAGTACCTTTTGTGGAGAAGCCAGAGGTCTCAAGAGGTCCCTGCTGGAGGAATTCCTCTCTCCTTTTTTGGGCTATTATCTGCAGAGCTAGCTCAGTTCTGCTGAGCAGCTATAGTTCATAAGCAACTCTCCAGAGGGAGTGGAAAGCTCTGTGCTGGTGTCAGGCATCTTCTCCTGGGCTCTTGGGAAGCTGCCTGAAATGCAGGCGCTTCAGGCAGCCACACAGGAGTTTAGGAGAGCGCACCTGAAATCAGAGAAATTAGGAAACTTAACAGGTGCATTTCTTCAGGTCTTCGAGAAGTTCTAGTGATGTCGTGGTGGTTTGAAATACCAGCACCGTGTCTAAACTAGAACTCAGGACTGAAGCTTCCTCAGTGGTAGTGCAACCATAAAAAATGTTTAGAAGAGTTATAGAGGATTCAAGGCTTACATATAATAACTATAGAAAAGCTAAGAACATTATCATTACTTCTCCTCCTTCTCCCCCTCTCCCCAAATTATTAAAAGAGAGTTAAGGTTCAGTTCAGAAAGCAAAGAAACTATTGGGTAAGGCCCCAGTCACACACTCCACAAGGCAATAGGCCATGCTTTATCACACTACCATCAGAACCCTCCAACACACTAATGCTGCCTCTGGCACACTCACTTTCAGTTCAACAGTAGCCTCACCCTCAAGGCACACATGAAAGAGATGAAAAATCACACACAAATTAATTAACCCATTTGCAAATCTCAGAAAATTAATTCTGTTCTCAAAGCCTAAGTGCTTTAAATTAAGGGAAGATACAATATATTATAAGAAAAATATTTGACTCCTGCTTCAAATGCAGCCTTATCTAGGGCTTCTTCATGGAGCATGGCTTTGAGAGGTGCAGCAGATACTAAATATCTTTGAAAATCAGGTGAAAGATGGTTTAACAGACTCAGAACTGTTTGGGATTTTATTTTTGTTTGGTTTTGCATTGCCTATTCTTAAATAACTTTTTAATGCCAGGGGGTCCACAATATAAGACATGAGAAACCTTTTTTTTTTTTGTTGCCCTGCTCTTTATCTAGTCCCGTACAGTGCTACAAATGGATGTTAATCATTGCCCTCCTGCGCTGATGGAGTTTTGTGTCTAGTTTGCTCTGGTGTGGAGGACTGCCCAGAGTGCCAGGCAGCAAAGATTCTGGTCCAAGGAGTTTTATCGGTCACACTGTGTTCACTTTCTGGGTCTGAAGCGGACATTTTAATTGGTTTCAATTCAGTGAAGGAGTGTCTTTTGTTATTTCATAGCTCAACTACATGACCTGTGTTTGAGAGTAAATATTGAGGCTGTGTTGTAACTTGTAATCCATTAAGAACAAATGTTTCCTCCTATTACCTTTGTATTCATTTACATTAAATTGCTATTGTGTCTGTTCTTTTCAATATTTATTCTGAAGTTTTGGTTTATATTTTTACAATTAATTCTAATGTATTAATGCTTTACACATTACTAAGGTCCCTTCTTCTAGAGATTTTGTTCTGTATTGGCACCTGGGACTGATTTTGTGAATTTGTGAATTTTGTGAATAAAAATGCAGAATATTGTGAATCTGCAGCCAGCTTCACCTGGCTCGAGGCACCACTTGTTAATGCCTTTCTCTCTGATTTATTGTTTCAAGTGTATTGGCCATGGTTACATGCACAATGGCTGTTCCTTCCTAAAGAAATGTTTCCTCTGAAAGGATGCCTTTAGTCTCCATTTCCCTACTCAGCTATGCTGGTGACTTTGGACTTTAACTCTCCAGATTAGTTCTACAGTCTCGCAGCATAAATCTCTCTCAAACTTTTTACCACTCACCTTTTCCTTTGATACCTTAGCACAGCAGTTGTCAAGATCATGCACGGGCTATGCCTTTGTAACAAACTCTTTAATTTAGCACATATAACAACTGGTAAAACCAAGTGAAGAGCTCCAACTCCTGTTGGGACTCATCATTGTAGCTCCCTTTTGCTGGGCTGCGCTGATACTTTTGTCAAAGGAAAAGTACTCAATATTTTCAGATCGTGCTGAATGAAATGTCATTTCTAAACTTTCAGCTTTAATCCTGTCTCCCTCAGATGGTTCAGTGCCATATCTGTGTACCACAGATGTTTCAAGAAGCAACTTAAGTAAATCAATGGGCCATCAAAGCAAACCAGCAAGGTAGAAAAACCAAATTACTCTCACTGCTTTATAAAAATCACTAGGACCTGTTTGAACATTTTTCAGATGAAAAGGTGTGTTCAAATAATAAATCCACAGGAATCACAAGTGTAGTTTTTTGTTGGGGTTCGTCTGTAGTAGACTTTTGATGGTTGCTCTACTAGTCACATTACTCATGCTTGAAAACTAACTTTTTCCATGAAGAAGATCAAGGGATTATTTTTCTTCTTCCTTTCTGATGGGGACATCAAAGTCATGCTAGTCAATGTTCAGTCTTACCTCCTCCCTCATCTGGGTCAGGACATTTTGGCACTGACATCTGAACCAGTGTTTTGTGTATGCCCTTCCATCTCTTGACATTGGGATGGAAAATGCCCAGAGTTTTTTGAATTACTGCATATAAGTAATTAAAAAGAAGCCTGTGATGTTATACCATATGTATAGTAAACAAGCCACAAACATTATTTTTTCTCTTCACTGCATATTGATATTTTTCTGGAAGGATTTTAATGGCTGCTATCAATCACAGATCTGGTTAAAGTTAATGGGTGTTATAAGTAACTTTCATTCAGATTGAATGAAACTGCAATTAAATGCTCCTTTATGTGGTGATAGCTGAAACATTAGAAGCCAGTGGCCAACACAGTAAGTCATAAAATGAAACTAAGCCACAGGAGCTGAAGGGTTTCCCTGGAGACTGACTGCAGAGGTAAGGTCTGGGAATTGCTATTTGCAGTTGTGTGTGTTGGGGCAGAAAGAGAGCAGAAAACCAAGAGAGCAATGCAAAATCAGAGAAACAGTGGTGAGTGTGGTGCAGAGAAAGCAGCACAGAGTTCCCTGAGGCACAGGCCTAGAAAGGCAGGCTTGGAGACTGTAAGCAAGGAAGCTGCTCATGTTGTTTGTTTCTATTGTTTTCAGGGAAATAGGCCTTTATGAACATTCTTTGACAGTAAACAGGAAATAAAAGAAATACCTGTCTCCATGTAGTGCATTTTTGCTCCAAATGCAAAGAGCCTGGTTAGGCTCTGAATATTAGCCAACTGCTTAGGCTAAGGGGCAACACTGGGTTTAGAAGTAGGGTCCAGCTATGAAGAAGGGAAATTGTGATCTGGCTTCCCTTTTGAACCAATAGGAGAGGTGCTTGCAGAACTCAAAAGTGGCCAGATATCTAAGGACAAGCTCTGTCTTTGTCACCTGGGCAAGATTTTCCACAACCCTCTGTGCAAGACAACTCTTACTCAAAGCTACTTCAACTTCCCTCAAGCTGCAATGGCTCTTCCAGTAGCCAGAGGTCCATGCGGCACAATAACACTCCCTGACACTGAACACACCCTGCTCTTCCCGTTTTGTTTTGTTAGCTTAATAAGTGGCCTTTTAATCTTTTTTTTAGAAAATACCAATTATTTGAAAGAATGCAAACTGCTCTGTCAGTAAGATGAGAATTCATGATTCTTCTTATTTCTGAGAGTAAACTCTTTGAGATATTACTACATCTGTATCAGCAGAATCCATGCTGTTTCATATGAGCAATGATTAGGAAGGACTTAAAGAACTGGTGGCAGGAAAGTCTTGATTATTGTGTGTGATTACAAGGTCAATCTTTGGGAGAGAGTTACCTCTGCAATGTGCAATTTTGCTCTACTTTTCAAGTCTGGAAAGCAGGAATGTATGAGAATGAGATTTCAGTTGTGCTTATTGTAGGGATTTTGTTCATTTGTTTGTTTGTTTTTTAAAAGAGTATGATGTACCTACCTCCTTTGCTATGCATAATGGCACCAACTAGGATAGCCATAGCCAAAACGTGGTTGAATTATGTGTAGAAGAATCTTTCTTAAAAAAAAAACAAAAAAACCTTGATAAATAGCCCAATAGAGACCAAGTGAAGGAAACAGATGCACTCGCATAGTAAAAGTTCTCAAAGTAGGGGTGTTGCTAAGGGTATAGCTAGATACTGAATTTTTTATTAGTTTGGTATGTCAGTGGATATAAAAATACTGAACTCTAATGTAAAAAATCTAATCTGATTGTATCCAAGGAACATTTAAGGAATCTCCCCACATGTACTACCCCAGGACAGATGCCCTGGGTGGTTGACGCTGTCTGATAAGCACTTTTGAAAATCTAGTTCTAGGAGCCAAACTACCGACCTTTATTTTCAGACAACACATAAAAGTTATACTGCTTTAACTATGTCCCGATAGTTTAATATCTGGACAGGAAAAGAAAGAAACTTTTTACTGGTAGAACTGCATCCACTCTAGGTAGGATTGTACACTTTAACTATTTCAGCCTCTACCAATTTTTAAACCAGTACAAAAACTGTGTAGACCAGCTTTGTAGGGGTGTATAGTCCCTACACTTAACAGGGAGGGGTTAATGATAATCTGTAGGCTTGATCAGCTCCACCCTGCTACACCTGTGTGAAGTGTGAAGCCTGAGGAGAGGGGAGGAAAGAGGAAAGGTCCAGCACAACAGTGGCTGATTGGGAGAAGGAGTGGCCCTCTTGTAGTTGTCCTAGGTAAAGAAGACCTGGCTAGGGCCATGGTCCATCCAGAGACTGCCTAACTGAGGGTCTGGTGGGGTCAGGATCTTCCTAGACACTGTTAGACCTCAGAGCCTCCAGGTAGGCTTGGCATGAGACTTTTACGCTTGCTTCGTTGTCAGTCATTAATTTGTTTCTTTTTGGATCTGCATAGTGTGAAAGGGGGAAGGGCTGTGGTAAAGGCCTAGAGACAAGACAAGGTAGGTTGCATTCCAGGGAGAAAGCAGGGGGTCTGAGTTGACAGAACTTAGTTACTTGATACAGGGTCCCTAAGCTGGAAACCAGAGTAGCTGGAGGGTCTGGGATTCCCTGGAGGCGCACTGAGGAAGGAGGCATGAAGGCTTTGGAGACAAGGGGTGGAAGTCTATTGAGTCTGGAGTCAGGCTGAAGACCCCACATGAAGCAGCTGGACAATTGTTTAATTGGACCCTTTCACCCCAGAAGGCCTGGGACTATACAGGACCTGTTCAGGGAGCCGAGTCACAAGAAGTAGAAGTAGAAGTCAGCAGGGGGGCCCCAGGGGAGATGACCCTGCCATGTCACAAGCAGGCATACCCGCTGAGGAGTCGCATTTCTATACCAGGTCATAGCCCCTGCATGCTTGAGGGTGGCCATTGCTTTAATTGTAGCCTAACCAAAATAAAGTCTTTTTTTCATTTCTACTATTGTTTCTGGCAAATAGAAGGGCCATGTATATGAGGCAGACACTATTTTATACTATTGCATGAAGCTGAAACTTGCTGTCTTCACAGGATAAAACATACAGATCACTGACAACACAGGTTCCACTGAGGCTGTGAGTGAGGTAGCTGTTCTGTGCTATGAATAAGAGAATTCTGCTTCAGATTCTGAATATAGAAATGTTCTTGGAATGCTATCAAACTCCACATACTGTCACTTAATGAAGTAGCCCCCAAGCAACTCTTTTACCTATAAAGAAAATAATAGATCACTAAAAACTTTGAACTGAGATAAATTTTGTGTCAATAGAAGTCAAGTGGTAAAGGAAATTTTAACTTTTTTCTTTTGAGTGAAGATAATTTCTTTTCACCTATGATTAGAAAACAAAGTTATATTGTAGGTGTTTCAATGGAATATGACACAAATGAAATTTTTGCAGTCCAAATGGATGTACAATATTAGTGCCTAAAAATTTATTTAGACTAACTGGAATTTCTTTGATTCACAGTAGATCATCTCTTAATGTTCATGTACATTTTCACTCTAATTCTTTAATTAAATACCATAATAAATGGAAGTTATGATCAATATCAGTTATTTTCTTGATGCTGTAAAGTCATTCCAACCAATAAATGGAGCTGTTTTTATTACAGGTTGGAGAGATTTATCTGGCTATGGTTTCATTCACTGAATTGGAATGTATTTTATACATCTCCCCTAAATCTATGTTTTTTTTTAACTTATCTTGATTTAAAAAGAAAGATCTGAAAGGATTGCCTTTCAATCTCCTCTTTTAGTACTAATCAGTCAAAATAAAGGTAGAAAAACGGTCCCTTGTGTAATAACAAGACTATATATCTACAGATTTTATGTTTATGAATATCTCACTCCCCACTTCGAAATCTTTTCTTTTTTTTAGTAGGTAGTTTTAACACATAAATAAATCAGGATAGACCTCACAACATTTCTACTGTATTAAAAATGTTTTTAAGCTTGTAAAATATTGGAGGATTCAAAGGTGCATGAATATTAAGCCAAATTATTGTATGACTCCCTGTTTCTCTTGAAACAAAGGAATGATGAAAATACACTCATCTTGTTGTACAATTAAGAGGAAATATAGATGAAAGAAAACTGAGGGCATTAAAATGTCCTGTCTTTTTGACAAAGGCATGCATCTTTTATTTTCAAGGATATGGTCTTATTTTAACACTCTTGCCTTCAGAGCTATTCATAATTATTGTATTCAAAGCAGGGTTGTCTTTATTTATAAATAAGTGATGATATGCTATACACGGCACTTGGAATAGCAAAAAGGTGAAGATTTATTGTGGACTCCAGCATAATGCAAAAAGGATTTGAACATAAAAAGTAATTGCCTTTCTATAGGGTGTAATATGCATTACCAAGGTTTCCCCACCTTGTTCAAATGTGGGAATTGTAAGTTGACCAACCCAAAATATTACATGAAATTTACAACCTTATGGATAGTGAACATAATGTGGTTTTGAGAGAACTGGTTTGTAATACGTCATACTGTACTGGAGAAATACACCAAATGTGAAAGACCTAAGTATTTAAGATGCATTGTTGCATTGGAAAGACAATATACTTAATCTGTTAGGGTGCAAATACATGACAGCTATTCATGGATGAGTTGTCTCCATTGCCTAGGCAGCTTTGATAAATGACATATCAAAGATCAGCTACAATATATTAAATGTATGATACCCACTTAGGGTATGTCTACAGAGTAAAGAAAAACTCAGCAATGAAACAGCCCCGGAGCCCAAACCCCTGTTGGCTGACACAGGCCAATTTTGCTGTGTAAACATACTCTAAGTGTTCCATGGGGAAAAAATCTTTAGAAAACTATTGTGAAAAATTATCAAGATGAAAACATCTAGCCTACATGATAGTGTTAAATTCATGGGATTTCTCAATTTTCACTTCATACCCTAAAGAGTATACATTCAAAGAAGAAATGAAATAGGTATAATTTTGCAAAGCACCTATGTGATTTAGGAGCCCATGTCTCATTGTCAAAATGACTGTCTCTTAAATCCCTTTGTTTTTTTAATGAGGAGGCGTCTAAGTGTCTAAATCACTTTTTGAAAGGGCACTTAGGTACTTTTGAAAATTTTACAGTAAAACTAGAAAATATAGATACCTGACAGATTAAGATTTAGATTTATAAATTATTCACGCAATGGATGTTACAGAATGGATATAGTCGTCGTACACTTTAATTCAAGAAGTCATTTATACAATTGCATGTATTAATGAATGTGTCTAATCTATTCTTTTCAAAGTATATATCCTTTCAAATCCAATGTCACAATTATGGTATGCATCAAATGGCCAATATTTAGTAAATAGGAAGCCTTTCAGTGCTGCAGATTGGTATGACAGCAAAAATGGTAAAGATGTCTTAGTAGTGGTGTTCAGTATATTATTTACCTAATCTGCAGTACATCTTCATTTTTTGTGTATAGTGTCTGGTATTTCTTTCCCCAAATCAGTGTGTAAATGGGCATTGAAGAAGATTATGAACAGGACTATACTGATCTGCTCTACAGCACAAGTCAGTCTGTTAATACAAACCTGTGCATTTTGACAGGTGTCCACATTGTTTTGTATAGCAGGAAGCATGAGGACTTGTTGATGGATGCTGACCTGTATGTATCATGTAGACTTCTCCTGCTTACTTTCCATTCTGAGGAAGCTGATTCTGTATAATTTTTGTAAATCTTTTGTAAACCCATTAAAAGCAAACTCAAGGTAAAAATCACAGGCTGTAAACCAGCAGAATGGCACAGCAGAAAAACAGAAGTCAGCAAGACCTTTTCTTCCATGATTGTTCAACACAGTCTTATGACCTTAGGTGTGGAGCCTTACTTTCACAAAGGAATCCTTTGCTTCTGAGAGCATGTTCCAGGGGAAAACAAGCTGACCTGATGTTAACCCCCTGTGTTCTGGGTGGGGATGTAGAGATTCCTGTAAGAAGTTATCATTTTTTTCAGTTCAGAAACCAACCACATACATTCTTTTACTGAGTTGTTTGCACCTTACAATGAGAAGAATACAGTGGGTCCAGACCATCTACCCAACCGCACACACCCTAGCTAATGAGGAAAATACTGAATGTCCTTCTTGATACCCCTGCCTCTCTGAGGACAAAGGGGACCCCTGTAGCTACTCCTGGGGGGAAAGAAGGTCACTCATGATGGCCACACCAAGTAAGGAACCAAAGCTGCAGGATTGTTTGTCACGGTGTCCCTAGGGCCTCAGGTTACCTTAATCCACCCCTAACTGGGTCTGCTCTTGTGAGTAAGACAGGGCTTGATGTGGAAACTCTTATCTCATTTTATCCCTCAGACATAACAATTTACTGGGGATTGTGTATTGCTTATGTTAACACTACTAAATAATTAACCCAACATTTGATATAGTATTATCTTATACCTTATTGTGTAATATTTTATTTCTTTAACCACATGTGCATTTGTATTCTCTCTGTTTTAATCTGTCATTTCGAATCTTGCTGATAACATGCCATAGAATGGTCCTACCTTTATGAAAGGACTCGATAAATGTATCACCATTAATAACCTCTGTAGTTGTGCTAGATGAGTTTAGGGCAAGCAAATCTCATGCTTCAGGGCATAATTCGCTCATTTCCAGGATTCAAGAAGTATTTTTTTTCCCTTCTATCTGCACCATTGTAGAATATGCTAAGAGCCAGATTTTCTCCCTCCACCCACAGCACAGTATTTGTTGTTCCCCTCACCCCATCCTACATTCCACCATCCTCCCACCTGACTTTTCCTTCCCTCCTGATTTCTCTCTCCTGACTTTTTATCTTTTTGCTTTGGAAGTAGCAAACTAAGCAGATTGGGGTGTGTAAAAGGAGTTCCTACCCACAATAATTTGCCTAATTCCTAACTGATTGTAGACTGGAAGAAGGAAGGCCTATAGGGTGATCAGGTGTCCTGATTTTATAGAGAGAGTTCTGATTTTGGGCTTTCTTATATAGGTGCCTTATATAGACCTCCATCTCCTGTTCTGATTTTTCACACTTACTAACTAACTGGTCACTCTAAAGGGCTATGACAACAGATGTAGGTAAATAAGTGTTCTTTAAATTATAAACCTCAGATTATGGTTATTACAACAAGAAATGATTTGGAAAATTATTTTTTTAATTAAAACAACTAGAAAACATGATGACACTTTCACAAAAAACTTGCCTTTGTTTTGTTATCTTATCAAAAATTGACAGAATTGTTAAAACTTTGAAATTTTCTAACCAGTTTTAAATATGTGAGCAAGTTTTAGACTGAAACTTGTTTGCATAATAGGGACTCATTTACAACCGATTTTTCAAGAGAAAAAAGGAGTTACTTCATTCCCAAAACAAATTTGTACGGCTCTAATGATCATAGAATTATAGAAGTGTAGGACTGGAAGGGACCGTCAAAAGTCTTCTAGTCCAGTCCCCTGCACTTAAGGCAGGACTAAGTATTATCTAGACCATCCCTGACAGGTGTTTGTCTAACCTGCTCTTAAAAGTCTCCAATGACAGAGATTCCACAACCTCCCTAGGCAATTTATTACAGTAGTTAACTACCCTGACAGTTAGGAAGTTTTTTCTGATGTCCAACCTAAACTGCCCTTGCTGCAATTTAAGCCTATTGACTCTTGTCCTACCCTCAGAGATGAAAGAGAACAATTTTTCTCCCTCCTCCTTATAATAACCTTTTATGTACTTGAAACTGTTATCATGTCCTCCTTTAGTCTTCTCTGCTCCAGACTAAACAATCCCAGTTTTTTCAATCTTCCCTTGTAGGTCATTTTTCTAGACCTTTAATAATTTTTTTTTACTCTTCTCTGGACTTTTGTCAATTTGTCCACAGCTTTCCAGAACTGTGGCACCCAGGACTGGACACAATACTCCAATTGAGGCCTAATCAGCATGGAGTACAGCAGAAAAATTACATCTCATGTCTTGCTTACAACACTCCTGCTAATACATCCCAGAATAATATTTGCTTTTTTTTTACAACAGTGTTATTCTGTTGACACATATTTAGCTTGTGATCCACTATTACCCCCAGATCTCTTTCCGCAGTACTCCTTCTTAAGCAGTCATTTCCCATTTTGTACATGTGCAGCTGATTGTTCCTTCCTAAGTGGAGTACTTTGCATTTGTCCTTACTGAATTTCATCCTGTTTACTTCAGACCACTTCTCCAGTTTGTCCAGATCATTTTGAATTTTAATGGGCTAGTCAGGAGACTGCTGTTGTGACTCCTGGAGCCACAGGAAGATCTCTCATTTGGGAAATCTTCACCCTGACCCTATGGGGGAGTACAAGTGAACTCCCAGGGAGAGACTTAAGAAGACCTGCTAGATATAAGGGCATGTGTAAGACATAAAGAAGGAGGGTCTGTGCAGGAGCTTTCCAATGCAAGTAACTGGGTTCTCTCACCATCTTGTAGACAACTCAAGGGAATCCTTTACAGGGCTGTTAAAAAAGCTAATGTTATGAGAGCACTCAAGCACAACTGTTTTGCAATCTTGTGAACACAGAGTCTCTGTAACAGGTAAATTACCTTCATTATCACATACATGAGAGTTAATATGGTTCTGAAGAGATCCCGGAAGATCATTAAGGGTTCTTTTAGTTATAAATCTAGGACTATGCTTTGGGGACAGATTGTGATATTGCAGTCTCCTGTAAATGTCGCTTCAACGGTTGCTGGATGTAGCCATTGTTGCGAGTGAAAGCAATTATTAAAATTGACACCATTAAAAATAAAGTTGGCCTGAACCAAAACTCCAGATATGGCCATCCCAAAATTAGGGTGGAATTTAAAATACATAATCAAATGTCCTGATTGGGCCTTCTTTCTTTAATAAACTGAACCGAAACTAAGGATCCAAACACTCCCTGAATGCTGAGATTTAGAAATCCAGATTTGTGTCCACACTTTGAAGCTGATGCCCATCTCGAGGTAGTTATACCTTGCATTGTTACTGTTAGTAGTTTGTATTGATTGAGCCCTAATCCAGCTTCATAAAAGTCAGTAACCAAAGCCCTATCGACTTCCATGGGATATGAGTCAGGTGCCTATTCAGTCAACCTTTTCTTTCCTTATTTTACACGGAGCTGACATGGTCTCTTTTTTCATTTGTTTTTAAAACAGTGTGACTTCTACCCTTACATCACTCCACCATGCTACAAGAGGTCTGACGGTAATAGGTACAAAAATACTGGAATGTGGGAATTTCTTCTGGGAAGCTAGTTGTACCCACAGCCACCTGCCGGGAGGAGTGTGCAAGATGAAAGTGTAGAAAGGAGTTGGCCTTTTGCGAGCACTGATGTCAGCATGCACAGCAAAGGTGCTCACCTGAACCTCTCTTTAGTAGAGGGTTAAGTTTATCTGTCCTCTTTTGGACTTATTTGTTTGGAATCTCTCTCTGTCTGAAAACTGTTCCTCTCCCACCAGCATTGCCCTCTCCAGTATGTTGTAAGGACCTCATCGGTTGTCTCGCCTCCCACAATTCACGCACATTCAAGCTACTGGGCCTCAAGCCTCCAAGCTGGTGGGACTTGCAGGAGTCAGCTGGTGGAAAGGAGGAAGGAAATCATCTTACTTCTGTCCTAGCATAATAGTTGGGTCCCTGCCTCTCAGGTCCTCAGTTCAACATGCTCTGAACAATCCAGCCACTTTTATTTATGTGTCTAAATATGAATTTATCATAGCCACTCTGTCAGAGTGATTGACTTCTGAAGAGCTAAGGATGACAACACAGGTTCCAAAGTACAGCCTCTAACTGCATACTAAAAAACAAGTCTGCTGTGCTGTGGTTATTTCTGCTTAGGTACTGCTGCTTCTATTGCTGACACTTCTATACTTGCTTCTTTTACTACTTTTAGTTCTGGTCTTTATACATAAACACACACAAATATCTATATCCATAAACACACATCAAGTGGCATACTGTGGTTTTATCTTCTTTTCATGTCAGAGCATCTTTGCAGACATGGGGAACAGTACTTGATCACTAGTCGTTCCTGTTCATGACTTGTTATTTCCATTAAACCTAGGCCAGTCATGTCCCCGTGTACAATATCCCACCATAAAGTGAGAAGTTGACCACTAGGTAAACTGACCTTAATTCTGTTTGCATAAGTTTCATTGGCATCCTATCCTCCATTTGTCTTCTGCACCATCTCCACCACATAATCTTTTTTACTGTAACCAGTCCATTCCCTGATTTCACATTCTACTCTCCTAACTTTTTCATTTGTCTTAAAATCATTCCACTTTACTCCTGCCATTTTTTTGAAGAACTCTCATCTCTATTGCCCCAGCCTTCTGATATCTGTTCCATTTAATGCAGCTGCATCCAGACCATAGAATATCATTGTTAGTACGCTGGTTTGATAAATTTTCACTTTGGAACCAAGTATAGTAATTATAAAGATGTAAGTGTATTGTCGGCACTGGGAAAAAAACATTATGAAAGTAATTGTCAAGAGATTAAAGCCAGGTTTATAGGAAGTAGTATTAGTGAGGAATAGTGCTGCATCAGACCAGGCTGAAGTTGCATTGATCAGATGTTCATGCTGCAACAATTGATAAGGCGACAGGAGAAGGGGAAGCAAGAATGGGGATTAAAGATGTTTGCTGGTTTCATTGACTTCACACTTTTGATTAGAGGGGGAGCATTGTGGAAAGGAACAAAATCAATATGAAGATAGATAAAACCATTGCAATTATAAAAGCTATGTATGAAGAATCCTGCAGTGGTGTAAGAATTGGTGGAAAATTAAGTCAAAGTTGGTGTAAGACACTGGCATGGAATCAATGTCACTTTTCATCATGTAGCTTGATATCAAACTAAAATTCTGCCTTTTAGACACTACCACATACCACTACCTCTGAAATCAATGAGACTTGAGTATGATTATCTGAGGGCAGAATTTTTCCATGAGTCTGAGTTCTACAAGATGTGATGTGGCATGCCTTGAAAAGAGTATTTCACACAGATGTGTCTGAGATGAAATGACAAAGCCAGCAGGTGACACATAGACCACGTGAATACTCTTGCCCTCAGTCCTTGCAACAAGTACATCTTGAAATGACAGTGTGATGTAGAATAGCAATCCATCCTTCCTCTCTTAGCTCTCCATGACTCCTCCTTTTCATCTAACTAGCAGTCAAAGATTCAACTACATTTGCTATTCTGTCATTTTGTATAGGTTTGTATTATATATGTTTGTTAATGGCTGCCTTTTGTCTTGTTAACAGCATTCATGTTAGATGCTCTAATCTTTTTTATGCTTTCAGATTTTATGTAAAAAGCACAGTAAAGGTACCCCTGAGATGAATAACTTTGATTTTGCCCCACCTGTCAAGACATTTAGGAAATATGACTTCAGAAAGATGTTCTTCAAAGGTTTTATTGAAATAATCACTAGAGATCATTTGACAGTAAATGTGTTCTATGTTGTTAATCTGTAAGTCATTAACTTTAACAGTATAAATTAAAGCCCTTTCAAATCATAAATGCTTACTCCCTTTTTGGTACCTGAATACCGGTTGATTCCTGTGCAATAACACATGGGCTCAGTCATGCTTCATTATATCACTTCACATAATAGATTATAATGTGATGAGAGAAATATGATCTGATGTAAATGTCACAATGCAAAAGTTACTTGATCCATTAGTTCCTCCCCAGCCCTGTTAAAAACTAAAATTAAGCAATTAGCTATAAATGTATGTTTTTAGAACTACGATGAAACCTGTACAAGACGACATCCCCAATTAAGCAATTTCTGGCATATCTCCAAACATTGACGACCTTGCAACTCCATGTGTGTAAATTACCTCTATTAAGCAACCAATTTTTGATTCTTCCTTGAATAGTCTCTTAAAACAAATTTCACTGTTTGTAGAAGCTACATGTGTATTCTAAAAACAGGGTGAATTTTTCAATGGAGGTTATAACTGTTAGATGACCAACCCTGATTCTCTTTGGCTTCTTGGAAAAATCCCAGCCAGATTGTATAATCAGAACAATACTAAATGCTCATATTGGGCTTCTAATGTCCTTTCCAAATGCAGCAAAGCTGTATTATCTGCACTTTAAATATGGGGAAAACAGATACAGGCATTCAGTGACTGCTGAAGGTCACCCAGCAAGTCAAAAGTCTCTTAAATCCAGTGTAGGGCTCTATTTACAGGACCATGCTGTTTGCATACTTATTTAGGTAGCTAGCAGATAATTAACTTCAAAAACAAGTATATATTAAACAAGGACAATGCATATTAACAGATATTTCCAATCCAGTTTAGCTTCATTTGAGTGTCTTTAAGACATACAATATTGCAAATTGCTTATGTCTCATCTTATTTAAAATAGGAATAATTAGTTAGGATATTATTTATTTTCAAGCCAAAGAATTTTTGGTTTTTTATATTGCTTTTAAAAATGTTATACCTTTCTCTGCATGACCTACCAAAATATCTACTACCCATGACATTCTTTCAGGGAGAGATTTGCAAAAGCTCTCAGAATCAGTATCTCTTCCTGCTCTGAAGTCAATGGGAGTTCTACCTCTGATTTCAATGTGAGAAGAACTAGACCAACACTGAGAGCTTTGGAAAATCCACTCTGAGCTTTCTACTTCAGAAAATTGTCATCTGAATCTAAAACACTTTTTGTATAAGACCTTCAACCAAATATTTGAGTGTCCTGAGTAATTTCTCTTCTACAGTTTCATAATTACTCAAATGCCAATCAATCACTTATTACGGTGTTCAGTCTAATTCCTGATTATCTGAGCTTGATTTTTCAATTGCTGCTCTTCTCTTTCTTACATAAATTGTTTTAAAAATGATGTCCACAAAATAGACTCCTCACAAGCAATTCAGTTATTGACATGTACTCTATTTTGTGTGTGTGCACACACACCTGTTTGTGTGTGGTGGGAAGGTTTAGTAATGAGGGTAAGGTACAAAGAACTCTTTTAAGGATACATTTTCCATATTGTGTTTGTCATGTTGGAGGTTGCTTTCCTCTCTAATTATTTTTTGCAAGAGTTTAGTCATTTACACATGAGGACAAAAGATGAAGGGAAGGGATTTAGGTCTCACTTGGACAATTCTGTGTTAAAATACTCTTGGAAAATGGTAATAGGAAGAAATTGGCCACTAGAATTACTACCAAAATGTAAACAAACAGTCGTGCCAGCTCAGTTGAACAACAGTAACTTAATATTTTGCCATTCCTTATACTTCTGGAGTTGGAGGTGGTACAACTAGCCCACTGAAAGGGCCTGTCTTAATTCTACATACGCTTAAGTAGATGGAAAATTTCTACTGAGTTGAATGATGCAGGTTTAGGACCTAAAAGTGCAACAGCAGATGTTAAGCAAAAGCAACAAAAACCATAGCAATACACATCAACAGGCTGTGTAGTAATGACTTGTGTCTCTCATGTGTTCAGTCTCATGGCTTAAATTGCCCAAGAAGTGCCCAGTAGTGAATTAGTGCACACGCTGGCAATGCTTACATATCAGAGTATAATTAGAGAATAAGGGAATAGCGAAATGATCAGTGAAGGTCACTAATTTGCTAAGAAAATGTATCTTTACGTTTTAATTAGACTACTTCTTCCTCACAGAGACCTTGCAATACATGAAATTTACACTTTGTAAATGTAATTTCAAGAATTTGTTTTCTCTTAAACAAACATGTTGCCATGAATTATTTTAAATTCCCTGTACCACTTAGAAAACAATCTTGCTGCACAAAGGTTGAACAATTTTTTTTCTTTTGTAATACCAGTCCTAATGAAATAAATTGCTGAGATTTCATAATAATGAAACACATGTCCCTTTGATGAAGTTTAAATGTCAACAAGTCTTTAAATAAAAATAAAAGGCTATATAACCAGTATTATTAAACTGAAAGAGAAGTCTGGAAAAATTGGCACTGTCCTTAACATGAATACGCACACTATTTTTTACCAACTTAATTAACTGCAAAAATTCAGATTGTAAACTGCTTAGATGGTTTTAAATTTCACCAGGCTAATGTCATGTGATGCCCAGAGTTGGCCACAGTAGCAAAAATTAAACATGGGATTTCTAGATTTAAAAGCATGAGCTTGTACTGCTGGAACTAAAAGCCCTCCCCCGCCCATTAGCTCAAAGACTGCGGCAGCCTCAAGAAGCAGTAATAATCCTCCATGTAGCCTAGTCACTTGAGGAGGACAACAAGCAAGGATTACACTAACATTTACAAAAGCTCAATGTATTGTTAAAAGGGGAGATTTATTTCCTAAGAAGAGATAAATAAACATATACATCTGCTAAGAAGCGCAACATTTCTTCTCAACAACTATTCCGTTTTACAAAATTGATTCAATGAATCTGAAAAAGACAGAAGACAGGGATTGGAAATGGCACAAAATGATTGTCAATAGTTAAGTCAAAACAAATAGTTTTTCTCCTCAAACGTTATAAAATCATTTCCCTTAGCATATCAATTCAAAGTTCCTCACAAAAAAGAATTTTAAATACGGGTAATTGCTATCTAATAAATATCCCCTCTAATTAAATTCTCCTCTTTCAGAACATTCCAATGTAATATAGGCATATCATTTTTGATTATTTTTACAGGTATGCATTCTCTGACCTTAGTAGGCAGATAGATAAAGCTAAAATTAAGTCGTTGTGTTCCTTTCCTGTCAGGTCCCTCATATGAGCTTGAGTGTTTCTATGCTTCTGATTGGCAAAGCTATCTCCTTCCTGCAATGAGATGCTCTGGGAACCTTGTTCCATCACAAATGCTTTTATATGCCTCCCACGGTGCCTTTCCATTCGCTTTCTTTCTGTTGATCATTGATTTTTCTATTTCCTGGGATTGACTGGTCAACTTCCCTATAACCCTAGTATTTTCTCAAATATGGAGGTTGGGGTCCCACTATTAGATAGTTCCTTTCGACACCTATGAGATCATTTAAGAGGTTTGATGGCACCCATTCACTGCCTGCTGTTTCTTATACATAATTGTGCTTCTAATTTCCTAAGCAGAAGAAATTTAAAGCAATATACTTTCCAAATGACTGGTTTTAAAGGGATTTCTTGTTTTTAGGAAAGATTTGTTTGCTTTGGCTTTTATTTTATTTTTTCCTGGAGCACTTACATGGAATTTACATAATGTGAGGTTAAAAAAAATTAATTTGTCCTCACTTTTATCCCTATTTTCTTTAAGAATGCCATGATTAAAATAAAAAACATTACAACAACTCCAAGATAGCTTGCTTTCTTGTTGACAGTCTCGACTAAAGCAGATCAAATGTTGTTCATGCTCAGGGCTGTTTTGTAGTAGCACACACTTGCGTTGACTTGTGCTTAGTGTAATATGAATACTTAAGAAAATTAGCAGTTCTTGAATCAAACGTCTTTGGAAGCTACAAGTTCATTTCTTAAGCTTTAATTGCTGCTATTTTTATTTTATTTAGAGGAAAAAAGCTTGGTTCTTGTACTGATAGAGTAAACTTGATTTGGTATGAATGGCAGCAATCAGAATTTTAAATGTATTAAGATACTTCATTGATTGGTGAAAATAGGCAATCAAAGATCCCTTGAAGTTATTCCTTATAAACTACTGTGTCCGTCCATATAGATATTTCTGTTAAATGGGCAATGATTTGCTATATGACACTTGAATGAATACAGAAAGTGAACAGTGTCTCTTTCTACTGCTTCCAACTAATGCACTCTTCAGGGAAGGCACCGTCTTCTGAATTTTTTGTACTCAAACCAGCGCTACCTTATGTGGGGCTTTGGAACCTATGACAGGAAATAAGTACTAGCAATAATAATAGAAATGTGCTAAAGAGGTGATGTTCAGTTCCAGATGTGGATCGTGATTAGGCTAGGGTTTGAGTGAATTTAAAGGGAATTCTGCTAACCTCGGCTACTATTTTGTGAGAATGAACACTTCATGAGATTTTGAATGCATCTAAACTGCAGCTCATCCTGGTTTTAATCCCACCTGAGCTCTGATCTTTAGGGGTGATCTGTGTTTGTGGATTCCAATCCAAACTCATGCCTCATTCAGTCAAAGGCTTTGGAATTGAAACTGAGTTTGGACTCATCTCTGTTACAACATTTTCTTAAATCAGTGATAGGGACTCTCAGTTCAGGTGTTCACAGTGGCATATCCTGGCATTCATGACTCATTCATGATTCTTTTTCATCTCTTAGATAAATTGTAAAACTGACGTTCTCACCAGTTGTGGTCATTAAAATCCTGTGGCATATTTAGTAAACATTGATGTAGTGGTCTCAATTTCAGGCCAAATTCCAGGTCCAGGTTGTCCATCCCGTTCCATAAGTGCAGAGGACTCTATGCATGTGGATTTCATCTCTCCATTACAGAAGGTGACACATGATTCCATGGCAGAGCTTCCCCTCCCAACCTGGCCCCAAGGCAGCATCTCTACAGTTCCAACTTTGTGCAGGAAGGAGGGGATTGAAATAGAGAAGGCAAAGGTAAGAGTGGGCAAGCTGGAGTCAGGGTTGTGGGATTCACTGTATTCACTCTTTGGCCTCAAAGAGGTTCTTTGGAAAAGTCATACACCTGAGAGTTCCTTGTGGGTAGCTGCAGCCAGGGAGTATGGGGGTTGCAGTCACGGGAAGACGTGCCAGGGACCAGAATTAGAGCAGAGGTACAGAGCTTCCTCACAGATGGCCCAACCTCCTCACAGATCTCTGTGACCCACCAAATCTGTGGTGGGCCCCACATCTTATTTTATGAGGAAGGTGGGCAAACTTCATTCCCTTGAAGTAATAATAGTGAAAAAAAGTCTTGCAAGAGAATTTACATGAAGTTCCATCCCAGAGGACTCCCCTTCTATGGGTCTTTCCAGAATCCATTAGCTTTCTACTTAAGTAAATTTCCCTACAGTTTCACTTAGATCTTTCATCTTCACTCCCTGTCATACATTTTGGAATCTCACCCATTTGCCATTAGATAATACTGTCATGAAAATCAACAATACAAATACTAAGTATGTACAAAGCAAAATTTGTTTTTGCTCTTGGTATTGGAGCAGATTGTTTGGAGTAACAGTCTCACTTTTGGGCCTTCCATACAATAGAAGGGGAAAGTAAATTGAATGTCAGTGTCTCGCAAAGCTAAAATAACTTTTCAGTCTTCACAACTAGGGAGACAAAAGATATGTTCCCCATATTGATCTTTTAGACAGAGAGAGATACTGACTAATAAGAGAAAGAAAAAAGGCAGGCTCTGATCTGCCACTCCATCAAAGATATGCTCAGACCTATTGGACAGTATCATCCGGAAGAAGATGGTTGCTGCTTCCCTGATCCAGTGGAGGATCACATCTAGTGGATCTCTGTTCTTTCATGGCCCTTCCATCCACGTTTTGCTCCTGGAATTCCCATGACATTCTCTCTCTCCTTTATGCCCAGAATGGGGAGAGCTCTTGTCTCAGGAGGTAGCAGAGACACTTCCATCAGCATCTAGTTCTCCTGTAGAGAAGGAATGCTCTACAGACCTTTTTAAGGCCACCTTATGCCTCTTACAGTTATGCTATACAACTGTGCTTTCAGAGAATTAAAAAGTAAGGGAAACAAAGGGCCTTGTGTAGCACATCCTCATCTTGCCCTCTACCCCTGCTACTTCTACTACCATGAATACATATTTTGAAACTGTGCAAAATCCTAAACTAAAAAAGTTGGGACTTTTACGTAATGATTAATGAATACAACACTAATCCAAACAGCTGCAAATACAGTAAAGGTTACCTTCAATTCTAGACAGATGTTGTGGGTTCTCTACAAATATACAACACATGCACAAAGAAAACAAAAATCCTTATAAACTAAAATCAAGCTATTTCTCTTACAGGCTGGAGAAGAAGAAAGAGGAAGAGATTATGATTTGTAAATACTGGGGAAGCTCTGACACTAATGTGACTTGGGTAATATAAATAGGATTCTCATTGAATTATACATACATATATTACATACAGATGTTTCTCAAAATGCAAAGCAATTTTACTGCTTAACGTTTTCTTTGTGCTTGTCTTGTTGCATGAATGACTTCTGTCTGACTGCTAAACTATGCAGTGTAGTGTGTACACTTTAGTGCAATTGCTTTTTTTTATTGGTAGCAATTGCAGTTGATTGATTTGTAGGGTAAGCTGCTTAAAGGGGACTTAGAAGGATTTGAACGATGAGAGGGTGGTCAATTGGCACTCAAGAAGTGGAAGACTGCTTAGTTTTTCTTAAGCTCTAATCTTTCCAGTGGGAGGAGGCTATAGATGAAATGGGTAAGTCTATGGTGTTTTTTCCAGGGGAGATAGGTAGCAGGAAAATATTGGGGCTTAGTATTAATCAAGGAGAAAGGGAGACTGAGGAACTGCAGGTAAACAAACAAAAAAAACCCAGGGAGTTGAATGGCAGACAGAAATGTCTGGATAAATCTTATTTCCTATGGTCCTGATGCTGCTGTCACTGAAATCAATGACAATATTTCCAGTCATTTTTAACTAAGCAGGATATGGCTTTTTATGATTTTATACACTGGTATTTTTAGGACAATCTACACCTGATTTAAATGGAGTCTACTGTGCACTGTATAACTTCAGTAGCATGGAATGCTTACTCAGCTACTTTGAGCAGTAACATAGCAAGCAGCATTGATACTGCAGGACCGTGAAGTGTTTTTCTTAAGTTTGTAAAGTTTCTTGGTTTTATTTCTTAAACTCTTGTTCATTAGCAACATATAATACCTACAATATGCTGTATTGAAATAAATACTTTCATCTCCTCTGTTGGTCTCTCTATTGGTATAAATTGCCTTTCTAGCCACTAAACATTAGTTATGCTTTATAAGTTTGTGTTTCTCTTTTTTGTGTTTATGGCTTAACTGCTTAATAGTTCTAAATATTATACTTCATGAAAACAGTTGATCTTTTTTTAAACTTTCTAATTCTGAATATTTAATGATCAAAAGTCATTTTCTAGTAATGGAGCAACCCTAAACATTAAGAAATGAAGGACTAACTAGATATGAGCAGAGGATAGAGGTTCCATTTTGCTAAGGATTTTGAAATTTCACTTCATTCCAAATTGGAGCAAAACCCAAAATTTTCAAAATTCTTGATGAAGAAAAAAACAAAAAAATTGTGGGTTGATCAAAACTTTTTATTTCAACAAAATCATTTAATTTCAGTCTGACCTTTTGGTATTATATTACAATACAAAATAAACATATCAAAAAGTTGTTTCAAAACAAAGAATGGAATATTTTAATTCTGAAGATGTCAAAATAGAATGTTTTGACAGTGCTGGAATTCTTTTTGGTTTTCTCCAAAATGAAATTCTTGTGAAATTTATCCAGTGTTTGATTTTGACAGAACTCCATACTCGAATGAGGTATGGCTCCATCCAAGTTTCTCCAATCAGCTTTAGTCCCACTGCTTTGAGCTTTGTATGGTCATTGACATTTATGTAATCTAGCAATAAGGTACTACTACCATTCTGATTTCATAGCATTTTACACCAACTTTGCACAGATGTAAATAAATCTGAGATGTAAAGCAGCAGAGAATCAGTCTCCATGTATACTTATTTTAATGTTTTCTTTTCAGGCATCTTGTGATTGTATCTATCAACATTTTTAACATACGTCAATGATTATTCAATTTGTTACATAGGTGTAAATAGTAGTTTTATTTCTCTTCCAGATAGAGAGTTTATCTCTCTCTCTTTGACTTCCTTTATATGCTACTGTAGAAGCAGCACATTGGTTTCCTAGTTACTTTTTCCAATTATATGATTCTGATACATCGTTACCAGTATGTTATAATATGGTCCTATTATATATCCATGTAAAATAACTTTTTAAAAATTCAGATCTTGATTTATAATTTAGACCAACTTTAGTGTCTGAAAACTATAGAAATTTGAAGCCTGATTAGCTCCTTAAAATGGCTTAATGCAATCTCTACCCATTTTAAAGCTCCTTCACATTCCCAGAGTAGTCTGAAAAGGCCTCAGAGTAATGATAATTAGGCCATTTTTCTTCTGGGGCATTTTAGTTCTGCAAATACACTGGATGAAATCCTGGCTATATTGAAATCAGTGGCAAAACTTCCACTGATTTCAGTAGGCCCAGATTTCACCCCCTATCATAACTATCAGTATATTATTTATATTTAGCAATCTAAATATACACTATATTTGCACAGTAGCATCTTGATCTCATTTACAACTCACTTTACATTAACAATATTGATTAAAAACATATTTAGTTTAGAGGATTTGTAGTACACTTTAAAAATTTGCTGAGTAGTATTGTAATGATCCTCCATCAGATGGTGCTATTAGGATTTAAGATGAGTACTTAAAGTCAGGTTTGCATTTATGAAAATCATCAGCTCTTCAGCCCATTTTTCATTTTCTGTTTTAATTTAATTAGTGGAGCTTTATTGAAAGGGTTTGTTTGTTGTGTACAAACAGTGAGCAAGGTTGTGTATGAGCATATGGTAAATGTCAAATTGACCAGTGATTGAACTTCTTTCAAAACATGTCTACCAACAGGTATTAGTGAATGCTGGGGAAGAGCATAAGTTTGTTTTTTTGCCTGATGGAAAATGTTGGTGTTGTCAGCTGTAGAGGTAGCCAGAGAACATACCACAAACATTATTCTTATCTGTTGTCAAGAGATATTGGACAGATGCTTGTAGAAGCTTCTCCCATTATTCATGTATTTGTGATCCCCAGATTTAATTACAGTAGTGCATATCACAAAAGATCATTTGGTAGCTTCTGCTTTTGCAGAATGAGGCAGCCTGTCTGCTTAGCACTGCGTCAGCATTCAAATTACCACCATGTGGTGGTACCTAATGCTTTGATTGCAGGCTACAGTACCTTACACATGGCTTCAGTTCCGACCCACCATTATGGCAATTGGGATCATAAGGTCAGCTGGTACACTTCTGCTAGTAGTCCCTTGATTTGAACTCTGGGTGGTTAGAGGCAGGGTATTGTCAGTGGGGGATGGAGCATGTTCCCTTCTGGAGTTTGCTTTCCTATTCATCTTACAAAGCCTGAGTTTGCTGGTATGGTGTACACATCTATTAAAGCTTTTGCCAGAGATGGTGAGATATGTTCAGCGGACACTGAAGGAATTCAATTTAGTTCACATACGTCAATAATGCTGTTTTCTTTGTTATATTTTATATGTGCCCAGAAACTTAGTGATGGAGGCATTTTATAAATTGTAAAATAAATAAATACATAGAAGTATTTGAATTGCACATGGCTATAATCATAGCATCATAGCAATGTGGGGCTGGAAGGGACCTGGAGAAATCACCTGGTCCTGCCCCCTGCATTGTGGCAGACCAAGTAAACCTATACCATCTGTAAGGGGTCCACTCACCATATATGCGCTTTCTAGTGGCTGGGTCTAGGAATTAGCTCTCGCCCCTATAGTGTCCCCTTTCATACATTGCTTGTGCTATGCCCCCCCCCCCCCCAGCCAGGTCACTATATAGTCCCCCACTTCTGGGGTTATGAAGTCCCACCATAGAAGTTGTTCAGATGCTGTCTCAGAGGGTTTTCCATTCCAAGTCTATGTCTGGTGCCACAGTCCTAGTAGCTCTTAGAAGAATCAGACCTGCTCGCCACTCTGGGTTCCAGCCCAGGGACCCTGACTAGCAACCTAGATCTGCTCAGTCTTAGACCCTGTTGTGCTTTCCCTGCGCTCCTTCCTACCCCACCTCTCTATCTCTTTCCTATGTCTTGGTTTACCTTCGAGGAATCCTCTGTTCCTTGTAGCTACTTCACCCTTCTCGGCCTCTTGCCAGATTGACTCCAGGGTTTACTGTCCCAACAGATTGCTTCCTTGTCCCTGGCCAAATAACTCCCTTTCCCTGTAGGGAGTGACTGCAGACTTCATCCCTGTAACACCTTCTATGTCTTTGTTTGTTTGTTGGTGCAGCTGCCTGACCATAGGTGGCTATCACCTCCCCTTTCTTCATTCATTTTTGCCAAGATTTTTTTTTATTTTATATTTTTATTTTAGTCTAGTATGCTTCAAGAAGTGCAGCAAGACTTTTTTGCACTATCCCATTTCCCTGACATTCTCACTAATCTCTTTAGGGAAAAATCTTTGATTCTCAGATGACTCAATTTTCCATGAAGAAACTTTCTTTCCATAGACCATTGTTCACAATACGAGAAGTTTATTTGGTTTTGCAGACGTTACATAGGCCATCTTTATGTCTCTTTAATAAGTTTAGCATATCATTTAAGTCAAAATGATCTGTTAATACTCTAAAAATGACTACCTAACTTTTTCTATCATGACTGTGGAGTATAGTACTCTCTTCAGTTTTTGAATATGCATCATAAAACCTTCCTTTTGTTTCCTTATTCCATAGAGCTTGCCATTCCTTCGCAAGCTCCTTTGTGACCACACTTTTAAATTTTGATTACTTATGGGTACCTTGATATCCACCTCCTCATTTTTTAGAGCTTGTTTTGCTGCTTTGTCAACTATCTCATTTCCAGGTATTTATGTGTGTCAGAATCCATGTGGTGTTACCTGCTTGCATTATTTCTGTAGTTAAGAACATTATTTCACTTATAATGTCATTGGTGCTTTCCAAAGTCTGTTCTGATTGTCAGAATGCCTGACAAGGAATCAGGTAAAATTACAGCTGCAGTCATTTGTGCATCTCTTACCAAGGTTAGTGCCAACATTACCCCCCTTTGTTCAGCCATCAGAATGGTCATGTAATTCAAAAGCCTTTTAGATTTCTGGATTCCAAAACGAAGAACACAAAAGGCTGATCCCATTCTACCTGTGCTGTTATCTTTTGATCTGTCTGTATAGACTTGACAAAGCTGGCTCCTTTTTTCATAAATAAATTCAGAAATGTCATTAGTTATAATTTTTTTCCTTCCCTTTCATATAGTTCCAAATCCAGAAATGGGGAAATAACTGACCAGCTGTAATTTGATTTCCCATTACTAAAATGTTGTAGTTCTCTTAATTTTTCTTTTTTTACCTAACTCCTTTACCCATTTTTTGACCCTAGCAATAAGAGGAAGTCTGTTGGAAATCATATAATTGTTTACTAAGCTCCCAGGAATCCTCATAAATCTATTGTGTACTTCCTGGCTTTATACTCACCAACCTGCTTCTCCCTGGCTGGGCTTCATGATCACGGTTCTCCCTCCAGGTGCAGCCAGCTAACATAACTGGCTTCTCAGTCCCACATTAACCCCTTCATGGTCTATGTGAAATACACCCACCATCCCTTACAGGTGTTTGTACAATTTGTTCTTAAAAACCTCCAATGATGAGGATTCCACAACCTCCCTTTTAAGCCTATTCCAGAGTGTAACTATCCTTATTGTTTGGAAGTTTTTCCTAATGTCTAACCTAAACCTCTCTTGCTGCAGAGTAAGCCCATTACTTCTTGTCCGACCTCCATTGGACATGGAGAACAATTGATCCTCATTCTCTTTGACAGCCCGTTATGCAATTGAAGATTATAAAGTCCCATTCCCCTTCTCCCCCCAAACTTCTTTTCACAACACTTAAAAGAAAAGATTTAAATAAATTGAGATCACAAGGATGCAAAACTAGAAAATGAGAAGGAAGACCTGCTTTATGTAATTCTTTCAGATATGTAAGATCAATATGATGCCAACTAATATAGCCAGGAACGAAACTCACATTGGTGAATGAAAGGAAGGTGAGATAAGTGACGAGATATCAACATATGATTTCTGTTTCTGCTAAATCCTGTGTGTTTCTGTCACTATCCCCTTTCTGTTTCTACTGAGGGAAGAAACATCTTTTTGCTTCTCATTCAAACAAAATAGAAAGATATGCAGCCATTAGTAGTAGATGAGAAAACAGAATTAAGGAAAAGTTACACCCATTTCCAGGCTTTTTAAATAATCTTGCAGTAAAAGTAATTTTTAAGAAAATTGAATTTAAGTTTATAACAGTGATATTGCCCTTGGGCAGCTCACAACAGCAGTATGGTCTGAGAGCAAGCATTCATCACATATCATTGACCTGGCCTTCTGTTTGAGGCAATTAGCATTGATTCAATGTGCTTGGGTCAACTTTCTCATAATAAATACTCCCTATATAGACATTCCTAATTAATACTCTTTGTAGGGGAGTATGTAATTTTCAGTTCTGTATTAAGGATGGTGTTTCAAGCAGTTGTTTGGTACTATGTTGCGAAATGATGTATGGTTGTATTAGTTCGGTTAAGAAGAATGGGAATGTAGCCAACTGGAATGAATTTTAAATATTATTTTTCCGGATTTATGCTGGTATCAGTTACGCAAAGTTAGCTATATTAAGCAGGTTTGTGCCTCAGTGATTTGCTCTTTAACAGACATACCTAATAAAAAGTAATATAGTGAGTAGAACTAAGGAGATGGGCGAATGGGCCACTCCAGGAACCATTAATGGGACATTACAGCCTTTCACCTCCATGTTGGTGATTCAAATCTATACCATATGGGCAGTGACTGAAATAAATATGGAGGCCATACAGTCTAGTTTCTAGTGTCTACCTAGCACATGGAACCATGACAGCTGGCATCTCAATGACACCCTCACCAAAAGGAAAAGGGGAAATTTTGAATGGACTTAATCATTGACCCTATCAACATCTTCCATCTAATTCAGGGTTGAGGAACATGGGTGTGCTTGTCTGGGGAAGCTGGCATACCAATTTGTGCTCCTTCTCTTGCATGAATAAGCCAGACTCCATTCCCACTCAGTTCCTTTGGCCAACCTCTCCTCTGACTGGCAATGCAACGATGCAGTGCCTGATGTCACTTAGGGTATGTCTACCTAGTAACTACGCTCCTGCAGCTGGCCTGTGCTAGCCGACTCAGGCTACAGGGCTATTTCATTGCTGTGTAGACTTCTGAGCTCAGGTTGGAACTGAGGCTCTGGAATCTTCCCACACCACAGTTCCCTGTTCCTCCTGTCCAGTGGGCAAGAAACCTGACACTTAGACTTGTTCAGATAGCTCGTTGTACTAGTCCTAAGTTTATGGGTAATAGTTTTTTGCCCTTGCCTACTTGTACTGGATGCTGTTCTGTGGTATCCATCTAATTTAAACAGGATTAAACAGGCATCTGATGAATGGAATACCCTTACCTTAGGGAAAAAAAACTGAGAATTCAGGTTTTGCAGATATCATTTGTGGTCATTCCACACTTATGGTGAAGCTGTGTGCCTGTTTTTCCTATGTTTTGGACTGTGGGAGAGAGATAGTACCCGGTATACAACGCTGCTAACAGATACGTAAGATTTCAAAAGAAATCAGGCAGTCATAATTGTAACTAAAACTATTGATACTGTAAATGAAATACAGGAGTCTTTCAACTATGAATGGAATAGTTTACAAAAAAAGTGGGGAGGGTGCACAACTGAGATGTGGAATGCCCACACAAAGAAATGTTGTTTTAGCTATGTTGGTCCTAGGATATTAGAGAGAAGGTGGGAGAGACAATATCTTTGTAAGAGACAAGTTTTCGCGCTACACAAAGCTCTTCCTCTAGTCTGGGAAAGGTACTCAGAGTGTCACAGCTACTTACAAGATCAAACAGTTTAGCATAAGTGGCTAGCACATATAGTAAAGGACCATTCAAAAGACAAGCCTGGGAGCCTAAATTCATAACTTTGCTAGGCACTAAAAATCAGTCTTAATGAAGATATTGGATTTATGGTTTATTACAACAATTTGTTACCCACTAAACCCACTTTTTGTCCTATTGCTAGAGGGGTATCACCTGGAATGGTCCCTTGGAATAGGTGCTAACTACTTATGCTAAACTATCTGTCTGATCTTTTGGGTAGCTGTGACACTGACCTTTCCCAGATCTGTGGAAGAGCTCTGTGTAACATGAAAGCTTGTCTCTCTCACCAACAGAAGTGGGTCCAATAAAAGATATTACGTCCCCACCCACCTTGTTTCAAGAATAAGGTATTCAACGTAGCGTTACTTTAACTTTTCCTCCAGGAACATGTCAGAAAGCAATATTTTCTTCTCCTACATCTTCCCAGACATCCCACTCCACTGAGAGCCGCTAGTATGTAATATACTAGATCTCTGTGCTCAGTAATATAACAGAAAGACCGCTTACAGTATGTTCATTTTCTTTCAATGCAGCCATTTGTTAAAGTTTTCAATATTTTTATTTTATCTCCTGGAGGAATTTTTTCTTATTTACATATCCATTTTGAAAGTAATTTCAAGTTGTTCTGCTATTATGGTCACAATTGAGGTGGGTGTTTTTGATATTCCCTGTGAGAAGCAAGCGTGTTACAATGGAGGCACTGTCATTTGAAAGAAAATGAGCCACAGAATGTTAGTCTTGCACTCACTGATCAAGGACTTTTTCTCAGACACCATGCTCACTGCAGTAGGAACCATGCATTCAGTAAATTTGTTGGCAGGCAAGTCAGTCATGGAAAAGCACATTCTGAAGCACACTTTATGAGAAAGCAAATGAGATATTGAAAGCAATAGAGTCTCTTTATAAATTACCTGTGTGGCCTACAAATATATATTCAAATTCCTGTGTTGATTTCATTTGCACTATCACTTAAGCTAACTATCAGTTTCACAGTTATAAATTATGTCCATCTACAGCACTTTAAATTCCAATAATATTTTTGGGAGGTCACATGACAGGGCTGGGCACAAATAGAAACCTTTTTAAAAAGCAGTCACAACCAGGTGCCTAAACCAGTCTTGTGTAGAATAAAGTCCATATCCTGACTATATGGAATCATAAACTCTCCTCTTTCCTGCAGTTTCTTTGTTTTTTTTTTTTTTAATGGAGCTGGTTTAAAACATTTTAATTATTTTCCTGAAATAATTTCACAATTTTTTAAGCTAATTTCAACTTGCACTTGCCTCACTCTTGGGGTCAACTCTTGGGTCAGCCCACTCCTGGCCACCTGCAGCAAGTGGTCCCTGACCTAGTGAATGAGTGCTTCTGGCTATAATCATGGGATGATGCAATAGCGTGACTCCAAACCAATATCCTGAGTCCCAGATGCAACCTTAGGAAGTTCCATTTTACAGAATTCAGTGCTATGCGCTAGACTCATTGGTTAGTCAATTTATCAAGGAAATTGATATGCGCTAGCTCTGTTACTCAAAATGAAGTCTTTACATACACCCAAACCACATGCACTGCTTTAGATAAAACAAACAAACAAATAAGTTTATTAAATACAGAAAGATTCTAAGTGATTATAAGCCAGAAGAATCCAAATCAGATTTGATCAGGAAGAAATAAAAGCAAATCGCATTCTAAACTAAATTTAACACTTAAATAATTTCGCAGTCTTAGATAATGCTCACCACAGGTTCGCTGACTCCTTAGCCAGGCCCTTCCCCTGTGGACAGTCTTTCAATTTCTTGATGTTGCCTTGAAGATGGATTGCATGAGAGAGCTCAGGAGGCCAAAATGTCTCCCCTTTTAACATGTTCCTGCGCCCATCTCAGGGGCCTCACCTTTCCCCCTTTCAGGGTCAGGTACCACAAGTATCCATGCATGGTTTCCTCTATGTCTTGATTTGATGAACATCTCCTTATCAGATATTTAGGCCAGTCCATTGTTCCTGTATGCATCCCTCAGCAAGGTGTGAATTACCTCTGCTGTCAGTGTTTGCCTTAATCTGTGCCAAACGATGTGAGACACATATTTTGAGAATATTACATAGCAGAGCTTCATAATCATGCAGGTGACGTTGCAAGAAACACACTATCATAACAATAATGTTCAATTAACGTTCAATTTCAAAAACACTTTACATGACATACTTTGCATTAAACAGTTACACTATAAGAGTGAACATGAATGATACACAATCACACCGTAAGGGTGTAGAGGAGGAGCATTGTGTCACAGTAGCAGTTCTAAAACCCTGGCAATTTTGCCTTCATCTTGTATTTTCTTAATTTCCCCCTCACATCCCATACTCTTCTGAATCCTCTGGCCTACCTGCTTTCTCCATTTCTTCTCATTCTGCTGAGTTCAGTGGGCTGTGAATCAGATCCTAAACTTGGTGTGACAGGGTGATCTTTCTGTTTAAGAAGGTATCTTTTTTTCTCTTTCCTGTTGACAGCATTTATCTCTGGAAGAAGAGCCCTCTAGGAACCTGAGCTCTTTCTATTCCATGTTTCAGGTTTGGGAAGACTCTGGGGCAGGAGACGGAGAAGGCACTCAGTTTATTTTTCTCTCCAAAATACTGGGGATTTCTTCCTTTTTATGACTTTTTATCCCCTTGCTCTGGGAGTTCCTTCTCAGGAAGGATATGAAAGGGGAGATATCCTTTCTTCTTAGAGAGCTGCAGCATGGGTTTTTTTTCACTCCTTCTGGAAAATGCTCCTTGCACAGCATATTTATTTGAATGGTAGAAAGTGGCTGCAGCTGAGCTATAAGAGGTTGGGGTCTCTTACTGAAAAAAAGAGGCCTTTGAATATTTGTTTTCTTTTATTTCCTCTACTCTTATCGAAAGTGGTGATTGTATAAATTGCCACTTATTTCCTGGCTACTAGTAGCCATTAAATCTTGGCTTGCCTAACAAACTCACAGGTGCAGCATTTCCCAATTAGTGGAATCTATAGCAGATTCCTTCTGAGATATTAAAAGCCTCGCAGTCCCAGCTTACGGGAAAGAGTCAATGTGGACAACTGCTTCAAAGAGGGAGAGTGCAAAACTTCAGAAAGGAAATCTCAAGAGGTAATAAGACTTGTACTGCTTTTAGATAACTGAAAGAAACTATTCCACGTTTCTCTGGTTTGGATTATGCTTTTCTTGGGGTTATTAAACCTAGTGTTAAATAATTGATTTCTGTTTTCTCTGAAGTACTTTTTCTTCTAGTTTTAACAAGCCAGCCCACTTATTTGGGGCTCTCTGTGACTGCCCATATTACCTATGGAGTAAACACTGTCTTCCCCTATCTCATTTTCTCCTGCTTTGTAGCTTTCCACTGATGATCACCTCACCTTGTTCCTCTGTTACTATGTGTTTGAATTGTTGTTGCATGTCATGTACTAGGCCATCTATTTTAAGCTCTGATTCTGCAAACAGCTCTGTATGGCATGACCCCTACACAGTTTCATTAGCTTGAATGTGGCTCTGCACACTTGTGTGGCCTTATTTTCTAAGTGTTTCCAGACACTGGTTATATGATGTTTGTTCGTAAAGCACCGTGTGTCTGTTTAATGTGCCATGCCTACTGTTGGCCCTTTGTTGTGTGGTAGCAGATTTTCAGGGTCTTACAGATCAGTTTACTGTTTGGAGCAGAAATCAGTGATGCAGAATCAGGTATTTCTTTAGAAATGTGTTTGTTTACCAAATATACCACAATCCTAGAACAGAGGTAGTAACAAACTGCACTCAAGTTACTCCTTCCTCCAGAGATCTTGATCAAAGCACTTCTGCCCCACAAACAACTTTATTGTTTCTCTCTCTACAGGTTATGTCACAGCATTTCTCATTAACACACAGGAGTATTATTCAACCTCTGAATTGTTTACATAAGAACCCTTTTGTCCAGAACTTCTCATCTGGGGCCGTATGTACCCTCTTTAACAGAAAAAAGCTGTAGAGTTTTAAGTGCATGAGAAAGATACTGAGTTAGTCCAGTGAAATCACTTAATCTACTTAACAAGACTCCAGATGTGGTTACTGAATAGCATCTTAACTCTTTTTAAGGGGATTTTCATCCTAAGTGATTACATCAGTGACCCCTAATTGCTATCTGTTACAATATTAAAAGTAATAATTACTTCATCCCCTTAGCAGTGATCATAGTGCAAATAATTGTGTGTGGCCAGCTTAATTTTTGCAAGATAATATCTCCATTCAAAAAATAATGAAATGAAACTAGACAGAAATCAGTACAGTCCAAATACATAATAAACATAGCACTGAAAGCACAGATATCTCTGGAAATCTCAGAGATTGGCAGACTTCTTTCATTATGTGATATCTGATGGTAGAATGGAAATAGAGAAGCACAGTGTGATTTTATTTTTCTTCTGAGAAATACAGCTATTTTGGTAGTGACAAGTACTGTGGAGGTCTTGGACTAGTCAACTGACTATAGGGTTTTCTCAAAAGAGCTTCTGCTGGAGAGACGGCAGCTATATACTCTGTATGTTCTATAGGCAACTGTGAAAATACACGTATGATTTAAGCAGGCTATATCTGATTTCTCTTCTGTCCTCTCCCCAACCCTCCCAGATGTTTAGTTGGCTATGTTTGATTTACAGGTCAAGCATTTATAGTGCACATAAGTTTTAGGCCCTGGAAGCTTACATGTGCAAACCAAATAACTCACTCAGATTTTTGTTGGTTTGTATTTCAAATACCCTTCTTTCATCCTATCTGCTTTAGGACAGAAACTGTGCAGTACATTGATTACATTTGTAGAAAGGGCTTTTTAAAATAAGATACAAGTTGTCTTTTAGTGGCCACATCAGCAATTATTCTATCCATTGTGATCACAATTGCCTGAACACAATAATACGGGGGCATAATTAGATACTTTGTCTGAAAAATCCTATCCAACTATCAATGCAGTGTCATGTTGCTTGTAAGTGTGAGAAGAAGTTAAGGTTCTAGAGAGCCAACTCAAGTTGTGAATGAGTCTGGGTCAGTACTAGCTCCACTGGCATTACCTTTTAAAAACAACGGTGGGATATTCCTTTTCACCCTGAGATCAAGTTTGCTACTTTCTTGAGGCATCAAAATTAAGTGGCCTGTGGAGTGGGAGGACCTGCATAGCAGCACTATGTGGGGTAGTGTATTGGGCAGATAAAATGGTACCAGTTTACCTGTAACCACCTGCAGTCATGCTCACATTACTTTGATCTCTTTAACATGCTACCTCTCCTTTGTCTGAGATCAGATGTGGTGCCTGCAGAACTGCTCAGGAGTCAGTGGAGTGGCTGAGAGGAACAACACTTAAAGACTAAAGTATAAAAACCATGTCTCCCACAGTGAATCTACTATATTGGTAAACCTGTGTGTGCAGAACAGGCCTCTACAACAGATTATATACTGCAAATAGCAGTTTTTCTTTAACTGTCCCCTAAGGTCTCATTTCTAGGACCTTGTCTTCACTGCTTAAAATGGTGTGCTTTTTACCACAGGGTAACTCATGTACATGAGTTATCCTGAGGTAAAAACACAATGAATGCATGGCAGCTCAGATTTACCATGAGATAAACAGCCCTATGCCCTGTCCAGGGATTGACCTTGGTGAATTTACCTTTTCATAAAATTAATTATGGCTTGTCTTTACTGTGACAAAGCTTGTGTCTCTGACCAAAAGAAGTTTGACCAATAAAAGATATTACCTTACTAATCTTGTCTCTTTAATAGAAAAGTAATAGTAGTTTGATGGGGTTTTTTTTAAGGCAATCTCAGTATTTTCTGTGACTGAAATTTCCCTCATTTTGAAGTCTTGGGTTTGAAAATACAGCTTCTAGTGTAGAGGGTGCACTGCAAAGTGAAACAATGAGATGCAGGAGTATTTTGGTCCAGGACAGCAGTAACAATCCTACCCTTTTTTCATGAAGCAGTATGGGATCTTTAACATCCCTAGCTTTTGAAGACCTCACTTGAAAGATGCACATATAATAAACTGTATGATTCTCATTTTAATTTCTCCTCTGAGGAACGAAGGGCTGGGCTGAACCTGCTGGGATTTGACTCTGCAGTTCCAGGGAGTCAGAGGATTTCTTAGGCCATGTCTACACCAGAACTTACTGTGCAGTGAGCTAGTGTCAATATGCAGTGCTGCAGCATGCCAGGTGCCAACTGTTCATGTGGACCCCTGCTAGTGCCCACTGGAAGTTCCCTAGTGTGCATTGAGCTACTGCTCAATACAGTAGGGTTCACAAGGACAGTAACTGCATGGTGCGCTGGAGCACTGTAGATTGATTCCCTGGCTTGCTGCACAGTAAAGGGCTTGTGTAGAAATGCCCTTAGATTACTGGAACTATTGTGTCTGGAAAAAGATCACTATATGTTTTAGTTTTAATCTCTGGGAAAGGTGAATGTGACTGCTCTGACACAGCCCCCATGCCCAAGACTCTGGCCAGCTGCAGACAGGAGAATGCTGTGAGGTTTTCCACTGTGTCAGTCAGAAAGCAGTTGGAGTACTCCTCATGTACTTGCTTGCATGATATTTTAAACTGAGTTATTTCTAGAATGTGATAATAAATACACTTAAAAAAAGAGACACAAGAAAGCAAATGAAGCTGAACAGTAGCAATCTATTCACTATACCAATGGGGGCAAGTAATGTGCTCTCTGAAACCATAAAGAGGATATTAAGCAGCTGAGAATTTCAGAATATGAATGTCACAAATGACTGTAGCAGGGATGAGTTTCAGCAGCTTCAGTTTTTATGGCATACTGTGGCTTACTGGCTTTCTCTATAATGATACAGCTTAGCTATGCTGCACATGCCCTCTTGGACACACTAGTATTGTGTATACAGTAGTAGCTAAACAGTTCAGTAATTAATGTATTCTATAATTTGGAGCTACTTTCACAGGGCAATATTAATGGCTTTTGCTGCAGTCCTTGCTGGGCAAATTATGATTCTCATGAAGGGATCAAGGGGGCGTAGTTTAGATGAGTATCTTACAGAAGGAGGAACATATCATCTTCCACACTCGGATGCCTTTTTGTGAGCCAGCAGTTCATGATGCTGTGAACTGCAGGATTCAAGTGACCTTTTCCAGTGATATTCACAGCAAACAATACTAATAACAAGCACACAAAAACACCTTTCCTAAAACTTTTTTCCTGTGCTTTATATTATTACTTCATTATATTTAAAGACTTCTTGCAGCAGTGGTTGCCACCAATATTCATGCAGCAACAATCTAATGGCAGATGTCTCACCACTGGCTGTGATTTCATTATGCTTAGAAACAGAAAAATGGCTGTCTCTGTCCTATAATGGAGAGATGCTGTTTTTTTGTATTTCCCTGGGTTAAATATTTTTCTGTACTGCCACAATGGACACACTCCATTATTATTTTATAAAGTCATTGTCTGGGAGGCTACCATGACAAAGTCACAGTTTGTAACTGCTGTTTCTGCTTCACACTCAGCTTACTTCATTTAACTGATTTCTGGTCCACATTGTTCTTGTTGGGACTGTAATAGCCAGAGATAATTCTGGAGACATTGTCATTGAATCAGTAGGTGGCTTGGCATTGCCCGGCATTAGTTAAAATGGTATGAGTTTCTCACCAATTTGGCCAAATTTTCTTCACCTCTGCAACAATGAACACAGAATGTTTGTATGAGACTCAAAAGAAGGAAAGAAACCCTGGATCTATGTGTATGGTTATCAAAACTATTTAAGATTAGCTCATCCTTAAGTGCGTATTTCTCTGCATGTAACAAACTTACTGAAGACTAGGGCTTGGTGACTTTTTCTGACTCTGAATCATCTTTCATTATATGTTGAGAACAGATTCCCTTTCTTTTAGTTTTGTGCCTGGAGGGACTTGACAGTGCATCCAGCATGAAATAGAACAGGAATCCTCAATGCTGATTTTTGTGTAATCAATACACAAGACACGTAGATGGTGTTTCACAGGATTGGAGGAAAGTTAAATCCTAAATGTCATCCAGCACCAACTGGAAAAAAAATAAAATGAAATCTGGATTCTCTGTAATATAACTGGCCTGTTCACAGTGACTGGAACAAGACATCTCTAGGTACAAAATGTATTACAAAGCTGAATTTGAGTCATTCTCATCTTGCAGATTTTTTTTTAACTACAATAAATACCCAGGCAATTATAGTATCCTGTAGTTTGAAGACTCTTAAACTATTTTTTTGACTTCTCTCCTCATATTAAACATTCTGTAGGTTAAAGCACAACATAATTTGAGACCAGATTCATTAAATGGGTAATGAGGAAATGTTGGTCGAATTTTAAAGGATACTGCAAATATTGTTGCAGTGATAATCCATATTATGTAATAGCCCATATCAGTGCTCCATATTCATAATAGATTGCATATCAAGAAAGAGCAGTTTTCAAAGATTAAGTTGTGTTCATTGTCCAGAGATGATCAGGGCTTTGATAAATACTCATTTATCAATAGAGGGCTAGTCCAAAGCTCTCTGAAGTCAATGAAAAGACTCCTCCTGGCTTCAGCGGGCTTTGGTTCATGTCCTGGAATGATAGATAAGCATTGATATGTTTGGACTGAGCTATCAGGAATTGTGGGATCTCTTTGTTTAAATGCTAGTGAAAAATATGGGATTAAATGACAGGAAAAAGTTTGAACTCAGACAGCTTTGGGAGCCCTGTGAACCCCAGAAAGATTGTACAAGGTTTACAAAATTTGATTCCCAGCAATTTCTCCATCCCTAGTAGCAATGTCTGCCTATCATCACTTTTGAATCTGATATAAAGTTTCATATGTTCCTTGTAAATAATATCCTTTTTTTGAGAAGATAACAGATTTTTTTAGACAAAGGGAATGCAGTGGATCTAATTTATGTAGATTTCAGTAAGGCTTTTGATATGGTTCCACATGGGGAATTATTAGTTAAATTGCAAAGATGACGATTAATATGAAAATTGAAAGGTGGATAAGGAACTGGTTAAAGGGGAGACTACAATGGGTCATGCTGAAGGGTGATCCATTACTAGTGGTACTAGTTACTAGTGGAATTCCTCAGGGATCGGTCTTGGGACCAGTCTTATTTAACCTTTTTATTACTGACCTTGGCACAAAAAGTGGGAATATGCTAATAAAGTTTGCAGATGATGCAAAGTTGGGCGGTATTGCTAATACATAGAAAGACTGGGCTATCATAAAACAAGATCTGGATGACCTTGTAAACTGGAGTAATAGAAATAAGATGAAATTTAATATTGGAAAGTGCAAGGTCATGCGCTTAGGGACAAATAACAAGAACTTTTGCTATAAGCTGGGGACGCATCAGTTGGAAGTGACAGACGATGAGAAGGACCTGGGTGTACTGGTTGATCACAGGATGACTATGAGCTGCCAATGTGAGGTGGCCATGAAAAAAGCTAATGCAGTCCTATGAGGTGAGGTATTTCCAGGAGAGATAAGGAGAAATTAGTACCGTTATACAAGGCATTGGTCAGACCTCATCTGGAATACTGTGTGCAGTTCTGGTCTCCCTTGTTTAAGAAGGATGAATTCAAACTGGAACAGGTGAAGAGAAGGGCTACTAGAATGATCAGAGGAATGGAAAACCTGCCTTATAAGAGGATAATCAAAGAGCTTGGCTTGTTTAGCCTAACCAAAAGAAGGTTGAGGGAAGATATGATTGCTCTTTATAAATACATCAGAGGGATAAATACCAGGGAGGGAGAGGAGTTATTTATATTCAGCACCAATGTGGATACAAGAATAAATGGATATAAATTGGCAATGAGGAAGTTTAGACTTGAAATTAGATGAAGGTTTCTAACCATCAGAGAAGTGACGTTCTGGAACAGCCTTCCAAGGGTAATAGTCAGGGCAAAAAACCTAGCTGGCTTCAAGACTGAGCTTGGTAAGTTTATGAGGGCAATGGCATGATGGGACAGCCTAATTTGGCAATTGACTAATCTTTGATTACTAGCAGTAAATATGCCCAATGGCCTGTGATCGGATGTTAGATCAGGTGGGTTCTGAGTTATTACAGAGAATTATTTCCAGGTGTCTGGCTGATGAGTTTTGCCCACATGCTCAGGATTTAGCTGATCACCATATTTAGGGTCAGAAAGGAATTTCCCCCCCAGAGCAGATTTGCATAGGCTTTGGGGGGTTTTCGCTTTCTTCTGCAGCCTGGGGCACAAGTCACTTGCTGGTGGATTCTCTGTACCTTGAAATCTCTAAATCATTATTTGAGGACTTCAATAACTCAGTCTTGGGTTAGGGGTCTATTACAGGAGTGGTTGGGTGAAATTCTGTGGCCCGTGTTGTGCAGGAGGTCAGACTAGATGATCATATTAGTACCTTCTGATCTTAGAGTCTGAGTCTATTACCTTTTGATTTAAGAACAACTGCCTTTTCTCAAATGTATATTTTACAGGACAGTCATTCAAGCATTTGTCAATTAAAACCAAAAACATTCTAGAAAATTATCCACTATCAATAATATTGACGTGTCCAAATGTTAAATAGCACTATGAAATTAACACATAATATAACTCTAATGATTTTCCATTCTTCTCTGTTTATAGTCATATTAAACATGACAGAATGGGTAATTAACATGCATATTAATGAACAAATTCTGATGTAAAATACAAAATATGTGCCAACTCTTATTAAACAGTTATTAATTATGCAGGTGCTCTGTACAGCTGATCTAAATTTACATTGCAAACAAAAAAAACTTCACAAATGTACAATTGTTTCAATATTTATTTCATTTGGTTGAAAACTCCTTATTTGAGACACAAGATGTATGATTTCATATCTTTTATTGGATCAATGTCTATTGGTGATAGAGACAAACTTTACAGAGCTCTCCTTCAGGTGTGGAAAAGGTGAACGGTCTCACGGCTAAGTACAAGGTGGGACAGAGTGTTATGAGAAAGCATTTAAAGTGGGCAATTAACAGAGGACAAAGGAGGGCTGGTACATTAAAAATTGTTGTAATGAAAACCAGTGTCTGAGAATAACTTTTAGTTTCTAGCAGAGTTATGTATTTAAGTTCCCAGGCTCATCTTTTGAAGGTTTCCTTTGAGCTAGGGTTACCAGATCTCTGGGTTTTCCCGGACAAAGCCTCTTTATTGAGTCTCCTTTCTCTGTCCGGGGGAGGAGGGTGGGCGGGCAGAATTTAAAAAAAAACCTGGAAATGTCCTAGGTTTTTGTAGAGCAGACAAGCTGAAGCTCAGAAAGAGCCCTGATTGGTCCACTCCCCAAATGCTTCCTCCCCTGCATCTGAAGCTGATTGGTCCATTCCCCTTCAAGCCATAGCTGCCAGATCCTGACCACCCAGGCCCTGGCTCTCAATCCAGGGTGGGGTGGGGGTGTCCCACAGGAGGTGCTGACCGATAGCTGTCTTGTGTCCTGGGCTTGCATCAGCTGCTCTGCCACCATAACAGGGAGCGACACTGTCCCTCACTTTCAGTGAGTACCCCTTCCGCAGGTACCCCCTTCCTACTCCTCGAACTGTACCATCCTTCCTCCTCTTCTCCAGCTTCCCCTGCTCTAGCAGTGTTCTCTTTTTGGGGACCTGAAATATGGTAACTCTATTTTGAGGAAGAGGACTGATAAACTAGATATGGAGCGATCACTTTGTAGAAAGTGTTTGTCTATGGGTGATAGCGTGTTTTTGTTCATTCAGGAGCCTAGTAATTTTTTGATTTCACCCACATAGTTGTCGAGGCACTTGATGCACTGGGTGAGGTACACCACATGTAGGCATGTGTAAGACTAATGGAGCTTGAAAGATGTGTTTACAAGGGTATTGATCATCTTTGCGGTGCAGAGAAGTCTGCGGGTTTTGCACGTATCATTCTGGCAGGATCTATCTGGTGCCGCTTTGAGTTGGTGATGTGGTCTGAGAATTACTTGGCGAGTTTCGGGGAGGGGCCTGTTTTGAAGGTTTCTTGAAACCTGTTATCCCTTATGCTTTGACGATCTGTCCCAGCTTGAATTTTTCAGACCTGAAGAAGAGCTCCATGAAGCTCAAAAGCTTGTCTCTTCCGCCAACAAAAGGTGGTCCATTAAAAGATATTACATCTGCCACCTTGTTTCTTTTCTATCCTGGGACCAACACGGGTACAACAACACTGCAAACTTTTATTTATTTAAAATTTGTTCTGCAAGATTGTTTTGGAGGTATTGTAGTTCATTTACTTTATGGGGAAGAATTAAAAATAATTAAAAAAAACCCTTACTAATGATGATCTAACATATTCCAAAATTTAAATATAGCCAAGCAGATAATTTTTTTTATATCTGAAGACAGAATTTTTGTGTGACTTAAATAGCATTTTGCACCTTGAAAAGATCCCCAATGATATTGGATTCTTCCCCTCTTTCGTTTGACTTTTTCCTGTGGACTATTAAATGGACGGGCAAACCAATGGTGGGTTAGATTCCAAGTTAACTGAAATTAAACCCTAAAAATGCCTGATTAGTGTAATGTGTAGTGCACTTCATAGGAATTTGTATAAATCATTGAGATGCTTTCTGAATTTTGAAATCCCCTTTTAGCCAAAATAATGTGTGTTTCAAATGAGAGGGTTTCAGTGCTTGAAACAAACATGTGATCTCTATTTACCAAGAGAACTTGGTTGCTGAAGACTGCAGTTTGGTGACTGACAAAGATACTCATGTGAAAATACATAAACTATGTATCGTTGTGAGGCAAGCAAAAGCCCATGGATTTTTCCACTCAGGCCAAAGCACATGAGTTGTTTTCCACTTCAACTCTACCTGACCGATAAACCTGCCAAAACCCGTTCCAAGAAAGAAAAAACCTGTTCTAAGTAATGTAAGATACCATTATCAGTCTGTATCACGAGGAGCAAGGGGCCAGCGTCCATCCTGAGGGCTAAGATAAGCTAAGGGAGGCCCACAACCTTGGACAAAAACAACCCCATTGTGCATACTCCTATACATTCCTAAGAAGCTATCTAAGGGCCTAAAACCCCAGACAAAGAAAACCGTACTGCGCATCCCCTCATACATTCATTAGGTATGGAAATTTTCTTATCAGAAGTAAAAGATAGTGCAAGCCAATCATGTTATGTAGAATGTAGTAGTATTATCATGTATGAATATTCATGTACTCCTAAATGTATATAAGGTGGAGCCCCAGTATACTCGGGACTCAGCCTTTGGAAATTATTCCGCTGGGCCTGTTGCCGGCAATAATAAACTGCTGTTTTCCTCACGTTGGTGTCCGTCTCGCTACGTGTGCCAGAAATCTTGCTACAGTTTTCACCTCTAATTGTCTTAACTGAGACCAAAATGACTTGGGTCCCCATTTAGGAAAACATGTTTAACTTTAAGTAATGGTATTTAAGAATGTGTTTCAAGTTGAAGCACATGCTTCAGTGCCTTCCTTACTAACGGAATCTTTCCTGAATTGGGGCTCTAGTTTTTTGTGGTGTGACTGCATGTTGCTGATTTTTTTGTTTTGTTTTGTTTTTTGAGGCTTCTGATCAGGGCCCAAGCATAATTTTTTCGGGCCCAGTACAAACTTGTAACACAGGCCCCGTCCCACACACATACAATCTCATGAGCCATGAAATTTTTTTTCCTCATGGTAATGGGGGTTGCAGCCTGGTCCAGGCCCCCAGGGCTTCTGGGCCTTGGTAAAGTGTACTCTTCCCCTCTTTTCCCCCATGTGGGGGCCCTGCTTCTGGTCAATTTGGGATTACAGGGCTGTATTTGTTTCTTATTCTATGATACTGATTATTTGTAACACATAATAGCTGGAGGGGTTGATAGGTTTTCATTTAGGCAGCTGTGATGTTTCAGATTTGTATGCTTTATCAATGTTTTCATCTGTGCATCGGTGGCCATAAATATTGTCTTTTTATTGTAAGTTATTCTAATTTCCTGTAAATTGTGGTACATAACTTTGGAGACCCATTTTGCCTGCTTGGGGTTAAGGTTTATTAACTGTGATCTGGCTAATGAGTACATAAATATATCTTGAACTTTATGCAGGCTATTGCTGCCTGTTTTGCATAAATTTAGAGTTTGCTAATAAAACCAAAACAAGCCCAACATGTTTGCTTTTTCATATTGCACTGATTCTCATGTAAAATCTCAAATGCTTTTGTGGCAGCATACTCAAAACCTATACAGTTGTTTTGCTGTAAATTGCTGTTGCACCTGCTGTTTTTGGTCTTTCTATATTTCTGGTGCTTGTAGTTGAGGTACCGTGGTGTAGCCTTGCCTGCTTGGATAAGAGATTCTCATCTATTCTCTATAAAGAAGGCATGAGAATCTCCAATCCAGTCAGGTATATTCCTAAGATTATTCACTCTTCATTAGAATTTATTCAGGGATATATAGTAATGTACTGTGTCAGTCTCTCTCTTTCATTGGGTGGAATGTCACATCAGCATGTGTGACCATGTTGCCTTCTTTTGGAAAACCCCAAAAGAAATAAGACCTAATACTAGACAGTGTTTTAACTCTAAAGGCCTATGTTTTGGGAGTTTGAGCTTCACTATTGGCCAAATTCGTTTAACGGTACAATTCATGATGATGGAGCACATGCTGCTAATTAAGTTGTTACTATAATTCAGCATATTCAGGTGGTAATTTCATTGTGATCTCTAGACTAATGCATTCGTTCCACACAGTGCAGGTTTAAATATGAGAAAACATACGGAAATTTTCTGGAACAGGAAATTAGATTTACAGTATTCCCCATCATTATGAGCTACAAAATGAGCTAGAAAATATGCTGAAAGTCTATAACTGACCTTTATAAAATCTTTACCTGTGATCAACCAACTTAGCTAAATGGTGGCTGGAACTGAAAGAGCAATTGACATATAGTAACATGATATGAAATTTATAATTCTGAGACACATTCCATTTTAGAAACTGTATTAAATTTTAATGGTCTCAATTTTCTCTTCTACAGCCTACAGTAAACTCTTCAGTGATAGTGCAGTAGAACATATTTTACCATCTTGAAAGCAGCCAGTATTCTCTAGGGTGTGGTTAATCTATACTAACTTTTCCCCTGCTGTATGCTGATGGGCATTTTGGTTACCAACACTGTCTCTTAGGGGTTACCTGTATGTACAAGAGCTTGGTGGTTCCCAACAGGTGACATTTCAGTTAGGCTGGGTCAAATTCCTTAAGAAATCAAAGATATCTATCTTGCATGTCTGAATGGAAAGGTATTTCTCTATTGATATTTAAATTCCATTTAGATTATCCAACTTTATTTTAGAATTAGTGTCACTCTTACAGGAAGTATATTATTAAGACTGCATGCTGTGATATGGTGGTAATCTTGGAAGTCCAAGAGCCCCAATAGACCAGCTTACTGAAATACCTATTGAAGGCTGATTTGAGGTCAGTAAGGCCCCTTTCAGTGCTCATTAACAAAAGCAACATGCTAATTCAGAATTAAATGTGGTGATGGCAGGAGAGAGCAGATGAAAGAGATGTGATTTGAAGGAATGAATTTTGCTTGATGTTTTGAATCCAAAATATTGGAAGCCCAGTGACATTCACTTCTATAATTTTCCTTGCTTCCCCCTTTCCATTTTCAGTTTCCTTCCTACACTACTATATTAGGTCTCTCTATTCTCCCCTCTCTCCTGGTTTCTCCAATACATTGCGACATTGCTTGGTTTTTAAAATGAAATCTATCCAGCTTACTAAGGGTACTAAAAAGCAAAGAGCCTGAAAACAATTTTTTCTAAAAACAGTGCTTCTGCTTTATTACTTGCTATCATTAATCAAGTAGGGTGCCTATGAGGTTTCAAATATTTCTAATTTATTTCTCATATATTAGAAATAAAAGCATTGTTGGCAAAGTCCTGTAAGACTCTGCGTTGCTACTTATAAATTGGCTGACCTAAACTTGCACCACATCTAAGGTAAAAGAGAAATGAATCAGAGTGGGCCTTATGAATTCATGCAAGTGCAATGTGCTGCCATGTGAGTGACTTTCCTCAGGAAGCACCCTAAGGAATCTGGGCAAGATGTTCAGCTGGTGTAAATCAGCAGAGCTCTGTTGACATTGGTGGAGTTCTGCCAGTTGATATCAGCTGAAGATCTGGCAGTCTGTTCTCAGGGAGGGCGCTCTGGATCTGGGCTGAGATTGCATGCCTTCACCCAGGCTTTCTGTTTTCTGTCTCATTTAGCTTTGATCTCAGATGAAAATGCCAGCTGGAGAATATAGGTATAGAATTGGATTATCACACGAAAAATGGATAGATAAGATAAAATAAAAAGGTGAAATTATGACTCAGTGAGGAGGTATAGAACACCAGGGTGAAATCCTGGCCCCAATAAAATCAATGATTATTTTACCATGATATCAGCAAGACATGATTTCACTCCAGATGTCCTTGCTTGAGCTTTGGAAGTTTAGCCAGATGTGTCAGGTGAAATGCCACCTAGATCCTAAAGGTTCGCAGTGCATGTTCCTGAAGGTAAGCAGGGGAAAAAACAGGCCATATTCTCTTCATGGTGATCACAAGGTCTTTCTCCCATAAGCACAAAATCATTCTAAATTGAGAGAATGCATGGTTTGCTGATTAACCTAAACAAATATTGTTGCTAATTGTATCCTGTATTTCTGTATCCTGGTGGGGTGAATAGTATCCTGTATCCTATTTGTATCCTGGTGGAGTGAATTGCTTATAAAAATGGATAATTAATCTCTGCTTTATCATTCCTTATGTCATATGGGAGATAATTAGATACAGTAAAGCAGATCCACCTAAGTTTACAATCTTTTAATAATGATGAGATCTTAAACTGCCCTCAGCAGCAGAAACAGTGCTACCAAAAGCCAATTATTTTCTTTTCCCAGGCAAGATGAACTTACTATTCCTCAGTTGTTTATAAATTGACACTAGTCTGTGGCAACTGATAATGGAGAAGAAACCTGTTAGACCTGTAAATCTCTGGTTTATGTAATTCTGTTGTAGTGCTGCAGCAATTTCTGAATTTATTTGTAATATACTTAAAACTCTAGAACATGGTAATTCCATATGTTAAATGCAGCAGTTCCTTCTAAGCTATAATAAAGTAGCTTTCATGCCAGATTTCAACTGTCTCTAAAACAGTTATATGAACAAAATTTATTGGTGGTGGTCGTAGCAGGAGATTTCACTAAACATATATCAATGAGCATTATTTTAATATGGATTTTGATAAATTATATATCACTTACTTGACTTTTGTTCATATCATAACAATGCATCAGGGTTAGAAAAAATTGTTTTCTGCTAGGAAATGTTCTAATTTCTAAGGCTAACAATACAACCATAATATACAGTTGTAATTTATCTACGAAAAGCAGAGGTACTATAAAATAGTAACAACTATAACTAGGAGAATATTGTTCAAAAGTAACATTTTACCAGGATACAAACCACGAACTCTCTGGCACAGGGACTAGAGTTGTACAAAACATAAGTGTTTCTCTTTGTGCATTTCATAGCCCAAACTATGAGTTTCAAGAGTCTTTCAGGAAAAATTAGTTGAAACTGTTTTTGTGTTGAATCAATGTGAAACATCAAACTTTGCGTGATTTAGAGTCAAGCCCACAATGTCAGCCTAGATTCACTCCAGTGGCTTGCAAACCTGGCCTGAGTTTAAATTAGTAACAAGTCTGTTGTCTTTACTAAAAACTCAGGAATCAGGCTGGTGAAAGGAAAGACCCAGTGCTTTATATTAACTACATGAACACTCAATTCAGTCTGAAACTGTTTCTAGATATCTGAATTTTGACTTTGGTTCATGCAGGGCATGTTTAGAAGCTTAATGTAACGTTTTGCATAGCTAATCCCTGACTAGCAGTACAGCGTTTCATTGGCATAGTCACTTCTGTGCCATGATACCTATCGTTACAGAAATAATGTGAGATTTCATGTTGTTCATTTCGGGGGAGAGTTGCTGTGAACTAAAGATCAGCTGGCATGCAGGGGAGCATTTCATGGGAGTCCCTTGGTAAAATTCTGCCAACAGGTTAAGGAAGAGATTGATTTTGCTGCCCATGATAGAATCCATCTTTACTCTGGTGATTGAAGATCTGGGCATATAAAAGCTGTTGGTTGCAGAGCACTTTTGAAAATCAGATCCTTGATCTCATTTCTATAGAGTGCATATATCAAAGTTTATGTATGACCTCAGTTAGGCTTGTAGGGTTCCAGAGCTGTAGACTGCTCCAAGAGTGGAGGCTCATCTAGGATAAAAACATTAAAAATGAGAAAAATTAATATTTTAATTATACCACTTTTTTCCTACAAATTAAAATCAAAAGTAGACTGCTGCTGTTCAGTTGAACTCTCCAATTTGTTTAATTACTGGTTCCAGTTATCCTAAATAGAGAAGATTTTCATTTTATTATCAAGTTATACTACATTTTCAGGAATTCATTTAGTTTTCCAATTTGAAAATTTCATGTATGGCTGTGACTTTAAAAATGGCAACACTTGTGATTTTTGTGGCATTTATGTAGCCAGTTATAGTCCCTCCTTTCTTTCAGATACCTAAAAGATATTTTTATTTGTAAACTGCTTAAACCCGAATACTTATTAACTGTAACATTTTGTAGCTATGTGGAGTTATATCTGGTAAATTATATTGGCACAACTTGGTAGAGACTCCATTATTACTACATTTTCTCTAAACCATATGCGTGTCTGTGCATGTGTAAGCACAAAGTAAATATAACTTTCTTGACAGGATTCTGAGACAATACAAAATTACTCAAGATAGTTAAGTCCAAAGCTGACTACAAAGAATTGCAAAAAACCTCATTAAACTGGGTGACAAAATGACAGATGAAATTTCATGTTAAGTGCAAAGTAACGCACATTAGAAACCATAATCCCAACTATACATACAAAATGATGAGTTCTATATTAGCTGTTACCACTCAAGCAAAATATCTTGAAGTCATAATGGACATCTGCTCAATGTACAGTAGCAGTTAACCTCCTATCCCCAAAAACACCCCTAATACAAGTTATGAACCATTAAGAAAGGGATAGATAATAAAATGGAAAATATGATAATGCCACTACATAAATCCCTAGGTATACCCACATCTTGATATTGCATGCAGTTCTAGTTGTCTGATCTCAAAAAAATGTATGAGAATTGGAAAAGGTGAAGGGCAACAAAAATGATCAGAGGACTGGAACAGTTTCTATATGAGGAAAGATTAAAAAGACTGGAAACGTTCAATTTAGAAAAGAGATGACTAAGGAGGGATATGATAGAGGTCTATAAAATTATAAATGGTGTGGAGACAGTGAATAGGGGAGTGTCATTTGTCCCTTGATATAACAGAATAACTAGGGGTCATCTGATGAAATCAGTGTATAGCAGGTTATAACTAGGTATAATAGAACTGGGTTCAAAAAAGAACTGGATAAGTTAATGAAGGATAGGTCCATCAATGGCTATGAGTCAAGATGGTTGGAAATGCAGTCCCTAAACCTCCAACTGCCAGAAGCTGGGACTGGGACTTGAAATGGCCCTGCACTGTTCCCTCTGAAGCATCTGGCACTTGCCTCTGTCAGAGACAGGATACTGGGTCATTGGCCTGACCTAGTGTAGCTTTTCTTATGCTCTTATGAGTCTGTCAGCATCAAATTGCCATGACAACTGGTTAATTGCATGCTGTTTCCCATTGCATACCCTGGAGATTGATTGATTGATTGATTAATTTTGTACCGTTTTCTGTGCTTCTGCCACAAAATGAAGTATCAGAATGTTAATGATCTGTAATATTCAGTGAAATATGGAAGAATGCTTTTCAGTATATAGAACCATTTTAATATTGTTGTTTTGTTGGTCGTTTCCATTCTATTCCTCCCCTCATATAGAGAGGTGCATTATAACCTGCTAACCAAAATACTTGATGATGTCTTGCAATGGCACGTTGTCATATTTTACAGAATATATTGCATATTAAAATTCCAATAACTCATTACCTTGACAAACTGTGTAATGAGAGAGAATATGGCATAAAATGTATCCATGCATATTATAAACTATACTGAAAATGTGATATGATACATTAATATATTTTTATAGTTTCACAATTATCTCAGTCTTCAATCACCATGTTAATAACTTTTTCACTACTTACCTGCATCTAGTTCCTTTGTGTCTCTCTCTCTCTCAAATTATTAGAATTAGGCAGGTGAAATAATGCATATGCTTGCACACTTTTTGCAATTGTACTTACAAATGCAGTAACTACATGCACAAATATACAGATGTGATTTATGTGCACATAATAGGCATGCTTTTTTTCTCTCCATTCCAACTCTGGGCCTCTCATTCTTCTGGTGAACCTTAGGGCTTGTCTACATGAACAGTTAATTTGCAGGGAGTGGGATGTTTTATCGTGAGGCTATCCTTCACTAATTGTCTTTGTGGATCTTGCTGATGCCCACTAACATATCTTAGTGTGGTTTGCTCTAGTCACATTTCAAAGCAGGCTAAACCAATGCACATTAGGGAACTGTTAGTGCATGTCAGCAGGGTCCACATGGACAGTAGTGTGCAGCAAGCAAGTGTGGGGTAGATCTTCACTCCAGCTTGCCACAAACTAAATGTTTCTAAGTCCTAAGAAACACTGTCTAAATGTCTAAGTGCTTAGAAACTCTGGGTTTTTTATATGGTCAGAGCTAAGGTTTGTCTTATTCCTTGTCCATAAGGAGGTCTTGTGATAGCAGTCTTACTCTTAGATTAACTCAATACATAGTCAAACCGTAACTGTGCTTCAGATATATTTCTAAAATACCTCATGGAAATTGCCTGCTTTTTTGCGTAACAGTCGAACACTATAGTACACTAATTTGCAATAAGTTTGAGATCATGTGCTTTATTCGTGTACAGATAACTTCATTTGCCAAAAAAAAAGGACTAATTTTTGAGTAAACTTACTTGTACAGATATATAGGATTTATGCTGAATTTGCTCTTGTGGAAGAACCTCAATTTGAAGCATTACATGACAAAAGCATATTTTTGATCTTTTTATGAAAGAGTATTAATTGCACAGGAACTTCTGATGTGGTAGATGGAAACGAGGATCTAGACCAAAATACAGAACTTAATAAAAACCAAGCTTTACGTTTTTAGCTTCCCATTCCTATATTTTTCTCCTAAGTACAGCTCTCTTTTTTTGTGCCACAAGGATAACTAAAAAAGATTAATTGAATAAAGTTTACTGTCTAGACCGACAAATGGAAGAGTCTTAGGGGGATTCATATCACCAAGGAACTGAATGGCTTATCTCACTAAAAATCTTCATTTGTAAAGGTTAGATGTCAGTAGTGCTAACAATCAGGGTAGTCATGGTCTGAAGGTCTTTCTTTGCTTTTTCTTGCTGAACAGGGGAAATGGATTCCTCCAGAAAAATTAGAGAAAGAATGAGGGCAGAATATACACTAAATCTTCTAAGTTTTAATTAATTTCTTTGGTATAAAGGGTCTTCTATAACTAAAGCTGAAATACAGTAGCGCAACAGTGAACCCAATTTCTGTATTAAACAGACTCATTATTTCCAACATAAAAGCAAATAGTGTGGAAATAAAGTAACAAATAATGTGAAATCAAACTTCATGTTCATATGTTATCCAGCAAATGGTCTAATTCATAATAATGGTAATTTTATGTTTAGAGAATAATTTCTGTGAATTAAATGCTGCTTTCTAACCAGATATTAGGAACAATAAAAATGAAAAGGCTGTATGTATCTCATATTGATTTTTAAAGGTTGAGATTAGAGTGGGGTAAAACTTTCACAACAAACCAAATAAGGTGAGCTTGATTTGGGGATTTTTTTTTTACCAGCTAAAATCCCCAGACTTGATCCAGATTTACAAACCTTTATTTAGTTTAGGCATTAAAATGAATAGGGGAAAAATCTATGGTTATATTAGCTGGCGTACCCTTTAATGGGCTATCACTCCTGGGCCTTTAGGATATAACCATTCACCAGCTTGGCTTAGAAGTCTGTTTCTACCTATTTGCACAGTGTGCATTATAGGAGTTTTTTAAATATTCCTCTCACTCTGGCCACAGTTAAGGATGAGACATTGGACTAGTCAAATAATCAGCCTTTTCCAATATGGCTTTTATGTTTTCCTTTAACAATTTAAATGACTGAGTCATGCTGAGCCAGCACCAGCAAAAAATACATATGTATTGTAAGCCTTGCTGGAATCCTAGGCATGGTTAATACTATGAATTTGAGTTGGCTTTGGCAGAATAGTAACATACTAGGTGTCAGCTAAGTGAGCACATTCCTGACCAGAGAGGATGGTACAAGAACACACCGACCACTCCAGTAACTACATAAACAAATTTTGAAGACATGGTAGAGGGACACACACACCTCTTGTAAAACAAGGAGGGAATGATGCGATAATGGATGAGGATATTTTGTTCAAACTATCAGATACAAGGTATAGGATAATAACAAAAAGCATATGAAATGTAATGCCTAACTTGTTTGCATTGATGTATAGAAGGAGGGAATTCTTTGTACTGCCTGTGGGACAGCATCATGTTACGTTGATTGAACTGGTACTTTGTCATGGGCATACATGTGTTAGTGCACCAATAGCTCCTATGAGGCACTAGTACTTTGCTTTGTTGACAGTAATTGTGGCCGAGTGCCTTGGCTACCAAACCAAGATGTGGCCTTCCTTTAGGAGTAACATTGAGGTCTGTTGAATCAACATGCTGCACTCTCTGCTATTGCAGCTAACTCAAAGTTTTTATTTCTTCTCAGTCCAGCCAGAAGTCTTTAGATATTTGTAATCCTAATTGCTGTCCATATGGATCTTTATTCTATTATGAAGAGTGATAACAAAGCTGACTTTCTCTTCATATCCAGTTTTCGTACAAAGTGATATAACCAGTATTAAATTGCTAGGAGGCAAACTCTGACATATTTACTTATGTTGAGTAGTACCTTACTCCCTGAGCAATCCCATTGACTTTAATGGGTTTTGTGCAGAGTAAGGCGTTGTTCAGCATGAGTCTGAATGTTGCCCTAAGGGAGGGGCAGACAGCTAGTACTTTACAACTATATATTAGCACTGCCTGCAAAAGGGAGATTTCCTGGGGTGAAAAGATCATGACTCTCACCAGGTTAGCATAATGAATTTGAAAAGAGGGAATCAGGAAGGCTCAGTTAGATCAGCTTTGTGTCAGTCACTCATCTCTGCTTGTAACAATTTCCCCAAGAGGAGATGTATGGTGTATTTGGGCTTGTGCACCACTTTGTGTTGGTGAAAATAGAGATTATGTCCATATATTCCTGAATAATGACCTTCAATTAACACCAACTGCTTTACAACCCTGATTTCCCCATAGTTCTCAAAGTGTATGAGGATGATTCCCCTTCACCTTGTGAGGCATTTAAGTCTGTTTTGAGTGAGTGCGGAGTGGGTATAGAATGCTATTAAAATGAATGATAGTGCTTTATGCTTAACTGGAACTCCTAAATGATTGCATAAGGTCCAATCAGTTGGGAATCAGGCTCTAAAAGTATCCCTCACTGTATTAGGCACAACTAACTATAAGCCAGCCCATCCCTATATCTTAGATATTGCTTTAGGAGACTGATGGCACTTGAAAATGACTGTAAAATTTCACTAATTAATTTCACTAATTACTCTTGAAGGAAGAAGTTATAGCCATCCATATGAAGAGTTTAATCCTTTGTTCATTTTTATTTTTTCATCAAGAGTGAAAACAGTCTTTTGGCTATGAATTTTTTTCTGAAAGCCAAATTTTTAATTTGTTTTGTCTTAAATGCTCCACCACTGGTTTTTCTAGCTAATATGTTTGCAAGATGAATATGTTTAAACAACGACCAATATTCTATCTAGATACACACAAATCAAATTTAAAGTTTGCATCTACAAAAGAGCATTATTCCATTATCAATTAAATCACCTAGTTTATGAATTCCTTTGCAGAACTGACACAATTTACTGAATTATCCTGACATACAGATGGCATTGCACTGATCGTTATAGCTTTACCTGAACAGGTCAAATGTAGAGTATGAAACCAGAACACTTATTTGAATGCAGAATCTAATGGTTCTATGGCATCTCATACTATAACACTTCTTAAATTCATGACAAACATAATAGTTCTTAGCACCTGAATGCTGTATAAAATAACACTGCATTGTTTGTAATATATACACCTTCATCCAGAAGGATCTCAAAGCAGTTTTATGAAGTATGGTCTCTATCCTGCAGAGACACCACTGAGTATTGAATTAACTTACATGAATAGTTCTGTTAATCTCAGTGAGATTACTTGTACTGGTAGAAACCATGCTGAGTAGTAAGCATGTGCAGGACTAAGCCCTAAAGCCAGGATGCCCAAAAGGGGTTAGAAATCTCACCTAAAAGTTGGCAAATTGCTATTCAAATTCCTTCTCACCCTCAGGTGGAGGGGAATTTGTAGCATGGGTCTTCCACATCCCAGGTGCAAGGAGTACTCAAACCACTGGACTAGAAGTCATGATCATCCTCTTTTCCCAACTCTTGTGAAAGCAAGATAGGCACCTAACTTGGAAGATTTGTTCCTGGCTGTGAATCACAAGCAGAGATAGGCACCTCTCTCCACCCTGGATTTACATGTCTGTCTCTGTGAGAGGGTGGGCCTTAGCACACTCCCCTCATCAGACTCTCCCATTGGTTGCTTAGGCAGCTCCCTATCCCATTTGCTGGTTTTTTTTTTAATTCCATTCTGGGACCGCTATCTCTCTCTCCATTCATTATATATAGGTACTTAGGTGCCTAACTCAGACTTCGTGAATTGCAGTAATTTTTCTAGGTGCCCAAAAGTTAGGTGCTATGATATAAATAGAAAAATAATTCTGTTTGTGCAGATTGCCATAAATAGCTGGAAAAATGTGTATTTCTTAGCCCTAGACAATGTGCAGCATGTAGTGGATGCTTTTCCACAATGGGGTTCCTTAACGGAAGTGGGGTAAAAGGGTTCTGCCTGCCATCTATCTTGGAAACAGACCACCTTGCTAAAGAGTGCTAAAGGGAGACTTTAATAGTGTTGCAAGTGCTGGTGGATCGCAAGGAGGCATTTCACCAACATCAACATGGGATGGCCAGGAAAGGTTCATGACATGCACATCTTTAGGAACACAAATCTCTTCAGAAAGCTGGAATCAGGGACTTTCTTTTCAAATTGTCAAATAGCCATTGATGTTGAAATGCCAATAGGGGAGACCCAGCTTATCCCTTCCTCTGATGGATCATTAAGCCCTACACCGGCCACCTGAACAGCAGTAAGGAGTGGTTCAATAATAGGCTGAGGAAGCGCAGAATGATGGTGGAATGTGCCTTTGGACGTTTAAAGGGTCGCTGATGCAGTTTGCTTACTAGGTTGGATCTCAGTGAAAGCAATATCCCCATTGTTATCACTGCATGCTGTGTGCTCCAAAATATCTTTGGGTCAAAAGGAGAGAAGTTGTGCAGGAGTGAGACGTTGAGGCAGATATATTGGCAGCTAATTTTGAGCAGCCAGATACCAGAGCAATAAGAAAAGCCCAGCAAGGAGCTCTGCATCTCCAGGAGGTTTGAAAACCTGTTTCAATAATGAATATCAATAATGAATAATATCAATGAATTCAATAATGAATAATGAATAATAATATCTGCATCAGTTTCTTTGTACCTCCCCTTCCCCCAACCCCCATGATTGGAATAAATAAAGAATATTTCATTCACAGACCATTTACTTTTATTGCACAAACATAGCATCTGAAAAAACAAGAAAATAATTTAACCTTGGCAAAATGGGGTGATAAAATTGAGAGGGGAGAAAAAAAGGCAGCTGGCAGTGTCTGTGAAAGCACAGAAGTCTTGCTCATCAAAGGTCTTTGAATGACCACCTTTTGCTCTTAGAACTCTCCCACAGTGTTGAGTAGAAGGTATACTGCATCTTCCCTCCTCAGCTCCCCACCTTCTGGAACATTTAGAGGAGGGGGATTGGGAAAAGAGCAATGATTTTAGGTCATTCTACAGGGGCTGCAAAGGGACTCTAATCTCAAGCTGTTTTTTTTTTAAGCTTAAACACATGCCTCAACATTTCCGATTGGTCCTTCATAATCCACAGCATCTCATCTTGCATGGGATGCTCATGCTCCTGGGATAATCTCCATGTCCATATCAAGTTTTTCAGACACTGAAATCTTCCTGGCTCTTAGCTCTGGGTCAGCGGTCCTAAAGGTGTTCATTATTTCATTGAACACGGCATTGCACCTTCTCTTTTTCTACCTTCTAATCTGTGAAAGCCTCTCCACTGTTGTGGGGGATGTGCTGAAGGCCAACCTTTCAACTGTAAGGCATGCAAAACACAAGGCAACCTTTCAGTGTATGTTTGGGTCTACTGCAAAGTTGCTATTCAAAAAACACTTCCTTTATTTTACTCAAGTGCAAGCCAGAACATAATGAGAATCCCTAGCTATTCAATGAACTGGTTAGCTGTTCCAGCCATGGAGAGTATGGCCCAAGTGACATGGGCGACGGGACTTGTACAGCAACTTCTGGGAAACCACATCAGGAGCACAGGTGGGCAGGTGGACAACGTCTTTCTCCCTCTCCCCGCCCAGCAACAAGAATTGGCGTTAAGACATCCAGATTGCTCTGTCTGGTTGAGGTGGCTGGGGGAGGGGAGGGAGGATGGTTTACATCCATGAGAACACCTGAAGCCCACCTTTGCCGTAATGCTGCTGGTAGTAGTTGTCTTGGATTTGCAGATTCTGAGGTCAACCCCAATCTCTGCCAACCAAACCACCAGTATGTTAGGAAAACATGGTTGAGGGACCTAGAAATTGCCATCGGTAGGAGATCACGTGATCTATTGTTTGCAGTACGAGCAATTTGAATGAAAACTTCCATAGTCTCCCTTCGATGACATTATGTGATGTTAGTCTCCTGAGGGTAACGGAGGGGCAAGGGAGCAGATGCTGTAAGTGGTCTGGTCCTTATGCTGCTGTGCTCTGTATGCAAGGGTGCCAGTATAGTTATTACTGGAGTGGCATGGGAGTGTCCTATCATAGTGGAAGAAATAAGGCAGCCCTCCTCAGAAACCTTCTGCAAAGGATTGCAGAGTTCCTCCGTAAATGAAAGTTTCCTGGAGATCTCCATGGAGAATTACTTGGCCATCCCTGTGCACATAAACAGTGTTTTCCAGGGGGCTAAACCATTGTCAAATCCTCCAAGTGTGTATCAAATAGTGCTCCTAAAAGCTATTCAGAAATATAGTTTTAAATGAACTGCTTCTTATACAGGCACCAAATCTATTAACAGTAGAAATTCTAGCCATGTGCTGTCTTCTTTTAATTTGAAAATGAGTCCTGGTCAGAAAGAATGATCATAATACATTGATGACACTTTAATTGTTTGTTGTGTCATGAGATGTTATAGCAAAACATGTCATAGGGACTTAAAGTAGCATGAAATACCTGGTGTATTTTCATCTAGTATGATGCATCAGAAAGAGACACTGAGAATCAAAGATATTTTGGGTTAGAATGCTGACTGGAGATTAATTTTTCATTGATTTTTAATGATTATAATCTGTGCTTTGAATTCTGTACCTTGGACAAGATCAATGTATTTTAATATTCAGAGCAGTGAACTGGCAACAACTGCTGTGAAGAAAGAGTAGGTCAGGTAGAATATGGATCAACTCAAATTATTAATGCCATGCAAAGGCTTCAGTGTTAACACCTTGCTGTCGTTGGGTCAGGCTACTCTCATTAGAGCTAACACACTTTGTAAAGCTGTATTGTGAAGAACAATCCTGACCTCTGGAATCCAAGTGCTGATAGGAATACTGTATGCCTCTGCCACTTTGCTGTGCATAAAGTACATGTAGTCTACATTAATAAAACAAGAGCAAAGTGGTTTATGAACCCTATTATTTTCTGGGAATCCTTCTGTTACAGATTTAATCATGACCTGTTGCATTTTTGTAGGCTAGGCTTCAAATGAAACTTTAAGCTAATATTCCATCTATGAGCTTCCAGAGGAAGGAAGGTTTTCTTACACTCTGGCTGCTCAAGATGGTCAACATGCCATGAAACAAATGCCAGGGTAGGGATAATATGAAGCAAATAATCCTTTTTTGCAGAACTTTGGTTCTTATGTATACAGCCAGCAGCGTATTACAAATGCATAAATACAAGAACCCCGTCAGTGAGAAATGTATCATCTGTCATCATTCAGACATCTACAAAACACCGAACAGTGCAGACACAAGGAGCTGCAGTTACGGATGATGAGGCTTTTGCAGTTGGATGACGACAGTGAAATTCGTGTGTTAGGGAGTATAGGTGAGAAGCCATTTGGGACAAAAGGTGTGCACATTCTCTCCAGACATAGGGACGGCATGAAAAAAGGCACAAAGCTGAGAGTTGTAGAAGTAGGCAGAGGGAACTCTTAGGAAAGGGTTTGTCACAGCCTCCATAACATTCTGTAAAATGTAGAGCATTTTGTGTAATCCATAGTTAATCATCTGTATTGTGTATTTGTGACTTGGGACTGTATAGGTGGCATTGTGGGATTCCATGGTCATCTTGCCATATTTTTCATATCAAACTTGCTCAGTTTACTAGGGAATTTGTTTTTGAACACCATTCCTACAAACTCAGCTTGAGATCTGAAAGTCAAGCCAGTGAGATTCTGCCCTGTGTTATGATGGTGCATATCTGTTATCTTCAAACTATGCATGGGATGGCATCTGTGGATTGATTTGCACAGGTGTAACTGACTGGAACTTAATAAACAAGTGACAATAGAATCCAAGTCACTTCCTTAGCTGTGCTGGCTTTGGGAATAAGAAGACTTGGTTTCTTTTTCTCTGCTCTGCCAGACCTACTTTGTGACCTTGGGTAAATCACTTCACCTCTTTCCTTTCTATCTTTTTGCCTGCCTTCTCTATTTAGATTGTTGTCTCTTCTGGGTAAGGTCTGTCTCTTGCCATCTTTTTGTACAGTGCCAGTGGGGCTCCCATCTCATTTAGGATCTCTAGATGCTTCTGTAATACAAACAATGAATACTAATAACCTTAAAGAAACAAAAACTGATGAGCTAACCTAAACAGTAAAATAACTACACTTAATACTTTCCTTGGTGACAAAGCCAGAAAGCTTGCCCTTTCAGAGAACCGTCCAGGCTTGTATTTCAAAAGAACTCTTCATAAACTGATTAGCTCTAACAACCTTCCTTACCCCACTGATGATGGGCATCTGAACTCCTGAGAAAAAGAGAGGCAGAAACATTATTTTCCTCATTCTAAACCTGATTGATTCATTTTGGAAGTTGTTGGCTCAGTTAATAAAGCAGTCAGAGTAGAAGTTATTCATTCTTCAGGCACGAAAGAATACCCAAAATGAAAGACATAGTTAACTATTGTATCTGTGAGGCTAAAATCCATATGGAATGGAAAGCAGAGCAGGAACAGACAATCCTGATAATATTCAATAGAAAATATTGATCTGTTGGTGAGGAAGCTTCCAACACTCTCCTCTTTACAGAAGGAATCCTTTCAAGATTTTCCCACTTCTTTCAAGCGAAGTCAAGTGGCCTACAACAAGTATCTTTGTAAGAATATAAGAGCTGCCATATGGGGGTAGACCATTGTCCATCTTGCCCAGTGACCTGTATTAGAGCTTCAGAAGCAGTGTACACACCAGGGCAATTAAGGAGTGATCTGTTCCCATCTTCAACTCCTGGCTTCCTGTAGTCAGAGGCATGGGGTTGCATCCCGACTATCTTGACTAATGGCCATTGACAGACCTATTCTCCATAAATGTATCTAGTTCCTTTTTTGAGCCCACTTATACTTTTGGCCATTACGACATCCCCTGGCAATGAGTTCCACAGGCTAGTTGTGCATTTCGTGAAAATACACACAAGAGAAAGTACTTTAACCTGCCTATTAATTTTATTGGATGACCCCTGGTTATTTGTATTGTGTGAAAGGCTAAGTAACATTTCTCTATTCACTCTTTCTAACCATTCTTGATTTTATAGAGCTCTATCATATCCCCTTAGCCATCTCTTTTCTTAGATGAAAACCTTTAGTCTTTCCTCATATTGAAATTGTTTGATACACTTAATCATTTTTGTTGTCTTTCTCTGAACTTCTTCAAGTTCCACTATATCCTTGTTGAGATGGACTAGGACTGGACACACTATTCAAGGTGTGGGTGCACCAAGGATTTATATAGTGGCATTGTGATATTTTCTAAAATTTTTTCTAACATTTTTTGACATTGCTGTGCATTTGAGCTTAGGGATTCAGAAAACTATCCATGATGACCCCAAGATCTACCTTGGGTGGTAACAACTAATTTAGACCCCACCATGGTATGTGTAGTTGAGATTATTTTTACCAAAGTGCATTACTTTGCACTTATTGATGCTGAATTTCATCTGACACTTGGTTGTCCAGTCACTCAGTTTTGTGAGATCCCCCTCACACCCTTTGGAGTCTGCTTTGGATGTAACTATCTTGGCAGATTTTGTATCATCTGCAAACTTTACCACTTCACTGTTCACTCTGTCTTTTCCAGATCATTAATTAATGTGTTGAACAATACAGGTCCCAGTAAAGATCCATGAACTACACTATTTACCTCTCCCCATTGCAAAAACTGACCATTTAGTCTGACACTTAGTTTTCTATCTTCTACCAACCACTGATCCAGGAGAGGACCCTTCCTCTTATCCCATGGCTATTTAGTTTCTTAGCAGCCTTTGGTAAGGGACCTTGTCAAAGGCTTTCTAAAAATCCACGTTCACTATAATGACTGGATCACTCATCCATATGCTTGTTGACTCCCTCAAACTGTTTAAATAATGATGTGGCATAACTTTCCTTTTCAAAAGCTGTGTTGACCATTTCCCAGCAAATAGCCTTTATCTATGTCTGATCATTCTGTTCTTTACTATTGGTTCTACCAAGTTGTCTTGTATTGAAGTTAGGCTCATCAGCTTGTAATTGCCAGGATTGTCTCTGGAGTTCTTCTATAAAAGAGCTATTACACTAGCTACCTTCCAGTCATCCACTGGTGAATGGGTGTTGCAAATCCACCTCTGGACCTACTCCACAGAGGATATGTCTGTTGTAGCCTTAGCTGAGAAGTTTTGGCTTTTTAGCTCAAGCTTATGCTTTAAGCTTTTGTGAGCTCTGGTTCAAGACCTAGTTTATTGGCCAGGATGGCAGTTGTCAGACCTTAATTGTGTCCTAATTTGATCAATTAGGCTTGATGGTCCAAACTGCTCCATTCAAGTGGACTCCTGCACCTGTGCACAGTAACATGGCAATCAAGGGATAAAAAGGTTCATTTGCATGGAGTTCCTTGTGGAATCTGAGGCCTTAAACAACTAGCCTTTTTCTACCCTTATTTTCTCCTTATCTGTGACATCTTTCTATGTCTTAATTGCTCTTTTTCTAACTGCTTTTTACAATACAGTGAAGTGTCCTGCATCAGGCATTTCCTTGCCTGCGTATAATACAGTAATTATTAATCTTGCCTGTGCATAATATAGTAATTATTAATCTTTACAGTTAACAGAAAGTAATTTGCAAATGCAACATTAAGTATGGGGGCAGGTAACAAAGGCAGCACAGTAGCTGGGATATTGCAACTTTGAACTTTTTTTTTCAAGTGCTCTAACTGATCTTGAATATTTACAAATGCAAAATTTGTGAAGAGGTGGGATATTCTTTGTCACTTCTGAAATACAAGCATGCAGTATGTATTTTCAACATGGGGTAAGAACAAGATTGATTTTCTATTGTCTTGTGTTCATTTATACCAGTACTGAGTGGTTGGATGTCTCAGGGTGGATCCAAAACATAATCATTCTGCTTATGGCAAAGCAAAATGATCACTTTACATCCTCTATGCACAGATGTTAAAAACAAAAACAAAAATTATGCATAAGGAAGCCGAGAATTGCTTTGAGTGTCCTAGATTTTCTCAAGCATGTGTGTATTTTTGTTTCCAAGCACTACATTGCATCAAACACCTTCTGTTGATTACTTGATACATGAGAATGATTTCTTGGTCTTCTGCTAGTATTTGACGTGAAAGTTTAAAGCAGTTTCTTAAACTAAGTGCGTGACTTAACCTACATGTTGGGAATAAAAAACTAAAAGTGTGCCTTCAGAAAACCAGATGTAGCACTGAGTTCCAGAGAACATATGAGACTTGGATTGCTTTATCAATAATTAGAACTGTTCCAGCTGTAATAATACTTTGGATCTGTTTTGTGTTAGTACATTATGGATGGCAAAATATTTCATAAACTGGAGCCAATGTACAGATCCCCCACATCCTTACCACATAAAATCATAAATAAAGCTTTGTAGTAATTGAACATACATTTAGTAAAACATCCCTGAATTAGTTTGTGATGGCATTAGCCAAACTGATGAATTCTCTTCATGATGAATTACAGTATATGCACACACCTGAAATGATGCTCAAATAGCAGAATAAAGTTAGAACACAGGCAAAAGGAAAACCACATCAAGATGAACATTTAATAGACATTCAGAAAATTGTCATAATTCATCTTTGACCATACGGAGCTTTGAAACACTATCATACCAACCATGAACAACTTTCATTAAATCTGAATGACAATGCTACAGAATCATCAGCAGGAAAAGAACAGACATGAACATTATAATTAATGCAACCAAATGTGACACAGCAAAATGGGAAATAAAAATTACCTCTGGAAAAGAGATTTTTTTTGTTCTTGAGGGGGAGGGGGGAGGTAAAATACTGGGAGGAGAAAGGGAATAATAGCTGTTTCAGCCTTGGCACATTACAAGAAGCAAGACAATCAAAATAACAAGTTGATATCAGAACTGTAAAGATACACACATCTTCAAACTGTTTCCACTACCAATTCAAACACTTAGTAAAAGAAATGAATCAGATCGAAATGGATCCAACCAGTCCATTTCTACAATATCAAAGAACAAGCAGTCCATAATAGAAAATAAATGACAAGGTCTATGTATCTTAGTACCATCAAATCATAATTCAGAAAATAAATGAGTCCCCTTTAGACACTTAAAAGCGTGGGAAAAGTCTAGAAAAGTATTTCAATTTTAGGGGAAAGGTTCTGTTGTTAAAATCCCAAACAGATCTAGTGCTGCAACAGAATGTATGCATTTTACACTGTTGTAACTAGCATCATATTCTAGTTTATCAGGGGGAATTGCCAGGGATACATCAGCACTCTCTCCTTTCAATTGCAAAAGACACGGACAAGAACATCCTCAAAAAACTATCATTAGGAGCTCCTGAATGTGAAGGGCCCCCAAATATTGGCAGTTGCTTTGACTACCCTCCTGTAAGGTTGGCCCAGTGCTTTGATGCTCATATGATGCAAGCAATTCTTCAGAAATTATGTTCAACTTGTATAGATCCAACAATTTTTGATAAAATTTTTCATTTTGGTTTTACTGCAATAAATCAAGATTTAAGATTTATATATGAACAAAGTGTAAACAGTGTATCTTACTTATTTACCTGTTGGTTGACAAAATGGTAATACTGTGTTTCAAAATGTTAAGGTGTAGAGTTAAGTCTGCAGAATGTTAACTTGATTTTTTTTTTTATCATGGTCCATACCACCTCCATTATCCTTTCTAAGAATGAATTAAATGAATTTAAACCTTAATGGATTTGTGATTAGTACAGCACGCCTGTGGTGACACATTTGATCTTGTCATATTTAATTAAAATTTCTATGGCAACCAATTAATATTTAGAATTGTGTTGTTTACATTATAAAATGTATCTTAAAACTATTTAGCTTTCATAGTTACATTTTATAGTGTGATTGGGGTGAGAATAATAAGGGAAATATAAATTTAAATTTTTTTTTCTTTTTATAAATATTCGGGCTGCTTTTAAGATAAATATTCCATAATGTAAGTAAATTAGCTTTGAAAAACAGCAAGCTGTTGTCTTACAGTTCATAGAAATAGGCATATGTCTCATGGATTGACATCATCCTTCTTCAGCGTATGCAAGAAAGTTTAGAAAAGCTTGACTTTCTCCTTTACCCATGGCTACTATACTTTAGCTGCTTTCCAACCTTAATATCCACAGAAATACCATTGAAACGAAGGCCAGTAATTTGATTTATAAAAGTAAAGGTCTTGGAAGTCGTCTTACTGGGCAGCTTGCTAATGTTTTAAAAGCCCTCTGTAGTGTTTATAGCTTTTTCATATGCACTCTTCATTACTATTTCCAAGCCAACTCCTTGCTAACTTTTTGCTTTATCTAAGTATACTAACACTATGAACTCCCACTAACTTTTTAAAATACTTAGATATTTGTAAAATGTACATGTGTAGTATTTGTATATACCTGTGTGCGTGTGTATGTATTTCACACAAAACTAAGTTAAAAAAGTTAAGCAAAGTCAAAAACCTAAAAATGATAGAATTATGGTTGCCTTTGCAAGCTTTTTGTACTGTATCTTCGTGTGTGTGTGTATATATAAAAATTTTGGTTTAAAAAACTAATCCTAGATCAGCCTTAAGTTTCATAATTGTAATACAGTTGAAAACTAATTGTGGTTTGGCCTCAAACTCTCATTTCTTCCAATTTTGTAGTCGTCTTCTAATCGTATTCTAAGATATAATATAAAACATGTAGAAGCACTAACTATCTGAAGAACTGCTAGTTGTTTTATTGTCATAGTGTGTTTCTATTCACCTTGGTTTTTTTATGCAATTATTTGGATGTAATATATATAAGCAATAGTTGACTAATAGGAATTTTGAAAGGGCTGATCTATTAGAGTCCATAAAATATATTCCTACTAAGGTGCATGCATCAATCTCTCCATTATGTAGGAGCTTTGTTGTAAACTTAGAGATTTAAATTGTGAATCTTTGTGTTAGGGACTTCTGGGGTAGAGGGGGTATAGAGTACCTAACACAATCAGGCAATAGTAGAAAAAAAAAGAAAAACAAAAAAACACACAAATAGTGGACTACAATCTCATCTCAGTAAATGTAGAGTAACTCCAAGAGAATAAAGGTAACAAGGATATATACCAATATACAGAGGTCAGAGTCAGTCCCAGTGTTTGTACATTAATGTATAAGGATTTTATTGTAATAAAAGTAAGTTTCACTTTAGAGATCATGAAAACCTGAACACTGAATACTAAGATGCTGTGTCTTGATTTAATGAATCTGAGATGGTGCATTCATGTAGCCCTTTGCTATCAATGGGAAGGAATCATGCACACTGCACACAACCCTCACTGAAATGGTTAGGCCATTGACTGAAATGACTGAACAAGATTTTAACAGCAGATGTTTAACTGGCTGCTGTAATAGTTTTAAACTCTAATTCGCACATGTTTTTTATACCAACAAGGTTGAGTTCATTATGCAGGCTTTATATTTGTTTTGTTATAATTAAAATCGACTACTCCCTTTTTCATTTACATTTCCCTTTGTCTTTCCTTCTCCTCGTCTGTTTTCCCTGTGAAATTAAAATTTCAAGAGATGTAGATTACAAGCATTTTCACTGCAAGAATCTTATTGTAGAATTTAGCAACATTATGCATGATTGTTGTGGCAGCTTCATACAGAAGATTCTATTAGTCGTGTATAAATATCAAATGATAATCAAGGTCAGGTACAAACTGTCAAGACTGTAATAAAGGCTGTAATAAATGCAGAATATCAGAAAATTGCTTCATAAAATATATGGCCTTGTTCTGAAACCAAATGTGAACCACAGAAGCACTTTAGAAGTGAGTATATAAGGAGCACTTCAAATAGGCCAGTTATAGAATATAAAGTGACTCAGTTAATGTGATAATATTCAGGTGTGTTTTTCCTAACCGTTTTAATTTAAAACTACGTTCACTTGTCAACAAAACAGCCATAATATTTTTAGTTGTTTTTCTAACTTTAATATATTTTCTTAAATGTACAATTTAGGGTTCAAATATCTCTTCCTGTTGGGGACTCAATTTTTTTTATTCTGGTGCATAGCTTTGGCCTCTAACAGGTGGACAATGGCAATATTAAATAAAGGCCAAATACTTCAGAATACAGTAAAGCTTCTTGCAGAAATTTTTTCCCCTTCTCTATTCCTCAGCCCAACTTCCCTAGAGATCTGTTTTGAATCTTGGACTTTTTAGATTTAAAAGCTTTAAAATCAAAACTCAACATGGAAATCATAAAAGCCATTCTCTCTGTTCTCTCTTGGAGACTTCCCGACTTTGATCAACCTCAGTGGAAGTCTTAATTGCACATCCCAATCCATCATAATGCACAGAAGACTTCTCTGATTCTAATGTAGTTGAGACCATTTGAAAGATTCTTCTAACTTTCCTGTGAAACGTATTTTCCAACCCACATCACAAAGTTTGGATTCTTCCAGTTTTGTGGTATCTTCTTTGATTTGGTGGAAAGCCCCAGATCGCTTATGCCATGGCAATCCCATCATGCAACCTGGCTGATATATAGGCCGTACCAAATGCACGGCCATGAAAAATACACCATAGACCTTGAAATTTGGTCTCACCCATGAAATCTAGCTATTGTAGGGGAGGGTCAGGGTTTGGGGCACCACAGCCGAGGGCTCTTACCGTATGCCAGGCTCTAGCTTTCTTGGAGGAAGCCTCATAGCCCCCATATAGCTCTATAGAATTTAAAAGACCACTGTTTTCTTACTTGAAGGCAGGTGGTTATATTTCGTACTAAAGAAAAGAAATGCCTATAGTTGAGTGTGTTGGAGTAACTTCAAACACCGCACAGCTACAGTATGTAGTGTTTTTTAATTTTTATTAAAGAATACTCCCTTTTGAAAAGAAAACTGAAGCTATTAGCTGTGATCTCTGAATTATCACATCTCTGTAGAGATCAGCTTGCCAGGCACAGTGAACCTAGTCAATGAAGTTGTTTGAAATGAGTTTAGAAATAGGGCACTTTTCCCGTGAATGGGGGCTTTTAATGCACAGATGTGACTAGCATAAATAGTCTCCTTCCCTTCCAGTCACTTGACAGGGGACTGGGTCAATGTCCCTATGCTTAGCTGGGATGGAGCTGCTCTACATAGCAAGTAACTCTCTGGGTTTCTAGCCCTTAAAGGGGAAACACACCTTCCCAGACAGAGGCCTCACTGTGGTGATCTCAGTCGTGTCTGGGTTTGAATCTGGCCTCAGAGCTGTAGGTGCTGGATAGGGAGTAGGTTATGGAAAACTTGGATCTAAAAACATCTATAACCTCTTCTTGTTTTGATATTGGACAATCTGTGCTATGAGTATTATATATTGAATGCTCACTTCAGGCAGCCTGACTTTTATGGTACAGTCTTTGAGGAAATGTTTGTCCAAACAAAACAAAAACCCTAGTTTTTCTTGGGTACCTGAAATTTTCAGAAACCTATTGATTCAAATCTGGCACCTCACTGTATTAAAGATCCAGCAGACTTTAAATGTGTGTATCACCACTGAAGTCAATGAGAGGTTTGGTTGCACAATTGTAGGACTAGATCTTAAAATATAGTGTGTGAGAGAAAATAATGAAAAAGCATTCATTATAACTTTTTCACTTCATGTGCTTAGTTAGGTATGTACTCAAGTGGTTTCCTGATCCAAGCCCTAAAGCTGAAGATTGGGAGTGAAGATCTGGGAAAGAATGAAGTATATTCATGGTTATTCTCATGTTGATTTGGGTATTGTTGACCAAATTTGGCAAGATCTTACAACACACAAAGGGCTAAGTTTTCATAATGCATCCTGTAGACACAAAGATTAAACATAATGAAATACCATGCTATTAAAAACCTTGGCATGAACAGAAGGATTACTGGAGCAAAGTGAAGTAACAATTGTTATGCTGTCAATGTCAGTTATGATCTTTTTAAACCTCTGCTTAGACAGAATTGCAGACTATTTTTATTTTTCTGTATCTGTTAGTGGACAAAATCTGTTAATTTGCATGTGTGATGAGTGCAAACGTCTATAGTATGCCTATACACAATATAAGGAGAACACAGGAAAAAAGGTAACAGATCTGTAGGCAAAAACCACTGCTACGACAAAAATGCTTTTAGCATTCACCTAGGTTTAATTTATTACAGAAATCAAGAACTTGTAAATCTACCCAACTGACATTGCTGTATGAACTAAGTCTTTGTCTGAAGAATCTTGAGACAGCATTCAAGTCATGCCCAAGGTCAATTCATTTACATTCAGTAATTAAAAAAGGCATATTGAAAGGCAGTGAATCCTGAGTAGTATGCATGAAAGCTCATTTATCAGCTTATTATGACAAACATTTTATGCTATTAATGACTTTCCTTCAGACATGCTTATGCATTTCAGATTGTGAAGTGACAGGTTTGTTGGCTTCTTGAAGAGCTTTATTGAACTGAATGAGCTAGTTGGAAATCTTCTACATTCCCAGTGGACTAGAAGATTTGACATGCAAATGTTCTGTGACATATGCCTGTAAGCTGGACATGCAAAAGAATTTTCATCTTTGTTCTGAATTTGCTGTGATGACATTCAGATAGGTACAAGTAGAAGATTTTTTTTGTGGGGGCAGGGTCTGGAACAGTGGCAGGGTTGGGAAAAACTCCTTACAGAACTAAAAATCCTGTTATGCTAACTTTCAGACTGTCTTTCCCTGTATAAACTGTACTTCACCCTAGTTTTCACACAGTTTTTCACTTTCCTCTATCCTGAGATTTTGGCTTACATATTGAAAACCTGCTTTATAAACTGTTCTACAGTCAAGAGTTCACTGCAAACCCAGCACTGTTTTTAGATACCCCCCCATTCCCATAAAAGTTTTTAAAGAAATTATAAATGATTATTTAATCTCCTGCTCAAGCCTATAACAATCATTCCCAAACTGTTTGCTGATATTTTTACAATCAATTAGTGATGTGCTTTTTGAAATTTTCTTGCAAAAATGAATAATAATTAACTTAATTCCACAGAAGGAGGTTTGTGCTGCTGGCATATGTGTGTGGTTTAAGCCAGAAAATTGAACTTTGGAAAGTCTTTCCACCTGTCTGCAAAAAATAATTCCTTTTTATAAATAAGAACAATGATTCCCATGGAACCAGTGCATAAAATAGTTCCATTGTTTTTGCAGGAACAGGAAGAAATATAGCAACCTCCGTAAAACAAAAATTTTGCATTCAGTAGCACCTGTCCTATGATGCAAGATAGCCAGAGATTTCAGATTCAGGTTTTGTTTTCGAAATCCTTGTCCAACTGAAAGGATTATATCATAGCCAGCTGTAGAGTGCTCATATTCAATATTCTAGGCCTAATTCTTACATTAAGGCCACTCTACACCAGTGCTGCAATGTAGTGGGGTCATAAATTGGGCACAGATGTTTACACCCACTTTTACTCCTCTTACATTGCTAGAATGGTCTAAAGAATGTATTAAGCATAAGAATTCAGGGCCCTCTTTCCAACCTTTGAAATCTCTCAAATATCTTGTCTATCATTGTCAGCCTTCTAGGAGGTAACTGACATTTGCTGTTTCATGCAGTCCCTGTGATGAGATTTCCCAACTCCATGCATAGTTCTTGTTGAGATGAGAGCCTATCTCTATCAGAGACCACAGCATCAGATCTTTTTATCTGAGAATAGAAATCTACATGGCAGATCATTGGCTCCTGTTGTTACAAGGACTGCACTACTGGCAACTAATCACTCTTTTCTACCCAAAAGACCATTGTGCTATGCCTAGAAAAAAGGTCAGGTTTTCAGTCGTCATATACATTGAAATGTTTTTGTTTTCTTATGGGTTTAAAGAGGGGTAGAATAACTTCTCATGAAATAGAGGTATTGAGGCAGCCTGACAAATCCGTTCAGGATTTGAATTCAGGACAATACATTAAAACTTGGAGCAATAGTAACTGTAACTGTGCTGCTGCAATGTCCTCCCCCAGCCCTAATGATAACATGGCTCCTGAATGTTACCAATATGTTATCAGTGCCTTTCAGCTGGCCAATGCAACCAAATCCCATCTTAGTTTACTTTGAATTAATTTATTTTGAAAAATCCCTGCAATAAAACCTTGAGGGATGTTGTTCCTACAATCCTCCCATGGGCTTTGTAAGAACTGGATAGTGGGTTTTGGGAGGGTGGAGGTGGTTGGGAAAACAGAGAAGGCAAAGTAAACATAGAGCTTGCATGCTTTCCTCCCCCCTTTGTATTAGAGAATCCAGATTTATCTGTTCGTCTCCCTCCTTTAGTGGATATAAAGGAAAAATTGGGTTCAGGTTTGGGGACATTTATTCCTTCTCCTCATAGGTTGCAATACTTAATTCTACCTGAAAACACTGTAATTATGTCCACAGATGTTTTAGAAGCTTCATTATACTCCAAATTTCTTGCCTGATCAAAACATTTAGGGGCAACACAACTCTAACTGAAGTTTGTCCTAGCTATAGATCATGCCTCTGTCTGATATGACAGAATTTTCCCTTGCAAGAGAGAAAACAAACTTTTTAAAATAGTATATGTAGTTTTTTAGAAATCAAGCAATTTACTGTAGTACTAGGGTCCTTTATTTCCAAAAGGTTAAACTTTTGAAAAAAAAATGAAGGAATGAATTAGTGAAGTTGACTGGATTAAAGAATTCAAGGATCTGAATGTGGAAGAGGCGTGGAATTAGTTTCTGTGATTTTCATTTAAAGTATCTGGTCCTTGCTCCTAAGCTAGAGGAAAAACTTATAGGGAAGGATTCTGGAATACTAAAGGAATTGGCATATGGAAGTTGCAAGCCAAGGATTTTTAATGAATCCATAAACTGAGGTTATACCCTATGACTGGAGAATTGTAAATATAGTATCCATATTTTAAAAAAGAAAAAAGTGATCAGGGAAATGATAAGCCCATTAGTTTGACTTCAGTTATTTGCAAGGTCTTAGAGCAAGTTTTGAAAGAGGAAAATAATTAAAAATGTAGAGGTACATGGTAATTGGGATAAAATACAGAATGGTTTTACAAAAGGTAAACTTTACCAAAGCAACTTGATCAATTTTTGAGAAAATAACTGATTTTTATAGAGCAGGCAAATTCAGTAGATCTAATCCACCTCGATTTCAGTCAAGCATTTGATACAGTTCCACACGGGAAATTTAGTTGAACTGGAGAACATGGGGATTTATACAAGAATCTAAAGGTGTCTAAAGAACTTGTTAAAGAAGAGACTACAATAGGTCATGCTGAAAGGGGAGCTGTCAGGCTGGAGGAAGATTACTACTGGATTTTTCAAGGGTCGGTCTTGGAACCAATCTTATTTAACATTTTCAGTAATGACTTTGGCATAAAAAGTGGGAGTGTGCTAATAAAATTTGTGGATGACACAAAGTTGGGAGGTACTGCCGATTATAGAGGAGGACTGGAATATCATACAAGAAGATCTGGACAACCTTGAAAACTGGAGTAATAGAAATAGGATGAAATTTAATAGTACAAATTTCAAGGTCATACACTTAAGGACTAACAACAAGAATTTTTGCTCTGATCTGGGGACTTACCGGTTGGAAGCCACAAAGGAGGAGAAATGATGAGCAGGATGACTGAGTCATCAGTATGATACAGCTGTGAAAAAGGCTCATGCAATACAATCCATGTATTAGGTGTGGTATTTCCTGTAGCGGTGTGGAAGTATTACCATTGTATAAGACACTGCTGAGACCTCAACTGGAATTATGTGTGCAGTTCTGTTCTCATGTTTAAGAAAGGTGCAGAGAAGAGCTACTAGGATGATCAGATGAATGGAAAACCTACCTTACGAGAAAGGAGACTTAAGGAGCTTGGCTTGTTTAGCCTAACCAAATGAAGGCTGAGGGGAGATGTGATTGCTCTCTGTAAATACATCAGAGGGATAAACATCAGGGAGAAAGAGGAGTTATTTAAATTAAGGGTCAATGTTGGTACAAAAATAGATGGATATAAACTGGCCAACTAGTTTAGGCTTGAAGTTAGATGAAAGTTTCTAACCACCACAGAAATTCTGGAACAGCCTTTCTAGGGGAGTAGTGAGGGCAAAAAAACAGAATTGGCATCAGGACTGAGCTTGATAAATTTATGGAAGGGATGATAGGATTATGTTGCTTACAATGGCATATGGTCCATCCATGTCTGCTATTGGCAAATAGTTCCAACAGCTTGAAATAGGGCACTACATGGGGAGGACTCTGAGTTACTACACAGAATGCTTTTCCATGTATCTGGCTAGTGGGTCTCGTTGACATGCTCAGGGTCTAACTGATAGCCATATTTGGGGTTGGGAAGGCATTTCCCCCCAGGTCAGATTGGCAGAGGCCCTGGTGGCTTTTTGTCTTCCTCTGCAGTGGTGCACCCAGTCACTTGCTGGTTTGAACTAGAGTAACGATGTGGTGGATTCTTTGTAATTTGAAGTCTTTTCAATCAAGATTTGAGGGCATCAGTAACTCAACCAGAGATATGGGCCTAATGCAGGAGTGGGAGTGGGTGGGTGAGGCTCTATGGTCCGCAATGTGCACGAGGTCAGACTAGATGATCATGATGAGCCCTTCTGGCCTTAAAGCCAGATATGTATTAGGCAAATACCCAGAAAATCAAAATGAACACTGCATGCATCCAAGACAATAATAAAATGAAAAGGCCATTTCTGAAATATAACTCCTATTTACTGTAGTAGCTATGAACCATATGACCATAGCTACTTAGGATGGCAATGGGAGCTGGCTTGCCTTGAAAAGACAGAAGTGATAATAGAACTGAGGCAGACTGGTAAAAGGCCAACATATCACTAAGACACTTTCTGCAGAAATGGCCTATTGATGTCTTAATAGCAATAGTGTTGTGCTAGTGGGTTTTTTTAATAACTGATGCAGCAGAGGTTTATCTATATTACTGACCTGAAATTGGTCTGGCCTTGATGATTATGGCCAAGGCCCCTGGAATTCTGCAGCACTCAAGCCAATTTCTACTGTAGGAACAAGAGGGTTTAACACAGATTTTTATAGATTCTGTGCCACTTTTACACAATAATATGCCCGATGAATCTCCTATTGGTGGCATCATTCCAAGGAGCCTGCAGGAATATTCTCTTCTAGACAAATACATGCAACTATAAAAGCCAGCATTTTTGAAGTTAGACACATGAAATTGCCTACCTAACTTATGAAAATACACAGTATGGTTACCCAGTTCCACATCAGGTATTTGTGCATGCATATATGGTCAGTTAGCCATCTCACTGTGCACATCAAGTATTTGTCAATAAACTGTCAAATGGAAGTGTGTAGTTGGAAATCTATAGTCTTAACTATTTTAAAACTAAACTTGAAAATACTTGGTTTGTATGGTGGACCTTTTTGCTTGTTAAAAAATTCTTCCCTTTTCCCATCTTGTTGCTTTTTTTTCTTTCTTTGTTGCCTCTTTCTCACAGTCTCCCCTAAGTCATCTTTCCCTTGCTAATGTCTCCTCTTCACTTTTCTGCTTCCTCCTGTTTTTCTTTACTTGCCTCTCGCCTTCTGATTTCTCCATCCTGTGTGTTCTTTCAAAAGTGCTCTTTGAGTTAAATGAGGGAAAAAGAGAAACATGAAAAGGAATGAAGATTACTGGGCAGCTTAAATTTTTCTCCGTGTCTTGTACTGAGCAATGCTGTCTTTGCCACAAACATAGAATCACAGTAAACCAAACTGAGCTCGGGCTATAGGGATTCTTTGCCCCACCCTACCTATATTTTTTTAGGCTTAGACTATGGCCATCACTGATTCATATTCATACTGCAGACTAGACCTGGATAGAAAATAATATTCAATCATTGATAACGATGGTTTAATCATGCCTGACTACTGTTAGTGTCTAAAACATAGTGAGTGAAATGGAAGAGTTCTCGGAATGGTACACTATCAGGACTTACTGTAACTCTTTGGCAAGAATTGAATTATACAAGAAATGTGTGTGCAATATTGCATCTGTTATAAGCAAATAGTGAAATAGCTTATTTTAATTAACATGAATCCAGTTTATACATTTTTCATTAAAGTGGGGATTAATAGTTCTGTGACTAGAGCTACGTATTTATATTTTTAAGGTTTAATTGAAATACTGAGGATTGAAGAAGGGCAACTAAGCTGGAAATAGTACCAATTTGAATCAGTTTGTGTTTAGTTGCAACATTATTGCTCTTTTATGGGGTTAGCTTTTGATGGCCTATGTGAAGGGAGCCACTTCCTTTGCATAGGCTCTACAAAACCAAGGGCTGGCCCTGTTTACTCTAAATGGAGGCAATCCTATTCAGTTCATCTGTAGTTACAGAATGACTTTGAATGACAGTCCAAAAGATAACTGTATAAAATCAAGAAGAACCCATTGTTCTACAGAATTACTTCTACAAAGTTAATATAGCCCTGAACTTTTGACTGCCATCATAATCTCCATTTGTCAGTTGTCACATTTCTTATCCTTCTTTTTAGCAGCAGAATGAATTTCTGCAGTGGGTTCATTCAGGATCAATGGATTAATCACTAGCTGGTTCACCATTCACAGCCTCAAACATATCTGAAATGTTGAGACCCATTATTCACTGAATGTGTTTTGCTTCTCCTGAAGAGCTTAGGTTTAATGTTTTATCAAGGGGGAATGAAGAAGACAGACATGTCTTGTCTGACCACTATTTTTGAGGACCACAGTTAAAGTAAGGGAGGGGGGATGGTTGCTGCAGGGTGAGAACAAACAGAACTCAAATGGATATAAATGGTGATAGTTCATTGAAGCTGCTAGTCATACTTACTGTGTAGTTGTTCCTTGCCCCCTGTGCTATGCTGCCTAGTGTTATTGCATAGGAGCTCCCTGCGTTCTAGCTTCGAGTCAGCAGACCGCTGAATATGTTACATTGGGCAATTGACTCAGTTAGAACTTTAGCTGAGAGAAATTCGACCCATTCTTCTTTTGAATAGAAGGGAATAATTAAAAATGTCAGAGAGCCATAATTTGGAAATTATACACAAATGATTACGAGAGCAATCTGTAGGAAGTGAATTGCACACTCTGATGTCTTCAGTAATTTTGCTGTGCAAGATACAATGCATATTGATTTTTCATTTTACAGGTTTGATAAGGCTTGTGAAATGTTTTAGTTCTTAATCCAAAATATTTATTCAAAAAGGTTACAAGGTGCCAAGTTTGAAGATAAATTGCTTTTTTTATATCAGATCAACATTTTGAGTTTTATTTTTCCACACATCATACTGGGACGACTCATGCTGTGCTATTTAAACTTTAACCCTGTTGCTTCAGGGGAAGATTTTTCAGTCATGAATGATGGGTGGCACCCAACTCCCCTTACTGTCAATGGGAATTGGCCACTTAATTATGTTTTTGAAAATTTCCCCCTTCTCAAATTTATTTCCATATCACACAAACCTGGTATAATCTAATTTGTAGTATTATAGATTATTGGGAGCCTTTAAATACAACTGATACAAGATGCTGTGAGTAGGGGAAGTGTCATTTTTTGATACATTTTTAAACGTTTTAGTCTCTACACTGTATTGTCCAGTTTTGTTTTGTTTTTGTCATGGTAGTGCTAATGAAAAATTGGATACTTTTTCTGGACACTGACATTTCCGTCTTTGAGCTGTTGCTAAACTCTTGCTTTTGCTATTCACTATTCATTATTTTATATGTGATTTGTTCCCCTGAGTCATGACTCATATTTGTGCTCCTAGAGTTTGTTACTGTAGCTTTTATAAACAGGTGGGAAATTAGAGGTTTCCAGATGGTGTGCACAAAAACAAGAGTGAACCTTATTTACCTGAGTATTCATGTGATTATTACTGTCATGAACATCCCTGCAAACAAACAAAAATCACTCATGCAGATATTCACTGAAAACAAAAAGGGTCACAAATAACATAGCAGTGAATTGGAGGCTTTTATTTTAATGAATATACAAAAATACATTTTTGGCATATTTACTCAGCACTACATATTGCTCTCAGATAATAGTTGCATATTCATAACTTGTGACATAGTCTATCCCAGGGACCAGATTTACAAAGGTGTATAGGCTACTAAAGATGCAGATAGGTGCCTAGTAGGATTTTCAAAAGCAGCTAAATAGACTTCAGTGGGAATTAAGATGGTCTTGAAAATAGCACTAGGTGCTCATTGGAATTTTTAAGCACCTAAATAGTTTTGTAAATCTGACCCTAGATTTTTGTTTTTCATGGAAGTAGAGATATAGAGAATATAGCCAATGTGCTGCATTTCAGGTACAGGCAAACCGGCATGATCACTGAGAATGTATGTTCTGTTCATTATGGAAAATTTTTGTTTCAACAGCTTTTACCTGGGCATAGGTTGCTGCAGAGAGAATACAATAAAGCAGTTCAAAGAGGAAGTTTAAAAAGAAAGGAATAAAATGTAGGTGAATTGATTTGGAACTAGAATCTTGCATTTCTGGACTGGCTGACTGTTTTATGGGGCTGCAAATACCTCACTTATTAAAGGATACAGTAATTAAAAACATGAAATCTGATTGGTATCCTGGTTTGTTTTTTGTACACCAAACTTAGAGAGGTAAACTTATCATGTCATTGCATTGTCAGAGCGCCAATTGTTCTTGTCCATTTTTCTGACTCTGTACAATAAATGGCAGAAGGAGAAAACACTTGTAAGTCTGGCATTTTAATTGTAAACACAATCCCATAACAAGATTCTTGGTATCTTACCATGTATCCTTTACCATCTATTTCGTATTAACAATTAAGATTTAGCCACAGTAGGAATAGACTTTATATTGTGTTAGTATTAATAGGAATGTTTTTGTAAACTTTCTCAACAAAAATTGTGTAATGTGTTGACTAGAAAAATTGACTAGAGATTTTGAGAGGGTTTATCCCTTCCTCCCCCCCTTCCCAGTATACTATAGTTTTAGGCCCAAATAGAATGATGTTTTTCCTTTATAATCTTTTTGACCAGCTTTGATCCTTGACAGCTTTGATGAAGCTACTAATTAGTTTTGTGTTTCATCTGTGTTTAGGAAAGAGATTTATTATCAGTGGCACAAACGGGTGCTACCGTAATTAATCTGGCAGCAGTTTTTGTGGGAGGGAAGTGCTCTACGCTCGACTCTTGCGACTGTTTGAGAGCATTGGGGCACTCTGAGGGACTTGCAAGCCACCCACTAAAAATCTAAAGGAAAGAGTTCCAACAGACTACCTCATGAGTTACCCTTATGTCTGGAAAGAAAGCAAGGTCCATCCTTTCTTTCTGGTAGGAGGAAAGGGGGGAAAAAACAAAATGGAAAGTGTGAAAATGGGGTATTGTTGGCAGGCAAGCTACAGAGCAGATGAAACATTGTAACAAAATAAGATACAGAGTTTCCATTTTCAGATTTGGGCACAAATATCTGCTTAATATCACTGTAATAGCTACATAACCCAATACGAGTGATGTTTATCCCCTCTGAAGAACTATTTTTATTCTTGAATAGTTTGTTTTATGGGTAGGCCTCTATCTTCAGATCCCTAATTTTTATGTTTTGTGGCATATTCTCTTTTAATGGATAACAGGTCTGTTTCTTAAGAACATGATTTCAATAATATATGCATGCACTTGCATGTTCTAAAAAGCAGGTATGGTTGTCGTGTGCTCAACTTAAGTATGTGGCTGACTATTTGCATATGCAAAACACTTGAATTACCACCACTGTGAGTAAATTTACACGCAAATCATATTTAATGTGCAGTCTCAATCAAAGACTATAGATTCTGACCAAAATTGCTTGCTGTACTGATTTTAGAAGAATTAATTGCCTCCACATATCAATTTATATTTAGTGGTATGTGGTGTCCAGAACTATCCCTGAAGTTTGAATTGGCTCTGATAGTATTCTTGGCACCCTAGCCTAAAAATGCTAGGAGAGTTCTGCTGTACACTGTTAAACTGCTGTTATGATCCACCTCAGAGGTAGCTGCTTACCATGATGGGTGGTTACTTTATTTATAGGTTTTAACATTTATAAAGTGCTTTGTGAAAGGGAATATAGCTTTGTTCTATGAACAGAAGGTAGCTTTACTGATGGTTGCATAATAATTCAGGTACTTTGAGAGCCTTTCGAGTAAAAGTTTGTGTATATTGTTTTTGTTGTTGGCAGCTTTAACATTTGTAAAAGAGAGATGGTGGAGAAAGAAATGGAACTGTACTGTACTTTTCTTTGCATTATGCGTGAAAAAAACGCATATGCAAGCTGTATAAAATCTGTTAAATCAAGTCCTTGGCTCTTATCTCAACATATATTTCATTATTCCCATTTCCTATCTAATCATTGATTTACTTAACAGACTTCCTCCTTCTCCTCCTCCTCTTAATTTATATTATCATTTTCTAAGCTGATAAATGTGGTGTCAGAAATAGTTGCTCCTCATCAACTCCATCGAACCAGTACAGTTCTTACATGTAGCTTGTAATTGGCATCTTCAAAAACTAGATAGCAATGTATAATAATGGAGTGGGGAGGGGGGATGGAAGCACTTTATATTCTGACACATTGCTTCAGTTCAGTAGCTTTTGTCCTTTGGAGGGCACAGATAGAGCTAATAGTCTGAGTCCCAGAAAAATCAAGCATAAAATACCTTCACCAATTATCAAAAGGAGGAGAGGAGAGGTTCATGTCATTTGCTCGGGAAACTGAAGTTGTGAATATAAAAACTCTCTGTTACAGAATCTTTTATAGCCATCTGTGCCCTATCAAGAAGCTTAGTTATGTTTTCTGTTTAACAAATTTAGATTGCTGGTTAGAGCTATCCCTACGGTAGGGCAAACAGGGGCGAATGCCCCAGGCCCCAAACTTTGGGGGGTCCCACGCTTTGCACCAGTACTGGCTGGGTGGTGATCAGATGAAGCCCGCCTCCCAGCTGCACTCCAGGAGGTGGGAGGTGGGCAGCTGCTTCCAGGATCCTGGCTCTGTGTGGGGACCAGCCGGGAGGCGGGAGGCTGCAGCCTACCTCCCGGTTATGCACCAGGACTGGGCAGAAGGTGAGTGGCTGCCACCAGAGTCCCAGATCTCCTTCTCCTCCCACCCCCCTCGAAGGAATGGCCCTGTTGCTGGTAAACCTTTGGACTCCTAGTGCAAGACAGAAACCTTCCCTTAAAAAGTCCCCCAGAACATATAGGCTAATAACCGTACTTTCAACCAAGTCAAAGAATGAAATTATTAATGTATTGAAAGCTAGAAAATGAATCCAGAAGTGTTTATTTCCTGGTCTGTAGGTTGATGTGCTAACAAAATTAATTGGTGTTTTCCTTAAAAAGATATATGTACCTCCAGAGATGCCCAGCACAACTACAGAAAAGGGAATATAAATGTACCATAAACTCCAATCCTGATAATCAGTGTGTTCCTTACAATGCCACAATTAAATCCAGAAGACAGGCGAGAATACCACATATACAAATCAGTTGAGATAAGTGATATATTACAGACTTAGAGAAGTGTAATTGTCTTGTCAAAATCCCGCATTACCAGTCGGTTTGGGCTTAATGACTGGTTTTGAATTTCACTGAACTTCAAAGACTGGGAGATGTTTTCAAATCTGATAGGTAAAAATGAGAAATGATGTTAGAAGTTATTCTCAGCCAGATAGAAACACTGAGTTACTGTCTTATTATTGCAGTGTAATATATCACCAGGAGCAGATAAACAAACCCTCTTCTGATTAGTTTCCACCTCATTTATCTACTTTGCACAAATTAGCTATTGTCCTTGACATCTAGAGGTGAAACACTCAAAATTCTTTGTATTTGCAGATAAGTAACAGTAATATTTGGATTGGGTGTGTGCATACGCACATACACCATGCAGCCTCTTCTGTCCCCATACAAATATTTCAATTGGAGGAGGGAGAATACATACTCATTTAGGTCTAGGAGATCCTCTTTTACACAGCAATCCATTTCAACCACATCTGTCCAGAATAAATCAACGCTACATGCTAGTTTAGGATGGAGTGAAGAGAATATCCTATCCAATATAAACTGAAAACTGGAGTTTTCAGTAGAAAGAATATAATTACCTGAACTGGTGCTGTCTTTAGCTAAACCTATGTGGTTAATGACCCAGTTCAATAAAATGAACAAAAGAATTGTATTCTAGTCATTGGAACCTGAAGTTTACATCTCCTTCTGCTAAATAATTCCACTGGCACCATGTCAGAATCAATATTGATTCAGAGGGTAGATTGCCAGCTGCTTAATGCATTATCTTGTGTGTCCCTTCCCCCCCTCCAAATTTTGCTGGCCTTTCATCCAAGTCCTTATCTACTCCAGTCCTTGGTTATGATAACTCAACAACCTGGCATTCGAATTAAACTATTTAGAAATCATTAAATGATATAGGTCAGGTGTTTTGTCACTGGCATTCAGTACCAGGGATAAAAGATGGACAGGAAGAAAGAAGCTTGAGGAGGAGCAAGATGTCATGTATGGAGACAAAGAGCATAGAATGTGGCCTATTGTGTTGCAGCCAGAGAGATCAGAGGGAAAACACATTGGTACACCAATGTGGAAGAAGCTTGACCTATAGCTGCTGTGTTCCCAGAATCGGTACTCACTAATTAGAGGGTAAAGCTCTTTATCTAGCACATTTTTAAGAGCACTAAAATTCACTGCAATTTATGATGACAATTCTTTTATACATATTTTAAGTTAATGGAAAAGTTAATTTTCAGCAAAATTTTCTGAAAATTGTGATTACATAAATTTGCATGTTTATGTGAAAATTAGGTAGTTATTAGCTTGTTGCCTAAGGAATTTAAATGCACATTTGCCTGTGCTCATTTGCGTGCTGAAACAGTTTTGCACATGCACATTTAGTCACATTTTGGAAGCACATTAAAATTGGGTCCCAGATTTAAGTACCCTGAAAAGATTGTAAACAGAATTTAGCCATTGACCCTATACAGTGTGAAAACATAGATTATTTTGTATCAAACAGCATTTCTAAGCAAAAATGCATTCCTGAGAATGCATCTAAGTTTCATGTGAAAACCCAGTACGGAAGAATAAAGCTGTCACTTTGCCCTAGAGAGGAAATGGCAAGTGTGGTTTTCAATTAAATGTTGCCAGCATCAATCCAGTCAAAACTGCTCCTAACAGTGAGGTGACCTGTAGTGCTTGTGCTGTGCTTAGGAGAGTGGATTTCAATGTGATCAGATACCGAGACTAGTGCATGTCCATCAAAGACAGTCACTTTAACCAGTATGTGAATCAGTAGACTTGGAAAATTTATGATCTGTCCCTTTCGTTAGAACTTCAAGGTTATTATTTCGATAATAAAATTTAATGAACAGATTAAGATAAAATGAATATTATGCATCTTCTGTGAAACTTTAGAAAGATAGTTCCATTTTAAAGTATAATATGTATGTGAACAAGTACATGTCTACATTTTTGCATGTCTATGAATAAAAGTAATTGTACAAAAATTTTTAGTAGAAGCAGAGAATGAATAATCTCTAAAATATTACACCATTTTAATCTTTCTCCCATACTTCTTAAACCTCATTGAAACAAATTCATTAAGATGGAAGAGATTATTTTATCATAACTACATTGGTTGCACTTTACCATAGAGGTCCAGTGGCATGGTATGTGCTAAAATAACATAAAAGAACATGGGCAAGTGATGATTCATATCCCAGGTTATACAAATCTTACAGGATTTTTTTGAGGGGAACATTGGAGATGGGAAGTGACAAAGCAAATGTCTGCAAGAATATGTTCATATTGTCCTGGAACACTGAACATAACATGATTCTCTCTGTACCACGAGGATAGTAACCTCTATGGAAGTGAATATCCTGGCATATTGACTGTGGTGAAGCCAAGATCAGCATTTTCCTCATGTGACGACAAATCTTGATGCTCAGTGAAACAGGAGGAATGGGTTTTGATTTCAACGATTTTTGGTCAGCTGTAACAGTCACTTTCTCAGGCAAGGTCCAGGCATGGAAGGATGTTTTAGAGGTCAAGTTTAGATTGCTCGGTGTGTTTCCAGCTCAAAGAAATTAATCATTCCTTCTGTTTTCCTGAGTGCTGATGTAGGGTAGAAGTTTTATTACACAAAACAAAAGTATTGTCACAGGCTTCTCTTCTCCATTACTTGGTTGACTGGTGGATATAGTTTGAGAGAGAAACTTGAAGGAGTGCAAATTGAAACAGGAGTCTTTTAGGGGATGGAACCATCTGTCACCAACTCTAGGGAAGGCAGGTGCTGCTTTGTGCTGGCTCTGGCTGTATTAGAGTTTATAGAAAATCTGATCGAGCATTGTTATTTTGGATACCCATATGGTAAAATAACAAAGGATGGGTCCATTTAATTATTTGAGAAGTTGTCTACATTTATTTAAGAATGTGCTGTGATTGGAGGATTTCTAACTTTCCTCAGTTTAAAAATCTATTCCTCCTTTTGCCCTTGTTCTACTATAAGGTTCTCTCTTTATCCTTTTATCTTTTCAAAGTGCACAGTGCTGCTAGGCGAACACTTAGAAACTAAATGCATCTAAGTAAGCAACCTGATTTTTTTGAGAGAGAGAGAGAGAGAGAGAGAGAGAATCTGTAGTCCCTACAAAGTCATATTTGTATTTAGAAATGGGATTTTGCAGATGAAGAACAGGTACTGTAGTTAGCTCTGAGTGAGCAATTATTTTATGTGCAGTTTGTGGAGGGCAAATAATTTAAATTTCCAATTTTGGAAGCTCATTACTGAGACCATTAACTTGTTTATTTTGTACTTAATTGTCAGACAGCAAGTGTTTCTACAACTGTTAACCTCACCTTCTGCTGTCCCATTTCCTCCAACAATTTGTTAAACCCTCTTGTTATGCAGTCTTGTAAGTTCTCAGTGGTAGGAACTTTCTTCTAATGCAATGGGATCTTGATCTTCACTGGGACTTAAATGACTAATGTTAGGCATGCAACATTGAAAATTTATGCCAGAGTGGTTTTTTCTGTAAATCGAACTGTTGTGGAACACCTTAAAATAATACAAAGGGAGAGTGTGAGTGAGAGAACAGTAAAACTAAAGTCAGACCCTGACGTGTTTTGTACCTGACTCATTTCATCTAGCCCCCAAAGCTCCAAGATCTCTGAATAAATTGCTCTCATTTGGGACTTTATTTCATTTTTGGTACCACAGCCAGATTGCAATTTTCTCTAATAAATTCATTAATGTAAAGCATTTATTTGTTTGTGAAATGGTTAATTCTGTTGTTTGATCATAAACAGCTTTCTGTACATGTACAATATTTTATATTGAATCTACATTTGTTAGTCATAAAAGACACATGGCAAAATTTCTGTTCCAGCAGATAAAACTGTACAAAGTTTTAGTATATTTCACTATTCCAGTATGTGTGTGAAAACTGATCATTCTGCAAATGCACACTAACTTAATCCAGGGTCCTATTTTGCTATAGCTTCCAGAAACAGAATTATTTTAATAGCAAACATTTCTAACTCTACCCTCTGAATAAAATCATGAATTTCCTTCATGGACAAAAATTTACCATTTCTACAGAGAAGACATATTTCTGTAATGAAAATTGCCACATGTGCATGACAAAAATCCAAAATGATTGGTATTGGAAAATGGTCAGAATTGTTCATTCCACTCCATAATGATTAGAGAACTAGTCATCCTTAATACAGCTAGACTTAAGTGGCTGAATCCTGGATCCCGCAATGAGCTGGATGTTGGCAGAGACCAATAACTGCAGTCAGGCCCTGCGTGGATGCATGGGTCTGCCTACTCATTGTTCATCGTGGGATCAGTACTGTAGAGTGTAGACAGTCAATTCAATGAGAGGTTTATATGAGTGATAAAAATGCTTTTAGTCCTATTCCAAAGAGAAAATTAATATCCCATAGCTGAAGTTCAGGCTGTACAGTACATAATAAAATTCAAGAGGCTTTCAGTAATGATAAATTACTGAAAATACATTCAAATGTACTTACTGAACTATTAAAATAGGACTATGTTGGATATTCACTTAGGAAAATCTCATAATCTCTTTCTTGGCAGTACCAGGCTCTATGCACTGACCTATAAAGTTGCTCTCTGTCTTTTTCTTGGCAATGAGATTAATCATAAATGCAGGCATGAATTTTCCATACACTCAACTTCTCATTTCAACTCCATAAGGGCAGAGGAAAACAATGAGGCAGAATTTAAACAAGGGATTATCTCTTTTCCAGAATAAATCTGCATCTTGGTTGTAATTCAAGAGGTGCATAAAACCTTTTTTTCTTTTCCTTTTCTTTTTTTTCCTTTTTTTTTTTTTTTGTAATGTAAACTGAGCACAATTCATTGCTACATGTGAAATAAATGGGAATTTTGTCACTGATGTCAGCTGTGCCTTTGATGCAGTTATATATGTGAAAGGTGATTGTCATGTATGTGGATTTCCTTAAATTTCTAAAAAGTTGCAGCTAGAGCTGGTCATAGTTTACATTTTCTGATGAAAGAGTTTCCAATGGAATTCTGCCTGGCAAGCCACTGGGGAGATTTCAGAAATCCTGAGTTTTTTGGCCAGGTCTAGTGGCAGTCACAACAAACATTCATTTTCTATTCCTACCCTTAAAATACTTATTACCTCTTTAAATTAGATTAAAATAATACCAATGCAGAGTTTAATACTTTTTAAAATCTGATCAGTTTGAGAGACTATGTTGGGTTGCTCTTTACTGATGTATATACATCTAATTTGTTAAGTAGAAGAATGAAATGAAACAGAACAAGCCACACACAAAAACAAAACAGCCCACAACAACAAAATTGTTCAGTACATTTACTGTGATGTCTATCTGGAAGGCAAATCAGCTTTTAAAGCCAGGATCTTTTCCAGGCTTCCAAATAACAAACCTTATTCCACCACTTGTGGATCCAAAATGAAGAGCCATTGCTTTCTTTAAAGACCCTCCACTTCTACACTGAGGTTTGGTGTGGTGTTTCCCTTCCGCCACACCCCATCACCATAAATATACCTCACTGAATTTTCAAACAGAAATGAAATGTCTGTGAATGTCTTTATTCATGTCCAAGTTTAAGCGGCACCATGCTTACCATAGTCAACTCAGCTGTATTTAATAGAAAACTCAAAATGCTGATTGATTATAACTTTTAAAAAATAGATTTTTTTAAGAATGAAAGCTGAGTATAACTTCCCAATGGCTAAATCTTCCTTTCAGAGAACCTTTTGGGCTTTGCTCCTGAAAATTGAAGAACTTTTATGGATAAATAAAATAATTTTGTCCTAAATTGACTTGTCTACTACGAGAATTGCAAGCCCCAGAAATTGCTTAAGGCATACCAAAAACTACTGCAAATGACCTGTTAATCACTGTACCATATGAAGAAATTGAAAGCATGTAACAGTTCATAGTCTAATTCAGAGAAGAACCAAAAGGCACTACAGCTGAAGATAAAGACCTGATTTCCCTCCACATATAGTCATTTCTAACAAACCCATACACGCTCGCAATAGTCATAAAAAAAAGCAATAATTTAATCAGATTTTTAGAGAAGCAACATGTGCAAGGAAAGCCATCATGCTGGCTATTTTTTCAGATCAAGATAATTCATACTCTGTTATTTTGCAAAAAGAAACATCCTCTGTCAAATGGACAGGTTTTCTTTCTTTCCTTCTTCCTTTTTTTTCTTGAATCCTTGAAATTCGTTTTCTCTGAAAGAAATACTTAAAATACAAATGGGTGATATGATTTTTTTTTAAAAGATTAATCCTGAAAATATTTCTTTAGGTAGCAGTAATTTTTATCCCATTTTACTGTTATGCTTGGTGTAAATCGATACAAGATTCAAAACATTACAGGAGTGAGAACAGTCAGGTCTTTTAAGTACGTCAGAATGATCACTTCTGTCTTTTTCCTATAACACGTGATCTTTTTTTCAAGAATATCTTTCTCAGAGAACACTGACCTACCCTGTTCATGCTGGCTGTCTAGTTTAGGGCTGCTTCACCTCAGACTTCTTATATGTCTTTTGGCAAGTCGCTTAGTTTCTCTGTACAGATGGAGAGCTGAGGCACAGTGGGAAAGAGTGCTTTTCTATCTCAAAGGATGTTGAGGATGAACACATGAAAGATGGTGGGGTGCTCAATAATTGGGGGCCATATAAATACCTGAGATAGATATGGTTTTCTCTGTCTTATCATTGTCATGATAAGATAAGATAACCATAAGATATGGTTTTCTCTGTCTTATCATTGTCATATATAGGCTGTACCCTATATATGAAGGATGTTACATAAACTTGCTTTGGCCCTCACAGCTCTCCTGTCCCTCATAGTTAGTGTATATAGTGTAAGCTCATAGCATGGTACATGATGGAACAGAGGTGGAGTGCATTGCCATCTAACCAAGTAATTGACATTAAGTATAAATTGCTTTGTGGCTTGTTTGCCCCTTGCAGCTTTCCTTCAGTAATTGAGTGCCCCGTTTGCCTTATTCCTGTGTGTGGAGAATTACTTGCATGAGTAGTCCCCCTGCAGTCAGACTATGCATATATGCATATAAATTATTCATGTGAGTGAAGCTTCCCAGAGTGGGCTTCAGTGGCTTATGGCTGTGTTTTTGGAAATGTTCAGTTCCTGAGAGTGCTCTTCTTTACTGTCCCATAGAAACCTTCCTCACCTGAGATGGATTTGACTGCTGACCCACTAGCAGACTACCCAGTACCCTGCAAGACTGAAAAAAGCCTTTCCCACAGTTCAGCTTTCTTGTCGTGTTTGTGTTTCATTTGAAAGCCCCAGGGCCACATAAGAGGCAAGTGTTAGATGACCTTTCATAAAGCATTTCATTCTCCTGTGCCATGCAAATAAGCTTCATTTTTCTTGATGTGAGAAAAAGTAGACTGACCCTTTAGCTGTCAGCTTGCTCTCAGACCCAGAGAAAGGAATAGCAAAAGACTAGGCAGCAGTTACCCCTAGAGAGCATCAAAATGAACTGTAAATAAAGGCAGAGCTGAAAATTACAGCAAGCTCTCTCTCAGCGTCTCATTCGAGGTGTCCATTTGGGTGTGCTCAATAGAAGATTCCTCAGAAATAAAAGCAATTGATATGTTAACAAACATGTTTTATTATAAGAGTCTGTTCTCAGGAGATTCTTTTAATTTCTTCAGGAGGTGAAAGAAATATGGGAATCACTGGAGAGGCTTTCCATGAAGGAATTCGGATCAGTAAAGTGAAACAGGTTCTGAGCTATCTGAAGCTACAGGCTGGCAAGTATCCCATATGTATTTATTGCTAGATAAGTGAATAAACCTTTCAAAGCCAGAACATTTATTACCTGTCTATCAGGAAAACAAAAACCTGTTGGGCTGTTGGAAAGTGTCTTTTACATCCAAGTGTCCCACAGGTGTCCCACAGCATGGTATTCTCATCTTACTGGTACCCCTAGGAATAGCCAATTTGAGTTCTAAGATCACTATAGAAGATCCTGGGGCAAGGGTGAACTTCGAGTGACTCGAATAGAGAAACGTGCCAAACGAGCTTGGAGCCTCAGTGACAAGCTCGAAAGGGAGCTTTGTCCATACTCGCAGGCAGAGGAAAGCTACAGAAGTGATACCCCTGCAAGTTAATAGGAGGAAATTGCAGAGGGAAGAAAACAGACCTCGAATATAAATGTGAAGTTATTCCTCAGTGTTCCCCTTTCCTCCTGAAATGTCACTTGCTATCCTCTGTAATAAAGGAAAAGGGGCTGGAAGGTGAGAGATACTTGCTGCAGTAAAAAACTGGTAAGATTACCCATAATTGGGCAGAGAAATGATGCTGGATGTGAGTGGTCAACTTTTTTATCATGTATCTTTCCAGAGTGTATTTGGAACAGCAAGATTGACAGTTGGGAGAGCTGCCCTCTGTGTATGTCTCATTGTTGGCTTGGAGTGGTCAGACTAGTGTAAATGAGTAGAAATGAAAGTAGTCTAAAGCTAATCTCCCACTTGTGGTGAGAAATTTCCCTTGAGTTCCCTTCTCCAGCCCATCATGGAGTACTAGAAGGTCATGTGACATTCATTACCAACAGTTCCATGATGGCAGGGGCACATGAAGATATGTGGTGCATGCAGTTCTAATTTTGTACTTAGTGTGCCTAGCGGAGAGAGAGAAAGGGAAGGAAACCATGAAAATTGAATTCCATCTTAAATCTGGAATGTGGTGCAGAATGCAATGTGTTGCATACTGGGTACTTGTGAGAACTTGCAAATCATGCCCAGGACCTGTTGGTTTACAGGTTCAGTTTAAATTCTTGGTTGTGACTTCAAGGTCTTCAAGGTGCCTATCTGAAAGACCTCCTCTCTCCCTGTACCAGACTGCTGCCACTGTGCTACATAGAGGGACTTGAGCTGGACCTTTCTCCTTAAGGAACTGGTACTTGCTTTTGGTGTGTCCTCCATGATAGACCTTTAGTCTTAAATTGCTTCTTATCATTGTCCAAAAAGGCCTGAATTTATTGACATTTAGAGCTAGGTCTTTAGGGGAGGGCTGAGGATATGGCGTGGGTGGGACAAGGGAAGCATTTTGCTACTTTACATTACTGGCTAGTGTAATTAACCTGAAGAGCCGAACGTCATTCTGCTTCCGGCTGGTTATTTCTATGTACATTGTGATTCTAATTTATCAGGGCATGTGGAATAAAATGGGATGGTATCTCTGTGTTTAGATTTACACAAACTAGTATATAGATATAATTAACAGAGCCAGTGATTAAAACACAGCCACTCTCTTCTCCGTTGGGAAGTAGATGTGTGTGCTGGCATAATTGGGAACAGAATGGCACCACCTGCTGTATATTTATTAGTTCTTGTTAGCTTGAAACAGCTCTTGCTTTGTTCTCTTATCCCTGTGGAAGGAATGGAGAATGCACAGATGAGCAAATGGAGGATGAAAAAAGAAAATGAGGTCTTTGATGCTCACTGTGACGGTTTCCTGCAAACACCAATGAAATAAATTGAGTCACAGATGGCAATGGCTTGGCTTGTTGATGGCACTTGAGCAATAGGTGTAGCATCTGAAAACTGGTTTATAATTAGAACATTTGGTTCAATGTACCTGAGCTGAAGTTGGTGCTCTTCTCCTGAATCTCCTCGCTTTGGTTTTGTTGAATCCCAACTTTAACATTTTGAATGTAGTTTGTATTTAACATTGGGCAAATGTTTGTAGCCTGGCAACTGCCTGAGTGTTGTATGTATTATAGACAGTGAGCTGGGTCCTGTGGTGCAGCTGAGCTCCACTCTGGATAGCATCAGAAGAGGTTGATCTATTCCACCAGTGTGGCTCTTTGAATCTGGGGCTGAAAGGAGGCCATTTTGGAGATATGTGGCACTCTGACTTCATTCTTCTTCTTCAGCCAGACCCAGTGCCTGCCATATAACATCGCTGGTATATGAAGTGTCAGTTCTAGGACACCTAGGGTATGTCTACACTGTGCACTAAGCCCAGGCTTTGACTCAGGTTTGACCCCAACATCCCCTTCCATCCACCACATATCAGCCTGACTTATGTCAGCAAGCATGCAGGACCTGGGTCCTTGTACCCTTGTAGAGGAGTGGATCAGAGCCCAAGTCCTGCTATGACTCTGGCCCAAGCCTTGTCATGTTATAGTGTGTATGCAGGTCAAGCAGCGGGCCTGAGTCAAGATCTGCATAGGGCAGTATGGACATGTTATCATGCCTATGAAACCTCAGGTGCAGCAATAGTAATTGTTACAATGCAGTGTGCAAGCATGAACTTGGAAATATTAAGTCCACAAAGATGGTACTTGTGGTTTATAATGTACTGCAGACATACCCCTAGAGATTTTCTCTAAACTGGCTAAAGCCTCAAGAGGTTGGTCATGTTACCCTTTGCTCTGGTTCTCTGGCTCAAATGGGCTACAGAAGAATGAAGCATCTGGCTCAAAAGTTATTTATCTCTATCTAGGCTGTCTGTGTCTAGTCTATTTCTATACATACTAATATTGCTTGGTGCCTACTGAAAAAGAGATTTTGATGCTAATTGTACACAAAGATTTGAGATTGTATAAGTAAATAATGTACAGCTTCCACATAAAAAGTACAAAATGTTTTTAGTTTGGATAAGCATCCAGCAGTTCAGATGCATATTTGAATTTCTCTGACCATCTTTGGTCTGGAAATTTAGCAAAACATTGTGTAAGTATAAACACTGTAGTACAATTTCTGGTACTTCAAGGTTCTAACCAGATGGGAAATGCCATAAGAACAGCTGTGTTCATGTTCTATCAGTATGGTTCTTCCGCTTTCCAAAAACAGGAAATGTCTAGGTATATGAATATGGAAAATTAGTGAACATTTCCCAACTTTACAAAAAGATGGATTTAGGTGTGGTTATATCTTTTTTGTGGGGGGGAGAGGAGGGAGGAGGAAGAGAGGGAAGATTTTGAATGGGGTGTTATACTTTGTACCCCCTGCATAGCCACCTCCTCAAAAAAGTTAGGTGGGAGTTATAGGAAAGGAGGCCTTTGGGGGGAAAGGGAGAGAGAAAATCATCAGGCCCATCTTGATTTCAAGTATATTATCCATAGACCTGTTGTTTTCTTTTGTTCTCTCTTTGAAAAAAAATTCAATCCCATTTTAGAGTAATTGTGTATAATGCTGTTAAAGGCCCTTGTCCAGCAAAGCACTTAAGTATGTGAATAACTTTAAGCTTCCAAATAACTAGTCACATACTTAAAGTGACACATTTACTTAAGTGCTTTGCTGGATTGGGGCCAAAGTGGAAAACTTTATTTCACTAACTTCACTAGCAGAAGCAGAAAACTCTGGGAAAGATTTCAAACTCTCTTTGGAAACTATCACAAATATACTTAAGTAAACCTCTTCATATTTCTGATGAAAAGATCCCTTTTGTAATTCAGGGGAATGGAGCAAATTTTAAATTCAGTTAATGGGAGTGCTTGTGGCCAGAGCTATAAACTGCCTGCTGCAATCCGAAGTGAAGAAGAGCCAGTAATATGGCATCAGGTTAATTACTCAGTGACTGCAAAATAAAACTGATATGAACAGCCTGATGTGAAAGATATGGTGGAAGAGGGGGAACCCTGCTGTCCAGGAGCGATAGCCAGGAGATAAACCAGCCTCTTTTCTCACTCTAAACTTCTGGCATTCCTTCTGGCTTTGGCTCTGAATCCTGCTCAGGTGTCAGTCTCTTCTCAACCTCATTAGTAGGTGTCTGATAAACTTGAAGCTACACCAGAAAATCCCCTCTGGCTACTGGAAGAGAAAAAAGAACATTCTCGAGTGCACCACACTGATTTAGAGTAAGGGATCACAAGTGTCAATTTAATCATCCTCCTAAGAGCTTTGACTGCTAGGATGGCTATATATGTGTATGGTCTCTGCTATTCTATCCTCTCGTCTCTCTTGGGGAGGATGGTGTCTTGCCCAATAAATAAGTCCAGTTCCTTCCTCTGGTGTATTAAAGAACTTTCCTGAGCAGCAGCGGAGTGAAATTGACCTGCTGAAACTTGTCAGCTTCACAATTCCCTGTCTGGGATCTCAACAGCAGCATTAAAATGGTCAGGACTCGAAAGGCTTTTCAGCTTGGCAAAGCTATGGGCAGCGACAGACACATTGGAGTTGTCTGTTGGCGCACTTAGTAATTCAGCACTGTATTGATTTAGACTTGGTTCACATTTAAGTTGTCTTCCGAAACAAAAGGGCTAGAAAGCTTGTTAAATTTAAGTTCAGATTCTGTGGAGATTGATGCCTCTCGCTTGGGAAAGATTCTAATTAACCATGGGAAAGTGGATTTTCAAGCCTCCTTGCACAGTTTTAGCTGCCATAAAAAATTAAGTGGAAACAATTAAGTTTTGTATTTCTTTCTCCACTGTTGTAATTTGCAAGTGATCCCTGCTGATTTCCCTCCATATATTTGAATAGATGTGTTCTTCCGCCCCCTGCAATGGTGGCAGATCAGGTGCCAGCTCCTGCCAAGGTCCATATGTCTCAACTGGACACTGACAGATAAACAGCTGAAGTGAGTCTGGCTCACTTGTGGGTTAATATTGATAAAATAGATATTAGAATTTATAAGCAAGATGAGTGTTTCGACTCTGTGGAATGCTTGTGAGTTGCTGCATGCATTAATCTTGCTTGTAATACCCATGTTTCATAGTGTCAGGTATATTGGAGAGGTTGTATTTGAGCCTCTGTGACTGTATGAATCGCCATACAGGAGAGGACATTAATTAAAAGGGCTTGTCTGCACTCATGGTTATGCTGGCAAAACTTTCTCACTCCAGGGGTAGGAAAAAAACCACACTTCTGAGCAACATAAACTTTCCCGGCATAAACGCGAGTGTAACCACATTATGTCAGCAGGAGAGAACTCTCTCGCCAACATAACAAAACCACCTAAATGAGGGGTGGCCATTATGTCGGTGGAGAGCACCTCCTGCCAACATAGCGCTGTCCACACTCCTACTTATGCCAGCCAAACTTCTATCGCTCAGGGGTTTGTTTTTATTTCATACCCCAGAAGCTACAACAAAGTTTTGCCAGCATAACCATGATTGTAGACACCTCCTTAGTGTGAAGAGCTGCTCTTCCACAGAAATTGTTACACCCCTTCTAATAGAAAAGACCCATTGATATCGGATGGTCTATGGTTGGATCCTTACCACTCCCTACATCTAGATTGAGAAGCTATCAATTGAAGGACTAAATACTCATTTTCGTTTTGCTCTCCTCCCCGTGAAGGTTGGAGGAGTTCACTTTCATGATTCATCAGCTGAGTTTACAGCTCAAAGCACCTGGTAGGAGTGGGGGAAAATACTCAAACAAAAGGAAATAAGGATCTTGCTGCTGCTTGGACCCAGGGTGGGGCAAAGTGTTTCCAGGCCTAAGGAGATCTCCAGGTGCTTAGCCTAGATTAGCCCTAAAGGACATAGAGAGCTTGCTGATGATAGAGGCGCTTGTTACCTTTTGAAAGTGAAGACTGTAACTCATTTGTCTGTTTGCTTGCTTTAATCTTGAAAATGAACTCTAATTTCCTTTTCTACTTATTAAATCTTCACATAGTTTATTATAGGATTGGCTACAAACTGTGCTTAATTTGTGCCAGGCTTTGCCAGGGCTGAGCCCTCGCACCTCTAGGCTTGGCAGCTTGTAGCCCTTGCACCTCTGCTGCATCAGTTATGAATGTCAAACCATTGCTTGAGTCCCGGCACCTTTTTCATTACAAATTAAGTACTGGCTACAAACATTGTCTTTGGTTTGAGACCTAAAGCACAATTACTTTGGGGTAAGTGATTGATTGGTCCTTTGGGATTAGGAGTAACTTGAATATTTCTGTGATCATTGGTGCAAAGGGGCCATCTATCTCAGATATGCTCGCCTGGGTGGCAAGACAGATAGGAGTACTCACGGACTGCAGGTGATTTCATGTTAAGGCTATTAACTTGAAGTTAAGTTTGAACTTGGTGCAGTTAGTTGGTCAAATCTAATTTTAGAACTTGTAACCAATGTGGGGCTTGTTCCCTATTTTTTAACAGTCTGCCCTGAGGTTGGTACTCGTGCTCTTACATCACCATGGAAACATCACAATCGCACACTAGAAATATCTGCACTGCTAACAGAAATAGAATATTGATGCAGCATAAATTATAGCAAATAGACAGTTTTCACAACTGAATTGTTGATTATCTCTTTTCAGGCATTTCTAGTTTAGTACTTTATGGATACAAAATGACTTTTGTGTTTGAATATTAGTTTTCTCTTTCTGAAAACCTGTTCTTAATTCCATCAACAGTATTCTTTTCCTGCAGCCCTTTTCATTAGGGTGTATTATGTGTAGGAGGATTAAAATACATGCCTTTAATTTTTGTGTTGATGTTAAATATAGCTACCAATGCAGTGAGACAGACATTTTGAGTCTGTCCAGTTGTTGTGTTTCTCTCTAAAAAGTTGCTCCTTGTTCTTTGCATCACAGAAACTGTACACTTGCAATTTTAATCACTCCAACACAAAATTCATTGGATCTTGCTGGGCAGAGCACATAGTCACAGTCTAATAAATCTGTTTCTCTTGTGCAGATTGAGACTATGGGAACCTCTAGAGATTATACACAAATGATAGCCATGGCTGCAGTGTCTGTGTATTTGCATGGAGTCAGACATACAGTAAGGAATGTTGATATTATTCAGACTTCTAATTCAGCATTTTGCAGCTTGCACCTGAACTAAAAGGAATAATGTATGGCTTTATGCAATAAATGATGCTTAATATTTTTTCTTTGTTTAGTTTGAAAGGAAAATAAGAAGCCACAAAAAGGCCCCATTTCTTTTATTAAAAAGAGTTAGAAGTACAATCATCTCACCTGGTAACATGTGCCTTTAACTGATATGAGAGAGAGCTCTGTATAAGCTCAAAAGCTTCTCTCTCACCAATAGAAGTTGGTCCAAAAGAAGATATGACATCACCTGTTGTGTCTCTCTAATATCCTGGGACTGACACGGCTGCATTCAGCAATGTAAGATACCAAATTTCATTGATACTGACAGTTAGGGCTGGCTGAAAAACAACAGATCCAGTTATGCAAAATAGTAGGTTTCACAGCTTGTTTTCATTCCAATACAGGAAGAAAACAAGACTCTTCAGAAGTTTGCATGAAAGGGTGAGTGGGAAAAGAGCGGGGTGGGAGGAGAATGTATAGCCTAGTAGTTAGGGATGTGGGAGAGCTAGGTTCAAGTCACTATTCTAAATCAGGAGGGCTCTCATTACAATACATTATGTAGCTTCTGTGATTTTCAGAATAAATTTAATTTTTTCCCATTAGCACGTCACAATAATATATTTGATAAAAACAGCAAAAGATAACTTTTAATTTTTAACAAAGCTCACCCCTCTCTGGCTATTACTGCGCCATGACTAGACCTGTTTAAATTAAACAAACAACTTTACTGAGCTTCCCTTCCTTTTAGGTGTCTGGATACCATGGTTATGGGCGCTATATTAAGAACAGCCCCTTCTATCAGTGTTTTTAGAGGTGCTACAGCTTCTTAATGAAACAGTAGTATGATTTTTTTTTTAAAGGGGGGAAACATATTTTCCTTTAATCCTATTCCCAGAAATGGGTGGTAGCTGAAACTGCCCCCCAAAAAATTGGGGGAAGCAGACATACAGCTGGAATATTCCAGCCTGAATGATTAAAATTTGGGAAAGTTATAAGATACTATTGAAAACAAGGTCTTAAAATGGAAAATGTTAAGCATGCTTAACTGTAAGTGGCACTATCTCTGCTGCTTATAATTAGGCAAATTCCTGTCCCTCATCCCTCCTGACTCTCCTCTCCAGTCTCCACCTATTCCCATCCTTTTCCCTCCCTCCTGCCCAACACCCTGCTGGCGATGTCATCTCTTCTGGTTTTCTTATTGTCTTAATTCTCTGATCCTGAAACAGGATCTGATCAGACAATCTTACACCTTTACAGTGTCCTATTGACTTGGGACTCCTTATGGGCATAGAGATCTAACCCACTTGGATTTAATTGCAGCATCAGGCTTTAGACTGTAAACTCCTGACAGCAGGTAAATCTATTTACATTGTGAATGCCATGAATGTTCATGGTGTTGCAAAAGCACTAATGAACCTACTGAAATCAGGATAGAAGTCAACAAAGAATACTGTCCACAATAAAGGAAGTTTAAATATCATATTCTAAACATATGGAAAAAGTTTAAATTCATGTAGGAAAGTATAACAAACCCCCAGAAAAACTGGGGAGATTTTAGTCTTGGTCTTCATACGGAAAACCACCAACACAGCAATGATTATCAGAATAGCTGAACAGGAGAAAAGGGACACCATTACTCATGGCACTGCTGGCAAGGAAGTTGCAGAGTGAAAGCATTTCAGGCATCTAAACAGGGGTCAGTGGCTCAAAAGTTATTCTCTACTAGGTGCTATATCCTACCCTTCCTTTTAGGAAGTCTGGATACCATGGTGAGGGGCCACTATGCTGTTAAGAAGGATAAAAGTCTTGGGGCAAGAGAGCATCAAGCTGGAGCAGAGGGAAACAATGCCATAACAGGGACTGACTTTCCAGATGAACATGATATCCGCTGTCATTAAGAATACCTCCTTGGGGCAAGGGACTCTGGTTATTAATGCGGGGATTCAGTTATTAAAAATATAGATAATTGGGTTTGTGTTGACCAGGCGAACTACATGGTAAATTGCCTGTGAGGGCAAAGGTAGCAGGTTTCACAAGACATTTAGATGGCCTTAGCAGAGGAGCTGGTTACTGTTGTACATGTAGGTACTAATGGCATAGGGAAATATATAAGAAAGGTCCTGAAAGCCAAATTTAAACTTCTAGGTAAGCAATTAAAGCCCAGGACTTCCATGATAACATTCTCTGAAATACTTCCAGTTCCATGTGCAGGGCCATTAAGACAGGCACAACTGCAAGGTCTTAATGTATGGGTGAGACACAGAGAGGAAGATTTATTAGGAAATAGGGAACCTTTTTGGTGAAAGATTGGACTCTACAGAAAGGATGTGCCCCATCTAGACCAAAATAGAACCAGACTGCTGGCACACAAAATTAAAAAGGTTGTAGAGGATTTTTTAAATTAAGGGTTGGGGGAAAACAGGTGTTGAAGAGCAGTTTGCGCTGAGGCATCTGATAGGGATGAATTTATTAAAGAGGGAACACTATATCCTTGGTAAAATACACGTAGAAACTAGAGAGGAACAGTGAAACCCAGTGGAGTCCCATAATGTCATTAAATTTAACATTATTGTAAAATGATAAAACCAAAGACCCCACCACAGTTCGATTTAACTTTAAAAAGGGAAACGGCACAAAAATGGAGATGCTTGTTAGATGGAAATTGAAAAGCTTTCACGAGGGTTAAATACTTGCCAACAGCATGCAGACTACTTAAAAACATGATAAGGCTCAAACTAAATGTATACCGCAAATCAGAAAATACAAAAGAGGACCAAAAGAATGCCACACTGGCTAAACAACAGTGTAATGGAGGCTGTTAGAGGTGACAAAGCATTCTTGAAAATTTGGAAGTCAAAACCTAGCAAGGATAATGGGAAGGAATGTGAACTGTGGCAGGTCACGTGATAAAGCAGGGCAGGAAAGAATGTGAAGAGCAACTAGACACAAAAACTAACAGTAATATTTAAAATATACCAGAAGCGGGGAGCTTGCCAAACAGACAGTGAAGCTACTAGATGACATGGGTGCTAAAACAGCACTCAAGGAAATCATGGCCATTGCAAAGAAGATAAATGATTTTTCTGCATAGATCTTCACTGGAGAGGATGTGGGAGAGAGACCCACATCAAAGCTATTCTTTTGGGAGTGACAAATCTGAAGTACTGTCCCACACCGATGTATCAATAGAAGAGATTTTTAGAACAAACTGATAAACTACACTGTAATAAGTCACCAGAACAAGATGGGATTCACACAAGAGTTCTGAATGAACTCAAATATGAAACTGGAGAACAACTAACTGTGGTATACAAACCTATCACTGTACCAGATGGCTGGAAGGTGTAACACTAATTATAAATGCGGGCACCAGAGGTGATCCTTGCAATTACAGGCTGGTGAGTCTAACTTCAGGGCAAATTGGTACAAATTAATGTAAAGAACAGAATGATCAGCCACACAGATAAACATATATTAGGGAACAGTCAACACAGATTTGTAAAGAGACCTCTTGTCTCACCAATCAGACTTCTCTGGGGATGTCAGCAAGCATATGAATAAGAGCGATCCAGTGGATAGAGTGTACTTGAATTTTGAGAGAGGACCCTCACCAAACACTCTCAAGAGTAATTTGCTATGGAATAAGAGAGAAGATTCTTTCATGACTCAATAACTGGTTAAAAGATAGGAAACAAAGGGTAATAATAAATAGTAATTTTCACAATAGGAAGAAAGAGAGAGACAGCAGGGTCCCCCAGATATCTGCAGTGGACCCTGTGCTGTTCAACATATTAATTAATCTGGAAAAAGGAATGAAGCGGCAAAATTTGCTGATGATACAGAATTACTCAAGATAATTAAGTCCAAAGTAGACTGAAGAATTACAGGGGCTCTCATAAAACTGGAGAGATGACTGGGCAACAAAATGGCAGATGAAATAAAATGTTTAAGTGCAAAGTAATGCACTTTGGAAAAAAGCAATCCCAACTATACGTGTATAATGATGGATTCTAAATTATATGTTATCACTCAAGAAAGGTCTTGGAGTCATCATGAATACTTCACTGAAAACTTCAGTTCAATGTGTAGCAGCAGTCAAAAAGCTTATCAGAAAAGGGAGGGAAAATAAGAGAGAAAATATCATAATGCTAGTATATGAATCCAAGGTATCCAATTCTGGTTGCCCTATCTCAAAAATAATATACTAGAACTGGAAACGGTTCAGAAAAGGACAACAAAGATCAACGGCTTCCATACAAGGAGTGATTAAAAAGATTAGAGCTGCTGAGTTTAGAAAAGAGATGATTAAGGGAGGGGTATGACAGAGGTCTATAAAATCATGAATGGTGTGGAAAAAGTGAACAGAGAAGTGTTCTTTACCCTCTCCCACAATACAAAAACCAGGGGTCACCTGATGGAATTAATAGGCAGCAAGCCTACTACAAGCAAGAGGAAATACTTTTACACACAGCTAACATGTGGAACTCATTGTCATGGGATGTTGTGATGGTCAGAAGTATAAGTGGGTTCAAAAAGGAACTATATAAGTTAACTATAACTATATAGGTCCATCAGTGGCTATTAGCCCAGATAGTCTGGGCTGTAACCTCATGCTTGGAGTGACAGTAAATCTCTGACTGTTAGAAGCTGGAAGAGAAAGATGGAGAGATCCACCCAAAATTGCTCTGTCTATTCAATCACCCTGAAGCTGTGGTGCTGGCTACTGTCAGAAGCAGGATACTGGGCTAGATGGACCATTGGTCTGTCCAGTATGACAATTTATATGTTCTTATAAGGTGAGAATTTTTCTTTAGGTTGGCATGTTAGCCCCTTCTGAATTAAATAAGTTGAATTCCATGACACACTCTGGATGTGGTGTCTCAGATGAGGTTGTCTCAGAAACAGAGACATTTAAAGTTCCTGCAGCTGTTTCTGTAAGAAAAGGGTGCTATTCTAATGTCTCAAAACTTCCACTCCTCTCCTGCCACTGTTTTGTACACAGTCAGGCTGCTGCCCTCCATCTTAGGAGTGACTGTATTTCGCTGGTGGTCTGCTGTGCTCTGGGTATACAATTTATGAAGAATTTGGATCCTTCAGGATGTTAGGTGTTATGAATGTAAAATTATTATCATCATAACCCTGCTTTTAATAGCAATGTTACGCTCAGAAATGCAGCTGTGCTATTGTGAATGTTTCCTTTGCACATGGAGGTAACAGTAGATAATACATGCTTCTGACAATTATGTTGGCCTTCTAGAAAATAAAGACCCATTAGACCAGAGGTCGGGAACCTTTTTGGCTGAGAGAGCCATGAACGCCACATATTTTAAAATGTAATTCCGTGAGAGCCATACAATATGTTTAAAACTAAATACAAGTAAATGTGTGCATTTTATGTAAGACCAACACTTTTAAAGTACAATAAGTGTCTGAATTCTTTTTAATAACGTTGTTATGCTGTTGCTAACCAATGATGAATAAAGTACTTCTTATCATTAATGTGACTTCTGGTGCTGCATGGTTTTGCTGATGGCTTTGTAGTCTGGTTGATACGTGGTGAGGTTAAGCTTCATGCAGGCGTTGAGACTTCCATCCATTAAACGTGATCGTAGGTTGGTCTTAATGTTCTTTAGATGTGAGAAAGACTGCTCACATGCATACGTAGAGCCAAACATTGTCAGTACAGCAATACTCACGCTGCAGTGTGTGGTATGTGTCGGGAAGCGCGTTCCAAGTTTTGACAATCAGCTGGTCCGCAGGTTGAAGTTTTTTCATTTCTCCCCACTTGTGTTTGCTCGCCAACTCTGCTTGCTGTCGTGCAAGTCTTTCCAAATCTTCATTCAGTGACTTGAACTTATTCACCCACATGTCTGAGGCCTTCAGGTCAGCAGCTTGTAGCTCAAAATCTCTGACGGAGACACCGGGGATGTAACTCAGGTCGGCGCTGTCCACTGCACACTCGTGTGGATGGGTGATGAACTTAAAAAGACGAGTGCGCTCACGAAATTCTCCAAAGCGCGCTTTGAATGACTGCATGAGATTAGATGTGAAGCCCGCTAGCTGCTGAAGATCAAGATGTTGAGCAGGGTCACTTTCTGTGCATGCATCTTTAAACTCTCCTAGTTTTTCAAAGTGTAGTAAACGACCTCTTTCAATGTCGGCGATGAAGAGTTCTAGCTTGTTTTCAAATGCAAACACTGCTTGTTGAAGGGATAAGACTGTATTTCCAACGCCTTGCATTTTCACATTGAGCTGGTTCAGATGTTCAGTCATGTCCACGAGATAGTAGAACTTCAGGAGCCACTCAGTGTTAGCTAACTCAAGATGCTCAACGTTTTTCATTTCAAGAAAAGTCCGGATTTCGCTCAGACAAGCCGCGAAACGGCTGAGCACCTTCCCTCTTGACAACCAACGCACATTACAGAAGCAGACCAGGATAATTATTCCCAACTTCATCCAGCAGTGTTTTAAACTGGCGATCATTTAAAGCTCGGGCAACAATAAAGTTGACCACCCGAATGACCAGCGACATCACCTCACCAAGCTGCTCGCCACACATCTGAGCACAAAGCGCCTCCTGATGTAGGATGCAGTGAAAACTTAGGATGGGTCTCTTTTCATGTTCATGAAGAAGCACTATGAATCCTCTGTTTTTTCCCCACCATGCACGGAGCACCATCTGTACACACCGAAATAAGTTTATCCATCGGTAGATTTTTTTCTTTAGCGAGCTCAGTGAAAGACTTGAATAAATCCTCCCCTCTTGTTGTCCCTTTCATAGGCAAAACAGCAAGACTCTCCTCACGTAGTGTGTCACCGACAGCATACCTTGCAATCATGCTGAACTGTGATAAATGGCTTACGTCTGTTGACTCATCCAAAGCGAGAGAAAAGAATGGTGCTGCATTTATGTCCTTCACTTGTGTTGCCTCAATTTGATTTGCCATCATGATGGTACGAACAGTTCTTGCCGACAGAGGCATGTCTTTTATTCGTTTGATTATCTTGTCTTTATCCGAAAAGTCGTCAAAAAGTTCATTGGCAACATCAAGCATGAATGTTTTGGCATACTCCCCATCTGTGAATGGCTTTCTGTTTCTCACAATTGCTAAAGCACCAGCAAAGCTAGCCGAATTCCAGTCACCTTGTTGAGTCCAAACACGGAGTTGCTGCTGACTAGCTTGCACTCTGCACAGTAGCTCTTGACACGCTTTCTTCCTGCTGTCCCCCGCAGGATATTTCGATGCAAATGTAGTATGGCGTGTGTCGAAGTGCCGCTTTATATTTGACCGTTTCATCGATGCAATTTTATCATTGCATATTAGACACACTGCAGAACCTGCTCTCTCCACAAAGGTGAATTCCTCTGTCCATTTCTGCTGAAAAGTACGATACTCCTCATCTTTTTTTCTTTTAGCCATCTTCTTCGATAAAAGGGTTTCTGCAATTAGCTAGCTGACTACTTGATTAAAAGGAGGGAAGTTTACTTCCTGACCTCACAACGACCCGTGTACGTTACGCATTATCCAATAAAAATTTGGTGTTGTCCCGGAGGACAGCTGTGATTGGCTCCAGCCACCCGCAACGCGGTTCAGTTATCGCGGCCTCACTGCATCGCGGTTTTTTTTTAAACAGACAAGGCAGCGTCAATTTCACTGCGGAGAGTGTGTGAGTGTGTCCTCCTCCGCAGTGAAATTAACAAGGCGTCAATTTCACTGCGGAGAGTGTGTCCTGCTCCGGCTGGGCAGTGAAATTGACAAGGCAGAGTCAGTTTCACTGCGGAGAGTGTGCCCTGCTCCGCAGTGAAATTGACAAGGCAGAGTCAATTTCACTGCGGAGAGCAGTTCCTACTTTGCGGATTTTCACCTATCGCGGGGGGTCTAGAAACCTAATACCCGCGATAAGTGAGGGATCACTGTACATGAGAATGTTTTATATTTTTAACGTTATTATTTTTTTATTAAAGATTTGTCTGCGAGCCAGATGCAGCCATCAAAAGAGCCACATCTGGCTCGCGAGCCATAGGTTCCCGACCCCTGCATTAGACGGTAAAGGAAGAGACCCAATGTAAATACCAAGTAATACTCCACTGCAATTTGCTATTGCTAGTTATTCCTGTACTCTATTGCTATTCAGCCTGCTGACTCATGCCTCTGGAAATGGTCTAGGGAAACAAGCTTGCAACTGAGAAAACAAAATCATAACATGAAAATATTGTTTGGGGGGAAATTTCAGTCACTCAAAAGGATTTTTAAAGATATTTTTAGACACCAGACTAGACATTAAAGATGTGCAGACATAGCTAATATTCTTGTATTATTCATTCACAATTCTTTTTCACTTCCTTTTATTGTAAATTTTGCTTTCTTAAAAGGTAGGGTAACTCTACTATTCATAGTGGCACAGGGTAAAATTTTCAGAAGTATTTAAGTCCTGTAAAATAGTCCAGTACAGGCATGAGAAAATCATGGTCTAGAAGTGTGAACAAAGTACTGATAGCCAGTGATTTCACAGTTCTAATTGGCTGACACAGGCCTCCTTTGTGGCTAGGCAAGTCACTTAACTTCTGATTCTTAGAAAAATGGAGATAACATTTACTTTACTCACTGCGCTGCTATGAGGATTAGCTACTGTTCATAAATTGTATGGAAGATGAAAAGTGCTGTATAAGTCTTAGTGCCTGAGAAGTCAAACTGTAGGTTTGACAATCAGCAGAGAGGCCCCAATTCAAGCAAGCACATGTTAAATCCATCTCTGTTCAGGAGAGCATCCCATGAGATTTAAATATATACTTAAGTGCTATGAAATTGTAGTCCAATAAATATCGACTTGCTTTTTCCTAGACAAATGTTATAATTAATGGATGCTGTTTTCCTTTTAGACCCTTTTAAGTATGAATAGCTTTTCCACGCCTATCATATGATTTATTTTATATAAGAATGCAAAATAGCACAGAGACTTGTATTGTTTTTGGATTGATTATCAAAATGAGGCTAATATATATGCCTGAGCTCACTGAATTCAAGCTGTGGTAAATTTTAGTGGAAGGGATGGCTGAACGCCTGTTAGGTTGGTGTCTTTTTTGTATTTTTCTGTTTTCTTATGTTGTGATTCAGTCCATGTTTTGCTTTCTAACAGGCGGTGACAATTCCTTGGGGATAGCATTAGATTAGATCTTCAGGAGAGTCACATAGTTTATGCAGACACATATAAGGATGTTCAAGTATGTTTAGCCTTGTTCTACCGCTCATGGTATCATGAGTATAGCCCCTTAAATTTAGGATACCAATTTCCCCTTGTAAACTTCTCAGCATTACAAAAGGGGTGTAAGCTAACCTGCTCTGACTGAGTTGAATGCACAGTCTTGATTCAATGGAATTCTTGGGATGGTAGATGTTTTCTGCACTCATTTGGGAAAAATGCAAAAAGCTTGCAAAAAAAATCCTCATGAATGTAGGATGGAAAGGGGATCTGCCTTGTTCCACCTGTGCCCTAGCTAACATTACAAAAGCCGTACTTGGTCTGGTGACACTCCTTCAATTTATGATTCCTCATCAGTGCGGTCAGCAGATCTTGCTACTTATTTGCTTCCTCACTTTTAGATGCCACTATCCTCCTGGATAAAGGGAGAGTATGGCTGGTATGGTCCAGAAATCAGAATGAGACAAAGCCCTGGGGCTTCTTGCTTTCCTGTAAAAATGCAAAAGCATAAGTTCAGCAGATTATTCCAGAGTGGAGCACAATGAATAAAATACTGACTGATGGCTTAGTTGAAATTCAGTGTTAACAGCAAAGTGATTCCTCAAATATCTTGATGACAGCTTTACAGTTGGAGGAGGAGAGGAAATTACCTAATGACCCTCAAATGCTATTCTTCCTCTTGGCCTCTTGTATCACCTATTATAATTATACAATTAATGTTGTTTTTATTTATGTAAATTTTATTTAATGAAGAAAAGGCATGGAAAGTTTGCCTATTGAGCTTCTGTATTCTTTCTGTTTTTCATTTTGTGGGCTTCCTTACTCACCAGTTTTTACTCTGCGCTTAGCTTTCCACAAGCCTGATCCAAAGCCCACTGAAATTAATGGATGTCTTTTTATTGACTTCAGTGGGCTTTGAATCAGGCTCCAAGTGAGCTTATGAATATGAAGAAGAGTTGATTGGAAAATGTTCTCCCAATGGAAAATTTTGACTTCTTGTAAAAACTTAAATTTTTGTTGTTGTGATGAAAAATCAATGTTTTTCCATAGGGGTTTTCTCAACCTTAGTATAAAGCTTTGGTATACACTATTATATTTCTATACTGTTATTCATCCCCAATATTTTTGATATTTTGTAAGTGTTGTTGAATATTGAGACTATAGGTCAGCTTTTGAAAAGGGCCACCCTCCTTTTGCAGTTGCAAGATATGACTGTGAAAAGTGAATCTTCATGATTCTGCTAGCATTTCCATTGTGGGCGCACAACCTGAATACTTGGGTTTCACACTAGCTGATTGCTAGAACACATGAAGGTTGCTGTTCAGCAAGCTGCTTAAGTATGTGCCAATTTTAAGCACACGAATAGTCTCACTTGAAATCATTGAGAGTACTTGCATTGTTAATTTTACGCATGTGCTTAAATGTCTTGCTGAATTCGGTCTCAGGATACCCATAATTTGGATGTAAACCTGAAATTCATTTTGGGGGGCTCATATTCTATAGACACCAAAAAAGACAAGCCTTTCTAAAAATTAAATCTGAAATAGTTTTTAACAAAGCAAAAAATCCTATATTCAGTTCCATTACCTTTGCTTTTATCTTTGTTTCCTTTTATCTGAAAACCAATAAAATATAAGTCAATAACCTCAGCAGCTCATTAATGAGAATGCTGAATGATCTATAGATACCTTTGCCACACCTGAGGATAAACATTTTTATAGTCTCTCTGATTCCATGGCTGCAACATAATATATACAGTACTAAATATCTGCCAAAGAGACTTCTATTTCTGTTGAAATAGTGGCAGATTTCTATCAAAAAGACCATAGATATATATAAGATATATTTTGCAAGTCGCAAGTTCATTAGACATTGTCACACAATAGGGTGGTCTGTCCTCTTTATTAAACCTTTGTAATTTTTTTCTTAGGTCTTCTGGAAACTGTCATGGAACTTCTGTGGCAAAGAACAGTATTTTTCTCCCAGCCCCTATTTTCATCAGTCTCTTATTTGTATGTTTTAGGGAAAGCTTCAAGAAGGGATCTACAGTCTCTCTGCCTTGACTCCTAAAACCCTGTGTTGAGGTTTCCACTTAGTTTTATAGTCTCCTCTACCCTGAATGTGTAATGTGAATGGAATGACTGTTTCATAACTATCCTTTTTCCTCCCCTCTTCTAGATTATGTCAGAATTCTGTATTTTTAGCTCTTTCCTGAAGCAGTGAGGATATCATGCTCTCTCTTTCTCTTCCCTCATTCTGTTGCTCAAAGCACTAGATGATAACCTGAAAAGTGCAGTAAGCCTAAGGGAAGGGTGCCTAGCATCTCAATGAAAGTAAAAGGCCTTCATTTAGATTGGTTTTCACACTATTTTCAGTCAGGTTCTACCTGAGAAAAATAACAGTGACTCCCTCTTCCAACCTTTATTCTACAAGAATCAGCCATTCCTCTCAAACACTGGTCCATTAGTCACCAGTGAATCCATCTGTGTCCGATTTACGGAATTACAATCCAGCAGATTGTACAACAGGAATTGAGATAGTATGGGTCTACATGAAATGCCTAAAGCAGTCACCTGATATTGCTTCTGCTATCTGCAGGGCTTCTAGGGAGGAAGGCTAACTTGAAACATAGTTTCTAGGGCTGAAGTCATGGATTTTCTTGCCATGCCAACATTTTTGGGTTAGGTGTAGTCTGTTCATTTTCAATTATTAAAAAAAGCTTGATTTTTCATTTACCTTCTATCAGCTTGTTCTGAGCCAGCTCTTAAACTTTCCCCAGCTGTTCAGCTGGTGACATGCTACCTTATTTGCTTCTGTTTATTCTGTTTGAAAATACTGCATACAGAACATGACAGTACATGCTTTTGACCTTGCAATGCTGACTTTATAACTAATATATTTCATAATATCTTCTGCTGAAGAAGATAAGGTTGACTGAACTAGATCTGTTTCGAGCCATTGGGCATTCATCCACAATGCTAAAACCAATTTCAATGAGGTCACTTTTCACACAGTGAATCTATAATAGTTTTTGTCTCCTGCTGTCTGATTTATACTTCTGGCAAGTACTGCTGGCTTTCCTGAAACTGAAAAGAGAATTATTTTTTTACAGGAAGAGTGTGTGTGTGTGTGTGTGTGTGTGTGTGTGTGTGTGTGTGTATTTTACTTTAAGCAAATAATATTTTATAAGTAGCACTTTACTATACAACAATTTATTATTTAGCAATTTTCTCTTGATATACTGATTATTTTAGTCCACTGCATTATTTATATTCTGAACCGCAATTATGGTACTACATGTAGTAGGTAAAATATTTCAATACTTCCCTGTTTGATGGAGATAATTATAAGCTCTATTTCCCGCACAATGAAAGCAAGCCAGTGTTCAAATCTTCACATATCACTCATCTAATGAAGCAGATGTAAAATGAGATCCAAGGGATTAAACACCTTGAATGTACTTTGGATTGCCTTGTTAAATACCATGTTCCTGAGACTACTGTAATTACCCCCATCTCTTGATAGTTTCTCATTAATTACGTTGCCACTAATGCTGAGCATTTTTTTCATTTTCCTATAGTGCTTTGAACAAATTAGAAAGTGGAGAATATGTGTTTTAAGTGTATACAGTTGCCTTGTAAGATCAAAATGGATGTATAGTGAATTTAATAGATATAGTCCTTGCGCCTAAATGGGTTGGGCTACGGATTATGCCAGTTCTGCATAAAATTACCTGGGTCGGTATGGGTTAGGGATGGACTGGAGGAGGATCAGAGGAGTGACTAGTGGATTTGCAATTTAGGGACAAGTTTTGGATGAATAGAGGCTCTGGTGTTTGTGAATGCTATTTTGTTCCCACATTTTTGCACTTCTGGTAATTGTGTGCACCCTGACTGAGATTTAGACAGCTATGCAATAAATTATGGTAACTGCAGGCACAAATACAGATGCATGTGTAAGTAGTTATGCATCCATTTTTTGTTTACAGACCAGGGCTTCTGCTTACTGAAAATTTGATCCTTAAAAGGAGTATTGTTTGTTTTTTATTTTGAGCTCCTGGACAGAACTAATTAAATTTGCTAACACCCTTTCTTCATCCAACTGTATTAGTTTAAACCTTACTCACACTGTGAATTATTAACATCTACTTTGCAGAAGTCTACAATGTTAAAATATACAGAAAAATTAATAAAATACAGGAGTTAAACATAATTCCATTTGCATATCTGGATCTAGCCTAAGTTTACAATCTAAAACAAAACAGAAGTTGCAGAAAAGAAAGTTTAAGGAAGAACTCTTGCCAGATCAGAGATCAATCAGTTAGTTAATTTATTCACACAGCTTTTCTCGATGCTGATCATTTGATAGTCCAGTGAGACACTCTTCTTTTGACAGGCAAACTTAACCTTTTTGATTACAGTCAGACTCCTGGCTTTTGAATGCAGTGTGGAGATGGTTATGTATAGTATTTGATCAAACTTTTTTTTTTTTTTTTTTTTTACTGAAGCGACACGCTTCTCCAGTTTTCTTTTTCAGTAAGAAAATAGACCTTGTATTTTTGGTTGTTGCCAGTAATGCTTTTTTGAGAAATTAGTAATACAAATTCAAGAGTGGTTCTAAACATTTAATTTAAGGGCACAACTTTAGATTCATTGCCAAATTCTCAAATGCAGTACCATATAAGGTAGTGAATTGTCTAATGGCACTGGGTCTTGAAAAACACTGTCGTTGCATAATTCATTCAAGTTAGGATAGTATTAGTAGCTTTAGACATATTTAAACAGGTGAGCATGTAGGGTACCCTAAAATATCAGTAACAACAAACAAAAAAGGAGACAGAATAGTGATATGGTAAGCAGTTTGAACTATACTCCTCATGAGATAAAGCAGTGAGAATTATAAACACCTATAAATGGATGGTGAGAGTTCTTAAAACTAAAAGGTTCTCGTGTTCAGATCTCTGAATAAATGAACTACTCTATTATTCTAAATGGTAGTTTAGATCTACCTCTTTAGGACTGTTCTATTTGGAAATTAGGCTGAGCAAGTCAATAGTAATATATATGGAGGCCTCTCAAAATAATAGCCAGGCCAGACAGAGCCAGAGCTTGCCATCTTGACTCATTTGATCATGTGCTTACACTTGCCATATAATTATCCTCAGATTCTTCAGTACTGTAGTCTCTTCACGGCTATGTTGAATAATCCACATATACATGAGAGATTCATAAATTTCATCCCTGTTGTTGTGAGTTGTTTATATCACACATGCAACATGGATTCACTGTATTTCATATTCTTTGACTTACTGAGATTGTCTACTCCAAAACACTTATTGTAATCTCTTGAATTCTTTGAAACCAGTGATGGTAGGTAAAGGAAAGCAATGTGATGTAATGAGGTAAAATGATGAAGTTCTAGCTCACAGTCAAACCTTCCGGCAGATACTATCTCAATTTTGGAAAGAAATGATGCCATTAATTCTGATCGTAAGGTATCTTCCTCAGCTGACTTACAGTGTAAATCATCATGACCTGACAATTCATCAGTGCTGGTTGCCAGGCTCCTACTTCTCATAGATGAGCTTCAAATGTAAGTAGTGGGAGGTTAGCTTTTCATACTTTCCCTCAAAATGAACACTTTCTTAAAGTTGCTTCAGATAAACAATGGGGCAGTTTTTTTTAAACTGCCTTAAAGTCTGCACATCATGACAGAATAAAGTGTTACCTTGAAAATGCTTCTGTTACTCAGGCAGACCTTAAAACAGAACAGCCTTCTCAGCATCAATATTGATAGCCATAATGGTTATGACTAAATTACACAGATCTGGATTCACTTTAATAGCCTTAAATACAAGGATCCTCCAAGGGAGGAAATACCTATAATCAAAATATTGTATTTTTACTGTCAAGGCCAGATTTCCACCATGACTATAGTAATATGTGGTGCCATAATAAAATCCACCTTTAGCTTGTAAAGTTTCCTGGAATCATAGTGCCACAGGCCTACCTCCAAGATAGAATTTTTCTTGTGCTGTAGAAATGAATTTCAGCCTTTCATCATTGTGTTGTAACTTTCTCTAGGGTAGTGTTTCTAGCATTACAAATTTAGACTATAGCTCTTTCTTGGTAAGATATACCTCAAGAGAGGGATTCTCGTTATTTTAAGCACAATGCTATGCTTCCAGGGGGAGAATTCCTACACTTAAACCATATATATATATTTTTCTCAAAATACTATCTACTTTCTAGACCCATATATCTGGCAGCACACTTACATAGCAAAGCCACCTGAAAAAGTTTCCCTGCATTCTTCAGAGCATACCTATATCAAAAAAACACCTGCACAGTCATAGTGACTAGGAGCAGTATACAACAAATGTGTGCGACTATAATTAATCTCTCTGTCTGATTTCCCCCTCTTAGCCATTTAATATGCAGTATCAGCTCCCTCTTCTCCTTTCCTTCATAGAAGTCTCATTGCTATATATCCTAATTTCTTTAATTACTTTGACACACATGGTGTTGCCTTGCTAGGAGAGAGGGCAAAGAAATAGCCAGACAGAAGGTCAATATATTAAATAAATAAATAAACAAGCAAATAGCAAAGATCTCTGCAGTTGTAGCTGGTAGCCTTATTTAATGTTTGGGGCTCACACTTTCTGACCATTTTTTGTGTAGTGCTGGTATTTCACTATTTTGACAGGTCTGAATTATGTGACAATGAGGTAGGATTCATGAAAGACATAAGTTACAGTACATCAGTACAATAATGAAAGAGCATTTATTGTTATAGTGCATGAAATTCTGCCTTGGATCATGGCCTGTCTCATTATGATTCTAGTTTGGGACAAGCACTAACATTTTATGGTGGAATTCTGGCCTTGACAATGAGAACAAAATGGATTTTTTTGTTGTGTTTATTGGATTTGGGTTTTTATTGTAATGAACAAATGTCATTTCTGTTCAGTGTGAATCCACTTCTGAATTTTAGCAAAAGAGTTCAGGGGTCTGGATTGCAGCTCTGCACCCAGGGTGAGCAGGGAGTGTATTTCTCAGTCCATCGGCACTTTAGCTGCATAGATCCAGAAAGCTGAATTCTGGAAGTGAATTCTACCCTATACTCTTTTCTTTCTTTGAACAATATTGTCAGTCTCAAGCATTCAAAATTCAGGAGTCAGGTAAATCATGAGACTAATTTACAAATCATGAGAGGTTTGTTTTTTTTAAAAAAAAATTGTGTTCTTTTAAAATTCTATTTCTGGGGGTGCTACGGAGTTGCATTTTCAAGTTTTTCTTTGCGATCAGGAACGCTAAAAACGTAATTTAAAAAATAACAATAATGAAACCTAAGATTCCAGAAATCAGAAATGGGGGCTTTAAGGAAATATGATGTGACTAATGCAAAAACAAAACAACAAAAAAGGTGTGGTTTGCAACACTGAGCAAGCACTTTTTCCTCTTTGTCAACGTGGGGAACCAGGGATTTTACAAGCTAGCATAAACACCACATTGTGAAACACCAGTTGGTTACAATATTAAGTTCTATTGCTTTCATGTGCTTTAATTTTAAACCGTGTGGCTACTTTTCTCATATTGCATCAAAGCTATGAGTTCTGTCACTCTATAATGGAAAAAAATGCCTTTTCATTCACTGGCAGTAATTGTCTCTGATCACTAAGGAAAATAAATGAACTGAAAAGAGCAAGTTGCTAAAACAACATCAAACAATCTAACTCCATAACCAAAACCCAATAAACCAAACAGGGATTCTGTCAAATGCTCTTTGAGATGAGCGTGAGAGAGGGAGGGCCAGCCTGCTTATCAATCTCAAGTTGGCATTTAAGGCTTTCTTAACTGCATTAGTACATACGTAGGGAAAAATAACAGACATTCCAAGATACAACCTCCTGCAGGTTTTAAGACAGCCAGTGGCTACTACTGAAAGCGGCCACTAAATGTTGCTCACTTGGCACTGTAGCATGAGGATATGTGATGATATCCTTACTTTCACTTGAGGCTTTCCTTGGCAGCTTATGTAAGTTTCCCCCCCAGTCCAGTTACCACCAACTCAGGCTGGAAGAGACAGAGTGCAGCATGCTCTCTGACTGTCCCAGTGCGAGTGCCTGTCAGAGTGCTAACAGCCCGCTCGCCCCATCCTCCTTTCTGCCTATGCTAGCACTGAGAGGGTTTTAATATACTCTTTGACCCTAGGCTCATCCTGGGATGAGTAAATTTTAACTGCCTAATGGGTACCAGGCCAGGGGTATTTCCTGCTTAGTAGCTTCCCCAAAGATCCTTGGTATTCCTTATGATCGCACTTACAGTTGCCATTCTTTGATTTCCTGTTGGTTTTCCCTTTCTCTGACTCCTTTGCTTTAACTCTGCCGTCAGGCAGGATAATATCACACAGGTAAAGTATTACTTTAAAAAAAGAGACAACTTCCTCATTCTCCACACCTTGCGTGTATCACCAAAGATTCTCTGCTTATGCGTATGCATGGGAGGAAAAGCATGCCATGGCTATCTCTCCAGAATGGAAAGCCTTAAACCCAAAATACTTCATCAAAATAAAATATTGGGTCTTTTAAATTTGGCGACATAACGTAAAAAACATCCTTCTCAGAATCTCCCACACCTCTGTCTCTTTATCCCAGTACAATTAGGTTTATCAGATGCCCTAGTTTTATAAAGACTGAACTGAATTGCAAGATGTCTTTTAGTTGCCATGCTACTCCTTTCTTTGTTTGCCTGACTGACAGTTGACAGACTCCTCTGTGTCTGCTGTGGCAAAGGAGGGAAGGTTTTCAGCTTCAGTAGATGTCATTCATGCAGGCCAGGAGAACAGCCTGACACCAGTGTGTTCTTCATGAGGAATTTTGTATCTTGCAACAAACCCTTCCCTGAGTTCTCCTTATTTTCTAGCCTTTTGATGATGAAACTGTTACCACCACAAGTTCATTAACCCTGCACTTTCCCTTGTTGTATGTGATATAGGGAGAGGGGAAAGCAGCTTTTGCCATTGGAACAGAAAAGAATATATTTAATTTTGTCAGAATAACTCTACCAGTAGTGTCAGTGATTGAAGAGACTGGAATTATTTACTATAGAAAAGAGAGTAAGAAGAGGGAATATGATAAAACTGTAAAATAACTAGGCTTTGCAAAATTCAATTTTTGGTTTGATCATTTTGAGGGAAAATCAGTGTCTATTGTAAGCTTTTTTTTTTTTACTTGATTTAAATTTTCATAGATGTGCAAAATTACTGGTTGTAATAATTTTTTTCCAATTTAAATTTTCACAATTGCAAGAAATTGGGGGGCGTGTCTCAGAGTATACATTCAGGTTCAGAAACTTAATATTTTATAATAATTAACACAAACTGTCAACATCACATGTCAAAATATACCAAATAAAGATTTTTATATCAAACTCTTAAGTTATCAATCAGCATTTTTTCTTACTTTGCCCATCTGTAAATTTCAGTTAATATTGATGGAAATAATTTGTGTTTGTGTGTATGGTGAAATCAACATTTTCTGACATTTACTGATAATAAAAATCTAATCCTTTCAAGCCTAAAAATAACAGATGGTATAGAGAAGGCTTACCGTCTCATGAAGGGGACATTCAATGAAACTAAAAGGTGAGAAATTAAAAACCAATGAATGCAAATACTTTTTCTTACAATGCGTGATTAGACTGTAGAACTGAGGACAAGAATTTATGATACAAAAATGGGTTATTCACTTACATGGATATCAAGAGTATCGACAGTTGTAAATTTAACATATTTTGAAAAGGCTTGTATTTGTACTTTGTAGTTCAGGACTTAATATCTGATTATTAGAGACCAGGATGAAACCTATTATGTGGGGGCAGATAAACTTACATCTTCTTACCGCCATACCTCCTCTGACGCATCTGGGTCTGGCCACTGTCAGAGAGACAGGAATCAGGATACTGGACTAGATGGACTTCAAGTCTAATCCAGTATGGCAATTTTTATGCTTCTAACTCTAAAATGAATACCCCTTCCTACTTTGTACAAGGATGCAAACTGGAAAGGAAATTACTAGAGAAGCATACAGTAAGAGTTTTTAAGCTGATTTTGGTTGGAAAGTTAAAGAATACAATCTAGTGATATATTGGCACAATGGAAAAGGGCCACGTGGATCCTAAAGCTGTTACAGCTGTTAGTTTAGTAGCTTCCATTAGACATAATGTCTAATGTTCTGTTTGAATTCATACCAAAGATAAGGGCAAAGACAACATATATAAGTGGAATGCCAATGCAATGACAACAAATGTAAGTGGAAGTTTCATTAACAGCAAAATAGACTTTGTCTTGATGGTGGAAAGTGGCAGCACAATCAAAAGTGGGCCTCAGAGAAAGACACATTAGTGAAATATTAAGTTTTTCCATTGCATAATAAACAAATGTTGACAAAAGCAAAACCAATTCCATATGAAATATAAGTTCTTAAGAAAGAATTACAATATATGGTCAATACCTGTCATTGAAATAAGCACTCTGTACTGTGGTGGATAAGAAACATTGTGCAGGCAGTGGTAGCAGCAAAAGGCAACTTGCAAACAAAGAAATGGTACTAAAAGCTTGTTTCAAAGAAAAAAAGGACAGAAATCTTTTTGAAGTAGGTGCTGCAGGAGAAGTACCTCAAAGGGAAAGGAAAGTAGATCCAGACAAAAGGGCTTCAAAGCTACAAATATCAATGTAGCAAAGAAGAGGGTGTAAATGGAAATCTGATAACAAAAGAGGCCACAAAATACAAGTAGGTTGGTTAGCAGAAGAGTTAAAACCATCTTGTTAGCCGATGTGCAAGCTGAAAGGCTGGAGAAGGAAAAATACAAGTCTCAACTACAGGTCACATCATAGCCCTTTGCTCAGGGCTTGTTTTATTTCCAAAAACAAAAACTCCAAGACAGAATAAATCAATTCAAACTACTAGGTAATAACCAACTGATGTGTTTCCAGCTCCAGCCATCTGGGAGAGGAGAGGACATACTCTTCCCTTCTTATAACCTCCTTAGTACCAGCTTCCTCTTACAACCGAGATCACTCATGTCATATGCTGGAATCTAATAATGCCTTATATGCTGCCTTTACATTTTGCAACAAGAGTACATAAAACTAAGAAGTTGTGGGTGAATTGAACAATGCAGCAAGCCAGGCTGGGAAGATAACTAAAGGAAGAGGAGACGAAAGAACTGTAGTCATGTGAAATCTGGGAGTTCAGAATGTGCAATTTACGTTGCAGTACAGAATTACGAAGTAGAATCAACAACATGGGGAAGACTTTCTTAATTAGAAAAGATCACTGTACAAGTGAAATGGGAACAGGATGATTTCCATTATTTAGCCATCACTGAATCTTTCAAATCTTTGAACAAGATTATGGGAGAAACTACATACATTTACAGGTTTATTTCAACCAATTTCATTTTAAAATAAATTGCCCAGCTAAACTTTGTCACCCAGTCTCTTTGGGTTATAGAGTATTTAGTATTTTCAAATCCTCTTAGATGTATACTATTACCAGGACAACATGCTATCTCTAAATCATTTTTCCATATCTCTTCTTTTCACATTCTCTAATCTTTGCTCATGGTTTCATCAATAAAAAAAATCCATTTTTTACTTTAAGCTGTATCTATACTAAAAAAATGGTGTTCCTACATATTGCCTTATTGAAGATGGGATTTTCCTCTAGACTGTTCTGGTAATACCTGGATCTTCTCTAATAAAGCAAATAGAGCCTCTATACACACATAAATTGAAATAGTAAAAGACTTTTAGCTAGAATTGTTGATGTCTTTGGTTTAATCCAAGCTAAGGCTGTATCTATAAGTAACTGATGTATGTAATTACTTGAAAACATTTAGTTGCATCATAACCTGATCCCATGAGACACAATGAAAACTGATGGACAACCTTTAATCCTAATGAAGTCAAAAGTCTTGATGCTGAGCTAAACGCATAGGATCAAGTCCAACAGGAGTTGAGGGTGCTTTGATTTCCTCAGGAGGAACCTGGCACCTCACTAAGATAGTATTAGAGAAATTAAAAATAAACTTTTTTTCTAGGTTTCAGTTAGATGAAAGGTGAAAAGCAAACTCATAGCCTGACACTTTGACTTTGAATGTGAGGCTTACAGCCTGAAAGGAAGGAGATGAATGGGAAAATGGGAAAAGCCTTAGGAAATTTAAGTTTTTATACCAGCATGTGTAGCACTTCTAAGAATTTTACTTGTAATCCTTTGAAATAAGAATTCAAAGGATTGACCAATATATTACCCTTTCTTTGTTGCACAATGTTTCATTACTTATCTGCTTTTAGAGGTTTTTATCTAGGTTTGTAGTTTCTAGCTGTTCACAAAGAATATGCTTTTCCTCAAAATTCCTCAATTTACTAGTTGGGTTAAATTATCAATCTTGTATATAGAAAATTAATCATTCAGATTCATCTTAAAAATGCGAACAGCATGTTTAATTTGCAGTGAACATTTACAGCTACCATCTATGCTGAAGGAGTTCAGTGATTAAAACTGAATATCTAAAAACATAGGTCCTAAAAAATGTAACATAGAGGCAGAAATGACAAAAAGTCTGTTTGAGTCTCAAGATTCTGATGTTGGTATTTCCCAGAATTTACAGCATGGGTGAAGAACCTTTCTCATAGTACTATCAATGTTTTTGCTGCAGCTTTATACTAGTGTACTACTGGTCAGAAAACTCACATTTTTCTTGTGGAATATTTTGTAAGGGAGTGGGGGAATCCCCTTTCGAAATTTCTTCACTAGAAAATGTTGGGTTTCCATGGGAATTTTCATTCTGAAACAAAAGATTTTCTGTTTAGTTTTGACTTCAAAATATTTCATTCAAAATTGAAATTTTGAATAGCATTTTCCAGTCAGAAAATAGAGTTTAATTGAAATCAACATCATCCTCTGAGAAAACATCTGTTTTGACAAACCCATATTTTTCTGATGAGGAAATTTTTCTCTGCACACCTGTATGACGGAACACAGAATTTTGACCATGTTCTCTACAGGATTAATGGCTACTGTTACTGAGAAAATGTCTTCATAGTTGAAGGTGTATGTTATTTCACTTTATCTTTTTACTAAATTATTATTTCCTGAGAAACCATCCACACTATAGGAATGACTGTAGCTTAGAAGAAAGGAGGGTTGTGTTGCTTTGTATAACCAGTTTTTGGCACTGTAATCGAGTCCTTGGAGGATAGATGGTGCCCCTCCTAACAGGAAGGTCTTTCAGCACAGCCCCTCTTCTTAGCAGAGGGGGAGGGAGGTGTGTGCGAGGCTTATGTCTGTCCTGCAGCAGGGGCAGTTGGTAGTGGAGCCCAAGCCCTCCCACTTCACCAGGGTCTGACCCAGAGCCTTAGGAGTGTCAAGACTGTCTGACAACCTAGAGTGCCATCTGAGATACCCTCCCTGTGGCATTGCCTATCATCTGCTTCTCTCCCCCAGTTCAAAGTCCAATATAAGGGAAAAAGAAAAGGCAACTAAACCTTCAGTCCCAACCAGGCTGAGCATACAGTCTTATTATTCTCTGGGAGACTTTTCTGGTGTTTTGTCCAGGAGCCTTAAGGTAGGCGTGTCTTTCTTCTCCCTTGGAGCATGCTCTGCAGGTCTGGCTACCTGGACCCAGTCTTGTCCTTTATCCCATCACGCACAGTGTGGGGTTGTACAATACATCACAAGCACACTCAGTTGGCCTGGTTACAATAAACATGCTTGAGCTGTGTCCACAGAGCAGCAGCCTCTTTAAATGCAACCATTTGTCAAACTTGCTACTCAGCTTGACGATTTTTGTTTTAGTGAGTTCTCTGGCCAGCTATTTCATATTGTCTGAGCAAGTGCAAGAGCACTCAGAAAACATGCATCAGAGCTTGGGATGGCTTACAGCACAGATAGGGAAGAAAAAAGATGGGCCAAACCAGTTACATAGTTAGATAGGGTCTGGCCATGATACTTTTTTTTTTAAGATCACGATTGTAACTAGTTAGTGGCACTGGTTGTTCAAATATGGTTTGTATCCATGCGCTCACTGTTAAAATTTCAGTTGTGTTGGACGCCCACGCTGGAAATTAAGGGAGCGCAGCAAGCCCTTTTGCTCTCACGTGGTGGCCTGCCTATCTTACAGAAGCCTATGTAGAGGGAAGAATGATGGTTGAGCTGTCACTTCCTCCTGGATCCAGAGGGAAGCATGGGCCAGGCTGAGGTTTTAAGGTCCCAGTATTGTTTCTTTCCTGCTCTGGGAGTAATGCACCTAAGCACTACCTCTTATGCAAGCTTGACTGCAAGGTTATAAGCCAGCCCCACATCAGCACGCTCATAGAGTTTATATTAAATATGTCAGGGATTTAATGTAAAAATTGTTTTTGTGAAGGTCACTTGATTTTATCTGATAAACGTTGCTTATTTCACAACAGAGTAGAGCGTACATTGGAAATGTAATGCATCAGGATTCTAAAAGAATCTCCATGCTCAATAAAATCTAAACCTTTTAAAGTTGAGTAATCCCATGCATATTATAACTGAATTCAGGCAGCTAGACAGTTATTCAAAGGGAAAAATTAAATTGGCCATATTAAAAAAAATAGCCCTGGGAAATGTGACTGGAATGCATAAACTTTACAGAAATATAGAGATTTGGGGTTAAATAAAATATAGATATTATTTGAATTCACCTTCTGATTCTTGTTTATTTTTGGTCTTCTGGATTATTGGTTGCTGGAAACTCAAGGATTTTTCCATTTCCTTTACACATCATCAATTTTCCATCTAATTATCAGTTAGATTATACTCTATAGCCAGACTGATATTGTATATTTCTAAAAATGAGTTTACCCCCAGAGCTATAAGCTCCTTTTGGTTTCTGTGGCCTAGCACATACTACTGATCATTGGATAGAAGAGAGTTCATACCTTTTGTCAGTGCAAGACAAATAGGATAGAAAGAAGTTTCCCAGACCCTTCCCCACTACCCTTTATATCAGATCAAATGCTTGCCTGCAGCAGAAGCAATTTGATAATGTCTTAATGCAGCTATTACAGAACTCATTACTCTGAGCACATTGCTTTATATACTATAATGTGCTATGTTGAGTCTAGAGCAACGTGGAACCCAAACGTGCTTAATACAGACTCTAAAATACTTTTAGAGCTTGATCCATTAGTTTTAAAATGCTTAGGAATGTGATATTTTATCCAAGAAGAAAAAGAGTCGGAATAAATAGTTCAGCTCCCATTAAGGCAGTGATTTAATAGACTTCTCAGTACAACATATTTACTCTGTGATAATCAATTACCTCCAGCAAATTAAAATATAAATTGGGTTGTCTTGGAAAAAAAGGAAGCACTAAATCAGTTGGTTCTAGATGCACATAAATACAAATTTTACAGTTGTGGTTTTCTAATGTCAAAACTAACACATCATGGCAGAACTTAAATAGGTTAAGGAACACAGAAGCTAATACTATCTGCTGTGTTAATTTGATTTTTTTTCCACTTCAGCAGAACAAATGTAACCTTTCTTTAAAACTTCTTTAACTCTTAATTACAGATGGAGATATGCACTTAACAGATTATGAGTTGTTTGAGCAGCGAACATGTAATAGACTTATTCTTGAAAAGCAAAGCAGTCACGAAAGTTCACTGATTCCTCTGTTCTCCTTTTTCCAGTTGGCAAACATGCAATGAATTGGAAAGTTCATTTCCAGTCAAAAATAGAAATTATAATTATTTCCTAAAAGACATCATGACTCATAAATAGGCCAATATTCTTTAGGATGTCCTCCTAACCAATGTAGCATCATATTCTATGATATCAAAATACTATGGGAAAGAGTCATTCTAAAAGCTGTAATAGAGAGGCAATGTACACCCAATCTGTCTATTATATTCCTCCTGTACTTTCTGCATCAAAGACAGTTCACTTCATAACAGAAAAACATAGAAATTGTTCAGATATCAATTTCCAAGTTGAGTAATAAGTCAGTCTGGTTCTTTTTAGATTGGTTATGTGAAATTAAATTAAATGAAAAGAGGTTTACAAGTATTTTGCACTGTTTGTGAAGATGCAAGAAGTGTAGTTAGCAATATCTAACCTCATAATGGATTTTGAAAAGACGTGTGAAACCTTATGGCCAAATTCTGGACCAGAACAGAAATGCTTCTCATAACAGGCATATAATAGGATGTGGTCCTACAAATCTGTACTCAGGAAAATAGTGTTGTTGACTTCAGCGGGGGGAGAAGAGGTAATAGTAGAAATGCTTGGGAAAATATGTCTGTATTTTAGGTGTCAGCACTCCTGCTCTCTCCTATCCTCTTATGCAGGGAAGGAAGTAGGAATAATCAATATAGATGGATATGGATTGGATTGCATTGTGTGCCTTAGGCCTGTCCTACAATCCAGATTCGGCAGCAGTTGACGAGAGATATGCAAGTGATGTAAATCATTTGCGTATCTCCTGTCAGCTTCGCGGTGTCTCCTCTGTGCGGCATCCACGCTGCGCTGCATTGAAGGGAACAGGGTCTACATAGACTGCTCAGTCGATCCAGGGCAATCGATCTGACGGCTGTCAGTGTAGACCCAGCCTTACATTGTCTTCAGTTTAAATTGCCTGCACCATAATAGAATGCCTTGATAGTCTGAATGGATAGTGGCCTTATATTAATTAATACTACTAGTTTACCTCTAAACTACTACTACTAGTTTACCTCTGTATATATAGGAAATAGGGTTCTTTACCTCAAAGCAATGATGTGCATTACCTATCTTCTTCATTCAAGGAATGCTTGTTGTGTTGTTATACTGTCATAGTAGCCTGCCAGAGATCTATAAAAGAACTCTAGGACCTGATCCTGTCATCTCAGATCTGCTTAAGCTTGGTCAGGGGAAGCTTGAGTCGCAAGACTGAGGTCTCCAGCTCCAGATGAAAATAAATACCGCCCTTCACTACAGAAATAAATTGCCAGATGAGCATAGGATCCGAAAAACAGTTAATTATACCTTTTACAACTTTGTTAGCTATAACTGATTCAAGTGCAGAAAAATATTCCAGTTACTTAAGAATTTATAGATGAGCTCTTATTCTTACTCCCTAAGAATAAATCACTAACTTTACTTTGCAATAAGGAAATATATCTTCCAGTGTCTCTCTTGCATTTCTTCTTACTGCTTTCATTCTTGGGTCTCTTCTGTCAGGTTCCAATTCTGCAAACATGTATGCATATGAATAATTTTAAACATGCGAGCAAGCAGGATGAGAATTTAAGTAATTATCTCTATCACCCATGTCTCATGGAGCTCCCTGTTAAAATCTGTCAGGAATTCTCCACGAACATAAAAAATTAGCCATATTTCTTTTAAGCACATATCCTAATGCTTTTTAACCCTTACAACTTCCTAGGATTTTTTTTTTTTTTTAATTTTCCACAGGCAGTAAGATTTTCTGCCATTTTGTGGGAGGGCCCATGGAAAACTCTCACACCTTTTACACACCCTAAATAAATATTCCCCTGATTTTTGAGTGCCCCGAGTAATGCCAAGTGTTAATTCTTACTGTGTTAACAATATGGTCTGAGTGTGAATGAGAATCATGCACATACCACTCCAGTTCCAAGAGCTGACCAAGGTGTGTATGGGGATGGGGTGGCGGGGGGAAGACTTTACTAAAGGGAGGAATGGCACATTGGAAGCCATTTTCTAGCTCTTTGTCCAAGCACATAGTATCTTTGTGTTCACACACAAAGAACCCAACTCCTCACATGCTCTTGCTTCTAGAAGGATTGATGCAATGCAGTATACCAGCCTCCTGAAACCACCCCATGGGCCAGAAACACTCACCTCTGTGTAATACCCACGTTCCCTGCCCAAAGCTAGGGGGGGAAGAAGGCAGCAACCACATAGCTGGTTCCTTCCCTCTACTCTGATTCTGGGAGCAGGGAGGCAGTTGTATTTTGCTCATTCAGAGGGAGCAGCTGGATCCAATTTCATAATAAGTAAGATTCTCCTCAAAAGAGGTGGGTTGGGAGAAGAGAAACAAACGAAATGCTTATTTGACAGGGAGATTCGATAACCTGGGGTAAGTATTCTAGTTTTGTCTGCCTATTCTGGATTAGGCCTAGTCTACACTTATCTGGAAATTTGGCAGTAGTTGACGGGAGTTACGCAAATTATGCAGAGTAGTTTGTGTATCTCCCGTCAACTTTGTAACTTCCCTTTAGGACACCGTCTCAATTGTGCTGTGCCAATGGGTAATGTGTTCCCATCGACACAGTGCTACACCTTTTGAGGAGGTGGTTTAATTGAATCTACTTCTGGATCAATTGAGTGGGCATTCACTTCCGCTCAGTCGATCCGGATAGATTGATCTGATGGCGGCAAATTTGCCACCGTCAGTGTGTACGCTACCCTTATTTTGTATTGAGATAGTATAGGGCTGGTATCCATAAAGGCTCCCACAGCTGCTTGGTTTGTTAGTTGAGCTGACTTTTCTGTAACTCACATAAATCTGTAACTCAGACCCTCAGACAGACGTGGGTGTTTAAGACTGGGTGGCTGCATTTCACCTCCTGTATCTGTCTGTCCTCTTCTGCCCCTTCCTGTCATGAGGTAGATGGGACTGACTGGGATGTTCTTACTCTCATCTAGCCAGCTACAGTCCCTGAATCCTCACTATGAACAATGTTAACAAGGTCAAAAGAGCCGAGCCTTCCCCTCCTTTGTAGTGTGTCAAACAGGTAACCTCTCTGCGGGCAGAGAGTGAAAATTTATGTCCTAAGAGATACTATGCTCACTAAAGGCAGTAACCTAAATATGAACTCCACACAGACACAAATAACTTATGTGAAAATATATTTTTGTACCTTGTGTGCCAGTGAACAATGTCACAAGCTGTGGCCTTGAAAAATGGCAATGCAAGCACAACCCAATAAAGTGAAGTTTCAAACATTCGTGCATACGGTATTGTGAGGTGAAAATAACTTCTTTCCCTATACAGAAAGAACCGTATATGTTTTTTATATGTGTTGCACTCCTGACTTTAAAAAAAAATCCTTGTCGGGTTAGTCATTTTCAGCAAAGAAGTTGTGCAGTGTGGTTTGTTAGCAGTTCCCAGTACTGAGATTTAATTTGTCCCTCCCAAAATGATATAGCTGTATTTAGTGTAAAACTTGTTTGTAGATTAGTAATCTAGAGATCAAGGCTGTAGTTAATCAAGGCATATAGTTGTGTGGTAGTGATAAAAGAGATAGATGTATGTATGTAACTACAGAACATTGACATGTAATTCTAAATTGACCTACAATATTATTTTTTAAAGTATGTGGTGCCTCTGTTTGTTGATCACTAATCATTTTAATAGTGTTTATGTAGAACTGGGTTGAAGGGAGTGGATACTGGATATTGTTGTTAATATAGGCCCCATAGCAAGGATTTTTAATGAATCTGTAAACTTGTGGGGTATTCCATATGACTAGAGAATTGCTAATATTTTTAAGACAAGAGAAAAAGTGATGTGTGAAACTACAGGACCATTAGTTTGTTGCAAGGTCTTGGAACAAATTTTGAAAGAGAAAGTAGTTAAAGACATAGAGGTAAACAGTAATTGGGATAAAATACAACATGATTTTTACAAAAGGCAAATAGTGCCAGACCAACCTGATCTCCTTCTTTGAGAAGATAACTGACTTTTTAGACAAAGGACATACTGAAATCCAAGCAGATGAGATCTTCTGCCAGGCATCTGATACAGTTCCACATGGGAAATTATTAGTTAAATTGCAGAAGATGGGGATTAATATGAGAATTGAAAGGTGGATAGGGAACTGGTTAAAGGGGAGACTATAACTGGTCATAATGAAAGGCAAACTGTCAGGCTGGACGGAGGTGACTAAGGGAGTTCCTCAGGGATTGATTTTGGGACCTAGTTTATTTAATGTTTTCAGTAATGATTTTGGCACAAAGACTGGGAGTGCGCTAATAAAATTTGAGGATGACACAAAGTTGGGAGGAATTGCCAATACAGAGGAGGGCTAAAATATCCTTCAAGAAGAACTGGATTATTAGAAATGGGATGAAATTTAATAGTGCAAAGTGTAAAGTCACTTAATCTCTTAGGGATTAACAATAAGAATTTTTGCTATAACATGGGGACTTTATCAGTTGGGAGCAACAGATGAGGAGAAAGACCTGGGTGTTCTGGTTGATCACAGAATGACTATGAGCCACCAATATGATGCGGCTGAGAAAAAAGGCTAGTGTAGTACTAGAATGCATCAGGGGAGATGTTTCCAATAGAAAGGGACAGGGAAGTGTTAGTACCATTATACAAGGCACTGGTGAGACCTCATCTGGAATACTGTGTGCAGTTCTGATCTCCTATGTTTAAAACAGGAATTGGAAACAGGTACAGAGAAAAGCCTACCTTATCAGAGGAGACTCAAAGAGTTTGGCTTGGTTAGCCTAACCAAAAGAAGGTAGAGGGGAGATATGATTAGTCTCTATAAATATATCAGAGGGATTAAATACCAGATAGGGCGAGGAGTTATTCAAAATAAGTGCCAATGTAAACATAAGAGTCAATGGATATGAACTGGTCATCAATAAATTTAGCTTCAAATAGACAAAGGCTTCTACCCGTCAGAGGAGTGAAATTCTAGAACAGCCTTCCAAGGAGAGCAGTGGGAGCAAAAAACTGAACTGGCTTCAAGATTGAGCTTGATAAATTTATGGAGGGTATGGTATGATGAGACTGTCTCTAATGGCATGTAGGCAATCTGTGACTCCTAGTAACAAATATCTCCTAAAGCCAGCGATGGGACACTAGATGGAGGGGGCTGTGAGTTACTACAGAGAGATCTTTCCCAAGTGTCTGGATGTTGGGTCTTGCCACAAGCTCAGAGTCTAACTGATTACCATATTTGGGGCTGTGAAGGAATTTTCCCACAGGTCAGATTGGCAAGTACCCTGCGTTGTTTTGGTTTTGTTTTTTTTTTTCCTTCCTCTGAGGCTCGGTCTACACTTACCTTTGCGATTCGGCGGCAGTCGATGGGAGATACGCAAGTGACATAAATCACTTGCGTATCTCCCATCGACTTTGCAGCATCTCCTCCGTGCGCCGTCCACACTGCGCTGCGTCGACACAGCGCTACACCACTTACTGGGGTGGTTTTCCTGCGTCACTGGCTGGATCAAATGAGCAGGTCTACAGAGGCCACTCAGTCAATCCAGAGCGGTCAATCTGACGGCGGCGAATTTGCCGCTGTCAGTGTGGACCCAGCCTGAAGCAAAGGGCATGGATCACTTGCTTGCTGAAACTAGGTAGATTGGTGGTAAATGGAGCATTCTCTGTAAATTGACATCTATAAATCATAATTTGAGGACTTCAGTAATTCAGACTGAGGTTATGAGTCTATCACAGGAGTGGGTAGACAAGTTTCATGGCCTGCAGTGTAGAGAGGGGGAAGAATAGAAGATCATAATGGTCCTTTCTGGCCTTAAAGTCTGACTCTGAATGCTTAAATCCTTTTTGTTACATATCTTCATCTAATCTTTATTTGCACTTTGCCAATTAGTCTCAGTAGCCAATATTGCTGATGTGTAGTCTTTCTATTTCTAGAACATACTCTTTGGATTTGAAACTCTAAACTGCAAATCCAATACAACATATTTTAGTTTTTAAGGTTAACTGTATTTTGTGCTTCATCTCTGCCTAAAAATAAAAGCTCTGGATTGAACAGCAGCATGGTTAACGCGGAGTATTTAGTGGTTTGCTAGCATTAACTGTCATGACTGGTGAATGGTAGGCCCATGTCTCCCCTCTGCCATCATTTGAAGACATCTCCTTTTCCCATTCCTCTGCAGAGGGCCTAAAAATTAAGAATTAACTTCAGTTAGCACTTCTGAGAACACTGAATAGGCACAGCTGATGGGGGATCCTGAAGAAAAGGCTTTTGACTTCATCCTCTTAATTTTTTTCTGATGTCAAGTGTTCATGAGAATCTTCACAGAACTTGCGAACCTGAAAATAGATTAGAATGTCTTTTATTGGATCATGAATATATTTGCAGCCCTATCTGTTGTTGTTTCTCCATGGGCATGTGCTTTTGTTAAGAGGGAATAATGTTGCAGTCATTGGTCTTGAATCATCCCCAGGATTATAAAATGGTGTAAAATGGCTCCCCCAGGTATCCAAAGAGACAGCTGTATTAGCGAAAAGCATTCATCCACAGGGGAGGGTGAATGGCTGTTGCTGCCCTCCCATGGGGTTTTGCCTGGGGAGACCAACTTCAAACTTTAGTGGGAGGTTGATGGAGGCTTTCTTGGAGATGTGCTGAAGGATTAAGGGCATGTCTTCACTGCAGGGTTAACTCAAGTTTTAAGTAAAGTGTTGCCTCAACTCAAGTCCCGTCCACATACACACACCCCTAAGTCAAGTCTTGTGGCTCTTTAATTCATGTTTGCTGGCCTGCCAGTGGGTATAAGTAAAGCTTGAGTTAGCTTGATTCTTCAAGTGGTAACACAACTCTGTGAAGCTTCCATGTTACTTTGCAGTATGGCTGCTCTTGTTGAGCTAGGTTAATTCAAAAGGAATTAACCTGAATGTAGATATGCCAAATTAACTGCAATGAAGACATATCCAAAATCACTAGATCCCAGATTTTTAATTGTGTATGTGCTTTTGCTTGAGACTCAGTTGTATGGGCAAAACACCTGATGGACATGTGCAAATCAAAGATTTGCGTACTTGCATATTTCTGCATATGTAGAGCCCCAGCTGAAGTGTGCTTAATGGACATTTTATAATGCATATCTTGAAAATATGCATATATTTCTTTAAAAAAAAAAAAGTCTGAACCTCTCTTTTTCCATATCTAAAATATAAGAATAACTACCTGCTAAAGTTGGTTAATGATAATAAAGCACACAGAGATCCTTTGACAGAAGATGCTATATTGCATAAATAAAATATTGCATAAATAAATATTGCATAGCAATATGTTGTTGTTATAAAGCATTAAACTTGTTGAGATTTATCTATCAGTGATGTACCATCTTCTCAGCTGTGATTTCCTTCAGTCCCTAGAATAAATCTTATTCCTAGAAGGCGTCCTATGTAAATCAGTGAGGCTGCAAACTTGAATGTAAGGGTTTACAGGACTGCCCTCTTAGTTGGAAGAGGAAACTGAGTCAGACCATTGAGAGAATGCAACTGGCTTTACCTTGTGTGGAAAACCCCCACTCTTTTAGTATCTGAAGGCCTTCCACAATAGGTTGACAATAGGAAAGGCCCAAGTGAACTTCTTGAAGTTCCTAGCTCTTCTTCCTCTTCACTTTACAGAACATTCTTCCAGGGTATGGTTTTATGGGGGTATAGTTTTAAGGAGAGGGACAGAGTGACTGGGAGCCGATGGATGCTGTGAACGTGATCCTGGTTATAATGGAGTAGCTTTATCGTATAATATTTTGCATATTACCTAATGGTGGTCAGGCTCTGGAATCATCTGATCTTCTCTGGAAGCTTGTTCAATAATAGTCTTAACCTCTCGGCTTTGACAGGTCTCACATGCTTTGTGATCTGCATTGTCCTGTTGATTTGTTTTGGAAATTTACGCTGTGGGAAACAATTCTTATTCTCTATTGTCCTGTACTGTGAAGTCATTTGCGCCATTGTAACATGAGCACAAACACTACCCTACTGATTTGGTAGCACATTCCCTCCTTTGCACTCACTTTGCACTGGTATAAATGGCTAGGTATGCAGGGCATTGGAGAATGAGCCTGCAGTCTCACTGAAACAGGGATTGAGCAGTTGGATTGGCTTTTAAAAATGTGTGCACCAGACCAGTCAGGGCTATGTTAAATTTCCCAGCTGTCATCTTTAAGAGAGCCAGATTAGCCAAGCACTGCTAAAGACAAAGGTGCAGCCAACGGGTCAGGCACAGGAAGCCAGGAACTTTATATGGGACTAACAGGAAAGGAAGCTGGAAAGGAAATTTAGAGCCAGAACTGGCTATCAAGCCTCATGACATTTTAGGCTAAGGAATTTTTATGGTGGTAGATTTTGTTCACTTTGGTTCTTAAAGATGCAGGACAGGACTGCCACATTCAGACATGTTAGCGTTTTAACTTCCGTAGATTTCAGATATGTTAGTTACAACTGATTGTATTTAACAAGTGTTGCTTCTTCTATCTGCCTTCAGTTTGCACTATTTCATTTTTGCTTGATGTACAAAGAATCCATATGCCTCGAAGAAAATTATGTAACACTTAATAGAAGATATTAGTGAACGCTTAGCTGTGTATCTCATGCTGCATTTTCCTCCCACATAAACAACCATAAAAAGTAAACTGCAAAATAAATTGCCCATCTGCTACAATAAATCAAACATACAATCTTAGCCTACTGTAACGCAAGGCAAATACAAAAATGGCAAAATCTATAGCTGAAGAGATGATAAAGTATCAAGTGTTCCAGGCCTCTACTCTGAGGTCTGAGTATATAATCTATTATTTAAATGTACAGTAAGCAGTAAAAGTGATCAATACGTCACAATTCTCAAGTTTTAATAGTATTTGGTGTGATCTTAACACTGAAAGATAATTGGAGGTGCAGTAATGACCACTTAAAATGTGCACTAAGAGCCTGATTCTCCACTGCTTTATTCTTTGCATGGGTAATTAGACCTTTGGGAAGTGGTGTTAATTGTTACTACACCTACTTCAAATAGGTGTAAATGACTGCACAAAAAGCAAGGAAGTGAAGAGTCAAGTCCTATTGTGAGAGAACACAGAAATCATTACTAGGGAACACTAAATCATACTTAACTGTGGCAGTGTTCTCTAATTCCAGTTCTTCCAGTTGCAACCCCACCAAAATAATTCATGTTTTTGTTGTACACATGCCATCACTTATCAGAAAAATGTGAATGCTGCCCATATGTATGCATTGGTACAGTGGAATACTGTGTAGCTGCATTTATACTGTACAGTACAGTGTTATTTAGTTGATTTATTAAAACTGTGGATGATTGATAAACTTTAGGACAAAACCTCAGCCTTTCCTAATAGGGTCACTGAAGACTGACAAGCCAAGTTAAGATGGCTTCATTGTCTTCCCAAGATAGTAACCCATTTTGTTTGTTTGTTTGTTTTTATACAAACCCACCACGCACTCATGCACGCACGCACGCACATATACAAAAAGATCTTTCCTCCAGTGCAGTAGCTTCAGAATGGAAAAGATAAAGCGCCAATCCTCAGCTGGTATAAATTGGTGTACCTCCATCAAAGATAATGAAGTGATGCTGATTTACACCAGCTGAGGATCTGTCCCAAGGAATCAAGTCTAGCCAAAGTGGGTAAAAAAATGTCCTGTATATCAAAGCAACACCTTAGCTAAGCTCATCTTATGGTTTGCCTGAAGGTACAATATACCACTGTGTTAATGACAGACTGAATTGAAACCTCAAGACTTACAAATCATTGGTTAGCAGGTATCCTATTCTCCAATCATTTCCTTTTAATTGCCTACAAAACCATTCAAATTAAAACTCTTCATTAAAAGTTTTCTTTGATTTAAAAAAAAATCTGGTTCTCCTGCAGGAAGTTTCAAGCATTTTAAATATGTCAGTTTGAAACAAAATGATTCGTTTAAATTAAATGTCATTTCATTTAAAAATATCAATTAAAAAAATTGTTTTGACATTTTCCTCTGGGAAAAATCAACATTTTTTTCCCATCAGAATTGACAATTCTCAGTAGGAAAACTTTTGCTTCAATTAAAATTGTATTTTGTTGTGTGAAAAATTTCAGCTAGATTTATTGTGCCCACCAGGGACTCTCTCCAGCCAGATCTCTTTTAGCCCATGTAATACAGCTTCCCAATTCTTCAGGACAACTATTGCAACCTAGTGTCTACCAATTAGGGGGAAGGCAGGGAGGAAACTGCATTCTGGTGAACTCAAACTTTAATTAATCAATGGTCAATCATAATCTCTCAGTCAGATAGGTAGTTATTGTTTTCCATTTTCAGATGGGGAAACTGAGGCTGAGGTCAAGGTCAACCAACTCTGTTAAGGCTATAGAGTGTCAGTCAGGATGAGCAATACAGCAGTCATTAGCTCTGAGCCTTGCTTAGCGCAGAAAGCCACTTTATCTCTCCTTTTGCAAGAGGCTACATTGTCTAATACCTTCAGCAGCTGCCAGGGCAACCCCACTACCTACAACCACAAAGTGGATGGAGCTCCCTTAAAAAAAATCATAGTATTCATGGCTGTAGGCTTCATGAGTTCGTAAAGCTACAAGAAACATTTGTGGAAGGACCACTACAGCTGCATGCTGAGCTGAGAAGTTGACCCTCACTCAGACATCAGTAAATGTTTGTAGTTACTTGTAGGGGAAGCTGTTGAGATAATAACCATGTTGTTGTTCAAGGAAAATTGAATAGGGTCAGAAGGAAATGTACATGAAAGTGGATGAGCTGTGATGGGCTGATTAGAATTGGGAGGAAAGGGCACTTTGTTCTTGTGCTGATTTAATTTAAACTGAAAACATGATGTGATTTTTCTCACATTGAAATTATAGTATGTGAAGGCAGCAAAAGGGAGACTTTAAATGTGCCATTCTTTCAAGTCATTATCAGGAGCATAATTTTAAGAAAAACATTTCAAGGAAGTACCAGCAAAAGCAGTGGGAACAGATACTCTTCAGTTTCACCGTTTACATACCCCAAAAATGAACTAATATATGCTGGGACAAGATATTCTAGATGGGACAGAACTGAGACCTACAAGACACAATTCTTGTCCCCTATTTTGTATGAAGTAATGTACTACTCAGCATTAGGAAGGCTACTGCAACTAAGTCTATGTGGGTTGGTCCTGAACATACGTGGAGTCTTCTTGACCTCAAGGAGGCTCCTTATAGGTATGAGGGTGAACCTGTGTGGATCTAGTTGCATGGCAAGGGTTCTTTTTGTTCAAATTTGCCTCAGTGAAATTCCATACCTGCTGAAGCAAGAACAAATGTGGTTTTCTGAAGTGTTCATGAAACTTTCGTGCTGTAATTTGGTTTTACAGGGATCTGGGAAATGGTGTATTTAAAATTATTTTAGTGACTCTTTGTAATTTATATTGAACTGTGATAGTCATAATTGGAGGAAAATAAGTATTTGTAGTTTTTAAAGAATACTTTGTTTATATGCACAATTTAAACCTCTTAAATCACTCTTCCTTTTATAAGTGAAAAGTCTGACAAGTGATTGTGGTCTGGGCCTATGAAGTGCAGCCTAGAATGATTTGAAATTATGGGAAAGTTTACATTTTTCAAAACCGACTTCAAATTTGGGAGATGGCAGCTCTTTTAAACTAGTGAATCACTTAATTTTAAATCACTCAACTATATTAGACTATTAGACTAAAAACTCCTATAACTTTCTACCCAAAGTACTTATAAAAATGAACTGCAATTTTTACTTCAGGGAAAGTTTGCAAAGGGAAGGATATATATAAAATCTGCCAAAAATCGCCCAACTGGCCTTAGACACTCACATGGTGGAACAAACAGTGACGTGTGTTAAGGATTTGCTCCTTTTCTGTTTTAGCACAGCAGTATTACAGAATCTTGCAATATTTGGTATTTTTTTTAAAGCCCAGCCCCCTGGGATCCAGTAATTATATGAGAATCCCAACTTTCATTCTAAGAAAATAAGTTTCTAGCTCATAAAGTTGTGGAGAAAAGCTTGAAAACGTGAACCCTAAACTAAAGGTTTAAAAATCAGAAGTCAAATAAAAGAATTCCAATATTTGTTAAAATATCACAACTTTTAGATGGTTTGAGTTGGCAGTTCTGTTCAATCTATAGTATTGTTAGATGCTCCTATTTGTTCAGGCAAACAAATTACAGCTGGTACTCTTGGCACATGCTCTGTAATGTACCAAATATAATACAACATAGTATGTGATGATAAAGTTCAAATAATACTGGCCAAATTTTGAAGTCTTAGTTTAATATTTAGCCCTTACTCAAGTGTTATGTCCTCATTCAGCCAAGCACATGCTTAAGTCCCATTGAAATCAATGGAATTTAAACACTATGCATAAATCCTTTGCTGAAGCCTTAGTGCTCACACAACAGGTCCTGACATGAACTGGTACTGTCCAGAGCAGGAATAGGTTGCGTGAATGGCAGTAGTGTTTGGAGGCATGGACAGGTTGTATGCGGGCCCATATTAGTGTTTTGTTTTACAACATTAGTACACTCCAGTGAAAGCACTTAGTGCCCGAATTTCACCCATATTAGCCCTATAACTAAAGTGTGCAGTGAAGTCAGGAAGTTACTCTAGATAACTTATATTGTACACTTCCAAGTCTGTCTCATTGACTTCCATAGCAATTTACAAACCAGAAGATAAATCTTCAGATGATTAGCTCTCCAAATATAACTTGTGGTCTGATAGTCAGTCTGGTGTATTTTTTTTTTCCTGGCTCTTACGTTATTATCAGTACCAAAGCTTTTGCCATCACATTTTACGGTAAGGAGCTGACCGTTCTGAGGGTATACGAAGCAGAACAGAATTCCTCTTGCTATTCTATACTTGTTCAAGTTCTGCATACCTAGCAGAAATAAATGATTGATTGGGTTTTTTTGTCAGTAAAGTAACTCGGTAACATGATACTCTGGGAGCAGAGCTGATGAATAAGTTATTTTAACATAGTCACTCTTCTGACACTTCTAAAGATATTTGATTATTTTAAATGGTGATACTGTATAGCTGTTATGATTTAAGATTAAATTAAAACTAAAGCACAGTACTCTTTTCTTTTTTTTTACACTAGTGTTCTTTTAACACACAATTTCTGGTTCAGGACATATGACCAGCCGAGAAGAGGGAAAATGTGAATCTGGATATAATCAGCAGGAAGAATAAGAAATGAAGGGAAGCTCAAGCTCTGTAGGTAGAACAAGAAGTCCATTCTCCATTTTAGGACTTCTGCAGGAAACTTACAGGGATAAGAACAAGATCAGAAATTTCTGTTCACTTGGTTTCAGTAAGAAATGTCTAGATTTTACAGATTTCAACATATTTCCCTTTATTTCTTAATATATCTACTTTTTATTTGCTAGATGTATGTTTTGTTTGTTTTTTTAAAAAAACCTAAACAAGCACCCACCCCCCACACTTCTGAAGTTGACCAAAGCATTCCTATGTTGGCTCAGACTCAGGAATCAGCCATCAGTAAAATTGCCTGCCAGACAATAAAACTATTAGATGGATTTTTCAAGCATATCTATAGAGATAGCCATGCTCTGGTAGCACAGTGGGGAAGAAGCAGATTGCTAAGATTACAGTAACAATATGTAACCTACTATACAGAAGCAATCATTGAAAAGTGCAAAACAAGTTGAATTAGAGATGTTTGGCCTTGAGCACCTTCTGAATCCAATGGCATTCTTAAACCTTTTTTTCTATTTTTGTCACCATCTTTAACTTTCACTAATTTTACCTCTGAGACTGGCCCCATGCTCAGTGCCTGTTGAGCTAGAGTTTTATAACTGCACACACAGAAACAGTTGTTTATCATAATTGCCCCTAGTAAATTATAAATACATGTCCAAACAATTTTCAGCTGGCTACTTACATGCATTGCTGATTCTGTACAGAAACTAACTTGTAACTATTCAATTTTAGTGTTCATAACCTAGGTCAGCACACTTGTGTAGATAACTAATCTCTTTGAGTCCCTATTGATTTACATATTTGCAGCATTGGTGCTATTAGCTTGGCTGGAAGACGTCCATTTCTAGATGCCAGTGAACTACTTCATGTATAAAGTAACACTGAGAAAAGTGAAGGTTTTCTATATACTGATATCTATTATTTTGTTTCTTCAGATAGCAATTAGATTGTTCTGTAACAATTTTAGTGCCTGCAAGGGATTATATTAGATGCTGTCGTATAGTTAGAAACACTTTTTAATTCTGGATTTAGATCTTATTTCTGTTTCTGTACATTGCTAAGTTATGGCTTATCATAACAAGATCCAAGACACTTGCTGTGTTCATTGTGTCTTCCATATGGGCTCTTCCATTTCTTTTTTTAAAAATCTAGTTTAAATGTCATCTAAGCTGCACATAAAACAACATGGAGGGTGAGGGGGATGTGAAATTACTTTTATTTCACTTATCCTGTTCCACTAGCTCTTGGCAAATAATGTATTGACTTTAAAATTGCTGCAACTACAAAGGCCTGATCCTTTCTAACTCAATCTCTTCAGTCCATTTTAAAACATATGCATGAATATATTTGTATAGTAGAATCATCTAGAAATATCGTGTCAAATACAAACAGAAAACTGTATTCATTGCACAAATAAAAAATTGTCTTTAGAGTAAGTGTGTGGGGGAGTGAGATACAATGCCCATTGAATACAGTGTGCATCATGTATCAACACACTGAAGCTCCCAACAATGCACAGGCATTTGTAACTCCTATTGGAGCAGAACTGCTTTGACTGCAGCTGAAACCTGTCTCATTCTCCACTAGTCAGACTAGCTAGGAAACGTTGCCTTAATAGTCCCAACAATGCAAGTAGTCACAGAGTACTCTCTCATAGTGCACTGTTTACTGGCTTAAATGTCTTGTCTGACTTAGTTTCTGTAGTCTACTGGCCCAGAGTCAAGTTTTCTGGGAGTTCATTAGTAGTATATCTTATGTTTGAAAACCCTGGAGATCTCAGCTGTATATGATTTCACCAGTACAGATTTCTCCATCACTAGATATTGTCCAATGAGAATTTGTGTTCCAAGTCTGTTGTCAGCTGGTCTGAGATAGATCTGGTGGCTGTCTGAACTAGCTGAATCTGACCTCTGTTATAGGGAATACCAAAATGCTTTGTGGAGCAGGGCTCTGCTCAGTTCAGCACTACTTGATAGGAGTAAAGAAAAGGGCTGAAATGTCACTAAAATAAGGCCCTGGTTTGCAGGGAAACATGACAGCTCTACAAATTTTACTGAAGGTCTTGTGCATCAATGCAGTTCAAGCTGCTGTCAGAAAGAACCAAGGAGGAGAACCAAGGCCAGAGATGGGAATGCCAGAGACTATGCTGTATTCCCGGGACCCTTCCATAGAGATCCAAGCTCCAGAGACAACGGTGGAGGTGGTGGAGGAGCAAGTTGGTAGTAAGAGGAAATGGGAGGCGAGGCCATCTGTAATAGGAATAAGGCATTTTTTCTTTGTTTTTATTGGTCAGTGCAATTCTGCAAGACCAATGGCAGGGGAATGGTTCTCTGTGTTGTATGTCCTGAAATGGAGAGATGCAATCTAACTTCAAGCGCAAGTTATCCCTTCCCCACTCATGTTCCACAGAATCCAGTCTTTTCACCATCTCTGCTAGAGCAACCCATGAGTGGCATCTCCTTAGTCCCTCCCCCAGCTATCTGTTTGGTTCCCCTGGACTCAATTAGGTTCAGTAGCTCCCGCTGTGACCCTCTCCCTTACCAGCTGTATGGGCCTGTGCTCTCTTAAAAGCAGAATTGCAAGCATACCAGCAGCCTGAGCCATTTCATTTGGTTTCTTTCAAAATGGCAGAGGAGCAGGGGGAATGCTTAAGCAAGTATCAAGTATGCTATATTTTAGGTGTCATGGTTGAAGCATGCATCTGTCAGCTCCTACACAAAACCAGGACACCTATTTAGATTAGCTTTCTATTCTTATCCACCTGCAATCCCATTTCATTCCTGGACTTGATGTGGAGGGCAAATAATAAATGCATGGATACCATCTGTTGTTCCAGTACAGTTTGGAAAGCCCAGTTATTCATATCTGCCAATGTCCACTGGCCCACTCACTCCACCCAATGAACTTCAGTGAGTGTCCCTTATTCTAGGGATGGAGAGGGGACTGTGAATCTTGCAACGTGAATTCCTTTGTTAATGGCTTCCTGGCTAGTCTCATTCTCTGGCTGTCTGCTGGAACTGTGGGTTAGGTACCAAGAGTGCAGTGAAACAGGCCCTGGGGCGGGGGGGCAGAATACGTGAGGCAGTACTGCAGCTAAAAGAAATTATCTTGCCTAACTTTACTGTCTCACTCTCTCCAGTTTGTTTCATCATAAGGGGATGATTCTTTAGGTAAATTGAAACAGAGTTGATGTACACAAAGTTATTTTTTACGTGTTGCTCTTTATTTTAACTGGCCTGAAACTTGTTAATTGCATAACACTAAACGCAGTGGTCACAGCTGTGCTGTGCAAATTCAGTCATTTTTAGTAGTATGCACATCACACAATTCTATGCAAAAGACCCTCGACCACAAGAAGTGCCAACCTGTTGCTAGGTCCATAGCTGCTGCTGCTGCTGCTAGAAGAAGTTTTCCCCATTTAGATTTGTAACAATGTAAAATAAAAGCGGAATTTTTGCTTGTTTGACCTTTTCGCTTTTAGCACACTTATTTGTGATAATGGGACAATTCCTCTTGACTTCAGTGGAAGGCTTGCCTTAGTAAGAAATTTAGGACTTGGACTAATTAAAGAAGGCCCCAACCTGCACAGTTTACATCCAAACCTTTCTGAAGTTTACATGTGTTCAGGCATAGGGTTTTGCTAGCAGAAATTTAAAAAAAATATCAATAGAGTAGCTGCTTATGTCAGGTATATATATATATAGCTAAATGTATTGAAACCCAACTGGAATTAGCTTTTTTTATTTTTCATAATCAAAAGTATTGTGTCTCTTGTTATAATTCATTTAACTCAAGTCTAGTGGTAGAGTTAATGAAATTTACTGAATGCAGAGGTTGATATAGTTGCTTATAATTACCTTCAGGTGCAAATGAGTTCATAATGTATACAATTTTATTTCAACAGTCCTGAAGTAAATAGAAGTAATTTATTACTGAAATACTTCTCACACTGCTAATTCACTGCGTGGATGTATGACTTTTGGGTACAGCATTGTATATAACGAGCTGAAATGAGTGTATATAATTCTGGAGATGTTATAAGCACCTTCACATCAATGGCAGAATGCTTATAAACCGATTTGTACATATAAATGAAGTCCATAAAAACAAATCTTAGAAATAGCTGATTTTTATATTTCATTTTCTTAAAATAGCTTTAAAGATGTATTCATAAAAACAAAATATGTGCAATTGAAATATTTATTCTTTCTGCCAGATGAACATTTGGAGTGTATCTTTTGGCAAAAAACTGCAAGCAGATTTCGTGTAAAACAAAAGTGGTGTATGTTAATTTGTATTTTTCAATTATTCTGAATATTGCTTGATACTTGTTGTTAAAGCTATTAAACACTATTATTTAGTGGTTGGAAGAGATTGGCTTTTATTCCCATCACTGAATTATTGCTTGTCCTTAGGAAAGTTACAAAACCAATCTCTCTCAATTTACTGTATATAAAATGGGTACTCTAAAGTGGGCACTTTGGATGACAGGCCTTCATAGTATTATATTCTTGAACTGGAAAAGGAAAATGGTACGGTGAAAGATCCTGATTTGTCCTGGAAACTCACAGAATCAGTATCATAAGTAAACCTAGCACGTCATATGGTCCTGGTGAATGTGTCTGTCCTTATTTTAATTTAAAAACTTTTCCCACAAGAAAATTGGGAACCAGAACCATTTATTCAAATCAGTGAGGTTTTTGCTACACAGAAAATGAATAAACTGGCCAGAGAAGGGTAACAGTGATGTGAATCAGGTGAAAAGAAGGATGACAGTGGATAGCTGTGGCTACAGGGACTGTGCCTTATAGGAGGCCTGCCAAAGTGTCATGGAGAAAAGGATAAGTTGGAGAGAATACAAGCTAGAGAAAACATAACTTCTCTTTTCCTGAACCTGTGTGAATACAACAGCTATTGCAGATGAGAGTGAAAGTTCAGGACGAGAGACATCATAGGTATTGAGCGGAGCAGGAAACAATTTTTCTGCCTGTGAAAATTTTTTAGATTTGCAAAAAATTTCCCAATGCGTACTAGGATGAAATCAAGATCTTTTGACATTTTTTGCAAAGAGAGAATAGCCAATAGCCCAGAGATTAGGGCTCTCACCTGGATATGGGAGACTGATGTTCAGGTGCCTGCTCTTCCTGATCTTTACTCTGCATCTGCTGCAACCCAGGGGAGTGCTATAATTGCTGGGCTATTGGCTATTCTGCTGTCTCTATCTGGCTTTGACCAGACCCAAGAAACGGTTGCTTGACAAAAGTTTGTCAATAATAGTTTGTCTCTTTCACTTTGTCTATGTAGATTGTGAGCGTTCTCAGGCAGGAAGTGTATAGTTGATACCAGAATGTGTTCCTGATCTCCTTTGGGGCTTCTAAGAACTATTGTACTATAGATGATTAACAATCATTGCAGGCGTTTCTTTTACGTGGATATGTGTGTACTAGTAAGTCTACTGGGGACATCAGTTGACATATCTTAGGTCACCAGATATTTTTAATATGATCATCAATTTTAATCCATGTGGACATAGCAGCCTAGAAGTCAAAGCCTCTTTTTCTCTAACAAATCCCCTGAGCCAGGAACAATTGAGGAATTTAAAAACAAACAAAAACACTAGTGAGGATCAGTCAAAAATGTGAATACTGTATTCCTGTCCATGCTACATACAGCTCTGCAACAGGGAGGAAAAAAGAAATCAATATAAAAATTATACCAGCAAAGTTTCTTGGCACTAAAATCTGTATTAAAACTGTCATAGGAGTCCAGCTGCGGTCACAGAGTAGTAATAATTTGTCACAGAATTTCATAATGGCACAATCAAGAAAGGACATTTGATTTGCATATTTCTGTGATTTCACACATTTTCTTCATCACAACCCCTGCCCCCCTCACCTTCCATAAACAACAGTCACAGGGGAGGCCTATGACCTGCAAATACACAGAGAGGGTTTCAATCAAAATATTAAACAGTTGTTATATTTCCTCAAGAGACTTTGATATTTGCAGTGTCTTGGATGACAATTAGAGCTGACCTGCGAGATTCAGTTCCAACCACAATAACAAACGAAATAAAAATCAAAATATAGCATGACTCCTGCTGCTCATAGCAAGTCAGGAGTTTTCACCTGTCTCCCACCCTCACCCTCCCTTGCAAAAGAGTAGGATTTTCCCTAAAATGAACACACACACAAAATATTCTTAGAAAATTGCTCCAATTTGGGTAAAAACAAATCTGCTCCCCACCCACACCTCAAAGTAGTAAAGCTTTTTAGTTTCATAGTCCTAACCATTATGGATTCCTGGATAAAATACTGCAGAGCCATGAATAATTGTTGTAAAGCCTTAATGTTTCCTGACATGCACTCCAGAATGTAGCAGACAAAACCTTACTGTTTTTGACAGTGATAATGTAGCCAGATCTTTTCTTACAAAATTTCAGAGTTCTTATTAGTGTCATTAGCGATTACAAAGTAAACCGCAGTGATGTTGATAGTGAGTCCTTAAAGTTCTTACATGGGCAAAAAGGTTCATTTGATATTTTGTATAGTGCATTAGCCAAAGTGACACTATCATGATTCATCCCACTGACTTGATTTTAATCATCTTTGTCCTTAACAGACTAGCAAGTGCTTTCTAATGCACTAGACTGTGACTTATCATGACACTTGTATTTATATCAATTAAATTTATTGGTAGCTTAAAAGCCAGAGTAACTGACTTAAAACAATAAAATATTCAGCCCACCCTTTTTAAGTTTAATATGGCTATCTCCCTATTAATTTCAACTGTAAATCTCTGAAGACAGGAAATAAATATAGCTAGCTGAGGGAAAAAATAAAGGTGACATGCAGTTGGAAGGACAAAATGTTGGTTGAAAATATAGGCATGCCAAACAGAACACTACTGGTCAGATACCAATCCCCTCTTGGTTCCTGCTGTTGTTAGGATCTAATTGTAGTTTAACTACTAGAAAACATGATTAATCAATAATAAAGCCTAGCTGTTATATTTTTCATCAGTGGATCTCAAAGCTCTTTACAAAATAAGTCAGTGTCATTATCCTCATTTTACACACGGAGAAACTGAGGCACAGGGAGGGGACGTGACTTACCTGAGGTCGCCCAGCAGGCCAAGGGCAAAGCTAGGAATAGATCCCATGTTTCCTGAGTCTCAGTCCAGGGGTCTATCCACTAGTCCATACTGCCTTCTGAAGTCTTTTTACTGTGGTCCACATATATGGGTGTAATTATACATTAACTTGTGCAATTTCAAGCTTGAAAGACATTTGCTTATGTCCGATTCTTGCGATGAGCTCTTCCCAGTTGGACTCTTAAACTTACACCAGGCTCCATTATGGACACCAAAGCTCTATTTTTTGTTTGTTTGTTTAATCAAATTGACCCTCAGAGGTATTGCCATTAATGTGAGTGGCAGATAACGTTGCTAAATGCCTCTCAGAATTGGGCCCTAAGTTATTACATCAAATTTCCACCATAAGCTGCCTATCTATTTTTCTTTTACTGAACAGTGTCATGGCTGAATCCCAGGGTATATTTACATTACCCAGACACTGTGCCAAATTCTGCCCTGTTACACTTTGGCTGTCCAGTTCAAGTCTCTGGACGGGGCAGGTGGCTGGGGTATATGGATGTAAATGTAAGAAAAAGCAGAATGAGTTACCACATTTTTTTTAAGGTGTGTTCATCATTTTATCACTTTTCCTTTAAAAAAAACAAAAACAAAACACCCATAGAGGTATTAACCTAAAATATATTTTTCTTAAAGATACTCTGTCTCTCCAGTGTAGATGCACCTTTGTGGGTTTGTTCTAGCGTTCCGTTTGAGTGCCAAGGTTTGCTGTAAGAGTCATTTGTGGTCTCTAGCGGGGCAGAGCAGAGGTATAAGGGCAGTAAAGTGCCTCCACTAGACCCTGTGCCAGTTCCCTGCAGTACAGTTTATGTGGCAGTGAAACAGGCTCTTCAGAACTACATCCTTCATCTCGTGTAGGGAAGCCAGAGCGGTTGAAACTAGCAGGGAACTGGGCTGTGCTTTGGCCCCTCCAGCCCCTCTCCCTCTCCAACACATTAGCCAGTTTAAGTGTGCTAGAGAAGTGTGCTGGGTATGGAACCAGAGTTATTTCCTCCCTTAAAAATAAATACCAAGAACTTTTTAGTTTTGGCAAATACATAAGAAAAAATAGTTATAATTTTGGCCCTGGAAAACTTCAGAGGGTTCTTTATTCTAAAATATTATTTAAAATGTTAATTTTGTGTAACTAACAAAGACTGCTCCATCTTCATGGCAAAAGGTATTTATGAATATAAAACAGGTTATATTCTTTGCTTTGTTTTAATTGAAAGTAAATTCCCATGACATACAACTGCACTAATATTAATTAAATAAAAGAATGAAACAAAATAGTTGGAGGGGAGAAAAAAAGACAAATGTCAAATATGAATTAAAGTATCATGCAGTTTTTTAACTTGTCTTTTTTGATCAATTTTTTATGTTCTCTGATTACCAACATGCATTTTATGGTAATCTGTTTTTTTTAGTTCTCTGCAAACTTTGCTACCTTACCTTCCATTTTCTTAAACCTTTTCATTTGCTCTCATCTCCCAAAGCTATAGCTTTTGAAATTTTATTTTTAACATTGAGATCCTTTGGTTTTCCAAAGGTGATTGAATCCAAAAGAACATTAATTTTCAAATTACTAGGAAGGCTATTTTATGTACATTACTGCACTGCAGCCAGCTCTCTCAGTTTTATCATGAGTCTCACCAACATTACTTGATTTCTAGAGTTTTTCTTTAAACGTAAGCCTCTGGAGTCCTGAGATCCCAAGTGTCATTTAAAAAAGGTGTTCTACCCTCATGATTGTGGAGAAAAACTTGAAAACACAAACACAGAAATAGGAGTTTTGCATTTTGTTTAATCTGTAACTGTATTCTTCCCTAAATCTCACCGGCTTGTGGTGGTCTGTAACTTTTGGTTGCTGAATTTATTGGGACTGCTTATATGATTAACGCTATTTACTAGCAGAACCCTTTGCAAGATAGAACCTTAAGTGTGTACTCAGTCTAAATAGCTCTTCAGAGTGATTAAATCAATTGTTTTGATCATTCATTACAAACATGGTGAGATTAAAGGTTTATTCTTAGCCATTATGGGAAAATAACAGTACTCCATCTTACAGAACTACAGTATGTTTAAGAAATATTAAGGGTCTTCGTGAAATATACAAAAGAAGGGAAGTTCAAAGTAAAAACTGAAAGTTTTTTCGGTTGCTCCTCTCATTGTGTCTAGATTGCAACGGTCCCCAAACAATGAGGTTTTCTTCATAGTATATGCTGCATGTAGGATTGTGAATAAAGCCAGCATTCAAATTAATTGGTTTGGATTCATATACAAATATATATGGACTTGCTTTCAGACAAAATGTTGGCACATCTGTTCAAAGTATGCAATAACATATAGTGAATAAGTCTGAAAATATATTTAAACTAAAAATAATCAAAATGACCTTTGGTGCCTGTGGCACCTTAACGACCAATAAATGTATTTGGGCATAAGCTTTCGTGGGCAGAAACCCATGTCATCAGATGCATGAAGTGGAAACTTCAGTTTGGTAGATATATATACACATGCAAGGATGGGAGAGTTACATCGCAGTGAGAAGTGCAAGTGTTAATTCAATCAGAGTGGATGAGGCCATTCACAACAGTTGATGAGAAGGTGTGAATGCCAAAAGAGGGAACTTTATTTTTGTTGTGGGCTAGACACTCCCTGTCTCTATTCAGACCTAGTCTGATAGTGTCAAGTTTGCATATGAGTTCCAGCTCTGCAGTTTCATGCTGGAGTTTGTTTTTGAAGTATTTTTGTTGAAGTTTGGCAACTTTCAAGTCTGTTACTGAGTGTCCAGGGAGACTCGGTGCTCTCCTACTGGTTTTTTAATGTTACCATTCCTGATATCTGATTTGCATCCATTTATTCTTTTGCATAGAGACAGTCTGGTTTGGCCAATGTACATGGCAGAGGGGCATTGTTGGTACATGTCATATATCATATTAAAAATAAGCATTATATGATTAACAATGGATCTCAGTGACCATGTAGCTAGGACAGTATACATTTGAATTTCTTAGATAATGTGCAAATTTTCCACAGAGTCAGTCTTCAAGTTAGATTCCTAAAATTCTAACTAGAGCTGTCCCATCACCCTGGAACATCACAAAGAAATTAATCAATTAGTTTTCTCGTATGTTACCTCATCCTGTAATGTGTAGAGCATCTTCTATGAGCGTCTTCTATGAGTGTCTCAGCTATGTGCTGAAGTTCCTTAGTTCAAACTTGATTGTGGAAACTTGAATATCTTTAAATACCTTTAAAACATGCACTATTCCCAAAAAGCAACTGTTGGGGAGGTTCAAATGTGATATACTGCACACAATTTCTGTTGCCCTGTAGCCTTTAAATTTGAAATAAATGCCTGTGTGCCTTTGTTGGTTGACTGTGTATTTTTAGAGATGAAATGTGACATTTAGAACTGACCTATGGGAGAAAACTGTTTCCCCTGAAGCTTTCCTTATGCATTGGGAATCTCCAAAGAGGAATATCCAAATTCCAACAGAGGAATCAGAAAATGCCAATTTTTAATACCATTTTTTTGCTTTAGGTTGTACTTCATTCCTTAAATGTTCCCATGGATATAATGGTGAGCAAGCTAACAGAATCTGGCCCCATATAGCTAAGGCCTTTATGGTTAATAAGATTTGTACAGGTGGGCCTTTCCGCTTGTATGGAGTCCAGTTGACCTACTTTGGGACCTAGAAGGGAATTTACATGTCACTACTGTTATATTCAGTAACAATCACATGATACTACAGTGTCTGCTTGGAATACTGCTAAAGTTAATGGACTGTACATTTTGTTGTTATAAATCTATCATAGCTGGAGTTTATGGTCTATAGGTTTAAAGAGGCCTCAACAATCCTCCAGTTTTGCACCAAGAAATAACTGTGGTGTAATTTTGAATGCAGAAGAAATTGCTGGCACATTTTTATAGTACTTAGAGATCTAAATACCTGATTTGCAGAATCAACTGGGTATGTACACATCTAAATGCTATATAATACACCCATGGTTATTTGGTATATAATAGTTGCATCTACAGTTTTTATATGGACAAAATTGATGTCTTCTTTTCCAAATCAGGTTTTGGAAATCTGATGTAAAAATTCATTTTAGGTTAAAAGTTTGAAAACCAAACAAAACCATCATTGCAGTTGGTATCTTTATTAGTACACTAGAGAAATCAAGGTCATGAAGACTAAATTATCTTCTTACCATATAGCCCATAGGTAAGAATTGTTGCTGTTATGTATTTGCATGATATGTGACTTTGCATAGAAATAATATTCTACTTTAACAGATTGCCTTAAATATTAGGATGGCAGGTACCATCTTAGGTCTTAATGAATTGTGAAAAAACAAAATGAGATTTTGTGGCATACCTGCAGCAGGGATTTTGTTTTACATGTGAGATGATGTAAGTTCAAAATGTAACTCTGTGTGTGTGTATTTATATATATTAAAATATAATATAATTTACATGCTTTCTGGCTCTTAAGTAAACTTTACAAAATGGTTTACAATCTATGAACCAGATTGTGTCAATCTTTACACATATTGAGTACTCCTTACTCCATATGGGGTCCTACTGATTTCAGCTGAACTGCTTACAAAATAAAGTACAATACAGTGTGCATATGCAACCAGCTCTAGGGTAAAAGTTACATCTGTTAACAAATTAATAATTGGCTATTTTATGGCAGCTCTTAGAATGCAAAATATATTCAGAACCTTCTATGAATTCTGTGATGTTCATTTCTCTGTCAACATGACAGACTCTAGTTCCTGCAGAATTGCTATGGGCTTCAGTGTTCCTATTGAGATAATCCATTTAAAATCATTGTATAAGGGTTAAACACGATATCTCACAGTAACCCTCTTGTACACCTTTTACATGTCATCATTGTGACAAACATGCTGTGATAGGAGTTATTTAAACTAATAAATTGTCATGATAAGGGAATATTTAAATTTTCTTTGCTGGACTGCAAGTTGTCTCCATATCTTCCATGCCCTGGGGCTTTCTGAGGCACTCCAACCCAGTTAAACACCTATTGCATGAAAGATTGGAAGACAACAGCTTTCCCAATTCCCAAAGCCAAGCCACTTCACTTTTGGAAGTATATAAGCAGAAGCATGGAGATACCTGTTGGAAAGAGAACAAGCATTGGACTAGATCAGGGAGAAGCCTAATATATCCACAGTATAAACACAGTGAAGTTGTATAAATACATAAAATACTCTTGCTGGACTTTTGCAGTCTAAAACTACTTTATCTTTTTTAGAATTCAGAACCCTAACCCACACAAGCCCAAAGCAAGGGACAAAGAGACAAAGCAAGCTGTTCCCTAAAACAGAGAGGCCCAACTCACCTCATGTTACTCCAGGCTGGCTCTGCAGATTGACTCTGATTACACGCTTCCGCATAGAGCCCTCCTGCCTGCTAGTAGGACCAGGAAACCCCTTACAAATTAATGTGATAGCTTGTAATTTTATCATAACACATGACAAAGCCTACATAGGAAGGGAAGAGAAACAGAAGTGTACCAAGGAAATAGAGTGGGAATCAGTACTCAGCTGGCTAAATTATACCCTGCACAGAGTTATTTATATCCCAAGAAAAGGGAATAGGATTTGGGTCAGGTTAAAGAAGTTACGAGGAAGGGGAAAATGGAGTCAAGCCAAGTGAAGGTCTTCGTTGGGTAGGAGCTTTGTACTGTATTCTGGTCTCAGCTCTCATTAATTTAATTGTGAGCTGTGCATGCGTACCTGAGTCCCGAATATGAGAGAGAAAGATCATCAAGTCATTCCACATTGGCAATGAACAGCCTCAGAGGTCTTCAGTTGAAATGCAGTATATAAATACATATACAATATAAGCCTTTATCTATATAGACTGAGTATGCAGAGGGGTTTGTGTGTGGGTGTGCATATATGTACTCCTTTCTGTGGGTAAGAGCCTTCAGATGGTATTTGCTGCTACCAAATGGAAAAGATTTGGGCCCATGACCTTTAAGCTACCTCACAAAGCCACTGAGGTGTTCATTGCCTGTTTTTTTTTCTACTTTTGTGACTAGCAAAAAGACTGAATTCACTGGTTTTGCTTTAGACGTGAAACTTTTTCACACAGCTTTGCTGCTTTAAAACAAGAGTTGGCAGCTGGCCTTTTAAATTTAAGAGCCCACCAGCTGTCAGTCAGCTATTCACAACACAATGGAGAACAAGCATTGCACAGAAATTCCCTCTAAATCAGGTCCTATTTTCCATCAAAATAAATTAATTGACTTTCTTAAACATGGTTACAATAGTGTCTAAAATGCATTTGTCAAGTAGTTGCCACTTGATCTTTTAGATGTAAAAGGCTAGCTGGCAGCTGGCTGTCAACCATGTGGTCACAATAGAAGAGAATTTTTGCTATTAATGACTATATTCTCAAGTAATTTTCCATTTACAACATTATTTTCACATTGCCATACATTCATCTGCTCCCTTTTCAAGGAACCAACATGAGTCTGATGCCAATTGACGTCCAGTTGGAATGATTACTGCTCAACTGTCAGTTGCATATTTATCATACAATAATGGAAACATAATTTTATTTCTGGAAATATCTTTGATTTCTAGTGTCCAAAAGATGCAATTGTAAAATAAGCCACCCGAGTCTTTTTAAACCACTTATCACTAGTGGGATTTTCAATATGAATAGTCATTGACCAACTGTGATAAAGCAGAAAGTGTAGACTGTTACAAATAACCCTTCCCACTATGAATAAATTAATTTCCCATGTCAAAATCTGCTTCTGTATTATTAGACACACGTGGATTTACAATTGCACTTTCCCTTTGGATTTGAATGATCCAAACCATATATTACACAAAATAAAAAATAATTCATCTTAAAATTTTCCTAGATGATGCACCCCCCAAATTTGGTGTGTTTGAAATTTTGCATGCATGTACATGGGCACGAGCGCACACACTGGAATTGTCTATTAAACACATGTTGAATCATTGGTTAATCAGATTTGGATAGAATTGACTCATAGACTCATAGGTCAGAAGGGACCAATATGATCATCTAGTCTGACCTCCCGCACAAGGCAGGCCACAAAACCCTACCCATACACATTTATAACAACCCCGAACCCATGACCGAGTTGTTGAAATCCTCAAAAATGAGATTTGAAGACCTCAAGCTGCAGGGAATCCACCAGCAAGCGACC
>ML675631.1:10954524-10979770 GCA_007922155.1 Mesoclemmys tuberculata
AACAGTTCCCCATGCGGAACCGTGTCAAACGCCTTACTGAAATCGAGTCTGTAGTCAAATAGTTCTTATTTAGTAACTATGTATAAATCAATTACTGAGAGTATGTCATGGTGTTCCCAACTCTATATGCTAGCAGCATTAATCCTGACTGTCATATCACTTCCTTTTAGCACTTATTTTCCCCATTTTTAAAATCCATATAGTAGCTTTAAATTCCAGCATAGTAGTTAATATTTGGGAATACTCTGAAGATACAAGCGCCTTGTAAATTCTGTATATTATCCAACAGAGTGTTATCCATACTTTCTCTCTTTTTTTTTTAAAAGGTAAGATATTCACCAGTTGTCCATGACAACTTCTAAGTAGGAGTTTGATGCAAGAAGTACTTGAATGTGGAAGGAGGTAAGCCCATAGAAGTCATTGTGAAATCCATAAATAGGCGCATCTTGAATTTTCAACACTGGTACTCGTATTGGCATCAAAGAAAGTACCGATGTGTGTAAAGGTAAGCACTTGTGTGTGAATATCAAATAAGTTAAATGTATTTGTAATGTATTCAGGCCAATTCACTTATGTGTTAATAGAAATCAAAGGAGATGTTAATTATATGGTTTTCGTCCATTTATATCCTGTTGTTTACTATTGCATTACATTTATATTATGCATGCCTGGTAATTAAATAATCCTAGATCAAGGAGTGTGTCAAAGTAAGTGTGTATTCAGGTGTTAGAACTTCATGAAAACTAATGCAATATTATTTGTATTGTTTTCACTTTCTATTCCTATGATAATGTAGTGTCAGGTATTTACATTTTGTATATCCCTATAACTGGAAACACTATTTCACAGCAGTTGACCATTTTGTGAGTAGATACACTTTCCAGATTCTCTGGAGAAGAAGCTAGAAGCTATAGGGCCTTCTCTTTGGCTGAATGCAACCAATACTTTAGAGGAGAAATCACTGAATTTAAATGGTAATATGTGGTCTTCTCTGAAAGCTTTTTGCCAGCTTTATAGCTGCGATTGTAGAATTGCTACTGCAGTTACAAATAAAAATGAAGCTCATTTTTTGTGTAACAAATGTGTTGAAAGCGAAGTTAGAATTACTTTTTTTTTTTTTTGGCAGTGACCTAAGCATTTGTTTCTTTCGAATACTGGCAGCAATCAAAATGTGAATGGTAATATGTCTCTTCCATTATTTAAGAAAAACAGTGAGGAACCAGCCAATGTGCTTCACTGAAGAGGCTGAGGTCTCCCAACACCGAGACATCAGCTTGAGCCATGACAAACCTTGTACATAATACAAACTAAGTGAAATATAGTTTTGGCAGTTAACAACTAGATTAAAAAGAATAACTTTTTTCCGTGTAACTTTGAAGCTTTCTGTAGAAGTTAAAGCTTTTGTTTTTCACAAGGACAACGTAGTTCGTGCTGCTTTAAGTTTAGGTTGCTGCATCATGCGATCCTGATCTGATTCTCTTACCTAATGAAATCACTGGCACTTGTACCAATTGAGGTCACTGGAGGAAGAAAGGATCAGGCAGAGAAATAGTGTAAGAATGTGCAAATGAAAATGCTATGGCCCTGTCTACATTAAAAATACAGTGTACTTAAAGTTTGTTATACCATGACCTGCTTACAAATGTGTGTTTGATTTTGGTTGAATCTACTGGACTGTTGCCATGTTTTATGACCAGGTAATGGATAAGGACCAGTGCACACTACAGATTGGAATCAGGTTTGTAACCAGGTGAAAGGCAACTAAGTGGCTCCCAGATTCACTGATGTGGTCATATGTAGTGTAGTGTAGACAGGCTCTAAATGGCACCACACAGGTATAAGGAAAAGAAAAACAAGTTGGAATGGCAGCAACGGTAGCAGCATTCTGGTGAAATATAGAGCTTTCTATGAATGGCTGGTGAAAAGCTTTCTGTTGAAACTGTTGCTCAATGGAAAATTGAGTTTTCAGCAAAAGGGGTTTTATTTCCCCAAAAAGTGCACACAAAAAACTTCCACTTTATGTCAAATAAGGCATCCCATCTCCACCCCTCCACCCCAAACCTTCCATTTTGAACGAGGGAATTAAACACTTTGCTTTAGAAATGTTGATGCCTCATGCCCACATTTTCTACTGTTGGCCAGGTACCCCAGCTGGGCCACATCTCCTATGATGCAGTGTCCAGGGACTTCAGTGGCTCAGTACAAAGGGAGATCGGTGCATTATGCAAGAAATAGTCTGGCCAAGGACCTTCATCCACAGAGAATTGTGGGGGGAGTGCATGAGGCACCCAAACTGTAACTCCTATGAAAGCACTTAAGCAGCACTTCTGAATCAAATTTTTGGTATTCCAAAGTCTAAATTTTCTTCAGGGGGAGATACCCACTTTTCAACCAGCTCTAACTATATTACAGATAAATGGCAAATGGCAACCTCCTATGGCAAAGACAGAGAATCATGTGAGTGATCCCAGGAAGCATGCATGAACTTGCATGAAAAATCAGATACTTAGCTAGAATATTGTAAATTGATTACTCTGAAATCAGTGGAGTGATACAGAATTACACCATCTGAGGATCTGGCTGTTCTTTCAACAGAGTTCAGTTTTTCTGCAGGCAGTATGCCACATCTATTACTGTACCCTGCAAAAAGCCTGGTCACATTGCCAATGAGGAGCGTTGGCACTATGTTAGACTCATAACAGTCCGTGTTCCTCAAAGGAAGGGAGGGTTGTGAATGGCCTATGGTCCAACTCCGTCTCTTCAGCAGCTAGTGAAACAGACATGGAGGGAGCACCACTGCCCCTGCCCCTTCTATGTCTTAGAAGAAATGGCTGAATCTGCCATAATACCCTGTCTGTTCCCAACACAGTGTGATCCTTCCACATCACCTCTTTTCCTTCCAACATCAGAAGGGGGTGTCTGAAAGTAACAGTTTAGCTGATCACTTTTAAGTCTAGATCAATGCATAGTTTTTTGTTTGTTCGTTTAAAAAGATGTGCATATACTTTTCCTGCTGCCCATACTCTGCTGTGAATTGCTAGAACCTGTTAGAACTCGCAAGCTCTGCAGGGTTGGCCGGGGGATACATATGGATGGAAGTCATCCAAGAAATATCCAGGGAGCTGCAGAAGTGATATTGTTGGCATGCCTCACCTGAGTTAGTATTGAACCAATGACTCACTATGATATTATCAGACTGTAAACTGCTGGAAGCACCTTCTGTAGGATGAAAGTAAAACCATGGACCTGTGAGATTATGTATAGTCATTAGAGATCTGATGGAATTTTTCATTAAAAAAAATAAGAGGGGATGTTAACCCTGGTATTCTAGGGAAATCCCAAAGTGGGTAATCACATTTTGCCTACTTATTTTTCCCTTCCCCTTTGTATGGAATATAGTATTAGTCCTGTAATCAGATTAAATTGTTGCTATGTTTCTTCCCAGAAGTGGGGACCTTTCGCTGTTGTGAAGCAATTTGGGCTTCTTTGGGAAAAGTACAAGATTGTGCCAGAATACTGTTTGTCTGTAGGACTCTCAGGCTAGGCACACTTCATACTCTGTATAGATGTTCCGTCTGAGGAGCGACAAACAGGCCCCTGATCTCTGTGTGTGCTCTTTGTGTGTGTGAGAAATTCACTTAACTCTGCTGTGCACTTGCAACAAGTCTTCCATGAGAGTGTCCTGCAGTCGAGCACCTGGTACTACTATTTAATTCAAGTGAAGGAATAAAAGTTCCAATCTTACTTTGGAACGTTATCCTCACGAAAGAATGGCTCTGGAGTTAGAGATGGATTTGATCCTTGAACTTTATTTTGGTATGTTTTTAATAACTTGGCCAACCATCTGCAAGGGAGATTCAAATATACTAGGAAATTAAACAAGGTGCTCTCTGAACTCCTCAGAAGGTAAGAAATCACAGATTTGTTTCAAACAGAAAGGCGGTATAATTGAAATGAGAGAAGAAAGTTAGGAATTATGCTAGTTATTAGTGCTCAGCTTAATATAACACTGTAGCACATCAAGCTGAAGAGCGCTAATATAAAATGGTTCCAGTTTGGTGCCTGTATGGGGTGGGGATTAGTGAAAGAAATGATCTCAAGTTCTTTCAGCTTTTTCTCCAGGGATATCAGACTATTAATGGCAGCAAAATGCCTGTTACTGTTTAAATTCAGAAATTTAGGAAGTTGTCTCTAGCCAATAGTGTCCTCACATTTTTCCCTTAACATTTTTTCCAACAGGAGATTCCTTTATAACCTAATTTAAGGAAATTAAATAGCTGAATTTAGAGTCTTACATTTTAGAAATACCCCTTTCAAGTCAATCAGTTACAGCACTTTTGTTTTAATATCATTGATCTTAAAATGCTAGAAGGTGAAAGACTGAAGGAGTCTTCAACAGGACAGACTTTCACTCACGCAGTATTAATGGACTGTCTTTGAGAGATACCAAAAAGTAAAAAAAGCATACTATCACTCTTCTTCTTTGCACTCACTTTCCTTCTCCAGATTTTAAACACATCCACATAAAAATATGGTAATTAGGACTGTCAGCAATCTTCAATTTTTGTAACATAGGAGGACATTTCACAATGAAGGTGATCTTCACAGGCTCTAATTGTGTTTTTGCAGAACTATGAATAATACAATATAGAGATAGGGTAGGTGTTCACTGCTGGAAAAATTTGGCAGCAGTCGATGGGAGATACAAAAGTGATGTAAAACAATTGCATATCTCCTGTCGACTTCGCTGCATTAGTTCCGTACGCCGTCCACAGTGCACTGCACCAACAGGTACAGTGTTCCTGTCAATGCAGCGCTACACCACTTACAGAGGTGGTTTTCCTCTGTCGATTTCTGGATCGACTGAACAGGTCTACACAGACCGCTCAGTTGGTCCAGAGACATCGATCTGATGGCGGCGAATTTGCCACTATCAGTATAGACCCAGCCATAATTTCCCCTTAGAGCGCCGTCTCCACTGCACTGCTGATGGGAAATGTGTTCCCACTGACACAGTGCTATGCTTTTTGGGGAGATAGTTTTATTAGATCAACTTCCGGATTGATTGAGCATGTCTTCGCTGCCGCTCAATCGAACAGGAAAAATCGATCTGACGGTGGCAAATTTGTACAGCTCCATAGTCCCACTGACTTACAAGAACTTTGGATCCAGGCCAAAATGACTTAAGTTATATAGACAGCAATAGTAATCTGCTAAGGTAGCTCTGATGCAACTGATGTGAACCTCCCAAATTATGTAAGGGCAAAAGCATGTGCCATCACCATCTGCTTCTCCTTTTAGGAAGTTTAGGAAGTGTGCAGGAGCTAGGTGCAACTTACCCAAACTGTGAGTGGCTTAGGAACTCTGCATGCATGCAGCAGTCGCTGTGATTGCTGGCTAGGGAAATGAGCACATGCTTTGAAGCCAGAACTCCTGAATTCAATTCCCGGTTCTCCCACTGACTAACCTTAATGCCTTTTGTGTGTGCGTATTAGTCCTTCTAAATATCACCTAGTTAAGTCTCAGATCACCCCACGAAGTGTGCTAAATTTCATAACCCCTATTTTTATTTTTTTAATAACTGCAATCAATACTTTATTAAAGTGTGTATTTCCCATAAACTATTAATACTTATTTACAACCTTAACTCCAGCTTGACATTTTTATCTTGGAATATTCGTTATAACATGGCTATAAGAAGTAACTTCAGAGTGAAGTGCACCATAGGATTTCAGTATTGGTGGGTTTTTAACATTATTTGTAATATAATTTTTTAAAAATACTGTGTGGGTGGAGGGACCAGAAGATGCTGGTTTCAGAAAATGCTGTTCTTCTGTGAATCTATAATAGTTTAATTTTTTACCAAAATATTATGACCATTGGTTTGCAATGAGGAGTTGTGTTTGGGGAAGAAAACAAAAGGTCCACAGTTATTTCATTTACAGAAACCATAATACTTATTTATTTGATTCACTAAAACTTTCATAAGGATTTTTAACACAGAGGCTTAGTACATTTGTGTGATAACTAAATAGTTCACATATTTATCAGCCCTATATATTTAACCCTGCCTTCTCTAGAGTAATGTAATCTTCACACAAGTCTGCTGAAATCATATTGCCCTGCAAGTATGATAAAAATTGGTTTTGTTTGTATGCGAGCGGCTGAATCAGTCATTCCTGTTTCTGTTATAATAAAGGCAAGATATTCAGTTCTATTACAGATAAGCACAATAGCAATCTTCATTTCATTACTAAGGAGGGGAGAGAACTCAAAGAATTTGAGTTTCATAAAACCTTTAGAGCATTTGTAAAACGACAAGATGGTGCCTAGAAACTTGGCAAAGGGAATTACTCAGATGAATATAGTTTCTCCAACTATATTGATTTAATTTATTTTGGCATCAAAAAGAGAAAATTAAAAATTGTCAGGATTTAAAACAACTATGTCTTTTCGGGCACTATTGTAGTACAAATATTAAATGATGATCATTTATGAGGTTCAAGCCTGATCCTGCAAGAGGATCAGCAAGAGGATCAGCTGCAAGCTGGAAGCCTCCTGCCTTCAGTGGGAGATGAACATGTTCAGTCCCTTGCAGGATAAAAGCCTTTAGTCATTTAAAGTCATTTTTTTCTCAAAAAAGAGAGAGCCTTAAAAGGTCTACTGAACTTATTTTAGATTGAAGTTGTTGCAAATGCAGCCCACTGTAACTGAGGAACACTTGTTCACTGATTTATGTAGTAGCTGTTTTCTACTCTAATATTTACCCAACAGATGGAGTCCATGCATTGTCCGCCTTTATTATTTTTGCTATTATGGATACTACTGGGGCATTTAATTATTCTCTATTCCTTCCACGTCAGACAGACTTCACAGTGAGGAGTTGCCTGTCTCTGTGCTCTGCTCCTGGACTAAAGACTGCCCATCAGGAAGAACTCGCTAAAAACATACACTACATAAAATCTACTTTAAATGAGATTTTCTTAGCAGCTTTTTCAGCACTGATGCTTCACCTACCTCTGATTTGCTGCACATTCAAAACTTCCAGAGACATGTCCTGGGGACAACTACAGTGCCACTCAAATAAACTGGAATTGCAGGCTAAACTGATGTCCTTCCAAATATTCAAGATTGATATTCCAGGTGGAAATACTGAAATCCATCATTACAGCATTATTTTAATGAAATTTCAGAATAAGAAAATAAACCTCCTGGAACTGTACTGGAGATAAGATTGGGGAGGGGTACCCAGAGGTACGTTAGCTTCTGCTACAAGAAGAAGCGTTTTCAATACAGAGTGCTACCCTTTGGAACTCATAGCCTCCACACAGGTATTCACAAATGTTCTATCACCCTCCCTTCAAGCAGAAAGGATTCATTTCTACCCTTGCCTAGATGAACTTTCTCATTATTTTATACAGGGCTTAGCAGACTCACTAAGTCTTCAGAAACTGGCTTTGAGAAAACAAGCAGAAGGGACAACTGCAGCCCTCGGAAGTTCAGCACTGAAATTTTTGTCCAACATAAATTTATTTCAGAACAGGCACTGAAGAAGATAGGGTCTGATTTGCCAAATGTGCCTCTCCTAAGATGATAAAATCTGACTTAGCTCCTGGGTTAGTGGATGTCATGTGGGATATTTGAGCTTTGATTCCATCCAACAGTTGCAGCAAATCAGTATATAAACATCCAGGTCCAGCTCCAGTATTAACATCTCTTGGTGAATTCATTCTCAATATTAATCAGCTACCTGATGTTGGGTCCAGAGAAGCTAGTCATCAGTAGAGATACCAGGTCCCATAGGAGTAGGGGGGAGAAAAGTATCTGGACTCCTGTATGACTTGGGGTAGGATATGGCCCTAGGAGGAGGCATGGAGTACACTTGTCAAGCTCATTCTTCCATGTCAATAGATGATTCTAGAGAAAACATGGTGTGTTATCATGGTGTGATAAGAAGGCAGAAAACCTTCAGGGCTGTTAAAGAAGTACCCTTGTTCATGTCCTGGGAAGAAGCTCTCACACCATTCCTCAGGGTTCTGCATCAAGAAGGGAAGTCAATGTCAGCTGTCTCAGCAAGACACGCTTAGAATCAAGGGAATGCAGACTAGACAATCTAGACTTTTGATATATTGCAAGCCCATTTGAAAGCTTGTTGGTAAACCTATTTTGCATACAAGGCAATCTGGAAAACCAAAAGAGGTACTACAAGGGGAAGGACCACTCAAAAGTGGTGGCTGTGGGCCTTGTTATCTCAATGGTGGGCTACAAGGTCTCCTTTATGCCTTTTCTCCTCTCAACCCTGCAATTAAAGATGGTAAAGGGTGAAGGAACAGGCCACAGTGGTTATAATCTATTTCTTGCTAACCCGTAGATCTTTGGTTCTCAGACCTGATTCAGATATAACTGGAAAATTTCAAACTCCCAACATACATACACAGGGACCTATTCGCAACCTAAATAGAGTGCTGCCCAACTAGTCCTCTATGAAGCAAAGACAGGAAGGAACTAAAGTCACTCATTCTAATTCGGTGATAAATGCCATCCTAGCATCTTAAAGGAAATTCACAAATGATGTCTGTGTATCATTTGAGCTTTGAATGTTGGTGTTACAGGGACACACACCAGGGCAAAGGACATTCTAGAGGCTTTTACAGAATGGATTGACAGTGGCACTTAAGGTTGACAGTTTTTGGAAAATCAGCACATTAAACTCATCAGAATCTTTCATCATTGTCACATGCAGTGTTGTAGCTGTGTTGGTCCCAGGATATTAGAGAGAGAAGATGGGTCAGTTTGATCCAATAAAAGATATTACTTCACCCACCTTGCATCACTGTCGCATAGGAATGCTGGTCCTCAGGAATCTTATCAATTCTCTAGAAATATGAAGATTCCTTTCATAATCTTGATCTGTGCTCTATTAAAGCTACCATTCACCTTCATTGTTGATATGTCTCTTCATCTTCTCACTGGAAGTATCTTTCCTACTCACCACCTTCTTATCCAAGAGCTTTTTGGAGCTTGCCATCCTCTCAATGAACCCTCAGATACAAGGTCTGTGAAACACAGTAATTCTATGAACTAAACAGGCCTCCATCCCCACGGTCACCACAATCTTCCTCATAAAATAGAAAGAGGTATTGTTCCCTTTCTGGTTGAATCCCAGCATTGTAAGTTGGATGTGAACCAACCTATACAGGAATAAAGATGAAGAGGCATTCAAAGCTCCAGGTACAAATCCTCTCATTAGTATGCAGTCTGAAAACAGCAGCAATTTTTGAGTGTGAGATCACACACACCTTATGAGAAGGTCTGTAAGACTCCTACGGGATCTTACAGTCACGTCTTCTCAAACACTATAGAGTATTCCTTAACACCCTCACCCCTCTGAGGCAGTGTTTGAAAGACAGGTGGTATGAAAGAGGTAAACCTACATTCTTTTTCAGTTCTACATGGAGTAAATTGAGTCCTCCTTTCTCCCTAGAGATTACTTCCTACTTCCTACTGTAAAAGATGTCTGACATGTAGGGGACTGAGAGAGGGAAAATTCTCAGACTGGTGAATTTTCATTCGAAGACCCTCCATGTCAGATAGTCCGATCCACCCTCATAGGATTGCATCACAGTCAGGGTTTTTTCCTTTATGGCTATTGCTCACTTCTTAAGTAGTTTGAAAGGGAAGAGGCAAAATCCCTAAATTTCATGTCAAGACTTTGCTAATGGCTTGAGTTGAATAGAACTTTTATATAGTTAGCATCCCAAACTGAAAAATACTATTGATCTGGATTGTTCTTTTTGAGGGGTGGCCCCAAGCCCAGGCTCAGAGCAAAGATCTGCTTTGCCTCCATTTGCCATATAGAATGTCCCACTGCAGAGACTCTCTGACATGGAGCATGCTATAAAGAAAATCCACAGGTGAGATAGAGTTTTCCCTTTGTCAGAGAGTCTGCCATACATTCCCTTTCTTTCCTCCTATTAAGACTGGCCTGACTAGGATTGGTTTGAAAATCCTGATCTGAAGCCCACTGAAGTTAATGGAAACACTCCCATTGGCCTCAATGGGCTTTGGAGCAGGTAAAAGAGGAAGTTAAAGGTGGGAAGTATGATGGAGTTAGTGAAACCTCATCCTTTCAGAGGCTCCCTGACTGAAAAGGGATAGAGATTGGGCAGGAGGAGAGCAAACAATAAAACTATTTTTCCAACAAGCCCAAACTTATGTAGCACTGGTTGGGGATTTTTCAGCAAAACGGTTTTTCATTAGCGTGTCATTTTTGGCCAGAGAGAAAGAGATTCATCCATCCAGAATGGCAGATTGCCTGACTCAGGCAGAGTAGGGACTTGAACCTGGGTCTCCTATATCCCAGGTGAGTACCCTAGCTACTGGAGGTGAAGATATTGCTCTTTCTTTATCTCATGTTTATTCATGAAAAATTTCAAAAGGTCTCATTTTTGCTCCAATGGAGAACAAAAACAAATGTCAAAACCTCAGCTTTTTTCACAAACCAGAATACTTGTTTTCTGACCAGTACCAGTCACATGGAGATGCAAGAAATCGTAATTATGTTTTATCAGATATACGGGAGCTCTGTAGCTCAGTGTAGTGTGAAAAACAAAGCTTAGAACTTGTTTTGGTTTGGGTTTTTTGGAAGAATGGGAGTGAACTTTAAGCACTACTTAATTTCCTACATCTTTCTCATTTCTATTATCAAGTTGTGTTTGAGAGTGAAGGGCTGACTGTGAAAGAGAATGTGGTCAAGAAATATTTACTCCTTGTGGGAAACAGTAGTGTAATGCATATATTTCTATATATATAGGTATATGCACATTTGCTAATACATGTATTTTTAGGAGCAACTTGATTTCAAAAGGTTTTCTTCACTGGCCTTATTCTGCTTTTGTTAAATTCAGTGGCATAATTCTTACTGATTTCAGTGTGAGCAGCATTGTGCCCTTAATCTTTCTTTTCATATCCATACTGAACCTCTTATTGTAAAAATGATAATATCTTTGGATAATGCCAATAGAGCAGTGTTTATGGACAGTCTACCATGTTTTCTAAATTACAGCTGAATTTATTGGCTTCTACACTGGTGATTAGTGTGTATTTACGCAAAAAGGTCCATTTGGATAAATTCATAAATGATTCTACACAGAAGCCAGCAGAAGGCATTAGAATGATGGTGGAGTAAAATATCTGAAAACATAAAGATGTCACATGTAGCTTACTCAATGAATTTTATTTAAGAGCTTAGTACTTTCAGTCGTTACTGCCCTGTTTATACATATTTCTTTACTTTATTGCTAATGCTCTATTAATCCTTGCCTCACGTCACAAGCTTCAAGGGCACTTTCATTTTACATGACAAATTGATCAATGTAATTTGGTTTCTGAGACGCGAGGGCAACTTTGGTCAGAGCTTTAGCGATGTTAGTCACCCCCCCACTGCTACCAGAGTATGGGAAGTTTATAATACCAAGACTGTCCAGCTTTTTTTTGTCTTTCTTGCACTGTACAAATCATGCTGGGGAAGGATGAGGGCAGATGGGCATTTTTAGCTGTTCTATTTGAGGTGTTAAAAGCTAAAGCAGCACATTTCCTTTTGTGCAAGCAGGTAGGTAGGGAGAGCTTTCAATGAAAACAGTACGGTGCCCGCAATATCAAGATTATAGGAAGAGTATCTAAGCCACAAGAATGTGATGAATTGTGCCATCAGCATTAAAATGACTGTGATCCTGTGGCAAATCGCATGCAACCACAGTAATCTGCAAGAAATTACTTTACACTTGTGACCAAATTTTGGGTTACAAATAGCAAACTCAGAGTAAAGGAAACTAGGAGAGGAAAAAGAGATGATTAAGAGAAAAGTGAGAGGGGTGACAAAGGAAAACCTGAAGTCTTGATGTTCTAAAAAGCTTCCCTTCTTGGCAGTCAAAAATGCTTTCTCTTTTTTCAGTGACATTTACCTTGTTCCTCTGCATAAAGGCAAAGGTAGAAAATCCCTGTTCTTCAGAGAAATTAACAAGGAGTATCATTCAGATGATTGTTCAGATACACATAGTAGGCCCTACTCTTTCATAAAAGCAAAGGGCTTTAATTCATCTTCCTGTAGCTGTTGTGCCAGCTGGGATTCACTACTGAAGAAGGTAGCTCGTGGCTGCACTGCTGCCTTTCACCAGGAAGTGGAGGGGAGGGAGACTCTGAGCTGCAGCCATAGTGCCCTGGTGAAAAAATACACAGGAATGAACTGGAAACAGCAATGTGAACCTGGAACAGTTGCACAGCATATGGTGCAGAGATTGGCGCAGCATATCTAACCCATGGCATTTGTTTTCCAAATATACGCGAGTCCGTTATGGATTTTTGAGTGAGGTGGAAAGTTCAGATATGGTCTTTCTGTAGAAAGAGACAGAGATTCTCCTGCTGCACAAAGGTTGTGAGAGCAACATGGGGAGAGGTCCTCAGCTGGTGTAAATTGTCATAGTTCTATTACAATGACCATTTTATGTCAGCTGAGGATCTGCCCCCATCTCTTTGTTAGTCATGAGCTTGATAGAACAAGCAGCTGGTTAGGACAGTAGAGACTGATTAGCTGTAGAGTGGCAGCTTAGCAAAAAAGGATGAATGCTACAATGAATCACCCAGTACCCGTGGCAGCCTTTACCAGAGGGAGATTCAATGGAGTCGTAACTATTACTACTACTAGTAGGAATAGTGATTACGCTGACCCTAACTTGACGAATACTTTAAGGATTAGTCCTCTCTCCACAACTGATAATTACTGCAGCCACTTGTTGGAATGAGCCCTTCATGGGCTCAGATGTTAACCATATGTCAAGGACAAGCAAGCTGAGTCTGTTCATAACCTTCGACAATATCAGTCACTGAGTTATCCCAGTGTCAGCCCAGATCAGCACCTGAAGCAGGAAGTACTGCAAAGTTAAACCTAGCAAAAACAGAAGTTATATTTATAGGCAAAAGGTAACATTTCAGAGAGTCTGTAGTATTGGCACAGTCCCCTTTAATCAAGGACATATGCCCAGAGGTCTTCAGGAGGGTCTGCAGCTTGGCTGTTCTTCTGGGCTGCTTACTGATGCAGGGTTCTCATTCAGCGGCGTCTATTAGAAACGCCTCCTGCTATCACTGAATAGCTAGGAGACTGCATCTCATCCTTGCCAGTGATGCCCTAGCAGTGTTAATACATGCCTTCAACACCTCCCACTCAGATTATGCCCATGAAGTTTATTTAGAACTGAAAGTAGCAGCCCTGAGAAAATTCCAACTAATGAAGACCACAGCAGCATATCTCATCAACACCACAGGTTATAGAAAGCACATTGCTTCTGCGATCCACTCTCCACTGGCTCCCTTAGCAGCGAGTTCAGTTTAGGGACTGATTTTCAAAGCGCGAAGAAGTCTGAGCCCAGGACATCTAAAAAAACCCACTTCATCTTGAGCACTGTCAACAGCTCTGCTTGTCGGGCACAAAAATTGTCTTCCTCAGGGGTGAAGCTTTCTCTCTCAAGTGCTAAGAACTACTACAAACCTCAGTATGTGCCAGTCCAACAATGATGCACATTTCTTGGACCTTGCCTTACCTTAAAATAGCACAAAGCAGATTTTACTTACTAATGTAAATCTAATGCACATGCTCTTCCCATGGGTAAAAAGCCTACTTGACTGATATGAATCTCCTTGTTCAATTTTCTAACTCTGGAAGAATCTCAAATAAAATAGTGATAGATGCAGAATAAAAGCCTGAATAAAATAGAATTCTATTTCTCATGCAGACATGTTTTTCTCCTTGGCTGTGATTTTACCTTTGTAGGAATCAATTGTATGTTATCTGTGTGCAAACCTCATCTGTGTTTTCCTTACTACAGGAAACCACTGACCTCATTGTTCACTACAGTAAATAGATCCAAACCCATTTTATTGTGAATTTTGATAAGTAGGTTAAAAAAATAAAAGTAACTACATTTTGGTCCTTTAGTGCCTTCAAGTAACTGTCAGATCTTTAAGATATTTTTCTGCATCTTACTGAAAGAATTATGATGGTGCCTTGTGTAAAATATGGAGTTCAAGCTATGTTTTTAAGCACTTCCCATTTTGGCCCTAGCCATTTGTAGATTTCTTTTCCTGTCTTGCTAAAATAAAAGGTCATGATAGGTCAAGAGCTTTCATGGGTCCAACATTCATTGCATCAACTAATAAAAGCACATGCATACGAAATGTTAAAATGTGTAGTACCTAGGGACACCAGGGCTATCTACCATAGACTAACCGCCTCGCAGCCTTTAGAAAGTTGACATCTAATTCAGTGTAAAATGTTCTGACTCTTTTAATTATTCTTCCATTATCTCTCTCTATCATAGCTTTTTGTGTGTTGTGTCTGCATGCCTCACCAAGACTCCCTTGTATTTCAGTGCAAAAATGAGTGTTCACTGCTCTGATTGTTGGGAAGTGGAATTGTGAAATCAACTTTTTCACAGAGTGACACGTGGGGAAAGGGAATTTTTAGATCACTATTACAGAAACCCAGGAAAAAAGTGAGGCTATCAGCTGTTTTCCATAACAAACTATTTGTTTTGTGTTCTGTTCAAATCTATTTGACAAATACCTTATTATATGTATACAGTTACCACAATATTTAAATAACTGAAGGCTGCTATCAAGATTTGTTTCTGACATGTTGGGAAGAGAGGCCAAACAACCTAGACAAAGTCATACAGGAAGTCCTTGACAGAATTAGGGAATAGACACCGTGTCTCCTGACTCCTTAGAGCAAATGTTTGTTAAATTTTTTTCAGACTCTCTTTTCTTCCATTACTGTTTTGATTTCATGCACAAGTGTGCCAGCAACTCTGTCTAGTTCTCATTGAATGCCAAACTAAAGTAGCATATATTGTTCCACATTCTCATTGCTTAAACGCATACACACCCCAAGAGCATGCAATATTTATATATCAGAACATATCACAAAAGCAATATAGCTTAGCAGCAATATTTCCTCCTTTTTTCCTGGGAATTAGAACAGTCTCAAGATTGTGCCTGCCACTGATTTGCTCCATATAATTGGGCTTGCATACAACCTTTTATGCATCTTCTTTGTTCATACAGTATGGGTTATGTGTGAGCACAACAGGTGTGCACGCACTGTTACTCATGCAATCAGCTGTATGCAGATTCAAACCATGGGTAAACATATTATTTTAACTGCTAGATTTTTAGCCCTCAGTCTACATTTCTGTGCACATACTGATACCTGCATTTGTCAGCTAATACTTTTGTGCACCCTTACACCTGTGTGCACTCAGTTGTTAACCATCATCACATGAGCACTTGCTATTTTGGTCAATACACCAGAGCCTAAACCAGGGACGTCCAGAACTAAAAGCATGAGCTACTACAGTCAAGGTTCTCTAGCTCTTGCTGTAAAAACTCATGTCTGCCCTCAACTCTTCACAGAAGGAAGTTTATAACACACTCACCATTGAGGGTGGGAGAGGGGTATGAGCACGTGCACATCCACATAAGGATTGGACTCTTTAAATAGGCACGTTCAAGTCTGGAACTTTTAGAATAAATTTGTCCCTGCAAAGTGCAGTGTATATGCATAAGTACGTGTCCACTTGCAATCTTTTGGGTGTCCAAGTGGAGTCAGATAGAGGTCTGGTTGAAAGTTTACCACCTAAATGTATGAATATTAGAGGTGAATGAATGGCAAGAACTTCAGCTCTGTTACTGATCACTTAGCCCCTGCTCCCACTCCCATTAAGATGAGTCGAAGACTTGCCTTGCCTTCACTGGTGAAGAGTAAGGTCCTAAATTAGACAACCTGAATCTAGTGTTCCCCTCCCAATCTTCTAATGGGTTACAGAGTGGGCAGCTGCAGGGAAGTGGATATTGACAGAGGCAATGCCCTCCCACAGTCAATGCCTTGCAACATGAGGGGTAAAATTATATCCAGTCCTGTTTTCTTTCACCTTCAGCTAGATCAGTGGAAATCCGTTATTGACACCTCTGCCAAAATCATTTGAAAATGAATAAACTCTAATAGAATCGGTACAGATACCAATTCAGATCACAATTGTGTTTGGTATTACAATCTTAGGAACGACAGGTCTGGTCTGTATTTGAATGGGAGACCTCCAAAAAATATTCTGAGTGGCATTTTTCTATTCAAAGAAAGCAAATAGCCCTAGGGTAAAATTTAGAAAAGGCTTCAATCCCATTTTCAAAATGGACTTTTTAGTACTCAGGAGCCTCAATTCCGTTGAAAGTCAATGGGACTTAAGAATTTAAGTGGTAAAGTCACTTCTGAAAATGTGACTGAAATGTTTTTGAAAATGTTATCCCAACGCTAATGACTTTGAGGGCATGTTACAAAGATTTTTTTTTTTTTTTTTTTTTTGCAAAGGGAAGGGAATTGTAAGGATGGGGAATTTGTTTGAGGAGGAAAAAGATTGGAGTTTGTTACCTGGCTTAGTGATGGTGAGTTACCTTAAACTGTACTGTTGCACTTGAGATGCATTATAAAGTAATGTAAGGGTGCCTTGAATGTCTGAATAAAATAGCACATCTTTTACAATTGAAGTAAATCTAATGTAACAGGGTAAGGGGGGGGGGAAGGTAGATGTACTCTGCCCCGTGGGTCCTGCGCTCTTCCGGCCCGGCCGGTGGTGCAGCTGGGGGAAGGTGAGCCAGAGGGGTGGGGAGGAGACAGGGCCTGCTCTGCCCCTGAGTCCTGCTACCTTCCCTTGGGTCAGTCCGTGGACCGCTCCCTGCTTCCCCAGCAGGGTCCTCTGCCTCCGGTGTTGTGGCAGCAACCGTGGGAACTCCAAGCTTCTGCAGATTGCAGGCTGCAAACTGCAGACTGCCAACTCCAATCTGCAGGTTTTCGAACTGCAAACTCCAATCTGTAAACTGTAACCTCCACTCTCCAAACTCCACACCTCCTTATTCCTCACTCCAGACTCCTCACTCCACAACTGCCTGCCTGAACTGAAGGCTTTTAAGTGTTTGGGACGGGGCTCCTTGATTGGCCACAGGTGGCCTAATTGCCTAATCAGCCCCAGCTGAATCACCCAGGGAATAGGGCTTTGCTGAGCCTGGGGCTAATATACATGCCTTCCAGCACCCTTGCATAGCCGTCTGGCCTGACCCTGTCACACATCCTCCCCCCCTGCTCAATCCCACCGGGTTGGGCAACTTGGGACGCCATGCAGTGAACCCGGGACAGCCCATCCGCATTCCCGTGGCGGCAGCCCGCCCTGTGCTGGATGGTGAACTGGAACGCTTGTAGGGATAGGAACCACCGGGTCACCTGTGCGTTTTTTTCCTTGTTTCGCTGCATCCATTGGAGCGGGGCATGATCAGTCACCAGGGTAAAGTGACGTCCCAGTAGGTAATAGCAAAGGGCTTCCATCGCCCACTTGACTGCAAGGCACTCCCTTTCCACGACCGCGTACTTTTGCTCCCTCGGAAGGAGCTTCCAGCTGAGGTACATTATGGGGTGTTCCTCGTCTCCCACCATCTGTGACAGGACTGCACCCAGCCCTACGTCTGAGGCGTCAGTCTGCAGAATAAATTCCTTAGTGAAATCGGGGGCAAGGAGTATGGGGTTGCTGCAGAGGGCCGTACGTAGGTCTGCGAAGGCTTCCTCTGCTGCTAGGGTCCATTGCACCATCTCCGGGCCCCGGGCCTTTATCAGGTCTGTCAGAGGGCTGGCTCTGGAGGCAAAATGGGGGATGAACCGCCGGTAGTACCCCACTACCCCTAAAAACGCCCAAACCTGCTTTTTCCGGTTGGGTCGGGGCCACTTCTGGATGGCTTCCAACTTGTTGAGTTGGGGTTTCACCATGCCTCTCCCCACGACGTACCCGAGGTATCTGGCCTCTGCTAGACCAATGGCACACTTGGCAGGGTTCGCAGTCAGGCCAGCCTGCCTCAGAGTATCCAACACCTTCTCCACCTTCCTTAGATGCGTTTCCCAGTCGGCGTGTAAATGACTATATCATCTAAGTATGCAGCGGCATAATCGCTTGTCCATTAGCCGCTGGAAGGTGGCCGGGGCCCCGTGTAGACCGAAGGGGAGGACCGTGTACTGGAATAATCCATCTGGGGTCGAGAACGCTGTCTTCTCCTTCGCCTCTGTAGCTAGAGAGATTTGCCAATATCCCTTGGTCAGATCGAGGGTCATCAGGAATCGGGCCTTGCCCACCCGGTCCACCAGCTCATCTATACGGGGCATGGGGTACGCGTCAAACTGGGACACCTCGTTCAGCCGGCGAAAGTCGTTGCAGAACCTCGTCGTTCCATCGGGCTTTGGTACTAGCACTATTGGACTACACCACTGGCTGTGGGATTCCTCTATGACCCCCATCTCCAACATCTTTTTCACCTCATCCTTAATCTCCTTCCTCTTGGCCTCGGATATGCGATAGGGTCTCATCGTGACCCTAGCTCCAGGGTTGGTGATGATGTTGTGCGATACCTCCGTTGTTCGGCCGGGGATCGTCATAAAGACATCCTGGTATCGGCGTACCATCTCCGATGCCTCGGCCTTTTGGTTCGGGGTTAGGTCGGGGGATATCTTCACTTGTTCAAGCGGTGCTACTTCCTTGGTTAAGGCCACACATGCCTCTCGGTTCCTCCAGGGTTTTAATAAGTTGACATGGTAGATCTGCTCTTGCTTCCGGCGTCCGGGTTGTCGCACTTTATAGTTGGTCTCCCCCACAGGCCCGACTACTTCATAGGGTCCCTGCCACTGGGCCAGCAACTTGCTCTCAGCAGTAGGCACCAGTATCATCACCTGGTCCCCTGCTGGAACCGCCGAACTGTGGCTAGGCGATTATAGTGGGCTTGCTGGACCCCCTGGGCCTTTTCTAAATGTTCCCGTACAATGGGGGTGACTCGAGCTATCCGGTCCCTCATCTGGAGCACATGATCAATGATATTTCTCCCCGGGGTGGGCTCCTCCTCCCAGATCTCCTTATCTATGTCCAGAATGCCCCAGGGGTGGCGTCCATATAGCAGTTCAAAGGGAGAGAACCCTGTGGAGGCCTGGGGCACCTCCCGGATGGCAAACATGAGATACGGCAACAAGGTGTCCCAATCTTTCCCGTCCCGGCTTACCACCTTCTTTATCATAGCCTTGAGAGTCCTGTTGAACCTTTCCACAAGGCCATCCGTCTGCGGGTGATAGACGGAGGTCCGCAAGGCTCGTACCCGTAGTAGGGTGCACAAGTCTTTCATTATTCTTGACATGAACGGGGTTCCCTGATCCGTCAATATTTCCTTGGGTAGCCCCACTCGAGCGAAGATTTTCACTAGCTCGGTAGCGATTACTTTAGAAGTGGTGCTTCGCAAGGGGACAGTCTCGGGGTACCTAGTGGCATAGTCAAGAACCACAAGTATATGCTGATGACCCCTGGCTGTTTTCTCCAGAGGACCCACTAGGTCCATGGCAATCCGTTCGAAAGGGATCTCAATGATGGGTAGGGGCACTAAAGGGGCCCGCAAGCGAGGCTGGGGGCTATGCAGCTGGCACTCTGGACAGGTGGCACAGTAGCGCCGAACATCCTCATATATGCCGGGCCAAAAGAACCTCCGTAGGATTCGAGCCAGGGTCTTCTCTACGCCCAGGTGCCCTCCAAAGAGGTGACTGTGAGCTAGGCTCAACACGGCATTTTGGTGCTTTCGGGGTACGAGTAGCTGCAATACCTTCTCCCCGCTCATCTCCGTGACCCGATATAGCAGGTCCCCCTTTATCATAAAATACGGCCCCGGGCCCTGAGCTCTTCCCTCCACAGGGACTCCATTGATCTCCACTACTTCTGTCCTGGCCGTGACATATCTCGGGTCATCGGCCTGGTCTCGGGCAAAGCTCTCTCGTCCCGCTCCTAATTGTTCCATCTCTGGGTGGGCGCCCCCCTCATTGGCTTCTGGTTCGGTGTGGCTCGATTCAGGGTCTGCTATGGGCCCCTCTCTCTGGGCCGCTTCCCTAGCTGCTGCCCGGGTCTGTCTTCCTACCAAAGCTGGCTTCAACCCCTGGGCCAGGATTCTGGTCCCCAGGGCCTTAGCTGCCCTCCTTTCTTGTCTTGCCTTTCCCCCTTTTAACTGCTGCGCACGCCGATCCCACTTCTGACACCAGTGTAACAGGGTAAGGGGGGGGGGAAGGTTGATGTACTCCGCCCCGTGGGTCCTGCGCTCTTCCGGCCCGGCCAGTGGTGCAGCTGGGGGAAGGTGAGCCAGAGGGGTGGGGAGGAGACAGGGCCTGCTCTGCCCCTGAGTCCTGCTACCTTCCCTTGGGTCAGTCCGTGGACCACTCCCTGCTTCCCCAGCAGGGTCCTCTGCCTCCAGTGTTGTGGCAGCAACCGTGGGAACTCCAAGCTTCTGCAGATTGCAGGCTGCAAACTGCAGACTGCCAACTCCAATCTGCAGGTTTTCGAACTGCAAACTCCAATCTGTAAACTGTAACCTCCAAACTCCACACCTCCTTATTCCTCACTCCAGACTCCTCACGCCACAACTGCCTGCCTGAACTGAAGGCTTTTAAGTGTTTGGGGCGGGGCTCCTTGATTGGCCCCAGGTGGCCTAATTGCCTAATCAGCCCCAGCTGAATCACCCAGGGAATAGGGCTTTGCTGAGCCTGGGGCTAATATACATGCCTTCCAGCACCCTTGCATAGCCGTCTGGCCTGACCCTGTCACACTAAATAAAATAAAGATAGGATGTCTATAAAAACCAGAATGTTGATAATTCAAAAGGAGCCATGTTAGTCCTAAAAATGTGAAGTAACTGGTGGAGGAGTTGGGTTTTTCATTTGTGAACTCTCACTCCTAGAATTATCTCTGGTTTTGGTATGGATTCACAATATGGTTAATACTGCAATCAATGTGTTATACTGTTTTCATTTCAAAAGTATCAGAACATGTTTTTGGACTAAATGTTAGTAGAAAAGTCTGAATTGGTGTTACAGGCTGTTGTAATTACAACTGGCAGAGCTCTGCACTTGTCCAGTTTTTTATAAAAGGAGATGTGTGTGCAAAACCACCGTGTGTGTCCACAGCCTCTGTCCCAGATTGACCTTGGCATATTTGCTCAGCTGTCTGACCATTCCTGGCATGAGGTTAACTGCAGATTCTGTTACTGAACATGGCTTCTGAACTGTCTTTTATTAACAGCTGAAGTGGTTTATCATTTAACAATTATGCATGTGAAAAAGTACATCTTGAAATTGTTAGTTCTTTTTGGAAAAGTTCTCATCTGGCACCTAAGCAAGAAAAATCACAAATTGAATAGGAAGAGGAGCAGGCAGTGTGTAACATAAAACTAATTAAATGTGGACAATGATATTGTCTGGGGGTGAAAATATTATTTTAAAAAACAGCGGGGAGAACTTTTCAAAAATGGAGAGCACACATATAAACCCTCTTGCTGCTTTTGTGTAGAGCAAATGGGAACTTAATGTAAGTTGTCTCTTGTGTGGCACTGGACAAAGATGTCCTCTTCCTCTGTTCCTCTTTGCCTTCTCCATAGTGCTCTTAACTCAAGAAATTCGAACAAAATTATAAGATAAAAGAATAATGGTGGTGAGTAAATAAAATGCAATGGGGCTGTGCACTGATACCATCCTACTGACAAAGTCTAGTTGTCTTAATTTTCTCCCTGCATTAGTGCTGGACATGCAAAACTGTAGAAATATGCCAGGCCAGAAAATAAATGGATAAAAGAGAGACCTTTCACATTTCTATCACTAGAAATATAAATAAATAGTATTTTAAATCAAATTACATTGATGATAAATACAGGAGTATATTTATCAATCTACAAAATATATAAGGTTCAGATAAAAAAAAAACCCAGGCACCTAACAAAAACCCTTCAATTGCAGAAAATTATATATTTATTGGACAGGTTGTAACTGGTCCACCAAAATAAATTCCCTTACTAAATTGTGTGTGTGTGTGTCTGTGTGTGTGTGGTTATTTAATATTTTTTGGCAGAGAAAATATTTTGAAAAACGTAAAACCCAAGAGCTGAAATTACATAGCTTCTGACTTTTCTGTAATGAGAATAGAAGAAAATGTTTCATATCCAGCCTCTAATGCCATCATCCTTTGACTTTCCTGAACATTTTAAAAGAGCAGGTAATAGGGTCAGTGGTGGTATTTGAAAGAACAAATTGTCCACAAAATGGAATCATAAAGGAATGGAAATTCTGAAAAGAATACAAACATTTTTGTACAAAGAATACAAATACAAACATTTTAAAATACAGTGATCCTAAGATATAGACCCCAAAGTACTCAAACAGTATTTCTTTTAAATATATTTAGGACTCCTTTAAAGCAATTGGAATATTTCTCCACCAGAAACTCCATGGCACCTAAGTAGCGGAAATTGAATCTTCTGTGTATTCTTAAAAGAATCCACAAAGGTTGAAAGCTCATTTAGGGTACTGAGTGTTCAGATTATGTGGGAATAATGAAAAACAGTAGCTATTTGAAAGAAATTTAATTATAGTAATATATTTTTTATATAGGCTTTCGTTCATAACTACATTCATTCAACACTGTTGAAATGAAGCCATTTCTGGAGCCATAGAGGGAGTGGCCAGCTGGCATACTGCACAATACTAAAGATAAATTCTTCTTTGAGTAGATGCAGCCATCTATTTCATGTAGGCATGCGCGTGCCCAGCGCAGCAAAGCTGGAGAACTTTGCCTAACAGTACCCATAGGGGCAGCACTCACACCCTTTACCCCAAGCCCCTCCCCTGGCTAAATAAGGGTGGCACCATCCTGATTGCCGCTCAGGTTCTTCTCACTGCCTATGGCTAAAGTTGGAGCTCGATGTGGTGTTTCCACCTCATGTTTTCAGTTTGTTTCCTGAAATTTGATATTTTTCCCCCCTTCTAGGTAAGTTAGTTAGTAGTACCTTAGGATTAATTTACATTTAGAATAGTTGGCTGCCTGCATGATGCCCTCACCAGGCTTGAAGTATTGTCCATCGTGTGGTGGGAGGCAACCATTCCCAACAGTGATCTCCACTTGAGGTGCATGTGCCTCAGTGAGGATCACATTTAGGAACGGTGCTCCATCTGTAAATTGTTCAAGAAGAGGATTCAAGTGGCGAGAGACTTAGGCTGAAGCAGTACCTTTTGAAACAGGCCATGAGGCCCACTTTAGCACTGAGGCCCTCATCTGATCAATGGTCAACTTTGAAACCGCAAAGTGATGGCACTCTTTACAGAAAGAGAAAGTGAAATCCCAGTCCCATTGAAGTCAGTAGCAGAACTCCAATGGACTTTAAAGGCAGGATTTCACTCCCAAATTACATGTACAAAAGTTAAACACACACAAATGTGTATGGAATTTTGTGTGCTTATCTTAAAAATTCTGACCTGTAGGGTTTAAAGCCTGAAGGTTTGAGAATAAAGCTTCCCCTCCAAACCACCATTTTTGTTCTTTTAGTTCTTGTTTTTAATTAATTTCTTCTTTTAGATCAAGCAAATCCCAGTAATGAAGAGAAGGATTTAATTTAGACATGGGTAAAAACAGTGTGGGTTGCAAAACATTTCTACCTTATTTTAAATAGTTATTTTCCCAGGGCAATTTAATTTGTTACTACTTTCAGCAGAAACTTGGTATTAGAGCCATTGTTCACTCATCACTAGAGTTATTTGAAATTTTTCAAATGAAAATATTTTTATTGGAAAATGGTCTTTGTGAAAAAGTAGGAAAAAAACTGCAAAAAGAATTGACTTAAAAAGAATTCCAGAATCTCTGATCTGATGCAAATTTTCCCTCCTTCTCTCTGGATTACATCAATGTACATCCACGGGAAATTCAATAAATGTATCTGGTGTCCACTTTTTAATTCAGGTGAAGTCGTTCCCATACTGGGATGCTTTATGTGATAGCCTGAACATAGAGAAGTCCCTGGTAATTCCCAAGATCCCAGCTGACTGGAGTTAGATTCCAGAACTGGGAAGGTATGAAAAAAAACCCAGAATATTCTCAACCTGACATACTAAAAAATCATGTCAGGATTAAAAAGAAACCAAAACATGAGCTTTTAAAAAAGAATTGTGGTAGCTCTCTTCTGATTTGGGTCATTAACTGTACCTGGAACTTTAAGAAAAACACAACATTTTGTGAGACTTAGATTAAAATATTGAGATGTGGTATACTGCAGTTGTATGGACTGGACTCCAAGAAAGAGATGGCATACTGTACTTAGGAAATGTCCTGCTTAATAATTAACAAGTTATGGGCCCTCTGCAGCATTTGTACTCATGTGAGTAATTCTATTAGATTAATTGACCTACTCCTGTAACTAAGGGCTGCAGAATCATACCATATGTCTGAATGATTTTAATTAGTGACTTCTGGTGCATATCTACATTCTATATAAACTTTAAATGTACAAAATGCAAATTTGTAGAGAAATATTTCAAATGTTCCAATTATAAATCATCATCAGTACCATACCATCAGCATTCATACCATCAGTAGAAATCATCTTAAAGAACAAAATGAGGAACATTTTGTAATGAAGGATTTCATATAAATGTCCTTCCATTTATCTTAGTACTGGTTGTATGCCTGAGCAGAATGTCAAAAGGGCAAATTGATGCAGAAATGCTATATTATAAAAAAAAATAATATTTCTGAGGACACCAATGTAGGCAAATAATTTTTTTCATCAACAAAAGTGGCCAACGTTATTCTAAATCTTCTTTTCGTATATATTTTGCATGACATTTAACATTTTTGCTTCATTATACTGTACTTTACGTTCCTTATCCTGCATAATGTTGTATAGAAACTGCAGAAAGCCTATATATCTTCAGATGCTGACCTCACGTGGTGAGATTAAAAGTAATGAACAATCAAACACAATTTGAACTTTAACTTTTAAGTACTTCGAGTTAATCAATATCACTTTCCAGAAAAGGTCATGAGATGAGGCAGATGCTTGAATAAAATAAATGTATTTGACGTAACTGTATCTCATAATAGTCATATGCTCCACTTCTAGGGATTTTGTTAACATTTTTTCTAATAATCATATTTTTAAGTTTTAAAAATTTGATCCTTTATACACTTTTATTTTATAGAATTTCTGTATTACAGTGTGATGCTAGCTAATTTAAATATTGTAGTTTCAGTTCCCTGATCATCAAAAGGTTAAATGCAGATGGAATTTAAAGTAAAACAGCCAGCGACAAGAAATGTCT
>ML675631.1:10979780-11225456 GCA_007922155.1 Mesoclemmys tuberculata
AATGCAGATGGAATTTAAAGTAAAACAGCCAGCGACAAGAAATGTCTGACTTAAATTTTTGTGTATTAAAAAGAATTCCATGCATTTTATGATGCACATTGATTGTGCAGTGGGGTTGCACCTCACTCCAGTGTAGTGGGTCTGCACAAACCCGTTGTATATTCTTATGCAGAGATGTGCAGTGGTCTAGAGTAGAGCACACCAAAACTTAAGTGTTTTGGCTCATCAGAAGAGTTTCTATTTTGTCTGTCTTATTTTAAACCAGGAAGAGGAACCTGAGCAGGGAGGATGTGGAAACCAGAAGCTGTACAACTAGCAGCAGAGGGTGATCTCTGACCAAGTGCCATGAATGTTCATTTGATTAGATCCAAAGACTTTTTTTTTTTTTTTGGACTTCCAAATTTTGGGTAATCAGTACATGGGCTCTGAGGCAAGGGTCCTTTAAACTGTTATCTAAGTGCTCCTTTCATGGGGCTTTGTTAAAGGGAGACCTATCTTTTGGCTTATGTTTATGCAAATCTAAGGCCTTGTCTACACCACAGAGTTTGGTAATGCAAGTTACGCCAACCATGAAAAAGTGCTATAATTACATTGCTTGTCAGTGTTCATGCAGCACTCCTTCTGTTGGCAGAACTCGTCCACAGTTGGTGCTCTAGTTTCAACAGTTGGTGCTCTATCAGTGTACTATGGATAGTGTAACTGTGCATCTTGCTACTTTCTGCAGCTAGGAGTTGAAGGAAGACTGAGTAGATTGCAGTGCATCATGGGTGTGGGCCCAACATCCCATGGTGCAGTTTTTTCCATCCCATCATTCCATCGGTTTCCAACTGCGTTTTGGGGCATTTTTCAATGGCCCCCATTTAATATGCACTCACCATATCTGTCTGAAACGATGGATCCTACACTACTCTCCACGGTTGTGGTGACTATTATGAACACATCACAGATGATCATGCAGTATATCACGAACTCCCAGTCTGAACTGGAATCCGAGGTGCTTGACCTGCTGTGTGCCGGGAAAGAAATAATGCCTGATTAGTTTTGGAATCCATGGAGAAGCTGCACAAGGTGAATCGTTGCCTTTGGGCATGAGAAACAAGCACCTTCCTGGAACTGTGTGCAGAGCTTGCCCCAGCATTGTGGCACAAGGACACCAAAATGAGAGCTGTCCCCTCAGTGGAGAAGTATGTGGTGATCGCCTTGTGGAAGCTGGCAAATCCAGACTGCTACCGGTCAGTCACAAATCAGTTTGGAGTTGGGAACTTCACCAATGGGGCTAAGTTATCGCAAGTGTGCAGAGCCATTAATTGCATTCTGCTAGGACTCTGTGGCTCTTGGAAATGTGCATGAAATAGTGGATGGTTTGCAGCCATGGGATTCCTTAGCTGTGACAGGGTAGTAGAGGACACACAAATTCCAATTTTGGCCCGGGACCATCTTATGGCAGAGTACATCAATAAGAAAGGTACTGCTCTATGGTATTACAGGCACTTGTGGATCATTGTGTGCATTTCACTGGCATCAACGCAGGTGGTCAGGGAAGGTGCATGACACATGCATCTCCAGGAAACCTGACCTATACAGAAAGCTGTAATCAGGGACTTTCTTTCCAGATGAGAAGATTTGAATGGGGGATGTTGAAATGTCCATAGTGATCCTGGGAGACCCAGCATACTCTTTACTCCCATGGCTCATGAAGCCTTATACAGGCAACATGGACAGCAGCAAGGAGCACTTCAATAAGAGGCTGAGAAGGTGCCGAATAACCATAGAATATGCGTTTGGTGACTTAAAAGCACATTGGCACTGCCTTTATGGCAAGTTAGATCTAAATGAGGAAAATATTTCCATGGTTATAGCTATCTGCTGTGCTCCCCATAATATTTGTGAAACTAAGAGTGAAAAGTTTCCCCCAGGGTGTTTGAACAACAGGCTTAGCAGAGGGGCCTAACAAAGGGTATTCAAATCAGGGGTGCCTTGAGGCACCATTTTGACAACAAACACCCAGGGAGGTATCTGCCTTTCATGCTTTGTTTACTTGGCACCTTCCATGAAAATTTGGATGATTCCTGACCATGATTTGTACTCTGCATATGAACCGGTAGCCACAGTGTAACAATTTCAGCAGCAACTGCCATGTGTAAGATAGAAATATAGATGGCTTATCTTTCAGAGAGTATGTTTTTATTAAATAACAATTAACAACACACACAATGCTGGGAGAAAAGAGAGAAAACAGTGAAGAGCAGTGTGGGCTATCACAGCTGTGTGTAAGTCCAGTTGTCATTTTGGATGCTGTCCAAAAGGGTGGATTGAATGGTGTAAATTTAACATTTCCTCCTGCGCAGTTGCTTTCTTATCTGGCGAAGGTGCTTCACCAATGTGTAGAGGGTACATCTGCAGAAGTAGAAGAAACAATGAACAGAAGCATGATTATTAGTGCACTCACAGCACTCAATCATTACAGTAAAAACATCTTTCTCACTGTCCTATGGCAAGCACACGGCTTGCCAAATGCCCTAAACATGGTGAGTTTGGCCCCAGGAGGGGTGGGGGAAGGAGGGGCATGGATCACTCAAGATGAGGGAAAGGGTCTTGATCATTGTGTAAGGGATCACTGCAGATGACTAAGGACAGAATTGTAAATTTTGCCACCATTTTCCACAGGTGTGGGATTATAGAAGCCAATATCTCACTCCTGAGAGTAAGTTTGGACGTTAGGGTGCGTCTCCTCCATACAAGCAGCTTCAGACCAGGTCCATATGCTGCTCGCCTGTGTGCCACTTTGGTTCATGCACTAATGATTGCTGATTGTTTTGGGAAAATTTCCTACAATGGGGGAAGGTGCAAAGCAGCTCTACCAACGAACCTTCAGCAGAGAACTGGCAAATACCTCCAGGAAAGTTTCTTTGAGATCTCTCGGGAGGATTCCCATGAAATCTCAGTGTGCATTAACACACTGTTCCACTGCACTGCTAGTGTATTGGGAAATGTGAAGCACACGCAAACACAGCTAGTCTCGTACATTTCTATCCTTTCATCCACTTGTAGAATGTAACCAAGCAAAGGACAGCTCTACCTCATATAACCGAGCATCATCAACTCAAAAATAACACTTACCAGTGCGCCCCTCTCTTGCATCCTGCATCCCAGCAGTGAAGGGCTGGGACTGACTCGAACCCTTCTGGGATTGAGAAAAGATCCTGGCTCCCCATGGCCTCCTATGATCCTGTGGCCTGTTCCACCTTGTCCTCCAACTCAATCTCCTCATCCACCATCTCATCCTCGGGGTTGTGTCCAGTGTCTTCAGCCCTGCTGAAGTATCCACAGGGCTCTGGTGATGGAGGTTGGGTCACTGCCAAGGATGGCATTCAACTTCTTATAGAAGCAGCAGGTCTTCAACATACCGCTAGAGTGACCATTTGACTTTCTCACCTTCTGCTATGCCTGCCTCAGTTCTTTGGTTTTCACACGGCACTGATGTGTGTCCCATTCATAGCCCTTCTCCAAAAGGCCTTGAGAAATCTGACCATATGTATTAAAGTTCCTGAGGCTGGAGTGGGGCTGCACAGCCTCCTCTCCCCACAGACCAAGCAGCTCCAGTGTGCTCCAAGCAGGAGAGCATTTGGTGCGTGGAGCCATCAAGGGAAGATGCGATGAGCTCTTCACACCGACCCAGCAGGAAGTGGGATTTCAAATATTTCCAGGCCTTTCAAAGGGGAGGGATGGATACCTGTATATCTGGCTGCAGGGCAGCAGAGTTCAAACTGCTGACCAGAGTGGTCAGGATGGACATTGTGGGATACCTCCTTGAGGCCATTTACAGAGACAAAACCAAGCGCAATGTCTACATTGACACTTTGTTGATCTAACTTTGCCGCAAAAAGCTCTACATCTCTCATTGAGGTGGTTTTATGTTGTTGGCAAAACAGGATAAGTTTTGCTGGCAACAGGAGCATTGTAGTGTGTACACCTTCATCCACTGTTTTGTTCATAGAAGCTGACTTTTTGTTGACAAAACTCTGTAGTGTACACCAGGCCTTGGTAAGCATGCTTATTAACACCCAGTTCAAGTAAAGGAAGGTGCGGTATGCCTTCTGGGTCACACCTGGCCAAGAGGGAGTGCACAGGAGTAGCTCATCCCCTTTCAGTGCTTTATAAGGGCAAGGTTGTTAACTACCTTACTCCCATTGTTGACAAGTAACCTAGTTTACTTCAATGGGACTGTTTAAGGTGAGTCACGCTTGTAAATGTGACTTAATGGTTACAATCTGGTTCTAAATGATTGCTAGTTAATAGCCCTGAATGTAAAATATGTTTGTTAATTTTAAATATAAGCATAATTGAATATTAATAGGGACAATGTCCATTGTCCATAAAGGGACAATGATTACATTCAGGACAATAAATCTATCACTTAGTTTACTGTTGTAGAAGTCTTCTGCACTTGGTCAGTAAGGTATTTTAGAGTTTAAAAATAGAGACACATTTCAAAGATATCATTTTGGAGACTGACATATTTCATCGGTTTATTTAATAGAATAATTCAGAAACATTCATTATCAAAAAGTATATTAAAGCATAAAAATCAGTGTAAACAATGTCCCTGATGTGCCTTGGCATGCTTCTTTTTTCATTATTGCAGGCTTGAAATACACTAAGTAATTTAATTCTTTCAAGCTGCATTGTTTAGATAGGATGACTGCATCAGATATTTTCTTGCCTTTAACAGCCACTGGGATTGCCATTGCTGAAGAGAACAGCTGAGCTGCCTGTTAAACAGTTTTCCTACAGCATGTAGCTACTAAAATGGGAAAAATTGTGTGTGTGTGTTTCTGATCTTTCAACCTAACACTCGATCTGCTTTAATCTTCAAGCATGAATGCACAGGAACAAAATGAAATATTTAACAAAAAAGTATTTTTTCTTTCTAAAGTAAATTTATTCATCCATTTTTTTTTCCTTCTCTCTTTCTGTCTCTTGTTTTATACCACTGAGAAGGAAAAGTGGGAACAACAGAATATGAAGGCACACAAATCCTATTCTTTTGATATTATTAAAACTAGTGTATTCTCTTTGTGCTCTTTTTCTTTTGCATTTTCTTATTTTATAAACCTCTAAAAATAGCTCCATTAGAAAAATAGTGAACACTTCAAGTGAGAATATTCAGTAACTGTTGTTAATTCTGATTTCTTATTTAAAGAGCCATTTAGTTGAAAATAGAAGGAAATATGACAGTAGTTATTTACCTTTTAATGAATATTTCTATTAGGGGGCAGAAAAATTTGATATCCATCTTTGCTTTATTGACGGGGGGAAAGAAAAGGTTTTGAAAGATTGTGTTTTGTTTCTTTTTCTTGCTTTCTTTTTTTATTTTCTCTTTTGAGGATGTCATTTTCCAAAAGTGCTGAAGTGACTAAGGAGCTCACCTGCCATTAGTATTCATCATTGAAACCAGAATATTCTAAAGCTAACACTGCCGGAGAGATGCCGTCAGGCATAGTCTCTGCTGGGAGAAATTACCATGTTTGGTGACTTTTTTTCAATGTATTTCTGGTACAGTGAAATATTACTACAGCTGTAGTTGTCAGGCAACATTCCACATCTATCTCCTCCTTTCTTTTTCAAGCATCAAACAGGGTGCATAAAGAAGGCAAGTAGAAGGGAATAATTGTACCTGAAGTTGCTCACTAAGTGAATCTTGTAGTCCCACCACAGGGAAGGAACCTTCTCTATTCAAATAACCTTCTGTGATTTGCCAGAGAGGAACCCTTATCTATCTAAAGTTACCAGCTGATGTAATTTTTTTGCTGTCATAGGTCTAGATTTCATCACATAATGTGAAATCTGATTGATACTACTTGGCAGTGTACACTCCACAACATGATGCACTAAGCTGGAAGATCTGAAAGGGCACACACTTCTGAAACCGCTCTGGCTAAAGAAAAAGAATGGTCGATGAATTATGTGTGTGGCAGGATGGATGTGATGTTCATACATCATTCATTTGGAAAATCTTAGCCATGTTGGACAAGCAGGGCAGGTTGTTACAAATTTTTGTATTTGAATTTGGATTCCAAATAAATGAATATCTAGAACAGCAATCTGTGAATGGGAAACAGGACAAGTGACCTGAAAAGGAAGACCTTGTGTTCCAATGCACTTGCAAGCATTTTTTGGCTACTTGGCTTCATCAGATTATGGCCAGCTTCTGCATGGAGGGGAAGGCGTTAGAAGCAACTTTCTGTCTCGTAGCTGGCTTCTGCACAGAGGTACAAGAACTTAGACTCCATAGGGTATGTCTACACAGCCTATGGAAGTGAGCTTCCCGGGCCTGGTCAACAGCAGTGGGTTAGCTGGGATAACACTCTAAAAAAAAATAGCTGTGTAGACAGCTCTTTGAAGTTGCAGTTCTGTTTCTGGAGCCTAAGCCTGAGCCACAACCTCAAAGAGCTCTCTACACAGCTATTTTTTAGAGAACTAACATGAGCCCTGCTACCTCAGGTCTGTTGAGCCAGGCTTGGAGGCTAACTTCTGCATATAGATGTATCCTTCATGCCATCTACCTGCCATGGGGTAGAGTCATGGCTTCATCTCCATTGCATAAGTAAAGGGGTTAGCCAGATGCAGAGAGAGTTGAGCATTCTGTCCCCTCTGCAAGGCTGATGCATTGCCCAGGAAGCTGCAGGAGAAAGTGTCTTGGATGTGCAGAACAAAAGACAAGAGGCAAGGGATGTGGTTTAATTAGGCCTCAACTTTTGTTAACTGAACTCATCTGGGAGCTATTTGTCAATAACTTTGTACAGAGAAGGCCATCAGTTCTTCTTTAAGGATTTCTATGTGGTGTAGGGCTACCATCAGCTCTCCATCCCTCTACACTGGATTCCCAGTCCATTGCAGGGCCATGCCCAGCCTTTATAGGAGGGTTAAGGATTGGGAAAGTGGGTTATCTCCTCACATTAGGAGCCCCAACCCTGTTCCCCAGCTGCTTTAGGAGATGCGTTTCCCCAGGTCCACTTCCAGTTCCTGTTTGTCAGGGAACCATATTGCATCTGTAATTAATATCCATCACAAGGAGGTCTCAGAAATTAGCTTGGCTGCCTTCCTCCCCTTCTTCCATTAGTCTCCCAATTTCTGCTGGGTTCCCAGATATTAACAATTCCCTCCTTAACATCAGCCAAAAATCTAACCCCTCCCGGATCGGAGAGGTATAGCCCGTTCTCACCACGTGGCCCGGGTTCTGAATATGATATTTTGGGTGGGTGATAACTGATCCCTCCCCATTTTGTGTGATTCACGTATCTTCTGGCCTTGTCAACCTGTGCAGCCCTGTTGATGCCCTGTGGCAGCATTTCAGTCTATTTACAATCACCCTGGGGAAAAGGCCTTAAATCTCTTTGTGCCCTGATGATTGTCAACCCTCTTACAAACTTCCATTCACTTCCACCGAGACATACAATAATCATTTCAGGTGGCTGGTTCCTGGTTGCCAAAGAGTGTTAGAAGGAAATCAGCTAGTACCAGAGTACGCTTCTCTTGCCCTGCCAATTCAGATTTGTCTCACCACTGAGGCCTGGTTGTGAGCCTCTAGAAGAGCTGGGTGCCCAGCTGTAGGCCCATGAGAGTGCTCATTGCACTGACTTCCATCCCCGTTCTCTTGTTCCTGAAAACCAGCAGGACGAGCACATTCACATGGCTGGACCCTCATTCTCACCTGGAGGCCTTGTATATCCTGTATGTATTTGAATACCAGCAACCAGTCACTCGTGTCCCTAGAGCATGGTGCAATTAATGATGGGCAGTCACCAAATTTTCCCACTTGTGTGACTTAGCTATCAGCTGATTTACCCATCTCACAGCCTCGCCCACATGGCAAGGCCTTGCGGCTCTCCTGGACCTGACTCCCCTCCTGATCTTTGTCCTACCCTGTTCTATTATAGGCAGCACCTCATGGATGCTGCACCCAAATGTTGGATGGTTCCCACCCTCAGACATGAATCACCTCAATAATAACTAATAATACCTAGATCTTATAGCTCTTTATTTTACAAAAGGAGGTCAGCATCATTATCCCCATTTTACAGATGGGGAAACTGAGGTTCAGAGGGGTGAAGTGACTTGCTCAAGGTCACCCAGCTGGCTGAGCTGGGAATATCACTCGGTCTCCTGAGTCCTATTTTAATACTGTAATTGCTGGGTCACACTGCCAGTTCCCCAGTTACAGCTGGGGTCTTATCTGCAGCTACATTCAGCTGTGCCTCAGTTGCCCCAATTTTGGCTGGGGTCCCCAAGCATGAGGGGTGACTCAGGTTGAAGGTACAAGGCTTATATAACCTCCTCAGATGCACAGGGACCAGTGACTTTACTTGAGCCCCACACAGGCCCACCCACCAGCGCAAGTGTTCCCTCTCTTTTTCTCTCTCTCCCCACCCTGGCAACCCCTTCTCTCAATCACCAAAATCTTAAACATTCCATTACTCTCTTTCCCACTGGTGCAGAAACTGTCCCTCCTCCCCCTTCTTGGTTATTGTTGTGGGAGTGGGAGCAGGGGTGCATTTTGGGCTGAGTCAGCCAGAATTACATCTGGAGAGTCCGGCATAGTCTCCCCCACACACACAGATTTAACATGCCTGAGATCACCACTACAGTTTGCATACTGGCAAGAAATGTAGTTTAAGCAGAGCTCCATAGATACACATGCATACCTCTTCACACTTGGAGTTGCCTGTAGTAGAATTATTATTCTGAATTGCAAGTATTTTGTTTGCAATTGTTTAGAGGTAGATTTTTTGTGTAATGAGCCCACAAATAAGGATTCAACTTGCAAGCCTGAGATAAGGAGGAACACCACTGTGGCACATTATGTTCTAGGATATTTGAAGGGTACTTCATACAACATGCTGTGCTGTTAATGTTTCCAGTTTGTTCTACAAAAAAGGGCAGGAGAAGGAGGCCTGCTTTTGAAGCTATTTCAGGTCAGAGCAGGACAATCTACTTTGAGCCTCAGGATACCCTTTGAAGATTTTTGATCCTTCTGGTTGATAATGTATCATCAGCCTAGAGGCAGATGGAGAAGATTTTCAACTTAATGTTTCTGTTTCAGTCCAGTACTGATCCCTTTCAATCATGCTGCTGGCTGAAGATGAAAGCTCACCATTCCTCCCTTGAGTCTGCTACAGATTCTGCATCAGACACAAGGGGAACAGGGCTGGCCTGGCACACAGTGTAAAGGGATGAGAGCAACCCAGCAGTTCAGAACAGCCTCAATATTGTGAAAGTAATTATGCAGCCATATGGAACCTGGAAATGCAGTCAGACTGGTAGGAAGAAGTAATACTATTTGTAAGCTGTTTTTTGTTTTAAAAAAAACTCCTAAGCAATCCAAATGAAAAGTTCTTCAGTAAACATACCTTCTAAGGACCATTTTGATAGCAGGAAATGAATAAATACAGAATACATTGGAGAGCTACTCAACGATTGGACAATATTTTAAATATATAGAGTAAAAAACAATTTCAAAGAATCATCAGTGAGTGCTTAAATGCATTAGTTTTAAATGCATTAGCATTAGTTTTCATATCTATGACAGTAAGCATAGAGCTGCCTCTAATGGTGTGTACTATGGCCACACACTCCTGTAAATTTCAGTATTGCTAGAGCATTCACAGTGGTCATATTAAAATCTTTCAGCTGTTGTGTCTTAGGCTCGTCTACATACAGTAATATGTCTTAAACTATACAGGTAGAAGTACAATCCCCTCCTGAAGTGGACATAGTTATATCAGCATAAAGGTGATTTATACTAGTATATCTTATTATTGTACATGAAGGGGAATAAGCTAGACTGGTATAAGGTTATGTCTACACTACAGCTTATGTGAATAAATCACTCTCCGAGTGACATAAGTTACACTGACATAGGCGCCGGTGTGGACAGTGCTATGTTGGTGGGAGAGCTCTCTCCCCTCATCAGATACACTGCTGTAGTACAGCTGCGCCACTGCAGCACTGTATGTGTAGACAAGCCCTAAGTCAACTCCAAACAGGTGTAACTGCATGTACATTAGGGGTTGTACTGGGAATGACTACTTCAGTAAAAGAATACTCGCTTAACCAACATCGCTATACCAATGCAAATGCCATGTGTAGAGCAGGCCTAATTCTGTAATGCCTTGTGCCTTCGGTGATTATTGACACCTGTGGAAAGTGGATGTAGAATGCAGAAGGGTGATGTTTCATACCCGCTTTGCACTGATGTAAGTGTTTAGAGTAGGTGCTGTGAAGAACCAGGTCCACCGTATACATGCAATCAATGGATAAGACTGTGTGAACACCATGGACAGATTAACACAATCGCTGTAGTCAGGTGCACTAGGGAAAAGGAAAGATTGTACACATTTTAGCCTTGACCTCTCCACAACTCATCAGACTGCACCACGTCCCAGGAAATAATGTCAAATGCTTTAAGCAGATCTACCGAGTATCATACATGTGGGATCTCTGACATGCCTGCCCTCATCTCAGGTAAATGTCATGTATGTTTTTGAAAGAAAGAGAGAGATTCCTCACACAAGAAGCTTTGGCCTAAAGTAAGATACACGTAGCTGGAACCTATGAGAGATGATGAGCTCTAGTTTCTGCTCTGTTCGGTAGTGCTTGTAAAGCCCAGAGTGCAGGAAGCACAGCGGTGAATTAAAGTCTCACTGCTTCTCCACAATTATTGCCCCAAGCACAGGACTGGAGTTATTGAGGATAATGATCAATTTATGCTTTTACAAAGAAGTACCAACTACAGATTAAAATTGAAGAAATCAGAAAATCTAAAGAAAAATTGCTTGTTTTTTTATGGCCATTATTTTTCTCTTACTTAGATTAATGTTAATCAACAGTAACTCCACTGTAGTTGGTCCACAAGTGAAAGAGGTGAAAGTAGGCTTGGGGTCAGGCTCCATGTCTGAGCTTGACAGAATAGAATGAAACAGATATGTGCTATGCTAGCAGAAATGTTGTAACAATCAGAAAAATCCTGTCTTTCAAATTTGTAAGGCAATAGGCAGAGCTGGAGGTGATGCAGTTCTTTAACACAGTAGCCTATATTTTGGCAGAATGAGGTATAAATTTAATTTAGATTACAAGTGAAATAACTATATTGTCTCAGTCTAAAATCTAGGTGTGGAAGAAACCCTATTGATGTTTGATATTCTGCTGCTCAGTGATGCGTAAACAGAACTAAGCTTTGGAGGCATTGTTTTGCCAAACTGTAAACAATTTGTTGCACCAAAATTTGAAAAAAAATAAAAATTTTGAACCTGCAATACCTCTGATGGGACATATTCTCCTCTCATTTACACCAGTGCACTCTTTTTGTCTTCAGTGGAGTTACACTGGCATAACTCCTCAGAGAATTTGGCTTGAGGGGGCTTCTTTTTGTTTGCACAGAAAATAAAAGTATATTCAATTATATCTGACATAATGAAATACAGTACTAGTGTGACTACATTAATAACAAACACTGCAGCACAGAAGAAATATTACCTAACTCGATCATGCAGTGACAGATGGCAAAGTGATATATTTGTTAACGCATATGATGAAATAGCAGTCTGTTTGTTTGTCCAAATGTATATACCTCATGGGAATAACTGTAAAACACAATTTAGAATTCCATTTTTACTTATGATATAAGAAACCAAAAACCATGATATTTAAAAAACAAAACATTGCAGTTATGTGCTGTTAAAGATAATTATAGCAGTGGATACGATTTGTTGAGCATAGTGGAGACAGGGCTGAATAAATTGCAATGATGTGTTTGCATACTCATTACTTCAATTTACTGCAAGGAAAAAGGAAATATACATTGAAAAAAGAATGAAACTATGCATTAGCTGGATAAATTGCACACTGAAAACACATGGTGTCTGGGAAAGGCTTAATTAATATTATAGGAGTTAAGAGCTAAACACTTATAAAGAAAAGGCACCGAAGTAAATGTTGCTCATTGTTTGAACTATAAATTCACTGGTTAACCTTGCATTATTTATTTCAAAATATATGTTATTACTTTTCCAGAGCAGCTGTAGCAATAATGTTAGGAACTAAAACATTGGAAATATTAATATTGTGAAGCTAAATTAATGAATGTGGCGTTAAACTCCATTTACTGATGGATGAGGGATACACTGGGTTTGTGACTTCCCAGGGTCATTGACACCCCATCAGTGGTGAAGCCATGAATAGAGCCCAGTCATCCCATCAGTTAAAGTCAGTGGGAATTAATTTGAATGCAGTTGATCAGACCCAGGGGGAGACCTGATCTCCAGTCCCTTTGTTCTAAGCACCAAACAATGGGGGATTTGGGAAAGGAGAAAGGCTGGAGGAAGAAGGGAACAAAGAGGTAATTTAGATGCAAGTAGGGAAAAAGAAAAAATATTGAAAGGAAAAACTAAAATGTTAAATCTTTAGGAAAAAGGACAACCCAGAAAAGGTGGGAAAAGAAAGGTGAAAAAAAAAATTATGGAAAACCTGGGCTGTTCTACGGGTGCCTTTCCATGGATCTGGCTCAGAGAAAATTTAAAAAAAAAATCCATAAAACTCTATTGTTACATAGGATGTCTGGTGCTAAAATTTTTACAACATAATATACATTGCCAAGGAGCATAGGTGCATAGGCAGACTCTTGAGAATCCTCAAGACGATGGTAGAGGGACACAGGAATCTTGTATTCTTACTAAGGAACAATTTGATTTGGTTTTATGAAGCTTTTTTACAGGGTTAATGCTGGTATTTAGTGGTTTATAGATGTTTACATTTATTTAAAAAACAAAAAGCTGTCCATCCATGATGCGCACTTACCCCCAGAAATCATGAACCAATTGATGACGCGACAGCAAGGAAGAGGTGGGAAAGGAAGGACACTAGTGGCATTTCCTTTTTGTTGTAACATGTCTAAACTTAGATCCTGATTCTGCAATGGTGCCAAGGCAAAGCCCTATAAATGTTATTGGAGCTTGAGTGGATATAATTGTTTATCAATTGGGGACTATAAACTCTTTGGGGGTAAGGAGCTGGGCCAAGATTTTCAAACGTAGCTAGTGATTTTTTGAGTGCTTAGACCCCTCTTAAGGTGTCTAAGTTGTGCATCCAAAAACTTAGGCACCCAAAATCAGTCGTCTCTTGAAAATCTTGGCAAACTTCTTTCTTCTTCCCATTGTCTTTCCCTATTAAAGTCCAAGAGACACAAGATGGCTATCTGTATACTGGGCAATCTGTGGTAGCAATGGCTGAAATGGCTTTAAAAAAAAAGTGTCATCTAACCCTAAAATGTCTGAGTCTTGTCTAAAACTACAACCTCCCCTGTGGCTATCACCAGTGTGCCAGTGTAGATGCAGATGATAAAGCAGTGCCACATCATTCATGACAGTGAGATACATGGTGGTGGCCCCAGAGCCAATACATTTTCCCTTCTGTATTCATCTGCTTTAACTTTGGGAACTTCTGTTTCTCCTTTCTTCCTTGCTGCATTACTGAATGCCAAGAGGGAGGCTATAATTGCCCATCATGTACTATATAACCATTCCACCAAGGTTTCCCCTTTGGAGATGTTTTGTACATCTGTACTGTCCACTCCAGCTCTTTTTTCACAGTGTGTTATGACTATAAATAGGGGAGCATAAGATTGGCCAATGAATCAAAATACTGAACACTGAAGAGGTCAAAGTACTGCACTTTACTATCTTTCACAGAATGTATGAGGCATTAAAATTTTGACACCTCATTTTCATGAAATAAGCACTAACAAGCATGGGAAATGACTCACAAAAAACTAGTTCTCAATATAGACTTAAAACTGCAATCTTGTAGTCAGGAGCCATACCAAAGAGAGTGCAATAAGGATGGACTGATGGGTTACAACAGCTGTTAGACACAGTACAGGGTTTACCCAGCACCTTCAGTTATTGTTTAATCTTTGACAGTAATGACACCATTTTGAGTGCGTAGAAAGCCACCCTAGTAAGTGGCGTAAGCACATTTTCTAACACTGATATTTTTATTCATAGAAGATATCTGCTGATATTGCTTAGATGATGATTACATGGTGTGGTGCTATTTTGGTCTTTTAAGTTCATTAGAACAGTGTTTCTCAACTTTTTTGATACCAGGGAACAGCTTGCTGCCTTCCTAAACTGTCAGGGAGATATCAGGGACCAGCGCTGATCCACAGGTCGGTTGTTGAGAAACTCTGCATTATAACATTCATAAACTACGTTAGCTGGGTTTTTAAAGGGCCCGACCCAGGGGAAAAATAATTTCTGCAGCTCTTGTGTGATAGAGGCTTCAAAAGCAATCCAGACTATGCAACCACTGTGGCCAGTCCTCAAATGAGATTATTGCTCCACTTAATGGCCTAACACTCTCAGCTTCTTAAAGGCTGGCAAAGTCTCCTCCTAACCATATTATCAGAAGACAATCAGGCTCCTGGGAATGATGCTGTCTGGATGACTGTCTAGAAGGAATTTTATGTCTGTGCTATTGAAATGAAGTAGGGGACTAATTCTATATTTTGGTCAAATTGTGCACAGGGCCTGGGGTGATTTGGGAGGTGGTTTTATCACAGCTTTGTGCATCTCCATATTCTGTACCTGTATAGAGGCCTCAGGCTTGCTCTGGATTATGTTCACTGAATGCAGCCCCAAGAAGGTACTGTGGTGACTGAGAATAGCTGCAGTATATTGAGCTCTGACTGCATACCCTTTTCTGGGATAGGCCGTTGGCACAGTCCTGTGCAAGGGGACGTGGTGTAGAACCATGATAGCCAGCTCTGTGTTACCTGGGAGAAGTTCCAGTGCTAGGGGAATTCCCTAGTGGGCAGATCCTATGCCTTTATGCCCGCCCTTATGCTCCTGGAGTAACTATAAGGTGCCCCAGGGCAGTGGAAAATTGGGCTCTTGATCTCCCTGACTAATGGTTTAACTCTGGGTCTCAGCTGTTGGAAAAAGATTGGGCCCAATGGGTAAAAGATTGCTCCTTCTACAGAACACTTTTATTCAGTTCCCATAAAATAGCCACGGAGAAGCTTTTCCTGTCAATGAGGAGAGACCCAGTGCAGCTGAAATATTTTGAGAATCTGGAGCCAATTGTGTGTACTGATCACTTATGAAAATCTGACCATTGGTTAACAATGAAGCTAGAAGACTTACATCTCTCCCTAGATATGGTCTTGCCCTCTCCACTTCTACATCAGTTGTTGTTTTCAATTTTATTTTATTGTGAGCTGGGTAAAAACATGTTTTTGAAATTAATTGGTGTTAACTTACCCTTCAATTAACGTAACTTAACCATAACCCCCACTTAGACAAGATGTGTGCATGAACCCAGCCAGGAGCTTTTGTCTGAGTATTGTTTTGGATTGGGGTGTAGGAGTGTGCAGGAAGAGAGAACACACGGAAGCTGAGAATAGCCAAGGACAGAGGAAGTGGGACAGGCAAGAAAGCCAAGAAGGTGCCGGTAAATACAGTGTGACTATGCAAAAAGTTAATATAGAGAGCTTTTGTATCTGGTGTTGGCTTGGGGCTATAAGCTAAGAAACTGCTTCTTTTGTTCTTTTGTTTTCTTCTGCCTTCAGAGACGCAAGACTTTACATTCTTTGTAAATAAATACATTTGTATCAAAGAAAATATCACACTGCATCAATTTGTATTTCCAACTTGGGCATCCAAGGGCCCTGAATTTTGACTAGCTTCTTTGGTCAAAAAGTGGCAACAATATATTATTTTTAACTAGTCCTTAGATTTCTCAAGAGAAACTTTGTCTCCTCACCAAGGGTGGCTGAGTTCAGGGGTTATTCCAGCTTCTTGTCTAGGGTATCTCCTACATGCAGTGGACCTTGGCTTTGTTTGTGACATTGGGGAAACTGATTGGGAAGATATGGTAGCAGAGTGGGAAACAAAGCATACATTTACATGAGCTCTACGTCATATATCTCCACAACCTCATAGTGCTCAGAATTTTCTTCTGGGCTCTCTGCAGCAGTGCGATTTGCCTTCCAAATATGCTGGCCAGCTACAGAGCCAGCATCTGTAGCCTTCAACAGACTGCGCTGCTCAGAAGCCACCGTTTATATTTATTGTGCACCAAGTCCATTATTAGCTTGGATGGCACTGACTATCACTGATGTTAATGGGAATTTTGGGAGCAGGCATAGGTTCTCAAAAGAACAATTAAAACCCTTTTGGACTTGGAACAGTAAAGAAACCCTTCAAAGAAAGAAGCAGTACTTAGTAAAAGCTTGTTTATCATATGAGACTAAACTCTGTTAACTGTGCACTCTCAGAATTAATGATGTTGTCCAACAAAGATGAGGGAGCTTTGATTTAAACAATCTTTCAAATGAGAAGACCAAGAAAATGCATCTCCAAAGGAACCTTAATCAATTAAAGATTTGAAAAGCCCACTCCCTGAAAATCTGCTGCTCCCCCCCCCCCCCCAATCCAGCCCCATCTAAATAAGATATTAATATGGGTTGCATAAAAGAGAGGGTTTGTTGTCTGGTTTTATCTGCAAAAATAGTGGGGAAATGACCTTAACTGCAACAAATACACAACGCAGATGAAAGCTACCAGCACTAGTGATGTAAATGAATGTGATAAGCACCCTAACTTAGGCCCGGTCTACACTTACCTTCCAGATTTGGCAGCAGTCAACGGGAGATAGGCAAGTGACGTAAATCACTTGCGTATCTCCCATCGACTTCACTGAGTCTGCTCCATGCACCGTCTACACTGTGCTGTGCCACTTACCGGGGTGGTTTTCGTACGTCGATTGCTGAGTAATCGATCTGATGGCAGCGAATTTGCCGCCATCAGTGGAGACCTGGCCTAAGTTAATGTACTAAGAATAGAAAAAGATTCTTCAAGGGCCTCTTGGCATGTGTCTAGGAGAGAAGCTCTCTTCAAATAGGACTAAACATTCCATGACAAAAATCTTAATTAGAAAAGCATTACGACTGAGGACATTTCTGTTTAAATGATGTCAATAGAATGTTAGTATTTTTTTAAAAATCATAAATCCTAGGAATTCTGGACACTTATATTTCAGGTTCCTGTGAATCTGTTCACTTGTACTCCACTGCTAATTAACTGTTTATTTATACAGGGATCTGATTTTATTTCTCATATACTCACAGGTACTGAGTATGGTTCATGATTCGGTGCAGAAGCACTTCCTGGTGCTTAATCTCTACCTTTACTCTCCCCTCCCCTGAAAGCCTATGCAAAGGGAAGGGTTAATAGGCCTAATCCTGCATCTATTCAAATCAATGGCAAAACTCTCACAGATTTAAATAGTGCAAATCCAAAGGTAGGCTGCTGGAGAGATGATATCTGATCTGGACTCTGCTGAGCAGTTCAGCCACTGCAAAGTGGATGGCAAATCTGGCTCAACCAGTCTCCAAGGAAAACCGGCAGCACAAGAGCAGTGTAGGCTTGTGCCCATGTCCTTATACTAGCTCTGCCCCTTGCAGTTCCCAGCTCCGGCTGGAGACAGCAGGGCATCTGTAGTGGCAGGAGAGGGAGTGGCCAGAACACAAAGCTACCTCTTGATGGCTATGTGCAGCTACTATAAATTAGAACAGCCCTGGGGTGGGAAGTTATGATGGCCCATGTACCCTACCAGAATCCTGACAGTGCAAGGATTATGCAGGAGGTGGAGGCTGGCTCCCTACTCAGGATCCTGAGGCCTGAGTAGATTCGTCATCTAGGAAAATTTTGGTTTGATGTTCTTTTTATTTGTTACTTTGTTTGGTTTGTGCTTGTAAAGATTCTCTCCAGCTGAGCAGACCTTGCTGTCTGGTGCTGTGCTTCATTTCTCCTCTGCCATCCCATAAGTTCACGTGGCTGGATTGCTCCCTCCCCATCAGGCCTACTAAACTGACGTTGCTTCCTGTGCTGGTGACTGTCACTGAATTATAAAGTAGGCAGATGAGAACCGATGCTGCAAGGTGCTGAGCCCTGCTGGGAGTCAACGGGAATTGAGGCTTCTCAGCACTTGGTAATATAGACCCTGGTTTGATTTCTATTCTGAATTGCTAGCAGTGACAGATTCTGACACAATACAGAGCAGCCTGCTGCTGAACTGGGTATAGTGTTTAAAGGGAAACACAGTCTAGTACAAATACTCTTAATTAACATTTCTCTGTAAGTGCCAAGCAATACAGTGTTTTAATACATTGCCAATTTGTGTCATGTCATAAGTGCCACAAAACCAGGAAGTAAGCTGTGAATTCTGTGACAGCTCCAAGATCAACAAGCTAGTTGCCAATACACTGTATATCAAACCATTTTGTCTGTGGCCTGGATCTTATTTATTTATGAAGCTTTACCACAAATTCTTTCTAATGAATAGCAACATTGCATAATGCCACTGACCACTGCATCTCTCTTCCATGTAGTTTAATCTTCATGTGTTCTTCTCTGACAGCTGCATTGTGCATCTCGCAGAAGGAAAGGAAATATAATAGAAAACAATATTAATTTTTCAGCGCCAATTTCCTTTGTTGTTGGTTTGCTCGGCAAAGTGTCTTATGGAACAGGCCAGAAAAGATTTTGGACTAAATTCAGTCTTACACCAGGGATGAATTAGGCCTTTTGTAACTAAACACAGGTATATTATTCATTTTACTGATGTTCCTCAAATCTTGTTTACATGCTGTGCTTGTCCTCCCTCTCTTCCTCCCTCGACAGTCCAACTGATTGTAACAAACAAGATATGCTTGATATACATTCAATAATACAAAACACACAACTGAAGCTGTGTGCAATTTGAGGATGGCAGTTTTACCAATCACTCTCTTTGTTTGCTTCTGGCTTTTAAAAATATTTTTATAATTTCTGAGAGTTAATTATTTAACATGTTGCTGCCATTCTGTGTTTACTCTACAACACCTAATTTAGAAGCACTTGAATGTTATTTAGGCTAAGATACATTGCTGCAGTTAATAATTACAATAGTGCAGTTAATAATTACATACTAATTTGAAAAGACCTCATTCTGTGGGATACTTTTTATTCAGGATGAGGCTGTTACTGAAACAATGCCTGGTAGTATCATTTTAGTTCAAAGATTTCCACTATTTTTAATCCCTCTGCCAAGGAGTTTGAATGCAGCTAAATTTGTCTATTTTTTTTTTACACATTTAAATAAATATGTATTGGGGCACATGTAAGGGATCAAAATGCAAAGAACGGCAGGTGCTGGACCTTTTCTGGTGACTGTCCGTTGAAGGAAGCTTTGCTCATCCCAGCTGCAGTTTTGTAAAGCAAGTTCTGCAAATAGATAGAAAAGCCAGAGTCATGCAATTTTGTACGAAAGGCTTCAGACATGCTCAGATGACTGGCTCCAAATGCCCTGCATACCTTTTGGCTGTGATTATTTTTCTCACAAAAAAGTCCTCTATACTGCCTCTCACGCTCTCGCCAGCTGTTTCTATGTGTTCTGGGTACATATCTAAACGAACAGCTTGTCATTTGCAGAATTTAGCTCATCTGATTACTGTTCTCATAAACATCTAAACTTCCTGAAGTTTATTTAATTTGGTTTGTAACAGTGTTAATTATTATGCATTTTAAAGGTGAAAGGCGACATTTCTTTTCTTCAAAACTTGACCCTAGTAAATGCAGTTAGCGATTTCATCTGCAAAGAGCTTCACAGATAGTGTGTTGTTTATAGGCAGTACTTCCTTTGTAATGAAAGAGGTGCCAGGGCTCGAGCAATTAGGTGCTGAGCCTCAAGCCTTTTTTTACAAGCATAAGTGATGCAGCAAGCCCAGAGGTGGTGGGGCTATGAACTGCCAAACCTAGAAGTGCTGGGGCTCAGCCCTGGCACGAATTAAGCACTGTTTATAGGGGTATTTTTATCTTTATAGCTATCACACGATCCCAGTATGGTACATACTCATTTATGTATTGAATTTTTAGTTTAAGGGCTAGGCAGACTTCTTGGAAATTTAGAATTTTAATATTTTTTTCTTTAAAAGATTCAAACTGTGAAGTAAATAAATAAATGGTCACCTATCTTTGACCCACTGCAATTATTGTCCTTCTTTTAGTGATGGGGGTAAATCCAGATAATGAAGTCAGTGGCCTCATTGTGAAAGCTGCTGACTCCCCAACTGACTTAACTGATTCTGGGCACATCTGAAAATAAAGCCATAGCTAGTGATGTGCTCAATGGCACAGAGGGACTCATTGCGGGAGACGTAATTAGGACTTAGAAATTCCTGGTATTTGGTCTCATGCTCAGCCACAGATCTCTTTCTCTAACTTTGTCTAGTTTACACAAACGAAAGTCTTGATTTCTCCCCCAGCTTGTATAATAGCTTGTACATGTTCAAACTCTGATACGACAAAGATTTACATCACCTTTGCACAGCTGTAAATGTCTGCACAAGGTGCAGTGAGTGGAGAATCAGTGCTATTTGGGTTGTAATACAGTTTTTGTTATGCCTCCGCTCTTTTTGTGCTGAAGTAAAAAAAATTCATTTCACTTTGGATTTGAATTACTTGTGAAATATCAAATTTTCATCCATTCAAATTATGCAGGTTCTTATGGTGAATAAATGCTGACACAATGGAGAATGAGAATCTGGATAGACTTTCAACTTTCTGTTTAATAGCATTTCTTGGTCTTTCTTTAAAATGCTAAGCTACTAGGTTGACTAGTTATTTGGGTTTCTCCCCTTCCCCCCCCCCAAAGGTCTCTTGTTAGGACCCTATACTGACCATGTAGTGTGCCTGAAGGTGTAGGACTTTACATAGGTAATAACTAAGGGGTCAGATTGCAAGCCCCTTATTCACAGGAATAGTTGCACTGGAAACGATGGACTACTCTTGTGAACAGCTGCTTACCACTGTGAATAAGGGGTTCACCGTCTGACCTGAGAAAACAGTTAAATTAAAAAGAAATTCCAGAGAGTGGTAGAATGGGCACCTCGTAAAGCTCTACAGTTGTCACTTTTTATTGTTATCCTGGCATTGCAGTATCTCCTAATCAGAGCAGAGGAAGACATCACAATCTCTGTGGTGAGTCAACAATGCAATGCTGATGCAAAAAAAGCAAATGCAATTTTAGGTTTTATTAGCAGAGGCATAGTATGCAAGTCATGGGAGATGATAGTATCACTCTACTCAGCACTGGTTAGGTCTCAGCTGGAGTACTGTGTCCACTTTCGGTCACCAATGTATAGAAAGGATGTAGAGACAGTAGAGAAACTGAAAAGGATCCAGAGACAAGCAAAAAAGGGATGGAGTACTATCCATATGAGCAAAGGAAGGAACTATATGTTTAGTTTGGAAAAGAGGAGATTAAGTGGGGACATGATAGTGGTCTTCAAATACTTGAAAGGCTGCCATAAAAAGATGGAGAAAAGTTATTTTTTCTTGCCACAGATGGCAGGACAAGAGGCAATGGGTTCAAACTACTGCATAGCAGGTTTAGATTAAATCTCAGGAAAAAAATACCTAATTGAAAGACGAGTAGGACAATGGAACAGACTGCCTAGGGAGAATTCCATTCTTCACTGGAAGTTTTCAAAAGGAGGCTGGATAGCCATCTGTTTTAGATGGTTTAGCAAAAACAATCCTGCATCTTGCAGGGAGTTAGACTAGATGACCTTTGTGGTCCCTTCTAGCCCTATGATTCTGTGATTCTATGGTGCCTGGAGCCGTGAATGTTACATTTTTAACTGCCTAACTGGCCTGTGGGAGAGGGCATCCAGCTTCTTGTCTGGTCAATTGGAGAGGTGGAAAGAAAGTGAGAGTTGTTGAAACCTAGGAGGAAATAATCATGGCTGGTGTAAAAGAGAAATTCTATCCGAGATTTCTTCCCTGAAGGAACTCATTCAATGAAGAATCCATAAAGGACCACCTATTCTGCTAGCAACATATGGTCTTGGAAAGGATTTTCTCCTTGCTATGTTTTTCAAGAAGAGCTTCTATACTTTTGTGCATCTCATGAGAAGACATCCTAACCAATTAAGATGAATGTTTTGCTATTTTAATGGAAAATTAGCTGACATGCATCCATTTGTGAATTAGTTTTTCTTTTTCTTTTTTTTTTTTAAAAAGAATTCTTTATCTGAGCAGATTATGGTTGGCAATTTTTTGTGGGGATGGGAGTGACTCTGCAAGTGCTGCAATATAATTATATTCACCCAAAAGTTTTGTTTGTTTTTAATTTCACAGTTTAATCAATTTAAACTGCTTGGAAATAAGAAATGCTGAATTTCTAAAAGTTTTGGGTATGGAAAAAAAGGCATCTAATCAACTTCTGTTCATTGATAGTAGTGAATGAATGGAATGTCCTGCTCCATTCTATTTACAGAATACTTGTACGTCTAAGTGCATGGCAGCAGTTGAGCCAATACTCATTTGTGCACCACACCAGCACACACTTGCCTCCCCCATCAATTTCTGCACAATTTAAGCCTTTTTAAAATAGAATTTTCTAGCTTTGTGGTTAAAAGGGAGCCACTTGAATGTGACCCTGGGTAGTGCTGTCCTACTAACTCTTTCAATAGACCAAAACAACTAACCATTTAAACATATTTTTCTCTTACAATAATTATCGCACACATTGGGCTCAATAGAGTGTCCATCCCCATCTCTTTCCTACGTCACTTCTTCAGTCACACCAGGTAAAGGAACAACATGAACAAAGTTATAATCCCTTGATATGATGACGATAAAGAATATCAGCATGTGTTCTTTGAAAGTGTAAGATAGTTTGAAAGAGAGGTGGGACATGAAAGATATTTGAAGCTTCAGTTTGCAAGGGTAAGTTCCTGAAAATCAAAATAATAATTCCAGCTATTCCTTTTGATAAAAGTTTATTTGAATTAATAGGTTAAGTGTATTAGTGTTTAACACTTTTCCTGTTATCTGTACAAAAATAAGTTTCTTTAGGAAAAGCTGATGTGAATAAAGTACAATACTTTGCATAAATATCTGAGTTTAAATAACTCCCATATGAGGAGAAAGGCAGAAGAGCAAGGCTATCATGGGCTCACTTCATTCTGTGATTCTGTGCACTCAGATAACCTTCTGCAAATCCCAGTATTACATCTTGTGATTTAAAAAGACATCTGTCACATTGATCTATGTGGAAAATCTTAATAAACTCTAGTGTGTCACACACTGTACACTCCAATCATCAAACCTATAATAGAGTATTCACTAGCTTGTCAGTTTCACAGTATGCGGTATTGCTTCCCCATTTTTTGTTACATCTGGAGTCTTTTTTATCATAGAGAAATTTAACTTGCTAAGAACTGTTTGTACCTCGGTAAAAGGTAAAAGATAGTAACTCACCTTGTGTCCATAGGTAGAAGGGCTCTGAGTGGTTTACAAGGATGTAAACTATCCTTTGGAATAGACTGGGCTTCACTGGGGATGAATACCATTTCAGTCTAAACTATTTTAGTGCCAGTGTGGGTACAGATGAGCTGAAATGATTCAGCTACTCCTCAGATCCTGTGGGATAATAGTGGATTTGGTAGCCTTCTGAAAAATCCCAAAATCCACTGCTTCTAGATTTTGTCCAGGGAACTATGAAAGAGGAGATATCTAAGAGGCTTTACAGATGAAGTGACAGAAGACAGTGCTTATGTGGATGCAATCCTGAAAGCATCCTTAAAAATATGTAACATAGTTGAAATAGATAAACTAATAATTTGCCCTAAAAAGACCCCAAACAAACAAAAAACAAACAGTGCTATGCAACTGGTTCAAACCTCTGACAAGGTCTGAATTATAGTGTCTGCACTTTTCTAAACAGACCACACCCGAGAACCCATGTATTATAATGTATTACGTTGAAGTCTCCAAGAACTATTATAATACACTTAGGACAAGGTCCTATTATGGAATGCACTGAAAGGGATGGTCCTGACCCAACAAGCTTAGAATCTTGATGCAAGATCTACACAGTGTGATCAGACTAAAAGGCATTGCTTAAAAAAGTAGCTTGCATCGATATTTATGTCAATACGGTGCACAAAGTATTAAGCTAGTTTTACTTTTCCAGTGCAGTTTTATGTCCCTTATTAGAAAAATGAGTATTATCTTCACTGCTATGGAGTTCTGAGTTTTTGCTTGACTTCAGTAATTTTTTCATGCTGCCTACACAGTTCTGGATTTTTGAACTCTAGTATAAATCCCATGGGGTCCTGGACATTGATTGTGAGTCTCTTTCATATTTAATATCTGCCTCACTAATACTGAAATGACTGAGGATGATGGTTAAAAAGCCAATGCAAAGCAATGTGTTTTAGAGTTCTCTCAGTAATAACACTTATGAGTCACTTATTTAATGCTTCATTTTTATAGGGATCCTTGATAATGTTGCTGTTCAATTTGCCCTATACTGTTATAAGTTCCTTCCTTTATGATCTGGTACTCTGGGAATTCAGTACTGAAAACATTTCTTTGAAGTTATGGTTAGTAGCACTCACAAATATATATACCTCTGTTCTGAGGTCATTCTGTGAGAGGAGGGTGCAGATATTGTTTACTGGGGCAGTCAAATACTTCATTCTCTTGAGCATGTAAATGTCAGTAAAAGCTAGGGTTAGAGTTAAAAGTGCTAATGTAGGCTGACAAAATTTGAAGAAAGCAAAACACGAATGTTTCAATTTTATAGATTTGTAAGATTTATCTTAGAACCATGTAATTTGCTTGTTTCCATCACCAAACTCAAACTGCCTTGCTCCTGTTGTTCCTTCACCTCCTAGCACTTGAAAAAGCATAATATGAATACATGGTATTGCCAATCCAAATGTTTTAAAAAAAAAAACGAGTCAGGACCTCCAAATCATGAAATAGCTGCTGCTTTTTTTTTTTTTTTTTTTTTTAATCTAATGATTTTTTAAGCCAAAGTAGTAAATGTGGTGGTGGGGGGGGTTATTTGACTTCTATGTTTCTGAGCCTTGCAAGTACACTCTGGTCATGTTTTCAAGCTTTTTTCTGCAACCGTGAGGATTTTTTTAATTAAAGCTGGGATTCTCACATCACAACAGCTGGAGCTATAGAAAAAGTCACAGAGACTTGCAATACAGTCGCAAGAGTTCAAAACGTTGAGTACACGTGAGTGCATAGTGCAGGGAGGGTTCTGACTGCATCGTGTCTACACACGATTGAGTGAATCAAACAGAATTTGGGATTAGTCCCTGTAAATTGGTGGCCAAAAACACCAGACAAGGAATCATAAAAAGTCAAAACGCTAGAGAAGTTCTTTCCTGTTCCTTGCTTCAAGGCAAGCTTTGTTTAATGTAAGGAAGATTCAAACATCATGCCCGAGCAACATTGAGCACATTGATAATGGCCAAACTTTCCAGCTCCAGCCAGCTGGATGCACACTTCCCTTAGCTTCCTTTGCAACTGTTTGCTCTTTTCTTTTATAGTCAACCATCGCTCACTTGTAATGGTCTGGGAACCTGGGCTCTGCTTGGAACTCTTGGCCTCCTGGAACTTGAGGAACACTTTTATGTCTGTAGCAATTTCAAAAGGCAAAAACAGGGTAATGATGAATGAAGTGAGGAAAGGAAGGTAAAGGATGAAAAAACACTAAGTGAAAAGAGGTCTAGGAGATTTAACAATGGGATAAGAAACTTACAGATCACAAGTTAAAATCCAGCTGTACTCTGTGACTATCTAAAACATTACTCTGTGGTGGCTCTGTGGAGGCTTGTGTGAAATGCAGTTGTAATCTTGGTCCATGGTTAATCTGTGGGCCATACTGTAGTATAAAAACACCTTCCCTGTTCATACATCTTTCATTTACACCTTGGAGGTAAACCCAATTGGTTTATCATGGATTATTTTCTTTCCTACCTCAGTATTTCTGGAAGTGTAAGATAAGCCTCTTTAAACAGTTGTAGCCACTGGGAAAAGTGGAAAAATTAGTATTTCAATATTTTATGCTGTAATTTCTTAAACATTTTTCTTTATTGCATTTATTTTATATTCATTAGACATCTGTTGCTGAGTAGTGTCAATATAAAACTTCCCATAGGCATATATAAGGGTGATAATTTCATTCAAAATTAACTGAAACCATGGTATGTATTATGTGAGGGCACTTTCCTGTCTGCTGTTAACACATTCATCTTTGAGCCCATCTTGAGTTAAACTTACTAAAGTCTTAACAATGAGATTCTTTTTTTTTTTTCTGTATTAAGAATTGCTGGTACAACAGAATAAGGTACTCTGAAATTAGTTTCTGTACATACTAATGTTAGGAGTCTGCTGTTAACCTAGGATAAATTAACATGTTAGCCTCCAGGAAAACAAATGAGTCTATAGAAAGGAAAGGCTGTACGACACCATGCGAAAGTTTGATACCACATTTAAATGAAGGGGATAAATAGTATATGGGGTTAAGCATGCTTAAATATGAATGGTTTTATTCCCTCACAAATTATAAAATGGATAATAACATTGGCCCAATGAAGTTAATGGGAATTGCAGGTGCTCAACACCTTTTAGGATTTGACATAATATATCGTATGTGCATAATGATTTACGTCACCAGATGTGCACAGTACTGTATGGGGCACAGCCTGCAAGGTGCTGAGCATCTGTCATTCCCATTGATTTCACTGGAAACTGCAGGTGCTCAGCACCTCTCAGGATTAACCTCTGTCAATAAGATATGTATTAATTTGTACTGTGGTAATATCTAGGAGTCTCAGTCATGGAGCAGAACCCCACGGTGCTACATGCTTCACAAACTGAACAAAAAGATAGGTCTTGGCTCAAACAGTTTACAATCTCTGTCTCCTGCTGTAATGAGATTGCACAAGTGTTACCTTAACTTCAAATACTACTAAAATAAATGAATTAAAAATAGTTAGTGCCTGATGAAAAGATATAGAAATCAAGAGGAGTCCTTCTGTGGATTTTGGATCCAGCCATCAATCATCCCTGAAATAGCAGTATCAACCTAAAGAAAGGTAAAAAAGTGAAGATGTTATTAAATTTCACAGGACTGGCATATACTTACACTAAGTCTCACCTGCTGCAGAACAGACCTAGTTCTACCATCCAAAACATGAGCACATATATCTGAGTGTAGAATTTGGCCTTCCCAATGTATCGACATTTCACGTGGAAATACCTTTTTACTTGTACTTCTAGTAACTCTACTTTCTGTAATGTTCTTTCAGATCCATTGTTGTTTCCCAGCTCAGCAACACCCGTTTTCTAATCAGTTTTTTCCTAGCTGTCTTTTCTGTTCCTTCCACTGCACTTCCATTCTCTATCTCCTACACCAGGGGTCGGGAACCTTTTTGGCTGAGAGAGCCATGAACGCCACATATTTTAAAATGTAATTCCATGAGAGCCATACAATATGTTTAAAACTAAATACAAGTAAATGTGTGCATTTTATGTAAGACCAACACTTTTAAAGTACAATAAGTCTCTGAATTCTTTTTAATAACATTGTTATGCTGTTGCTAACCAATGATGAATAAAGTACTTCTTATCATTAATGTGACTTCTGGTGCTGCATGGTTTTGCTGATGGCTTTGTAGTCTGGTTGATACGTGGTGAGGTTAAGCTTCATGCAGGCGTTGAGACTTCCATCCGTTAAACGTGATCGTAGGTTGGTCTTAATGTTCTTTAGATGTGAGAAAGACTGCTCACATGCATACGTAGAGCCAAACATTGTCAGTACAGCAATACTCACACACTGCAGTGTGTGGTATGTGACGGGAAGCGCGTTCCAAGTTTTGACAATCAGCTGGTCCGCAGGTTGAAGTTTTTTCATTTCTCCCCACTTGTGTTTGCTCGCCAACTCTGCTTGCTGTCGTGCAAGTCTTTCCAAATCTTCATTCAGTGACTTGAACTTATTCACCCACATGTCTGAGGCCTTCAGGTCAGCAGCTTGTAGCTCAAAATCTCTGACGGAGACACCGGGGATGTAACTCAGGTCGGCGCAGTCCACTGCACACTCGTGTGGATGGGTGATGAACTTAAAAAGACGAGTGCGCTCACGAAATTCTCCAAAGCGCGCTTTGAATGACTGCATGAGATTAGATGTGAAGCCCGCTAGCTGCTGAAGATCAAGATGTTGAGCAGGGTCACTTGCTGTGCATGCATCTTTAAACTCTCCTAGTCTTTCAAAGTGTAGTAAACGACCTCTTTCAATGTCGGCGATGAAGAGTTCTAGCTTGTTTTCAAATGCAAACACTGCTTGTTGAAGGGATAAGACTGTATTTCCAACGCCTTGCATTTTCACATTGAACTGGTTCAGATGTTCAGTCATGTCCACGAGATAGTAGAACTTCAGGAGCCACTCAGTGTTAGCTAACTCAAGATGCTCGACGTTTTTCATTTCAAGAAAAGTCCGGATTTCGCTCAGACAAGCCGCGAAACGGCTGAGCACCTTCCCTCTTGACAACCATCGCACATTACTGTGCAGAAGCAGACCAGGATAATTATTCCCAACTTCATCCAGCAGTGTTTTAAACTGGCGATCATTTAAAGCTCGGGCAACAATAAAGTTGACCACCCGAATGACCAGCGACATCACCTCACCAAGCTGCTCGCCACACATCTGAGCACAAAGCGCCTCCTGATGTAGGATGCAGTGAAAACTTAGGATGGGTCTCTTTTCATGTTCATGAAGAAGCGCTACAAATTCTCTGTTTTTCCCCACCATGCACGGAGCACCATCAGTACACACCGAAATAAGTTTATCCATCAGTAGATTTTTTTCTTTAGCGAGCTCGGTGAAAGACTTGAATAAATCCTTTCCTCTTGTTGTCCCTTTCATAGGCAAAACAGCAAGACTCTCCTCACGTAGTGTGTCACCGACAGCATACCTTGCAATCACGCTGAACTGTGATAAATGGCTTACGTTTGTTGACTCATCCAAAGCGAGAGAAAAGAATGGTGCTGCATTTATGTCCTTCACTTGTGTTGCCTCAATTTGATTTGCCATCATGATGGTACGATCGTGAACAGTTCTTGCCAACAGAGGCATGTCTTTTATTCGTTTGATTATCTTGTCTTTATCCGAAAAGTCGTCAAAAAGTTCATTGGCAACATCAAGCATGAATGTTTTGGCATACTCCCCATCTGTGAATGGCTTTCTGTTTCTCACAATTGCTAAAGCACCAGCAAAGCTAGCTGAATTCCAGTCACCTTGTTGAGTCCAAACACGGAGTTGCTGCTGACTAGCTTGCACTCTGCACAGTAGCTCTTGACATGCTTTCTTCCTGCTGTCCCCCGCAGGATATTTCGATGCAAATGTAGTATGGTGTGTGTCGAAGCGCCGCTTTATATTTGACCGTTTCATCGATGCAATTTTATCATTGCATATTAGACACACTGCAGAACCTGCTCTCTCCATAAAGGTGAATTCCTCTGTCCATTTCTGCTGAAAAGTATGATACTCCTCATCTTTTTTTCTTTTAGCCATCTTCTTCGATAAAAGGGTTTCTGCAATTAGCTAGCTGACTACTTGATTAAAAGGAGGGAAGTTTACTTCCTGACCTCACAATGACCCGTGTACGTTACGCATTATCCAATAAAAATTTGGTGTTGTCCTGGAGGACAGCTGTGATTGGCTCCAGCCACCTGCAACGCGGTTCAGTTATCGCGGCCTCACTGCATCGCGGTTTTTTTAAAACAGACAAGGCAGCGTCAATTTCACTGTGGAGAGTGTGTGAGTGTGTCCTCCTCCACAGTGAAATTAACAAGGCATCAATTTCACTGCGGAGAGTGTATCCTGCTGCTGCTCCGCAGTGAAATTGACACGGCAGAGTCAATTTCACTGCGGAGAGCAGTTCCTACTTCGCGGATTTTCACCTATCGCGGGGGGTCTAGGAACCTAATACCCGCGATAAGTGAGGGATCACTGTACATGAGAATGTTTTATATTTTTAACGTTATTATTTTTTTTATTAAAGATTTGTCTGCGAGCCAGATGCAGCCATCAAAAGAGCCACATCTGGCTCGCGAGCCATAGGTTCCCGACCCCTGTCCTACACCATCACACAGAGGTCATGGTTTACAGGAATGAGTGGGTCACTATGGATTTATACATAGGATCTAAAATTCTGTAGAAAAGTACAATTTTATGAAAAATGTTAACTTTTTGTTGTAAAGAAAGTTCTAGATACTAGTTTGTTGTTCTCACAAGTGTTTTACTGAAAATACGTTGAGGAAAATATTATGTTGTTTAATTATTTTCCATTACTTCCACCAATCCACATCTTACCTGAGTTACTAATTTTAATTGACACTGCCTATAACTTTTTTTTTTTTTTTTGGCATTAAAAACCATGGATGGATTATAGAGAAAGTAATTTCTTTCTCCATTGATTCAACATATAAAATTCTGTTTTTACATTTAACTAACCATGTTGATTAAAATGCATCTCAGCTGATCAGTGTGAATAGCATATAACTAAACACATTTATATGCATAGATTGCAAAGTTACTGTGAAAGCTTCTCTATGGAAGCTTGGTTGTACTGTGAAAGCTCTCCATATCACTAGATGATTCTGCAGAGTAGTTTTTTGTGTAATTGAAACTGAATTCAGGAATTGCTGGCAGCCATTCTCAAGATCAGTCAACCAGACAATGCTGCTTCTCATATAAGCATGTTCTTATAGGGTGTGATTTTCAAAATACTCAGTGTTGAGAAAACTGCAGCCAATGGCAAGCGTTCTATTGATTTCAATAGCAGCCAAGTAGGCCAGCATCTAGCACTTTTGAAAATCCCATCCACATGGTGTATGTGCAAAGCACTCAACATTAACATTTTGGACTTATGTTTATGAAACTCCTAAATTAGGGCCTGATTAGTAAAAGGTGCCAACATTTGCTTGCCATTGGCATGCTGTGTAGTACCTGCCTTTAGGAAACGTGTAGCTGACAAAGTTTGGGCATGGAAGCCTGACACTCCTGAGGTCTTATCTGGGATTGACACTGGCATACTAGTTGTATGTAGCAAGAAATTTGTTCCCTTTAGAATGTCAAGCCTTATCCACACTAGGCACTTAATTTGATTACAGTTCTTGGTGACCAGCAATTGGTGTAGGTGGGCTGATACCAACTCCAGAAATAGACAGGCAAAGTCACTGTTGGCACTAAGTTAGCTTCCTCTGGTTGCAAGTATGAGTGTTCATAGTGGCTTTGCCTATCTGCTCTAGTGAAGATGCAGCTATGTTGATGGCTGTCCAACAACAGCTGTAACTGAGGCAATGTCTCAGTCTATATCTAAAATTTTCTAGTTCCTGAATCCTGTCTGTCTTCTTACTCCCCCGGACTCTGGACACTCTGTACCTAAGGTATGTATGTAAATGGCAGCTCAGCTGGTGACACTGGCTTGCTGCTCATTAATCTTCTTTCAAGTAGTCTCTTTTTCAATTCATATTGTGTTTCTTTCATCTCCTCTACTGGCACAGAAAATGTCCTCTAGTTCAGTTATGCATAAGTTATTAAAAGTTTTAAAGGAAAGAGAGCTAAAGCAGAACCATTTTAGCTTAAAATAAACCCTGCAATCTCTCCTGAACTGTAGAGCAAGTACAAAATCTGGGTTGTAAAATGACCCCATTCATTTTTTTAAGAGGTGCTTACTAATATAATTAGGAGTAGGTATTGGAAATTTTAGTTAGGAGTGTAAATGAGCTGATCTTTTGTATTTTATTTGTGAGCTTAACATGGAACAATAGCCTTAGAACTTTCAAAAAAATAAACAAGAAAAAAATCTAGGATTGATGGTTTTTTCCTTTGTGTAAAATGTTGTTAAAACTTTCTGGTACAAAGACATTTCTTTTTTGGTTTAGGGTTCTATTTACCTTTTGTGACATTGCAAAAACTCATTATCTTTGTCTCTCACAATCTTTTCAGTAAAGCTGAGATAAGGCAGTCTACAAATGAAGTATTTCTCTTGGTATGCAGGAACAATATCTAAAGCATTTCTTAACAAATACAGTCTTTAACAACCAGTAATAGTCACTATTTTAGTGCTGTGTGATAAGAATAATTGTATTCATTACACAGTAGAATACGAGAACGTATTTTGAAATAACTTTTCCTTGTCTTGAATTCCACTGAGTGACATGTTCAAGTGAATTTTTATTAGAATTGGTTGGACAAACTACTGCATCAGTGGGGTAACTCATATTTAATTTAATTTTTTCAGAACTAAGATATTGTTATGGTAGGTAGTGACAGCTGATTAACACAAGGAAAACCTTACTAATCACTGCTTGTGATTTTAAACCCAAATGTACAAAAGATCTCATTAAAACAATCTCTTGCCCCACCCCAATCTTACTGAAATAATCTCTTCCTCTTTCCTCATCCTCCTCCCTGCCCCAAGAACTGGATGGAAAGTGTTTCATTTATGTAACACATGAGTGTGATTTCTTTTAGGTTCCGTCTTGTCTCCTTCTGAGCGTTCCACATTTCCTAACTAGCCAGGGGTAGAAGGATGCAGGGCCAAGTCTTGCAGTTCTTACTCAGGCAAAATTGCCATTGACTGCAGTGCCAGTGTCACTAGACAGTGCTGCAGAGAAGATAAATTTCCAACCATTTCAATATCGCTAGATGGTGCTGCAGAGCAGGGGAAATGGCTTCAGTGGGATTTTTGCCAGAGGAAAGAGTGCATATATCCATAGATAAATTTTTTCAGAATTTCCAGAAAGTTTGGTTAATATTTTTAAATAACCTTTTTTTTACACCTTTTTATATTTGTGTCTTGGTAGCAGCCATAAAGGTTTAAAAAATGCTACGAAAAAGGCCTCAGTCATAGAATTTCCAACTTGATTTTGCAAAGCAGAGGTTTGAATGGTTTGGGTAATGTTCATACCAGTCTTTGGAGATTTGCACATCAGAGCTTTCAGCCTACTTTCCCGAACTACAGGGCCAGATCCTGGGGTGCAGTGTGGCCACTTTGCATCACTGAATAATTTGGCTGAAAACCCTGCCTAACCAGCCCAGTGCAAGACTTGACCCTGCAGTGGGACAGAGTTGATGTGGAGGTTTGCCCACCACATGTCCTCTTTGCTGTCAGAAGAGTGCAGAAAACACTCGTGTGTGCTTGGTGTAGTGTAGAAGTAATCCAGTCTTCAATTGTGAGCTGGTTTTTTCAACCACCTTTAAAGACTGGATAAATTAACCCAGTGCTTCTCTAGCACAGTGAGGGGGATGAATATGCCCAGAGCAGGGTCAGGGAAGTGTACCTCTGTGCACCCATTTGTGATCTCTGTGCTTCTTGCAGTTTAGCCGTACCTGGTGCATATCTAGGTGATCTCAGTGTTATATGATCTTAGTGATCATATATGTGTTGAATACCTTCATAGTGAATGTGGTGAGTTTTGGTCAAGGTAGACAAAAGGAATGTACTACCCTCACAGCTGATGTGCACCTTTATCACTAAGAATTAGTTTGGATTAATGTCATCAATATTTTCTCTCATCTGCTACAATAAAAACTACATTTTCTTAAAATGGTCAGGGCTCAATTCAGTGAGTTTGGCAAAGGTGGCTTAAAGTATAACCTTGCTTGTGACAGTGGATTAAACCCATGGAAGGACAGGTGGTTAATGTGACTTCCTGGCCTCCATCTGATTTTCCATTTGGGAAAGGTAGCCTTAAATCATGTAGGCTCTGTAGGAGATTCACCAGGACATGCTGGTGGCTCCACCCAGCGCTATCCATATCTGCAAATCTAGCAGAGGGAAAGTTTTGGCCACTTCTTTCACCGCAGTCTCTGTCCCTGGCAGACTTTCCACTTTAGGACCAGTCCTGAAGGAGGTGTTTTATAAACCATGTGGTGAGTTTAGCTCCTACACTTTTTATTACATGAGTTTCATAGATGAATCCAGAGGTTAAAGATCTCTTCTAAATGATTTCCTATACAATATTTTGGGGGAAAGCCTAATTAAAAAAAAATAAAAGTCTAACTGGAGTTGCATATATTTTCACCTGTTTTAGCTTTGGTTATTTTCCTCTGATAGTATAAGCCAACACTTTTGATATCTCCTTCACTGTTGCTGCTAAGGGCTTTAGGGATTTTTCTGCAATAACTCCTGAATCCTTTTCTTGGTCATTATATTGAGCCTGCATTCCATTTCACACAGTTTCTCTCCCTGGGCTTTTTGGTCCAAGACTTGTGATCCCGTTACAGAGTTGGGACTACAAAGAAGAGAACGAGGGAAAAGAGAGAATAGGAAACAGACAAAACAAGAAAAAATATAGACATGATTGTGCTTCATAACTGAGATTTGAGAGAATGATTCACGATGAATAATTTCCTCAACAAAATTAGTGTCTTTTGGTACATGGAGATGTGTATGAGCAGTTCATAGTTCCCTCAAATGTATTAGTTATATTAATTTATGTTGGGAACCATTACTCCCTTTGAATAATCCCATGTTTTGGGGACTTTACTGAGATCAATGGGATTTTGCCATTGACTTCAATGGGACTACGATTTCACCCACTCAGACTATTCAGGGAATAAGAATTCAGGATGGTGAACAAGGATATCGGAATATGCCCTTGATGACAAGGCATGTAGGGTACATGTCCATCCCTTCTAATCTGCATCTCTGGTTCTGCTGAGGAGGGGGGCGTTCTCTCAGTCCTTTACAACAGAGAAAGAAAAGAAGATTAATAGATTCCAGGGCCAGAACGGATCATTGTGATCTAGTATAACACAGGCCATAGAACTTCCCCAAAATAATTACTAGAACAAATCTTTTATAAAAACCTTCAATTTTGATTTTAAAATTGTCTGTGATGGAGACTCCACCATCACCCTTGGTGAGTTCCAATGGCTAATTATTCCTACTTTTGAAAATTTACACCTTATTTCCAGTTTGAACTTATCTAGCTTTAACTTCCAGCCATTAGAATGTAGCAGAAGTTGATTACAACTATATAATATCTAGCACTGAATGTGAGCTTTGCAAACTACTGCCTGGAGCTTATCTCCACTAACCACTAGCACCACTCCATTTTGGTTTCTACCTTGCTTTTCCTTTGCATGGTGAAGTCACACTCCTGATGTGAAATTTGATAATCATTTTTAGAATCATGTCCTCTCTATGGAAAGCCACATGTGGAAGGTGACTTGGAAATATTGGTTTCAGTTATGCAATTTGAATAGGTCTCACTCATAGATGACCTGACTCATGATGACCTGGTGATGACAACACATGCCCCTGAGATCTGCAAGATCAATTGTTCTAATTCCCTCTTTGCTGGATTATCGATGAGGCTGATCCACTGTTTGAATTCTGTTCAAAATGCAGCTGCACAATTGCTAATGGGCTTGAGCTATTGTGATCAAATTCAGCCTGCTCTGTGTTCTTTCTGCCTGTTAGGTGGCAAATTCAATTTAAATTAGCCTTATTGATATAAAAAGCTCTGAATGGGTCTGGTCTTGGTTGTACTCAAAACATCCCCTTTAGTCTCTACCTGGCAGGTTTTTGCCCTGATGCATGGTGTGGTATGAAGCAGTTCTGCCGTCACCTCTGAACCAGGGGTAGGTAATCAAGCTTTTCTTTAGCAGCCCCGAGTCAGTATAACCCACTCCCTTCTAAAATCCAGCTCATTTCAGCTCTCCCGTCTTTTACAAAACACATACAACCTTATTTTTTTCAGAGATCTTTTAAAATTACCACCACTATTGCTGTTATTCAATTGCCTTGTTTGTATTGTTTTTTGTGAGCCCACCTTGTTTGTAATTTTGTTGAGATTGGGGCATTCTTTTTATTAATGAATTGTTTGTTCATCACTCCCAGTGCTTCTGTGTGTGGGGTGATTTGTAAATAAAATTATTATTATTATTACCTGTTTTTCAGAGGATGACGTAGAGGAGAGACAAGAGAATGACCAGGGGCTTGTGTACTCTGTGGCAAGTGGGGTCTAAATTCTGTGGAAGTGGGCCTGGCTATTGCGTCACTTAAGCAGAAGATCAGAGTTTTTTGTGGCAGCTTTAGGGGTTTTTAATAGACATTTTCATCACCTCAAGTAGCGTGATGAATAATACAATAAGTGCAGAGGCCCCTGTGGGGTTTGTTTTGAAATTAAATGCAATTTATTTTACTCTTTCGATTTGAGGGTGCTGAACTGCACTGTCCAATTTATAAAGGGAAAACAGGAAGTGTTCACAGCTGGGCTTGTTAACCCCTGGGACTGCACAGAAAGCAGCTTGGGATTGTGGGATAAGAGCACTAGATGGATGTTTCTGCTGGTTAAATAGTCAGCACTGAAATACCAAACTCTTGAGATTTAAACCATTTCCTGTAGGTTTCAGAGTTAACGGCTTGATGAGGTGAATGGGGCTGTTTCTATAGCCTCAAATCTATGGCTTCTGCCTTTTTGCAGATTCAGGCAGACATCAATGCATCAGCTCTCCTTAACCTTGAAAATTCAAGCTCTCTCTGCAACTAAGAGGTCTAGAAAGATGATTTTTTTAAAAAATGAAAGCTTCAATTCTGAAGCACAAGGCTGAAGTAAGGGTGAATTCTGTAACAAATCCCACAGCCATTTAATTACAGAGTACACAGAGCCCTGGGAATAACGGAAGAATCCTGTGATAAGACTGGGCCCCTTTTGTTCTCTGTGGTGAACTGCTGGAGGAACAATTCTGCTAAATCAGTGCAATTCACCTTTCTCTTGCTCTGACATGTCAAGGATACTTTAGCAGATGGGGTGAGGTACTGTAGTGCTGGGTGTAGTTATTGTAGTGCTTCATGGCATGGTCTTCCTCTATTCTTTTTCATTATACAGGATTCATCCTTTTCCCCCTTTCTTTTCCAGTGTCTGATGCCCTTCGGTCCATAATTTCCTTTTAATGATGACTTATCTGCTTTCTCCTCCACCCAAATAAGGAGATAGAAGTGTCTTCAATATAATTTAAAAAAAGGAAGAAAGAAATACTGGAGCAGAGAGAAAAGGGCCACAAGCATACAGTACTCAATGTGTAGATACTGTGCGTGGCTTGTAAGACTAATTCCTTTTAGCTTTCTCTCAAATAGCCATGTTATTTTACTGTCCGTGGGATCCTCTTGTTCTGACACTGGGCATGACTGTGACCCTAGGCAGGGTGACCATAATTCCCTAAGCTGAATATGGGACACCTGGTAAAATTACTTATGGGTGTAGGCAGGGGTGCAGAGCTGGCCGGAGGCTGGCGATGGGGTATGCAGAGCTGGCTGGGGGGGACAACACACATAGGGAGATACCCCTCTACCCCCACCACACACATGGGTGAGTGACACACATGCACCACCCACCCCCTCGCATGAGGGTGACTGACTGACCTTCCCTGCCTGGCACTCTCTGCACTCCATGCCCAGCTGGGCCATGAGGACCGGTCCACCTCTCCTGGTATCTGACTGCATCTATCCAGCCTGAGGCTGCCACCTGCCCGCCCTCACCAGCCGCTGCAGCTCTCAGCACACAGCTAATGCTGGTTGAGCCAGGATCAGCCTCAGAGCTGGCACACGACAGGTGGGTGGGAGGCTGCACTGATGGACCAGCAGGGGGAGCAGCCCAGCACCGAGCGCTGCGGCCTCGCCCCACCACATCACCAGCCTTGCAGACCCATCCCCATCAACCACTGGACCCCTCCATGCACCATTGATGGGTGGTCGGCTGGCAATCAGGGATCTGGCCAGCAGGACCCCCACAGCGCTGAAGCCATCCCTTTATGGTCCCCTTCTGAATGTGGGCCCCACTTTTTGTTGCTATTGATGCCATTGTAAACCCAGTATTGATCAGGAGGCAGAAATTATGGGACAATTTGGCAATTTTTAAAAATGGGATGTAGGGTCACCCTAGATCTAGAGAGGAAAAAATTGGTTCTTCCATGTCTCATAAAGATAGATAAAGCATGTATGACAAAGTCAGGCCAGATGACTATAAGAGGGTATTACTATTTGGGTTTTTTGTATTTGTGCCCGCCCACGGCTAAAAGTCCCTTCACCCGCCTAAGGAAGGAACTACTGGACCTGGGACTCAACTAATTTCAGGGGACAACAAATAAGAAAACAGGAACAGGGGTGAGGTCAAAGGGCTAAACGGAGGGAATCTGAAGGGGACACTGAGCAGAGAGCCCTGGACAGTGCCCACTGTTCCCCAAAAGCAGCTAAAGAGTCAGAGGACATGGCCCAAAGGAACTCTGCCCAGATACGTGAGCAGACAGAGGAACAGGTATAGGCCCCACCGTCGCAGAGCACCTCCTTCAGCCAACAGGCTGACGAGATCCCGTGACTTTGTGGAGCCAGGGATGGAGTGTGCATGTATCAGAAGGTGTGGGGAGAAGTGCAGCCAGAAGGCAGGTACGTCAGCCCTAGAATGTTAAAAGCCCTTTTTCCTGCAAGCTGAGAGGAGGTTACCTCAGGTCAATTAGAGGCACCTGAGCCCAATTAAAGGCCACTCCAGGCCTATCCAAACCCCTGCCTCTGCTTGAGGGAAGGGGGGGGAGAGGCACAAGCTGTCAGAAGGCTTGTGGCAGTAGGGAGATAGACTTTCCCAACACCGGAGATGGTGCTTCTCCCCTCAGGGGGAACAACAAAGAAAACCCAGGCACCAGCTTGGGGGAAGGGCTGCTCACACACCCCACCCCCACCTAAGCTGCACCACCATGACTGCAGCCCTGTTGAAGGAGCCAAGGAAAGGTACTCCCCCTGGGTCTAGGTTTTATAGTCTTACTGCTCCCCTCTACCCCTTTGTGTGTTGGAGTGGCATTCCTCAAGCCCAAACCAAGGCCCACCTTGAATGCTGTAAGACAGAGGTGCTAAGCGGAGAAGCTAAAAGACTAGTTCAGGGTGGGGCAGATTTACCGCAGGCCCACCCCACTGGCGAAGGAAGCCCTAACCCGGCAAGACTGAGGGGTTGCTTTGCCACAATAGATATTACTGCATGGTGCTTTTAGTAGAGAATTTTCTGCAGGTTGGCTTGTTTGGAATGGTCTATAAAGAAACAAACAAAAGAGCATGACGAGGTAATTAATTTCCATTTTGACAATCTGCTATTAACAAACATATTTACATATTGCCTTATGAGGAAGGATGGTTTTATGTTTAAAAATGCAAGCTGGGTAAGTACTGAGATCTGGGTTCTACTCCCTAGTCCGCCATAGAATTTCTGAATGACCTTGGGTAGGTGGGAGAATTTGTTTCTGCTCTAGGAAATGATCATGAGAAGGTAGAAAATTCATAGTCAGCAGATCTGCCCTTCCCCAAGTATTCAGAATCATATCTGTTTTTTATATAAAATTATTTTAATACTTGTACTAACGGGGCACCCAGAGGCCCTATTCAGGATGCAGGGACATTTGCTAGGTATTGTACAAACAAATACAAAGAGGCAGTCCCTGCCCTGAAGAACTTGAAATCTAAGAAGGAATTTTCTTACTTTTGTTTCTGGCTTAAAATCTGGAGATCTATGATGCAACCTTCATCCAGTTCAAAGAGCTGTTTTGTTTTGTTTTTTTAAAAAAAATTTTCCCCAACGATGCTGAGACATTTTTCTCTAAGGATTTTTTTGTTCACTTCTTTCTCAAACAAGCTCAGTGTAGTCTGCCTTTCTTCCAGGGTCTACACCTATTCATATGCAAAGTGAAATATGGGCTAACAAGGTTTCAATCCTCAGATCCTGTTTATGATTGTGAACACTGGAAAGTTTAGGCACATTCATAAACAGATGTTTGACTTGGCCATTTTCAAAATTTGGATCTCAGTTCAGATTTTCAACAACTGCTAGTGTTTAGGAGACCTCAGACTAGGACTTTCAGTTCAAGCTCATCTATAATTGTGGCTAAGCTATTCTTACCAATGTTACACACAAACAAATCCAACGTGTGAGAGTCATGAAAACTTTCCCTGACACGCTAATGTCCGACCCTCCCCCCCAATCCTCTGTGGAGTTACTGTGACTTTTCCTGTAACGAGGACAGACATAGATAGCCTGAAATTTGTCATCTTGTCCTAGGCCTTCTGTGAGTCAAACCTTACTCATGTGAATGAGCCCTGGTAGTTCCACTGATTTCAGTGGGTTAAGTCCTTTAGAGAGTGCTCATTCACATGACTAATGTTTACCCAAGCAGCCCTATAGCAGCAATGCCTGCTATGTGCAGGTCATGTCACATGGGGCTAAAATAACTTAATTTGATTGACCCCAAATGGGGTTAAATAGTAAATCCCATTTAATTTCCATCCTTTTTCCATTACCTATCGCCATCTCCAATGTATATACAAAGACTTGGTACTCTATCAGTTTTATACGCTTCTAACCTCTTGGCATCTCTTTTCAGTGCTATCTATACTTTCATTAATTCCTTATCTGCTGCTTCCCAAATCTAATCTCTGATTTTGTGAAGTAACAGTTTAATGCCTCTGCTATTTTCTTATCCTCTGTCTCTAATTACTTATCTTCACTATTATTCTTAACAGGATCAATCTTTCATTTCATCATTTGTCTTTTAAATATATTTTAAAATATTTACTCTTGCATTTATCTTTATGATTCTCTTTGTTTGGGTGGAGGTTTGTGCTGCTTAAGTTTAAATTTACTCAGGTATATCTGAGGTGTATTTGTACCAGTCAGTTACCATAGGCACTTAAGGAATTACTGGTATCTTGGAGCAGGGATCAAGAAATTAGAGCTGGAGAAACATTTTACGTGCAAAGGGAAACTAGTCTCTCTCAGGATTTGCAAAAAGAAAATTACTATTTCCCATTTCTAATTTTGTTTTAGTGAGATAGGGAATGTGTCCCCTCTCGCCTTACACACTTATTCTTTTCCTTTTTCTGTTGGACTTTCAAGGGGAGACAAAGGAGCAGAGGAGAGCAAGATTCTGTGGCTGTGAAGGCAGTGAATTCTAGTTTGTCCCTGTGTGTGCTTTGCAGTTCTTCAAAGAAGTCTGATCTCTAAAATAGGGGAACCTCATGCTCAGGAAAGCAAGAGACTGACTGATAGCCTGTGAAGTCCATCCTTTGGCCTAGATCTCCAGCTGTGCCAGAGCCACCTGTTTACAATCCTGCTCTAGGGTGCATGGATGCAACACCTGTGCCTGGCAAAAGTTAGAGAAACTGCAGGGTTGTTTCAACATCATCTCATGAATTACAACCTTCCAGGGACCACTCCATCAACTGGGATCACAAAAAGGCATTATGATCTGGCTTTACCTCTAACACATCCCCAGCCTAGTCCAGCACACCCCTTTTTCCCCAGGGGAGCACTGGGGCAGTAGAGGATGGCCTACAAAGAGGAAATCCTCAGCCTCAAAGAAGCTTTAAGTCCCCTTAAGAAGAGCCAAAGATCAGGACCTTTAAGTCCGCTAATTCATTTACATGCTGATGAGCACTTCACTGCTATCCCATTCCAGGCCTCTTGCAGTAAAGACTGGCCAATAATAACATTCTAGGCCAAATGTTTAGCCAACCCACACAACAGGTGAGCTGAGCCCAATGTGTGGCCGTGATTGACCTTGCAGATGCATAGCTGAGCATGCACTTATTTGACTGGCACATGCATCCATTTCTGTGCGTATGAATGTGGGGCTTTGCTTGTGCAATGGCCATGGGCACACTTTTCCCATGGAAATGAACTGACTTGTACATTCATTTCAAAGAGTTTTATGGCTTTATAGTGGGCCACGTGAAGTTTGGAGACAGTTTTATCCTTCTGACTAAAGAAGGTTAACAGGGATTTTAACACATTTATCTCTAAACTGAGGTAATCAAAGGCAGAGCTGGTGCTACCCATGGGCGGGAGGAGGGAGGGACAAAGGGAATATTTTCCCCCCTCCAAAAGAAAACTATCTTCAAGGGGCCCCAAATTCATAGTCACTGGAAATGGGCAGGCCAAAGGTCCATTGCCACCTTCCATTTTTTAAATGCTCTCTGCCTTTTAAATCATGAACGTCAGGTCCTGGTTCCTGAATATGGGTAGGCAGGAGTGTGCAAGAGCCTGACCAGCCCACACATTTGCTGTTTGCTGCATGCTGTCACCAGCTGCTGAAACTGTGGAAGCAGCTTCTCTCAGCACCAGGAGCTGGCTACATTCAGGAAGCAGGATGGACCCATCAACCAACGGCCTCATGTTCACCAGCAGGGAGGGTAAGGGGCTCTGGAAGTTTGGGCTAGGACCAAAGGGAAGAAGAGAGGCAGGGGCTCTGGGAAAGTCAGGCTGGTGTGGGCTAACTAGTCCCATGAATCCTAGAAGGTGGTTTGTTTTTTAAATAGTGAAATCCAGGGGGCCCAAAATACCCATTTTCCCCCTTCCAAATAATGGGGCACTAGACTGGCCCTGATGAAAGGGCAGATATTAAGCAATAAGAAACGAATTATTTTCAATGATTGCTTTTAAATGACTGATTTTCTTCGTTGTATGAAGTGTAGTTCTAGCCGTGTCGGTCCCAGGATATGAAAGACAAGGTGGATGAGGTAATACCTTTTATTGGATCATCCACCTTGTCTCTCTGATAACCTCTGGTCTCATTGAAACAGTTCTGGATTTTTATTTTTTGTGTGTGTGTGTGTGGTCGTTACCTCAATTTCTGGACTTATTCTTTTATGATGTTTATGGTGTGTCCTTAGCATATATTTCTCTTGATGAGACATTATGTAACTTGTTGAACAATACTTATCAAATTCTTACAGTGACCTACTATGTCTAGTTTTCTTTCCTATTATTTATGTGACATTAGGCTGTATATGTTACATGGTTTTATGAAACTGCACCCCAAAAAATCAGAAATGTTATCGGCTGGTTCCAGGTTTTCCATACCTGGCAAGTCTATTAAGTAGTATCCTTTTGGTTCTATTTTCAAGAATTAACAGTTTGACTATTATGCGTCATCCAATTTATAGAGACCTCATATCTGTTACTAGACCATCACTTGTGAAATTTCTCAAGACAAATGCCATTGCTTAGCAAGAAGTATTCTGAATTTCTGGTAATGCTGTTGTAGAAACTGAAGGTCTCTAAAACTTTTTATTCTTTAGATGTTGTTCCGTAGGAAGCTTGTAGCTCTGAGGGCAGGCATGGTGCTAGATAGTGAATATGTGCCTCCAAAGTGGATAACACAGATGAAGGGTGCCAGCATGGTTGTTAACCTGTGATTTGCATGACCAACTGTTATCTCCTTAAATAATGGATGTTGTAATACCCCAATGAACATAGAATTGAACTTTGTATTCACTAAAGTCATTTTATATTAGGTAAAGGGCATTATACTGGTAGTTAAAAATGACCCAAACAGCTCCCTCCCTTCCTCTTTACTCTTTGGGTGAATCATATGCAGTGCTTTCAATCATTAAGTAGGTTAAAAGCTATTTAAACAGTTTCCTTTAAATTAGAAATCACTGTTCTTGTCTTTCTAGGTTTAGACCTGTTAAGAGTTTTTGTTAGTTTGAGGAGGGGTTGCTTTGCACTTGTCATATTGCACACTCTTTGGTCTGGGTTTGCTAGTAGTTTAACTATTAACGTTGTTTTCTTGTTGATTTTTGCCTTTGTCTGTTAAACTGTGTTGCGAGTTGGTCATTTTTTCTCTCTGCTCTATTAAAAAAACCATTAAAGTAGCATTTCCTCTTGAGGTCTTTTTACCCTCCTATGTGCTTGCTATAAATTCATGAACTCTGGTTTCACTTACAAAGATCTTTACATCACAGGGACCATTTTCTTGTATAATTGAAATGTAAAGACAAGTTCCAATGTACCAAAGTTCCATTTCCAAAGACCTACTGGAGTTGAATGATTTCTGCACTTCTCACAATTATTGCCATTGAAGCAATGATAGCAATTGTGCTTAGTGAGAATAGAAATCTCAGTGAAAGCAAAAAAGCCTGAAGGAGAGTTTTGTTTCTCTGAACGTTCATTGATTTTTTTTTTTAAATTTAAAGTTAGGTTTGATACACAATTTTGAACACAACAGCACTATTAGTAGGTGGGTGAGCTATACAGATAGTACAGGTTCAGTGTCAATGTGAATCCTACCCAATGGTCTTGGGGTTGTGCTCTTGCAATTTCTGGCAAGTTAAGCAAAGTTGAGCCATGATCAGAATTTGGTTGGGATGGGAGGTCTCCAAGGAAAATAGAGGTTGTTGAATGAAGTGGTGCTGGTGATTCAGTGCAAGGGAGATGTGGCCTAATACCTAGAGCACTGAATTGGGACTCAAGACTCTTGTTTTATTGCTAATTTTGCCATTGGTCTGCTGAGTGAGCTTGGAGAGGTCAGTCCCCCTCTTTGTGCCTCAATTTCTCCATCTATTAATGGGGACAATGATATTGAACTTCTTTGTAAAATGTTTTGAGATCTATGGATGAAAGGTGATATGAGAGCTATATAATAATAATTCAGTGTCAAGTGGCATTTTGTTGCTGGAGATGTTCTCTTCCAAGGGGTAAGCCACTAGCACCATTGAAAAATATGTGATACATTGTGTAAGATCAGTATTTTACTGGCATGAATATTTGTGGAAAGTATAAGGCTGTAGAAAACAAAGTTTAAATTTGTACACATGAGTATTTGCACCAGAAATATTTGTCACTTACCCAGTCGTGGAACCGAAACAAATCCTACTCTATTTCTCATATGACACAGTTCTTGGGGAAATGGATAAATATTCCTTGTTACTGACAACAAATGAAACTGTTTGGTTGCTAGTACAAAACTCCAGATGATCATGTAACAGGCACCATTATAAATAATGTATATCTATTTTCAGAATTAATAAAATCCTCTCTATCTAATGGAGGCCAATAAGAAAACAATGGTTTAATTCAAGTATTGTTTCTTTTTGTGCAAATGAAAGAATTGCTTGAAAATCAAGGCTTTTAGAAAGGAATAAATACCTATTGTCATTGAAGCATGCAGATTTGCTTCAATTTAAAAAGGGACAGTGAAGTCAAGATTGTAGAAAACTTAGTTTATGATGCTGTACTATGGTGCACACTGGGAGGAAAGAAAAGCCAATAAATGAAAGAATAATAGCACATTGATCAACCCTTTATCACAGCAGGGTAACTAAATCTGCTGTTGCCAAACGTCATCGCATAGCCACTTAATTAAACTCACGTTATAGACTGGGATGGATGCAAGTGCTTAGCTTCTGTCAGCAACTATGGATAAAGGAAGATAAGGAAAGCTATTGAAATTGTAAGGAGAGCTTTCAGCTAAAATATTTGTTCCCTATTTATTTCAATAGGGAATTAGGTTTTCTGTTGTCGGTTTCCATATTAATAGAATAATTGTCTCCTTACGCTATACAGATCACATAAACAGCATAGATCAGTTTTCCTCTTGCATACAATCTGCATTGCTGACAGTTCAGTGGTTTCAGCCAGCTCCCTTTCTCAAGATGTTAATGGGAATGTTCAAATCCAGGCTATAGTCAAGAAGAGGTGTCATTCAAAGCATTTGAATTCCAGTAAAAATAATGCTCAAGAGTAACCCATAAGAGGGGAAAATGTCCACTGGAAACTCTGAGGTTCTCTCCTTGCTGTTTCCACTGCACCTGCTGCTCAAGGGTTCTTATCCAGCAATACTGGGGAAGAGGATATGGTATCTTCCTAGATACATCAGTGCATATCCAGGGACATCTGCACAGGAAGCCAGCCTCTCCAGAATGCTTCCATGCCCTCCTCTCTCCGGTAGCAGCATCTTTTTTAATGGAGCTATGCCACACTGACTGCCCAGTCCTTCTCCTGCCAAAGAAGCAAACAGTCACAGAGGAGATTATGCTGCTTGGAGAAAGGTTAACTCCTGTGCATATTTCCAGTAGGAAATACCATGGGTTCCCAACGGAGCGTGCCAAGCAGAGCATCTGCTCCCTCACTTCCCATCCCAAGGAGAACTTGGCATATACTGGTTTTGTGGGTGTCCTATAATGCCCTTCTATAGTGGGTTGTCCAGAAAGAAAAAAGGATCTACTACTACTGCTTTCTAGGGAGAGATTTATAGCTCAAGTTGCAGAGACTTGTATTTTTTAAGCTGAAGGTTCAGGTTTCTAGGTCCAGCTCCCCGATGGTGTTAGCATGATTTATTCAATAATTGGTTGTTGCATGCAGCATGTGTATTCATGGCCCCACATCTAAGGGCCTTCTATGGAGGCACTTCTGCCAGCTCCCAGGGAGGAGAGAGCCTGCAGTAGAGATGCTGCTGCTTCCCCCTTCCAGTTTCCACTCCTTTATACTCACCTCTGTCTACCTAAGAGACCATCAGTTCAAAGACTGACATACAAAGATTACTGGAGTACATGGGCCTCTGGACTGACGTGGCATCCACTATGGTGACTATGTTCCTGTTAAATTCCAACATTTCTGATTTCTTTTCAAGTATCCTGGTCATGCTATAAATTTATTTATTATAATAATGATGTTTTGTCCTCGTGTAGCATGTTAGATCTGAGGGTTCTGAAAAAAAAAAAAAGCTTCAAAACATTAATGAAGCCTTATGACACCCCTGTGAGATGAGGAATTATTTTTATTAATGTTTATATCTAAATCAAAGCAATCACTGCACCTATAGCATAGCTTTGAAACCTTACAAACACAAGCAAAATATATCAAACCAGTGACTTCTCTTTCCCATATAGCCTGAATTAAAATTAATCCGCTTCCCTCCATGCCTCCTCAGACAGAAAAAAGAGATTACTATCATTGCAGCATGCCAGGGGTTAATTTATTTGAGCTATTTTGGCCCAGAGTAGGGAATGAATTCAGAATTTGGTCTGACATAGAGTCTGTCCTATTAGCAGCATCTTACCCATCAAACTGGAGTTCAATTAGGGAAATACATTACTACCTGTGGTTTCATGGTCCAGTTTCAGGGTCACTCTTCAGTCTCATTCCTCCCAAAAAAGCATTGTGAATTAAACAGTTTGCATCTCACTCAATCACTGTATCTCTGAGATAATACATGTATTATTAGGGCATCTCAACTGAATTTGCCAGGCCATTTCCATAGAATTTCAGTTCATTGTGCTGGGGCTAGCTAGGCAAAGCAATTTTTTTAAGCAGCCTTAGTTCTGTAGACTGACAACTCAGCTCTATAAATCCTCTAAAATATATACGTAGAACTGAAACCGAAATAGCATCCATGTACTTTCTGTATATTGCTATTTGTGACCTTGATGAACTATAGCTTCTCCAATATAGCTACTGTGTTGTATTTGCCTTTCTGTGTTGGGCCAGTGAATATTCATCAAGTAGCTATTGGCTTTATTTGAACAACTGCTGTGTAATAATATTCATGGCACTTGGTTGAGTTTCTCTCTAACTACAACAATGGGGGTCCTGTAGCACTTTAAAGACTAACAAATTTCCGCAGGCATAAGCTTTCATGGGCTGATGTCAGATGTATGAAATAGAAATCACAGATAGCAGGTATACATATACATCCAAGTGTATGAAACAACAATAAGGAGGGTAGGTGTTAAAAGAGTCCATTCGTGTAGAGTAGGTGAGGCCTACTCACAACCACTGATTAGAAGGTGAGAATGTATGAACAGTGACAATTACTTCTTGAAATGAGAACCATTCCAAGTCCCTATTCTCTAGCTAAATGTATTACTTAGGGGACATACAATATACAGAAAAACCACAACCCTGATGGTACTTCCAGGATGATAAGGTTATGTTTTTGTTTGCATCTGAATTAGAAGAATCTCTGAAAACATAAAAGCAAGGAAACATGAGGGTATGTAATTCTCTATGTGGTTGTTTATGGGGAAAGGTCCTGAATGAATTACAACTAAGGTTGTTATTTTAATGGAGCATTCATGTCCTAACAAAATGCCTGATCTACGCTCACTGAAATCAGTGGAATACCTCCCATTGACTTCATTGGGCTTTGGATCATGCCCCAAATGCTAGGAGAGCAGTTTGTATAGGAAACCATTAAAAGTGGGTAATGCACAATATTTGTTTATCTAGTTTTTATGTATGGTAATAGAGTATTTTGCTCTTTGAAGAAGAAATGATGTCCTGACAACTCAAATTAATTATATTATGTTCCTTTTCCTTTGAGTAGTAAAGCTGAATCAAATCTAAATGGGCTGGAAATAGAAATCTCTGAAACTGTGAACTATTGGATTTTATTAACTGTTCTGTCAAAGGCTGACTTCCCACATGGGTGATATACATATAGGCATCTAATCCCTAATCACCAACAGTTAATAGTATCTATTTATGTTTTCACCTTTAGCACTGAATTCAAGTTAGTAGGGTTACAACATAAGGATAGGTGCCAGAAGGACTTGTAAAAACCTATGTAACAAAAATATTTGGGAATTGGTCCTCATGTCCTTACTAAAACAAACCTGACATTGACAAGGAGCATAGGACCACATCCTTTAATTTTTTTTAATAGTGGCAATAACCACAATGGATCACAAGAAATTCTAATTGTGCCTCTTCTAGATATATTGGCCTTTAAAATAGCTGTAAGACAATGACAAGATTCAATTGACTCCTAGCCCTATGAGAGACGGGTATTACTATGCATGTATATTAGAAAATTCATACATTTTGAGAATGCTTTTGTCAAAAAGGATTGGCATCAGTGAGGGAATAGTAAAACTGCCCAGATGTAGATAGTAATTTATAAGTTTATTTGCAGTTTCTGCTTGAGAAAAATAGAGGGAGACACTCTCCTTTCGGCATTCTCCTTTTGCCACCCAACCCACCGCATCCCAGAGAGATCATGCTTTTGAGCTATGCTCTACTACCCATGACACTCAATATGGGATTTGAAGCTTCCAGCCAATCCACCTTTGCATTTCTCCTTCTCTTCCAGACCCACCAACCACTATTTTCCTTTTCCACAGTTGCAATATCATGGCTTACCTATAGCTCCTGGCCAGGTAGTTGTTAGAATGGGATCCAGCAGCATACAATAAATAGTCATCTTTCCTTTCATGGCCTCTGATATAAAGGGACACCATCAACTTAAAAATCCCTCTTCTCTCTGAAAAGAAGCTCTCTGATATTGTCAGAAGTAGCACTGGACATGATTTCAGTGTTTCAGTCTGCCTACTGTGTGCATTTCACATGACTTTGTGTCCCTGTGTGTAATAAGTGTTGGACAGTTTTCTCTATTGTTTGTGTGAGTCTTTCGCACACCAACAATAAAAACAGGGAAATGTGATCATAAAAGCAGCCTAACAGCTGCTATAACTTGTGCTGAGAATCAATTCAGCGCCAAGATCTGGGAAGGTGGAAAGCTGCCTTACTTACTTGTGCTTTACTGCACAAGCTCATCTCCAGTCAGCTGAGGATTTCCACCAAGTGTTTGTCTGCACAGTGGGTTGATAGATAAACTTTTCTAGTGCATGAGGCTCCAGTGTCCCTCCCACATATACCCAGCTTTTTTCTGATCTTGTACCCAAGTGCCCACCAAGAAAGTGGCAGTTTTCTCTCTTGTTGCTAAACTACAGTTGATTGTGTCTCTGGAATTTGGTCATGCGAGATGGACTGGTGCTAGGGTCTTACTAAGATTGATTTTTGGGCCTCAACAGCTTGTGACATCACTGCGTTGCTTAGCATTCTTTTGAGTTGCAGGTGTGAGGAAATCCACTAAGAGTCCATCAGTGGTTAGAGAATTAGTAAGAAGCTAAACTCCAAAGTCCAGATTCTCATCACAGAATGATTTACACTGGTGTAATTGAGATCAGAATCCGGCTTTGTCTTTAGTGAACTCTTTCTGCACAACTGATCACCTCTATGCTGTCTGCAGCTTAAATAAGTGGGTATGGATGGAGGGGAGAAAGCAAGAAGAATGCCTCAACTCTGTATATCTTTCATAAAAAAAATTGTATAAGAGAGTCCAACAGCTGAGGTCAAAGTTGTTCAGAGCTGTTTGGTCCTAAACTCTTCACTCCTTTCTTGTTAACAAGTGGCTATGTTCAGAAATTAGATGTGCTGAAAGAGGTAGAATGTCTAATTTAAGTACTTCTGCTGTACACCATTGCAAAGCAATTACATAAAGATTAATTAGCAAAATCCCAAAACAGTAGTAAGCTGCAAAATAGTTTAATTAAATATCATTATCTCTGGAATCAGTAAGTTAATAACAGTTGCAGCATAGCAAGAAACAATCTGACAACCAAAATATGAAATCAAGAGATAGAGAAAGGAGTTTCTCACTTTGTAATTTTGCTTCTCTAAACTCTCGTGTTTGTCCATCTGGTTAATTTAATGGGTAACATCATTCCATCCAATGAGACAACAGCTGAAACAGAGTCTTGCTTCTCTCTATCGGTTTCTCCAGATATGCTGGCCTGATGTCTGGTGGGGACTCAATCTGTGCCAAGGACATTCCCAAGGGAGCAGATACAGGGAGCTGACAGCTTCTTTATGCTGACACACAGGGCTGTGGGGCAAGTGTGAGTTGGGCCCTTAAAGTGGAAGTTCAGAGTTTTGCAACTGACTTCAGTGAGCCCAGATTTTCATCTTTAATATTTTGCTTCTGATCCCTATCCACCAATTCAGGAAGTTGTTTTTTTTTAAATAAATATTAGCAAGCTACATACACAAGTCCTTATGCATAGAGGAAATAAGATGTAAGCAGGTCAAGTATGATGAGAGTCTTTCAAAGATCTCTATTGTTCAGCAGTTTAATTCAATACCTTTCTACCAATCTCCATCTCAATAGATGTGTCCCTCCCTCCTAATGCATGTGGGTTAAAAATAAATAAGCAAACATGTTTTCAAACCCAGGTGATAATTCCTAGCCCTCCAGCATTCATTTTTTCTTGAACAAGAACACTAATTTTACTCTTTGATTTAAAAATCAAAATGCATAAGGTTGGCTTGCCTGCCTGGGGTTTGACATTTCACCATGGTGTACTATAGAAATTACATAAATCACTGCCATTCATGTAAACTACCACCAAATTACTCATATTTCTGAATAAATAAGTGGATGCAGCATTTCTTTGTTCTGTTAAAGATTCTTTGTGCTGTTGAAGGTTGCCCTGTTCTCATCTGCCATTCCTGTAGGCTTTAGACTTGTACAACACTTAGGAAGTACAACACTTCTAAACCCATGAGGTTTAGGAGACAGGAATAAAAAGTAACAATTTATAAACAACTTACTTAAGGCCATTTAAAGTGATTGCCACAATTTGTCATTATGAGGGTGAAGTGACCATTGAGATTAGCAGGTGGCCTATCCTGAAACAATAAGGATAATACATTGGTTTCAGAAATAAAACTAGTGCCCAGTTTCCTCTTAGTTAAAGTGGTTTGTACTGTAGCATATTGTGTGTATTACCAAAATAAGAATGGACAGAAATTAAAACTGTAAATAATAAATTGAACACAGGGATAGATGTGAGTTATAAGTTAATACATTTCAAAGTATTAGAACATGATTTCCTTCTGTATCAAGGTTCTGTGTTTCTCATGTTGGGGAGGGTGACTCAATATCCACATAATCAAGGCAGATAGTTACATTTAGCTGGGCTGTACAAGTGTACAGTCTCATCAGCTCTTGCAGGAGGAACACAGATCCTGTCAACTGGGCAAAACAAAACAGAACTTTCCATCTCATGGGTTCATTTTTAAATTGTACTTATTTGTCATTTTAAAGGTTGAGGAGAAGATTTTTCTAAGGCATAGAAGACAGTTAGTTAGGCATGTTGGCTGCCTAATTCCACCCTGAAAATCTCCCCTTATGTGTATATTTGGATAATAAGATCCTAAGCACCTTTTCATGTATTTTAAATATTTACAGTCAAATCTCAGTTCCTTTGCCAGGCAACCTGACAATAAACTGCTCAGAGGATTGTGGGACCATAATCCAATCCGCAATTTCTACCACCTTGCCACTTCCTTTATCTGCATTCAGATACCAGTTCTGCAAGCCCTCTGACCCACAGGAAGTATGGTGGCCCCTTGCAGATCCTCTCTGGGCTGGGCCTCTCCGTGTTCAGGGGAACTGCACTGGTTCTGCTGCCTTCAGGAGAATTCCGTAATGCTCACTGGGACAAAAGGAGTTAAAGCATTTCAGTTAATCCTCAAGACAGCAGATCTGGACCTTAAACTGCAATCTCTGATTTAGTTGGAGATCGCTGCATATATTAATGTTGTCTTTATTCTCCTAGAGTTTGAATTCTTTCACTATAGTAATCCCACAGTTATCAAGGGATCTAGTTTTAAATCTTGCATGACCCTGAGTTGTAACTCAGTGGTGCATGTTTTATGGTGAAAAGATTTAAGCTGGTTGTTGATTATAAAGTTCTATAATTGTTCCATTGGGATAATAGTGCTTCTCTTTTTATTAAATTGTTGACTAGTTTTCAAACACATTAGCAAACCACATAACCTGAAATCTCAGTGGATATGCAAAAAAACAAAAACAAAAAAAAACATCCCAACAGGTCTATGTATAAGCTTCAGTTTGCTCACTGGAAAAAATGCATGAACTTAATCAAAATCACTCAGCACTGAAACAAGCATAAACACAAAACAAGGTACTGTTGTTCTGGCATGAGGATTAGGATGGAGGAAAATGCAAATACTTTGGCATCAGATTATTTAGTGTTTAGAAGAAATAGTGGAGGTAACCAACCCATTAATTTGGTTGCAAAATTTGCTTCTTGAATGATTTACAGGGCATTACAGGGACCATTTTCAAGAAAGGTTTATGGGAGTCACCTTATTGATTTCTAGAAGACTTATCACCTTGCCCTAGCTCAAAGGCTTTATCATTACAAGCCAAGAAAGAATGGATTCAAGGATCAGATCTGGTATAATGAGTCAGAGGAAAAACTCGGGTGTTATAAAATATCAGAAAAACTAGAGATAGTTGATTAATATTATCAGACTTTTGGATCAATCTTAGCTAAAGCATCTGCCTACCCTGTCCCATCTAAATAAAACTGACTGGACTTTCTCCCTATACCTAATAAGTTTTTTGCATTGTTCAGCACCTTCCATCTTTGGCAACTTGTCGGACAGAAGCAAAAGGAGCGCCCTGTTTGATAGCGCCCCAAAAATGACAGAGGGGCAGCCAGACCAAATTTGAGTGAGTGGCATTTTTATCTGGTGCATGGGGCAGTAGTTACGATGCACTCAGGTTTGGTGCCCACTGTCAGTAGTTCAGCAAGCAACATATCTGTCCCAGTGTGGTCCAGATCCTGCTATTGCCACCACTGGCATCATCTCACTGGGCCCAAGATGACCCACCATGTTGAGGGCCTGCAGGCTGGAGCAAGGTCAGGGCTTGGTTATACCATTCCCACTGGCAGTGAGGCCAGGGATCGGGATCAGCTCCCAAGACATACGCAGGGCAGAGAACAATTTATAGCACAGGGAGGGCTGCAACTCCAGGAGCCTGGGTCCTGTCTGATCCCTCCACAGTTTTAAGAGTTCTTAAACTCTTGTCTCTACAGTAGCTGTTTTTCAGAAGGGTGGAGGTCTTCAGTTTCAGATTTCTCCCTGATTTTCTTCCAAAAACCTCTGTGCTGCCCAGCTTCCATCTAAGGATTTCAAAGTGCTTTACACAATGAGTTTAGCCTTAACTAAATCTCGTGTGTTTGTAGCTTTTTTAACTAATTAATGCTCTACACGTAGCTCATTCTATGACTTACAACACAAAACCCTTTGCTCCGTAGTTTATAAAAACCGGTGGTGTCCTGTCTTTAGATATGCATGTACAATCCCTATTTTCTTTGCGGCATTGTATGGGGTATGTGAGGGCAGAATTGGACCTAACATGCTGGAAGGACATATCTAAGTTCCTGCCTGCAATTTCTGCTAAGTGCAGAATGCACACCCACATAACACAGCCATAACTGTCTTCGTATATTGTTTGAAAGCTGTCTCTTAGCTGTCTTCATATAGTTTTGAAAGATTTTCCCTGGAACTCTATGAAAGTATTTTGTAATTAGATGCATATATGTTCACATACTTGAAGGTTAGTAATCAAAGTTATTTTAGTCTCTTTTGCAGGACAGATAATGACTAAAGGAGGGCTAGTTTTAGTAATCCACCTGCACTGTCTGCAGAGATTTCAAATGAAGGCACACAAGAGTCTTAACAACCAATTTAAGCCTAATTATTTCCTTATAGAGAAGTCAGGGAAGTGGTCTAAAGAAATTCACAGTAAGAGTATACAGTATATCTGCAGTATCCTAGACTTGATATGAGCACTTTAAATATCACTAAGTTTTGACACATTCAATTTCAGTAAATTGATTTTCACACCCTTTAAAGGTAACCTGCAAAGGTAACGTTTTAGTAGCATCATCACCATATGCTGCATGTCCCTAATAGCTAGGTCAAGAGAGACATTCAGTACATTATCACCAGAAAAACCCACTGTTGAGTAAAACTCAAAAAAGCGGGGGGGGGAGATTTTGGTTCAAAGGAGCGCTGAACATTTTTTCTGTACTTATCCACATTTTCTTAAATACCTAGAAACTCCCTACTTGGAACCAGGCTTCCTCCCCACACCATTACCCCTAGACCAAGACTCTCAAGACTTTGTGTAAAGGTTTCAAATGAACTTGATATAAAATAAGAAGTTTTTGCCCTTGGATCGATTTGAATCCTTGATCCTATTACATTATCTCCCCAATAATAATAGATGGCCTGAGAATAGAAAAGACTGGAGATGGCAGAGAAATGTTTCATTCATAAAGTGACCTGTCAGTCAAGCAACACTTCGAAAGGAATCAAGAATTAAGTAAAGATTCTGGTTAAGAAGGATGGTTTTGTGGGTAGGACACTAGCCTTGGACTTTTCCTGTCCCTGCTTCTACATAGACTTGTTGCTGTGGTGACAAACCATCACACTAAGGTAATGGAGACAAATATGTCTGCAGCACATTAGGAAGGCAGCATGCAATGATGCATGTTTTGGATATTCCCTGTGCAAAGAAGAAAGAGCAGAGACTGGGTGCCTCAAAGGGGACAGAGTTAAGGTAATTTGGCTATCAAAGACATGTAGGCTCAGATCCTCAAACGTATTTAGGGAACTCCCCTATCTCCTTTGTGCCTCAGTTTTCCATCTTTAAAATGGGATAATTGCAATTCCCTACCTCACAGGAGTGTTGTGAGAATAAATATATTACGGATTGTGGGAGGCCCAGATACTACAGTAATGGGGGCCATAGAAGTACCTAAGATAGATAAGAAGAAAATAAACAAGCCTAAGCTTTCAGCTTCCTCATACAAGTCAGTCTTTTCTAATACTTACAAATGAGTCCAAAAAAGAAAGACATTCAAGCATTCTTTCCCTGGCAATGAAAGACTCGATACCCTTAATGGAAGACATTGATTCTATAAGTGCAGGATGTCTACCATATATGAGAGCTTTAAATATATAACAAGGCTTATCCTCATGCAAGGCAAAATGATCAAAAAGAACTGAAAATGAATTTTTCGTTTCACTCTGACAGACTCCAGCGCTGTCATTACATGATTACATTCCTGAGTGCCAGTGAAGCCCTTAGCTGCTGCATTTTTTAATAAATTGCATCTACTGAAATGAGTTTCCTATCCTGGGACCTGCAAATAAAGATTTACAATAATCAGCATGGTCCATAATAAGGCCCATTTTAGAGTGTCTTTGAGATAGGATGGTCCTCAAATGGGTAATACTGTACACATGACAAAATAATTCATTAATAGTCACCACACAGTTCACAAAATAAAACCAGGGATGAATATAAAGACTTGTAGTTTTCTGGTTGAACTCCTAAATGCTGACATTTGCCATGATAACATTGTTTGATCTCAGTCTTGACATTGATTGGAGGTTAGCCTGAATTAATTTAGACTGCTGTATTTCTTCTTGGAAAACGTAGAAATTTTTATCTAAAGCCATGTTTTGATATTTTCCCTATCATTTCCATGTCCTTGGCAAGAGAGACAGATCAAAGGCTTCAAGCCATACAGAAAACCCAGCACACAAAAGTGCCCAACTGCATGCTGCCTTTTCCACCATTTTCTTTATTTCAGGCAAAATAGGAACATCAAAATGTGGCTGTGGTTTTAAAGTTAAGTGCAGATAAAGAGCTGTCATTGGGTCTTCTCCAGCTACTCTGACAATTGGATTACTTGTCTGAGTAAGGATGGCAGGATCAGATCTATTGTTACAAAGAAATATATTTTAGGAAGGAAAAGCTTTTATCAGAGCAGGATGGATCTCAAGATACAGGTTTATATTTGGTTCATCAGAAGAAGCTGCTCTGTAAAACTATTCTTCCCTTTGATCTTTTGAGTCAATATAGTTCTTTAAGGAAAAGGCTTCAGAAAGATACAGTAAACTTTTCTCTTGATGAAAGGTATGAAATAAACAGTGTATATATTTTTTCTCAGATGGGGAGGAGAGAGTAGAAAAGTAAGTTTGCATAAAGTAAAATCAAAGAAGCTGAGTGAAATTCTGAAAGCTCTTTTTCAGTGAGCCCAGATGCAATCTGTCAAGGCAGCACTATTATGGACTAATTCTGGACTCTTGCAAGACAGCTAATATTCTGGATTCTATTTTAACAGGGAAGGGAGAGATTCCCTCTCTTCCACTTTAGGGATGGGTAAAGAGAGAGAGGCCCAGATTCTACTATAGCTGTAGGCTTGGCAGAATTGGCCCTGAGGAAAGGAGAACCTCATTTTTAGGCTCCATAATGTTATCTTTGCTCAGCTCCTTCTGCACTTACTTTTTATTTTTGCACATCTCTTCCGCTCTGGGTTGCACTCTGGACAGGAAGCAGGAACACTATGAAACTCTACTGAGATTCCCATCCCATTTATACAGATGCAGGAGCTAATATCAGTTCAAATAAAGTCCAAATAAATATCATCCAAACATCTGGATTATCTGATCTGAAATAAACCCCAAGTGTTGGCTGATACTGCTCAGAAAAAGCAGAGTCTAAGAAGCAGAACAGGGAAGTTCAGAATCATTCAAGCCCAGGCTGGACAAACAGCCTGAGAGGGATAAGTTTGGAAGCAAGCTTAATCAAACTTCAAACATTCAGGGAAATACATAGTGGATCTTTCTATCTAAGTGGTGACACTACCCTAGTTCCCTTAGTATATGAGCACCTGCAGCAAACCTGAACATTACAATATTGAACAGCTCAGATGAACTCATGGCTACATTTACTTGTTCCCATTAGCCTTGCTATGGGACATGATAGCTAACTCTTTTGGCTGCCTACTTTGGCAGATTGGAGTTTCTTGTGGGTGATGTAGTAGTTGGGTGGTTGGCTCAGAATCTGTGTGTTGTAAAGCAAAAGGAAGAGGATGCAACATAAATGTAGTTTTCTTAGCAGTTAAAGAAATTAAAAAAGCTACAACATGGGCAATGGTCTTACCCATCGCTTTCTGTTAAAAAGTGGAATTGTAATAGAGTCTGACAGACACAAAATTAATCTGATGTTTTAAAAGGCAGGATTTTTTTGCATTCACTTTGGCCTGTGCAAAAAGTCAACCATTCAATCGTATGTCAATATCGCTGTTCAGGATAGGGACACCAGGAAAAGATGTAAAGAAACGTTTACAGACAGGATTGTACAATCATTGGGGTGGAGGTCAGGGAATCTTTTAAAGGCTCTTGTTCAGTGCAGTAACAGCATTGATTTAAATTTGTGGCACATTTTTGCTTTGGCTGCTAAGATATATGGGGTGAAATTTTGTTTACATTTTCCATTCCAGGGGCTTTAAAAATAATAGGTATGGTGGAACTGAGCATGATCAGACAACTGATTTTTGGCTGTTCTCACAAGTGTCAAACATTGGACAAGAGGACTGCAGAAGAGCAGTCTGTTTTAAAATAGCATTTGCATAGTAATCCATCTGGAACTATTTGAATCATTCAGAATATAATGACTACTAGGCCAGAGCCATAATATCAGAAAAATCAAGGGCGGGCAGCCATCCTGCTCTTTGTTGGAGTGATTGTTGCTGCTGAAGAAACATGTAGGTAAGAGTTGTGTGCTTGTGATCAGGAGAGGCATGCTCTTGAAAGTACCAAACTTTGAGATAGCCAAGTTAGTTTATTGTACCATGGTAGCCATCTTTATAATACTGTTTAGAAAAGATTTCTGATATCTCAGCAGGACTGAGTGAGGTATAAGGGAAGTACATACTATAGGTAAGGCAGATAAGTGGTTCTCAACCTTTTTCATTTGCAGATCCCTAAAAAATTTCAAATAGAGATGCTGGACCCCTTTGGAAATTTTGAATGGTGGTGCAGACTCCTTTAGAAATGTATTGTCTGTATATGTAGTTGGATTCTGTTCAGTTAGTTTTCAGTCTAAGGCTTGGTCTCCACTTACCTCTGCAAAGAATTTGCATAACTCCCATCGACTTCTGAGCTTCTCTTCTACATACCATCTTCACTGCACTGCGCCGACGGGAACCACATTCCCTTCAATGTAGCACTGTGCCACTTGCAGGGGTGGATTAATAACATCGACTTCTGGATCGACTGAGTGAGTCTTCACTGACTGCTCAGTCGATCCAGATAAGTTGATCTGACAGCGGCAACATTGCGCCGTCAGTGTAGACATAGCCTTAGTCTTTCGCAGACCTCTTAGACATAGTCTGCAGACACTCTGGTGTCTGTGGACCACAGGTTGCGAGCCCCTGAGGTAGATCATAATGAAACCTGGTATTTCTTTTCTAATAGTCCCCTATAATAAAAAAGCGTGTGGTATCTGTGTACAATGTATTAACATATTTAAATGAATAAAATAATAATCCTTTTATTCAATAAATAACCCCTTAACATTTCTGGTTTTACTGTGAGCTTGATTCTTCTTCTTCTGTCTACACCTGTTGTCTCTGGTCTTATCCTCTAGGGCAAAGTCTCATTCTGTATTTGTATAGCACCTAGCACAATGGGGTCTTGGTCCATGGCTGGGGCTCCTGGGTGTTACCACAATCAAAATAATAATAGCAATGAGTCAATGTAAAGATTCCCAGATCCAAAGCAAAGGAATTGTCCATCATGAGGACTCTTATAATGAACTTGCAGCTTGTGCTTCTCTCTGTCTAGCCATGTACAAGTTTTACTCAACTTTTATCAGTGTATTTCTATCATAATGTGCAGATCTGGCTGTGAGTGGTTTATTGATCTGCACTTGAGAAACATATGGTCACTGTTCTAACAACAGCTTATATTGTATATGGGGTTAAATTTACGGTTAATCTATTTATTGCTTCTCAAGTGCCTCATTCTTAACAACAGAGGAAAAGCTCCCATTGATTTCAAATGGGCAGGATTTTATGTGGGCACTAAATTTAAGATTTTGTCGAGCTTCATCAAAGCTATTCTTGAATCTCCTTCACAGATCATCTCTAAATACATTGCTTATATAGTGCTGCTGCTTTACTACCAAAACCCAGATTTCAATAAACTCTTATATACTGTACTAAGGCAAAATGTTTAACTAAAAAGCCATATATTAAAACCAGCAGGTTATAAGTATAAACTATCAATACCACCTATAGTGCGTGGTTTTCTGAACTTCAGATATGCAACCAAGGGCACAATTACCATTTCTGCATGTGTACGTTAGTTAACTACACATGTAGATAACCTGTTAGATACTGAACTGGTAATATGTGCATGGAATTCTCAGCTGTCATGCACAATCATAACTGCACACCCAAATTAGACAGGCAGTTGCATGTGAATTTGTGTGTGAAGTTTAGCAACCCTATTCACTGATCCTTGGATTCCATCTATCTAATTAGGATCACTGACCGTTTTTATTTCTGAATGTGTATGTGTATATGGGAGAAGCGCTCCTTGGAGCCTGAGACCGAAGCATGGCTGTCCGTAGCATGTAGTAACTGTAAGGAAGGCAAAGGTTGGGAGGAGTAGTAGATCTTTTCAAACAAGATCAGCTTCTGTCCAGGAAACTTTCCCAAGTATGGATTGAATTTTGTTAAGAAAACAACTCACCCTGGCTTCTGGTGGATTCTGGGATCTTCTGGAACTTTTTGCAAAGGCCTAATAATAGCCCAGTATATGACCAAGAAGACAAAGAAACTAACGTTAAAAGATTTCATGCAAACACAGTTTTCCTGTGAGAGAAATAGAAAATAATTATTATATTTATCACAAGAGAAAAGGCGTGTCAAAGAGAAGTTACATAGCTCTGTGCTATTGTCATCTTTATGACTTGCATTATCTCTCTTTGTGTGCCCTTTGGATATTCCACAGAACTTGAACATTATATACTCTGTATATTTTGTATTTACTGTTATTTGAGGTGCTCTAGTACAGCAAAGAGTTATGAACCTGATTTCACTTGGTGAAAATTCTATGGCCTATGTTATGCTGGTGGTATGAGTAGATGATCATAATGGTCCCTTCTGGTATTAACATTTATGAAAAATTTCTACTCTGTGACTACAATTGATAACTCCAGGCACCTGTGCAAAACCACTTTCATCCCATCATTTCTGCTAGAAATTGAATTTTGTACTCTGTGCTGCTTTTCCCATTTACTATATGCTTTCTTAGATCTTTGAACTAATGTCTAGTTCTGCATTTTCTTTTTTATTTATTATTTATAATCTTTGACTGAACATAATCAGGATACTGTTGTACTAGGTGCTGTACAACACAAGGGGAGAACCATAACTGCTTCCAAGAATTTACAATTTATTGCCATAATCCTGCAACTGACTGCAACCCTGTACTCTCACAGAGACCCGTTAAAATCAGCAGCACACAAAGGCACAGCCAGTTGCAGATTTGGATCCTACGCAATAAGGCAGAGATAAGCAAGAGAAGCAGAAATACAAGATTTATGCAAGACTTTTGCTAATGAGATAACATAACAGCTGCCATACTGGGTCAGGCCAATCATCCATCTAGCAATTGACCTCAGTGGAGTTATGCAGGTGTAAAAATAGTGTGTGTGAGAGAGAAATTTGGCCCATGTGCCTTAGGTCTCCGACACCACTGGCAAAATGAGACATTAACTGCTCATATCCTCTACTTCCCAATGTTTGTTTGTAAAAGTTTTGGTGACAAGGAATGGTCCTGTCTTTCACTGACACAAAAATTGGTTGAATGTGACTTTAGTGGTTAAAGTCTTTTTGCCAACATGAGAAGCTTGATTCTTCCTGTGTGTGGATAGAGCAGTGTGTTATTCAATATAAGAGCTAAGTCAATAGCATGTTTCTGAAAGGCTAGTTGCAGTCTTGCTTCACTTGAGCACAGCTTTCTTCATCTGAGCACAGCAAGAGAGAACATCTGTTCAAAAAGCAAGTCTAACAGTCTGGTAAATAGCTATTTGAAAAACAAAAGGATCATTTCATTTTAAATAAGAACTGAAAGTTTAGAAACTGTTCAGGAAAAATGTTCAGATTAATCTGAAACTTTTGGGTCTGTAAATCTCATGAGCCTGATCTAAACCAGCATAATGGCTCCAAGCACGTCCTGACTCTGGGCACATTCAAATCTGGACACTGACCAAACTTTACAGCTTGGCCCATTCTCTATAATGGGTTGAACCAGTCACAAATCTCAACTCCCCAAACAATGAAAAAAATTTGGATCCAGATCTGGATTCAGAGCAGAACTTTGTGGCTTGGGCTCATCTCTAATGACAGCAGATTTTCTCATGAGATGTCAGGCTCTTTTTGCTTTGACCTAGACAAATATTACTGATGGAGAGGACTCACTTCCTTGAGGTATTTTGACATTCATGCTTCTGCTTCTGGCTGAACTTCAGAAGTGCATGCTGCAGCCATGCAAAATGAAAAGAAAAAAAAGTTAAAGCAAACTTTTTCAAACTTCTTAACTTTTTGGTCTGAATTCAGGGTGAAAGTTTGACAGAGGGTTCAGTTTTTATCCAAATATCACCTCTAGTGAGTGCAAAGACATTATCACAGTAGCTTATCAAATTTTATTTTATTTGATTTTTTGAGGCTAGGTAAAGCAAGGGCCCAAGAGTACATGTATTTATATGTAATCTTAGATTAAAGCAGAAAACAAGGAGATTCCTCATTTTATGTCAAAAATATGAAAATGAAAGGTACTATAGGCAAGGAAAATGCAAAGAGCTCCTTCCAGCTGTATGTGATTTCTTTCGTATTCCAGAATCATTTGAAATGCACATGCTGATTTATTATATACAAAGAAAAACACATCTCATTGACATGTATATTTCTCCAAGCTGTTTACTTAATCAGTGTTTTTCTCCAGGTCTACTTTCTGTTGAATAAAGATAAACAGCAAATTTGCTAAACTGTCAAAAAGTACAGTAGTTTGGAAACTTGGGAACAGAGTGTACTTGTCTTTAATTTGAGATTCACAATAGTTTGCTTCTCAGATGCCTCAGAAGACCTGGAGCACAAGAAGCCATATCTCTATTTCCAGATTCCCCCTTTCGAGAAGGTCATTGTTATTAGCAACCGTGCTCCCCTGGGAGGAATCATGAAGGGCTAGTCTCGCAGTCAGTGTCATTCGGTGCACTGAGCTAGTGAGAGATACAGTGAGTATGTCAGGCGCTTGAGTTTTAAAGCCTTGCTCTCCACTGCCTTGTACCCTTCAGTAGCCATTTACACCTGTGCAGAAGGAATTTAAACCCTACCAAATCAGAATGGTGGCATTTTACATGCACTTGGCACAAGTGAATCTGATTACAGAAGGGGCAAGACTGCAGATCAGATCTTGAGTGTCTGGATTTGTTTCCATGGCTATTTTAAAAATATTACTAAGAAGAATAAAATTCTGAGCCCTTTAAAATGTCGGTATGGTTCCTACTATATACATACTGGAGCTATATTCTAATTTCAGATACATGCTTGCCTTCAATATGTTGAAGTGGTGCATGTTTATTGGAAGTCAGAAATTTGCCCATTGTTTTTGTTGATCATTAGTACCCTAGCAGATTAAAGGTGTTTAGCCATCAGTTTCCAGAGGAAAGAAGTGCACACCCTGGCTTGCAGAGCCCCAGATTTGCTGGTGTCCATCTTTGTGAAACCTTATTTTTCACTAGCCTATCCTTATCAGTGCAAGAAAGCATGATATGCTCAGAAATGTACATTAAAAAAGTGCCCAGTCTCCTAGAGCTGTGAAGATTTTGAAGATGAAGTTACCAGGCAAATAAGGGGAAAGCTGATGAGTAATGAGTAAGCTGCAAAAACTTACACAAATATGGCTGAAGATGACAGTCACTTAAGAGAACAGAATATACCCAGAATATATACACTGCAAGGAAAACAGCATACACCCTGCTCCTCCACATACAGCAATCCAGCTCTACTGATTGGTGCATGGTGTAAGTGGAACAGTGCCCTAGTTCCACCTGTTCCCTGCCTCTTGCCCCTGTCAAGGGCAAGCAGCCCCATTTCTGGTAATTCTAATTTCTTATTCCTTACCTCTGCTGTGCAGACGCATAAGAGAGGATGCAGAATTTGGCCCCAATCAGTATGGAGTGTTTAGAAAGTCCTAGGGCACCATTCTGATCTCGCATCAAAGTTACTTCATTGAAGGACTCTGATTTACAGGGCTGTGAGAGCGGAATCAGGTCCTTTTCTCTGAGAAGATAATTCAAATGTGGCTATTTCTCTATAAATATTGTTACAATCCTGCCTTCTCCCTAGCATGAAGTCAAGCAGAACAGAGACTAGAAAAAAGGGGGAGAAGCAGAAAGTGTGGTGGTAATTGTGTATCAGCTTAACAGTGCACCTTGTGTCTCTTGTTTTATGCAAGAGTGTGATCTGATTGTGTGAGAAATAGAGGATTCCAGAATTTATATATTGACATTGATATTGAATTTATATATTGACATCCCCAAGGATAGTTGTAGCCTCCCTAATACAAATGCTATTGAAATAATTAGTGCATTAAGTGCAAACAAATTAATACTTATCAGAAGTGCTTTATTTGGCTAAGGGAAATGAATCAATATGCACCTTTCATCAACAAAGTCAAATGGAATGTGCCTGTATTTGAACATCATAATGTTCAAGTTAACAAGATCCACCTGGCCTGGCTTCCAGGGTGAATCAGATGAATAGCTACGCACATCTGTAGAACCTGACACCATCTTACAGGTCCTATTTCCATTTCTTATGAAAAAAATCAGCTCCACACATTGCATGGCTGGTAAGGACAGAAGAACTGATGCAAATTAATCCTGATTCCTGATTCTCCTGCTAGTCTCTCCTGTACTTGGGGCCAAGAAATCCATGGAAATTGCTATAGCTCTAGGGCTGTAATTAATTTCCTGCATGGCTAAGAGTGATTAGCTCTGATCCTGTTCTCTGTTTTGCTGAGCTAACAAAAACTCTCTCTGAGGTGTAAGTACACAGGAAGGAGCACCTTTCCCCTCCTCACAGTTCATGGCCTACTCCTGGGGATGCAATTCCATCTTCTCATCTAGGTGAGTATCACTTTCTTTTACACTGACCCTCCACATTTTTTGGTTGTAGGAGTGGAGTCTTCAGTCAATGGTCCCTTTTCTTTTCCTCCTTGGCTGACTGATTGGCAAGAGCATGATAACTTTGCCCGATTCCTTAAAACTCTTCCATTGACTGGCTGATTGGCACAGACAGTTGGAAAATATTTCCAAGGGCCTGAGTCAGAGAGTCTATTCCTGAGAAGGGAGCATACACAAACCATATAATGAGGCATCCCATGAGTGCTAAAGATTGCATACGTCTTCCATATGAGAATGACATGCAGTCTTCCTGCTTGCTGAAGCCTGGGAAGTAATTACCCACACTGCAATCTACTAGAGTACTTCAAGAGGCAAAGAACTGAGGCTTGAAAGTATGCCAGAAGCATCTTTGTTGTGCTATGCTGCTTTTTCCTTGAATGAATTCATAAGTACTGACATTACAAGACATTCTGCTTGCCATAAGTCACATTGTCATAAATATCGCAGTATTATCATTTTACCACCATTGGCTTACATTGCAATATTTCTAAGAAGGATGCTGTCTAGTGCTTATAAAAGGATGCTTTTAGCATTCACCTTCTCTTTCCTTATGTGTATTAGAAAATTGCACTACAGGTTTACGTTTGCAAAAATCAACGGACTAGAAACTGGCCTTTATTTTACAGCAATGAGAATGGTACAGATAAAAGTGAATGCAGGCATGGTGTCTGTGTGCAGTCAGTATGATTAACAAGTATTTATTTGTGTTCCGTTAACAAGGACTTGTGTAGTTCTAAGAATTAGGCTGATGTAACCCTGGTGGAGCTGAGATTCAATAAAAGCTTCCTAGAAATTTTGTCTTTTGGTACCTACACTAGCTGTGACTTTCCATTGCTGATGGCAACCCGCCTTGACAAGAGCTCAGAGGAATAAGGGCTTTTACCAATACCATTTACCGTGGGTGAAAAAAGCAGCAAGGAGAGAGCACATTAGGCCTGCTAATAAATGAGAAGAAAAGTGACCTTGATGACTCAAAAATGATTTAAATACTGAACTCTTGTTAAATACAATTTTTAAGAAGAAAACTAAAGAAATGTAAACAATTAGAAAGTAAAGCCCCATAAAAATAGTGATTGCTAAAGAGCAGGTGAGGGGAACACTGGGGAAAATTGAATTTACATCTTTGAATTGTTCTAGATTATTTTCAGGCTAAGATATTTAAAGAATTAGCTAACCAGTACAGCATATAACTGAAAATTGTTTTTGCAAGGCATGGAGAACTGAAGAAGAGAAACTCCTATCCCTCTTTTTTTTTTTAAAAAAAGAAGAAATAAAGGGATGGTGAGAAATAACATCTAGAGGATATTGTAATCATAAGAAATGAGCAGAATCAGTTTAGGAGGACCAAAGCTTGCCAGAGATATTTTAAATACAGAATTGCAGGGGTGAATTTTTGATTGATTCATATTAGCACACAAAAAGACATGGTGAAGTAACATTTTAATTTTAGTAAAGCATGTGATACAGTGTCAAAATCCAGGGACATGTTTTGTCCTCTTTGCGTCTCTCCAGCATGGCACTCAGAGATTCCCCTATAAATAAAGAATCAAGATATCAGACTATTCACATGAGTGAGGAGATGACGAAGAACTGACACAGTACATGAATGTATGTTTGGTATATGGATGGTATAAAAAAGGTTAAATGCTCATTCCTCTTTGCTCTCCTATAATTTATCGAATGAAATTGAAAAGCAGCACTTTTTAAATGGAGAGAATGAAATACTTTTTTACACAATAAATAATTAACCACTGGCACTCACTGCCACAGTAAATCATTGAAGCAAATGGTTTAGTAAGATTCAAAAAAGAAGTTGACATTAAGAATAGTGTAATCCCCAGTTACACAAGCGAAGATAAAAATGTATGAGGGATGTCAGGATCATAAACTACAAATCTGACCAGCTTCACAACAAAATGTAAAGCCCATTTTTTTTATTCTGTCTTTCTGTGTTAAAGAGGGAACAAAGCACCTCGTCAAATACTTATTATGAGGGCAGAGGAACTCATCTATTTTACCTCTTTTATTTTGTAAGATTTGGTATAAATAACTAGACAGATGAGTTAAACTGACCATTAACTGCCTATGATTAGGAAGAAACTTTCTCCCTGTTCATTTTGCTGCATATAATACCCCTTCTAAGCTTCCTGTCAAGCATCTGATATAGGCCACTGTCAGAGACAGGATGAATCACTGGTCTAGCATGACGATACCTATATTCCTATATCATTAAGATATTTCAAGATTTTTTGGTAATAAAGCGCCAGATCCTTGATCCTGATACCATATCGGCAGTGATGCAGCTGTGCAAAGGGGCTGTGAAGTTGGGGTAAAAGGCTTCCTAGGCTGGCCTTAGGCACTGGAGGCATGTCCGGAGCACTGCAGCAGGGTGATGATCTAAGTCTGGCACAGTGCAGAGCAACACTGAGGCTGCTTTAAGCTGTCTTGGGTATCAAAACAGCCCTGGCAAACCCTACACCTGGGGCCTATAAAGGTGGCAAAGAGCCACACCTGAGTTGGAAGTACTATACTAATTTAGCACTGCATTCCCTTTAGAAGCAATATTCAGGTAATTTTTTCATCCAAGAGATTTTATTCACCAGATTGTCAGACACAAATGGATTCTTAAAACCTAAATTAACTGTACTGTGCCTGAGCACATTGACATGCAGAGTCAGCATATATGACTGAAGGATTTGCACGGAGATCACTGAATTTAGGATTGGGTGTCAAACTCAGTACAAGAGTGATCTCATTAACAGCAGCTGAAGTTATGTGGCTCCTTACTTAATTATGTGATAGTAACCTTCCTCTGTTGCATTTTGTTAGCCACTCCAAATGGTGGCTTACAGCAAAACTGTCACAAAGGATCATTGTACATGAGAGGCAGCAATCCCTTCCAGTAATTAACAGCATTTTAGCAGATTCTAAAGTTGTCAAAGTCTTCACAAAGTTAATCTGAAAGTAAGGATCTCATCAGACAGAGCCAGTGCTTTATGTCACAGATTTAGGTTCTCCCCCAAAGCATTGATGAGTCCATTGTATTCACTGGCTTCCATGGTTACTTGAAGGAATTGCATGTTGTACATTTTACTGCAATTGTTCATGCAATTATTATTGTTACATCTACGCATCGATATATAGATGTCCTATTTGCATGGCACTTGTGTGCAATTATGATAAAACATGTTTGCAGGGGTAGCCACACAATAGCTCATTCATTTTTGTGTCTGTAAATAGGATTCTTCACAATAAAAATTTGACCCTTATTGTTTACTCTAAAATATATACCCAACACGTAGAACTGTGGAGATGCTTCTGATCCCAAATCATAGCAGGCTACTGAGAGGTTAAGTGCAGGATTAGAGCAATAAAACAGGAAACATTTATGATGTTCTGTGAACTGTTACACATGAAACCTCAGAGTATAAAATGATTTTCATTATGAAAAGAACCATCTGCAAGTAAACAACTGGAAGAACACTCAAAGCACTGGATTGGAAGTGGATGAATATTTCCCAGGATCTTGACTGGATTTGTATATTTTAGCCAATTTTTCATAAAGGAAAATTAATAGGTAGAAAATTTATTAGAAATTCAGTGTTTTTCAAATAATACCCAATGGATCTATTTTGTGTTTTTTTCACTTACTGCACAATCTCTTCTAAGAGTTGTTATCTATTATCAGGAGGGTGATAACTTATCTTAAATGCTCCCAATTCACAGCAAAGAAAATACATAATTATCTCTTTCTCTAAACATTGGCTTAGAGTTCTGCAACTCTTTCTCTCTCTGCTCCCTCCAAAGCAGCACACACATTATAGGCCTCTTCAGCCGTCCTGGGGAGCAAACAATTTTGTATAAATATACATATTTTCCATATAATATATTCATAACCACAAAACTGCTTACATAGGTAACAAACAGCAATGTGTATTTTCTATGAATAGTCTTGTGTAATATGGGCCAGGCTCCCCTCTCATTTATACCATTTTGATGCCAACAGGCATAATTCCATAGATTTCAGTGCAGTTGATCATGATTTATACCTTATGAGCCTCATGGACCAGTTTTTCTCCAGCATCAAGAACTGCTCAGTTAATGGGGAAAATGGGAAGATGCTGCTAAGGAGCTGATTCTGGTTTGCTGAGTCCCTGGGCTAATCTTTGGATAAGGAATCTATGCCTTCCTGAACCCTCCAATGCAGAACAGTAGAAGTGTAATGGAGATTAATTTAGAATAGCTAAATGGAAGGGGTTACTCCATACAAAGGAAATTGAGTGTACGGAAAAGCATGCCATAGGGAGCTCCTTGTCTTCGAAAAAAGTGGCATCTGCACTAACTCAGTTTTTTCCAATTCCTTAACAATTCTTCTACTAGCTGTTTGACTCTGACCTACTCTTTGTCCCATCTTGTAAAGCAGATACCAACCCACCATTGTTGGGGTGCTTTAGAAATTTTCTATGTGATCAGCACATTATGGTCCCATGACATAGAGGTCCAGTGCACAGAGAAAACCAAGTTATTAGCAGCTATGTTAGAACACTAATCCCATCAGCCTTTGGAGATTCCCCCTCTCGTGATTCTTGCACAGATGCTGTCCGCTGTGACATTCTGTCGTTCTGTTTGAAGAAATTGTAATGCATGATCGGTTTAATCCAGCAGCTCATCTGCACAGTACTTCTCAAGGGTTTATTTGGAACATGTCGCCAGCTCTGCCGATTGCTAATCTGGTAATTAACTACAGGACACTTGGAGAAACAGAATGCTGAACACTATTTCATTTTTAAACTAAATTGAGCAACACTTCAGGATTGCATATTTTTGTTTTAAATCATTTTTGAAATGCTAACAGACAATGAGAATGAATTATATGTTAATAATGCTCTATAGTAATGCCTAAATAAAACAGCTAGTGAAGATGATGCTTAACTGAAATCTTACAGTATTGGTTATTGTACTAAATAGGTCACTATTGTTCGCTTTATCCTTAAGTAAAACAAAGTAAAGTGAAATAAAGTAAAGTATAGATAATTCAAATATCTTCACAGTGTTATAATTACAGTGAATCATAGTTTCATTATGCAGTCTTTTCCCCTTTAGGGGCTGTTAATTCAATATGTAGGTATTCTCAAAGTATTGCATCAATATTTAATTCAGTCTCTGTTATGGGCCAGATGCACCAGTGCAGCCCACTGAGATATCAATGTGAGTCAAAAGCGCACAGACTTTGCTACAGAAGCATCCATAATTATGTGCAGTGATTAGTAGTGACTCTGTGGAGAAGCCCTAATTACACTTTTTTACACTTATGCATTCCAGTTTATCATGGATTAGAATTTTACTAGGTCAAATGCCGCACCACTTACACACCATACTACATTACTAACATCAGTAGTGCTGTGCTGAAATTGGTCCATAAACTATAAACCTTAAAAAAATGAAATTCATGCATAAAAATGCTATTGGAAAAAATGCTGAGATACCCTGTTAAGTGAAAACATATGTCCTCAAATACCTGGACACAATGGAGTGCCATTTTAATGACTTTTAGTAAACTCCATTCTTCCTTGGCACTGGAGGACTTTTTGTTACTTAATTGTGCATACCATGCTTTGTGACTTTTTGTAGCAACCTAAACTTTCTGTCAATATAATTTCTAGATGTGAATATTAACAGAGTTTTTAAATCAGCATCAGTTAATTATGAAAAAAAGAAAGCAGGACTAAATTAATTGTAAAACTCCCATTGCCAGTAATGATTGATTCAGTCAATTGAAGAGACTAGATCTTGGGAAAAAGTGAAATCAATGAGGTTGCAAGATATGACAGAGGGCAAAATCTGACCCCTTTCCATTAATTGGCACTTGACATGTTGCACATTTGTTTTCTGTACAGATCTTTTAAGAGAGAATTTAAATGTCTACATACTTATGGAATATCCTCATATCCCCTTTCCTAGCAAATTCTAGTAATCAAGCCTAGAAGTTACAAATCGTCATGGTCAAGTCTGTATCTGATAGGACAGGGAGCAGTCTTCTGGTAGATGTTAGTGGGTGTTTTTTGTCATTATTTGGGCATCCAGTTATACCAAGGAGTCTGAGGGTCAAATAAGCAATCTGAAGACAGAGACCGTAAACAGTTATAGAGGCAGCCAGCTCTAAAGAGTGTTTTCCACTTCCTACCAACAACCCATCAGTCTTACCTGGAGCCAGCTGCTCCTCATCCAGTGATATTTTGGCTATGTACTGAAAGAATTGGGAATGCTTCATCTTACTTTTAACATAAAGGGGAGATAGAGATGGATGTTGCCTACTGGCCTCTCCACCTGTGTTACATCACCAGCTCCCCCAATGGCTTAATTATAGGTGTTAAATAATAAGGAACAAAGGATTGAACCTTCTGGGACACCGCAACTGAGCGCTTTGGTAGTAGAGGAACAGTTGCCGATAATGTTACTGTAGGCTGAGTCTGATGAGAAGAACCCTGAACCATTTGAGTATTTCTGTTCACCCCTGAAAGCTATTGGAAGTAGGACAGGAATATTTGGCAATCAATAGTGTCAAATGCCGCAGAGTGGCCCATCAGGGGGAGCACAAATATCCTTCCCTGGCCCGTGAACAGGAGAAGGTCAACCACCACAACAAGAAGTGCTGGGTCTGACTATGGCCTCACCTGAAGGCTGATTCCAAGGAATCCAGGATATGACAGGAGGTTTGGGGACCGTTTTTTCTTAGCTTAATTATTAGTTTACTTAGGTAAGGAAAATTAGATGCTGGATGATAGTTTTATGAGAGTTCTAGCACCATGCAGTGGTTTGTTGGGTATTGATAAGATTATTGAATATTTTAGCAGGGATGGGAGATTCTCTCATCATCAGAGGTACTGACAATCTTTTTCAGTAGGAGTCCTATGGGTTCTTTTTTACTATCCAGGAGGGGAAGGAGTCAGATAATAGTAACTATTATCAGCACCAGTTTATTCCTGACTACATTTTGTGTGTATACTCTAAATTCTTGGAAGGAGGGAATTATATTCATGGTTCACTTCTTGGCTCGTTGCTCTTGGTGGCCTATGAGATTAGGCCCTAACTTTGAATTAACCTTCATCAGCAGTTTGCTACATTTTGTCACTGTTTTGAGGCATCTAGTTTTCCAAAAGAACTTATTTCTAAATGGCAACAAACTGTCTATTAGTTTTTTCAACCTTATGTGCATTATCAATGCAATATTATTTTCATAGGAAACCAAACAGAATGGCAGTCTAAAAGAGTGAGTTTCGCCACCCAGGAAGTAAATTATTTTTCAACTATACAAAATATCCATGAATCCTAGTCCATCTGTAGCTGAGCACTTCCATTTCTGTTATTAGACACCTTGGACTAGGTTAATATTTTCCATAGCCAGAGGGACAATTCTGATCATCCACTCTGACCTCCTGTATAACTTAGGCCATTGGACTTCCCCAAAATAATTCCTAGAGCATATCTGTTAGTAAAGCATTCAATCTTGATTTTAAAATGGGTAAGCGGTGGAGACTCCTGCATGGACCTTGGTAAATTTTTTCAGTGGGTAATTACTCTCTTAATTAAAAAGTTTGGAGATTGTATAATGGAATCATATGGAACACATTTTCAGATGGGGTAAATCGGTGTTATTCCATTGACTTCAATGGAGCTGGGACAACTTATTCCAACTGAGAATCTAGCTATATTTATTTTTACTTTTATGTTGAACATAAGCAAAAATAATTACTGTTTTTTCTTTTGTATATCAAAAGCCTTGCTGAAATTTGAAAATAGTAAACACTAAAACTAATAATCCTTTGGTGTTCTTATTTATTCTCAAAGTAAATTTCTCACTTGCTCCACTGTTCTGACAAAGATAAACTATTTTTTAACAATTTCTCTGATGTACTAGGAACAGCCATTCTAGCTCCTGCTGTCTTGTTCAGAACTCTTTTATTCTTAACCAGTCATATTTATTATATCCATTTCAAGGAAATGAAATATCCATTCTTCTGTCATTTTACCAACATGGTATTTTACTGTACAGTCAAGACTAGGAAAAGTGACTTTATGGTTAAAGTGTCATGAGATCTGGGTTTTATTTCTGGCTCTACCACATCCATCTTCATGGCCTTGGACGGGTTGCTTCATCTCTCTATGACTCAGTTAACCTATCTGTAAACTGGCCTAATAATACTAGCCTCCTCTATTTCAAAGGTCTTGTGTTGTGTGGCTTAGTTCATTCATATTTGCAAAGCGCACAGATCCTAGGCTGAACACTTTGTAGGCAAGGAACTATTATTATTATATCATTTTGTTCTCATTAGACTGCTTTTCAAGATTCCAAAGTAATAATTATTAGGAACTTTTGGCAACCTATTGTGCTAAATTCAGGAGTGATTAAAAACAGTATTATGATGATGGAGGTTGGTTAAAACCTCACTGAACCTGCTGGACATGGCAGCCACCTTTCGTTCAGGACATATACAAGAAGCAGTTAAGTTACTTTTTAGAGCAAGACAGTGAAACAATAGGAGCCAATCAAAATCTAATCCATATGCAAGGCCAGTTAGAAAATCAGAGGAGTTTTGCTGAACAATTTTTGATTAAGGGGTCTGTGTGTCTGTTAGCAGAGCAGCCAAAAACCTAAGCAGACAGCAAGAGAACTGGAAATATGTCTTTGAGAGAAAGCAAAGAGAAGGAGGTGTTTGGGCAGAGCTCTGCCTGGAAAGAGGCTTGGAAATACTGCCTCTTGTTTGATTCTTACTGTGTTATGGGAAAAATAACTTTTTGTACAATCTTTTTAAGTAGACCAGATTGCATCCAAGCCTCACTCCACCATCAGTTTCTGATCCTAACAGAAACAACCTGCAAGATCCTGAATATCAGATAACCACTTGGGCAAAAAGGGGTAACAGTATATTATACTGCAGCTTACTTGTTGTCATGTGGATATAAGGAGTCTGTGCTGGCATGACAGACAAACCAGGAGGCTGAGAGAAGGTATTGAAAAGTGTGAATTAAAGTTCAGGGACAATAATAAATTAAACTTTCCTACACCTCCATTTTAGTTGTTACTCCATCTTCTCTGGGACTTTGGCATGCAATACTCCCATCCATTCACTTAGACTCGCATGCAGTTACCTGCATGTAACTTACATCACCTTTGAATTTGGGTCTGTTGTTCTGTCTTATGCTAAGCCACTGGACAGGTAAACCAAAGGAGTGCATGGTTGACTCTCAATAAATGATGCTGAGGCAACACCATTCAGAGTTTGAGAGCAGATTGCCTGAAGGTATTTCCCCTGACTGGTGTAAAACCATACTATTTTTTTAATTTGTGCAGTTAATTCACCTGTCCTCCCACACAGATAATTCAGAACGAATTGAAGATATACCCACACAAGTCAAATATTAATGAATTAGTTTCCTCTAGTTTCTACCTTTAATCCTGCTTTGAATACGTAGCAGCTGATCTCTTTCCTTGCCTAATTTGACAGTTTGCCTATAAAGCCAAAGCAAGATACTGAAGTGTTTACTAGCTGTCAGTTGCCTGACATGTACACTTGTGACAGAACTTCCTCCAAATCAGTTCATAGAGTTTTGCATGAAATGCTACAAACATACAGCTACTCAGACTTCTCATTCAGATACCCAGACTAGCAGGATGTTCTTCCATCTGCTTTATGTTAGGTTTATCAGCATGATATTACCATCATAGCTGGCAATACAATTCAACAAACTGTTTAACTGTCTAACATAGGGGGTTGTTATAGCACTAGTCTAATTATTCAAAGAGTCCTAATGCACATCAGAGTTTCACTGCATTTTTGGATCTCTTGTGTTATCTGCAGTGAAGTGCAGTTTGTTAAACAGATGCCTTAGAGTTCATTTGGGTCTGTCAGTTTCAGTGCACTAGTCTTTCATTTTCTCTATAATGGGTGTTTGAAAAAGAACAGCTATAAATTATAAGTAATGTACAGCACATAGTTAAGAAGGGTACAAAGTGCTTTCAAATGTAATTTTTCAGGAAACTCCACAAACATTCTCACATAACTGTGGTGGCTGACCTTGCTATAACTAAGGTTGAAATGAGTGGTTTAGACTATCCAGGATACTCATATGTTTAAAATATCCAGTGCCAGCTAAGCTTAATAACTTCATATAATCATAGTTTCCTTTAAATATCAATATGTAGTTATGACTAATTGGTTTTATGTCATTTTAAAGGTGACATGGTTGTACATTCTAAATATGATTTATTGCAAATGATAATAGATTTATGCAGCTGTAATAGCACAAGGGCCAGTATAGGCAAGTCTGGATTTATGGCACAATGAATGAAGGTCATGATAAACCTTTATTTAATCATAAAATGATGTATTGCTTGATTAGCACATGGACTTTAAATAGGGATTACATTACATTACTATTATTAAATATCTCTATTATTCTTTTAGTTTTGTTCCAAAAGAGCAAAACAATGGCTCAGGATAAGAATCAGCCATTTTTCACTATCTTCTTCAAATATTTTGTTTACTCTCCGCTTTTAAGGCTTGGTCCTCCAAGATGCTGAGAGCTCTGGGCTTAATCATTTGCTTAATTTTAGGTACATTTGTAGTCCCATTAAATCATGTTTTGCTTATAGAGGATCAAGAATACTCACCTTTGGCTGGACTGAGCCCTTGTAGAAAAAGGCCTGGAAACACAAAGTTCAGATTCAGATTTGGGTCTGACCTCCCCATGCATTTGTGGGGTTTGACATGAAACATTTATACTATACTTAGGCTGAAAATTTCAGAATGGTTTGGATGTCTGAAAACATGGAGAAAGCCATCTCATTATAGGTATTTTATTCTCTAAAGAACAGCCTATCTATTATTATATCTCTGATGCTTGGGGAAGGAATGGTGTTTAAAACATCGAAGTGTAGCCATCCTACCTAGCTGGGAAGTCACTTTATTCAGGGAAAAGTCTACACAACATTTCATGATGCTTCTATTTTCATAGGTTAAGCTGTGAATCCAGATTCTTTTTGGGTTCACAGCTTTGCACCATAAATAAATAAAAAATGGTTTGTCTCCAAAACAGAGACATTCTCCCATAGTATTTGGTAGAAAAATAACCAAGAACACAATCTCAAGGCCATTACCAAAATACAATGTACTAAAAGTTCATCCAAATGTGACAGTGTAGACTAGGCCCTGACGACCCCTGCTGGAGGCCACACAGCCCTGCCACCTCCCGCTCCAGAAAAGGGCAGCAGTAGAGAGGTCCTCCAAGCTGCCTAGTGCAGCTATGTGGGACACAGCCAATCAGGAAAGAGGCTACAGAGAGCAGCCAATCAGGACCCAGCAGTATCATATAAAAGTAGGTTCAGGGCCAGTGAGTTCAATCTGCTTGCAGGGACTGGGGGAGCAAGAGGTGCTCCTGGCTGGCTGCAGGAGCTGAAAGGCTAGACAGAGCAGCTGCTTGCAGGGCTGGCTGCAGGAGCTAAGCTGGTAGTTACTGGGAGTGACTCAGTGGGGAGCAATGGTCAGTGAACTGAGTCCAAGAGGGGTGGCTCAGCTGGAAGAGTGGGGTCACTGAGGATTCAAATGGAGGCAAGGAGTCCCCAGGAAAGAAGCCCATGGAGTGCTTCTCAATTTCAGAGTAGGAGCCTTGCTTCCTAGGCAGACCAAGTGGGAATACTGTGATGGGCCCTATTGGACTGTTAAAAGACTGAGCCCAGGGAGGGCTGCAAGACATTTTGTATTTATGTCCCAGAAGTGTTTTTTTTTGACTGTGTGTGGCTCAGCTGGAGAGCTGATGACCAAAGGCCCACCTGATAAGTGCAGCAGCTAATGGGGTGCCGTGAGCCAAGAAATTGAGGAAAAAACTGCAGGCACATACACACTCGACCAGGGGAGAGCTTGCAAGAGGTGGATGCTGCCATATTACACCATATTAAAAAGAAGCAATACTGGTGTTCTTGGTAAGGTGTTTTATGGATGTTTTTCTATCTGTAGAACATGCTATTATGCTTGATGTGGGACAAACTGGCTAGGATCTTTGTTGAAAGAACTATGCCTGATCTAGAGCTATTGGATTTTGATTCTGGAAAATGTAACTCCCCTCCCAGCCCCCCTTTTCAATAATTTCCTATCATTTATATACCATCCTTGTTTTACCATCCTCGCCTCTTTCTCTTGGGCATCCAATATTTTTATGAGGCCAATGACTGTTTACAAAAGGTTTTAATAGGAAGAATTGTATATAAGATTTCTCTCTTTTGCAAATAGATTCAGATGACTCCAAAAGATTTGAGAGGTAGAAGCTTTGAGAAATATCATATTACCAGTTTAAATCTATTCTGATCATTGCTAATCAAGCCATTGAGCTAGGTATTTGCTGATTTATTTCAGATAATGGTGGCTTGTTTTAAGATGTTAAACTCTTAATTTAAATTAATAACATTGTTTAATGAGCTGGGATGCTTTGTCAGATGGTACCATTCAAGACACTCAACAAGCAGAATTCAGTCATTTTATTTGTTAGGTCAGTGAAGTAAGAACATAAAACTGAAGAGAGCAAAATGGTTAATACTTCCACCAAAACACTATAGGAATCAATTCAACAATAGCTTCTGTAGCTGCTCCTTATATTGGCCTCAGACCAGCAAAGCGCATAAGCATGAAATTAACTTTAATGAGAGGAGCAGTCCTACTGAAGTCAAGGAAAGTGTCGCATTCTGTCAGGTGGTATCATGCAAATCTCCCAGTAAGTAGCATGCCATCAATGGATAACTCACATGGCAATCTAAAGTTAAACATGCGTTAAACTGCTATGCTGGATCAGGGCTCCAGCATCTATCAACATGTCAAGGCAGGGACACAACACTGCAGTGCAGGAAGCCTAAACTAAAAGGCATTCTTTTTCACAGCATTAATGACAATTTTTATAACTTCAGTTGATCTGTGTAGATCTGGACTTTGTGGAACATTTCCCTGATGTGTTAATTTATTTTGGTATTTACACAAGTCAGAAAATTTAAACACCTCACTTGTGTAAGCTTAAGGAAATGAAAATCTCATATATGCTTCTGCTTTTGTATATAATAAGATAACTAGGACCTTGGGATTTAGTAATATATTGGTAGGGTTTTTTTAAAGGTTTATTTACTTATGAGAGAAAATTGCCTAAACTGTTGACATTTTTTCAACACTTTCTAAAACTAAACCAGACATTAACAGTCTGATGTCCTGTTTGCCTTGACAAAAAATAATTATTCCATATTAAAGATAATTTGATTGTTATAGGAACACTAATTGAGTTTAAGTATGTAAGACTTACATAACAATTAGATTTATCTGACTCAAGTTAAAGAGCGAGGAATGTTTGCAGAGGATTAAAAAGATTGTCCAGGCAAATTAATTCAAGATCAATTATTTTCTAAATATACTGTTTCCTATGTATTCAGGAAAAAATTGAAAGAATTACAAAGTACTTTGCATTTTATATTTCGATTAGATGCTTAAATTGGTGCCTTTTTAAAGTGAATTATGACAATGAGTTTAGGACTGATAACACTATCCAAGGAAACTATATTTTATTTCTTTGCAGTCCCACAATCTCCTTTGTTAGAAAGCAAACATAAATTTACATTGAATTTTCTTGCAGGTTCCCTTTAGAAGGGTTGTACAGTAAATATTCATATATATATATATATATATATATATATATATATATATATATATATACCACCTAATTATGATTCCGGGGGTAAATTTTTATAGTTAATGGAGCTAATTACTGGAATAATTGACCCATATTTTGAAATACAGTCCCTGATCAATCTGCCATGATTAGTATTTCGGTATGACATTGTGGTACTATACTTGCACCAGGTGAAGTTGCAGCAATGTTTCTGTTTAAAGCCAAATGTTCAAACCTTCATAAATGCCACATACATTGTTAGATAAGCTTGAAAACTGATATGATATTTTATATCTAAGGATAGATTTTATGGTGCAAATTTGTGATCATTTGATAAGAGGTTCCTAAGGTGTAGCCTTTTCCCACAATATTTTTAACATAATGGTTCTTGTATGTAGCAGAGTTCCTTACACAACGGTAATAGAAACTGCCATATTTTCAGTGCCTACTATAACTCCAAATGAAGACTGCTATATATACACCCCAATGGGCCCTAAATGTGCTAGGTACTGCACCATTGCTTTGGGAAGGACTTGGTGTTGGCTGGTAGAGATCACAGCAGACAAAGAGCTGTAGGGCAGATTTCCCAAAGGATCAAAGGAAATGGAGTCAAGTTTTTGTGGGAAGTGTCACCTTAACTCCCCATATCCTTTTCTTGCAACATTCGAGATTATGCAATTAAGAGTGTGATCCACAAAGCAATTTAGGTTCCTAAACTCCAGAGTTAGGCACTTAAATCCCACATCTCCTTTTGGAACATAAAAATAGCCATACTGGATCAGACCAATGGATCATCTAGCCCAGTATCCTGTCTTCTGACAGTGGCTAGTGCTAGATGCTTCAGAGGGAATGAACAGAACAGGGCAATTATCTAGTGATCCATCCCCTGTCATCCAGTCCCAGTATCTGGCATTCAGAGGCTTAGAGGCATAGGGTTGCATCTCTGACCGTCTTGGATAATAGACATTGGTGGACCTATCCTCCATGACCTTATCTGGCTCCTTTTTTAACCCAGTTATACTTTGGGCCTTCACAAATCTCCCTGGCAATGAGTTCCATAGTTTGACTGTGCGTTCTGTGAAGAAGTACTTCCTCTTGTTCCTTTTAAACCTGCTGCCTATTAATTTAATTGGGTGACCCATGGTTCTTGTGCTATGTGAAGGGGTAAATAACACTTTCTTATTCATTTTCTTCATATCACTTATGGATTTTATAGACCTCAATTATATCCACTCTGTCTTTTCCAAGTTGAACAGTTCCAGTTTTTTTAATCTCTTCTCCTATGGAAGCTGTTGCGTACCCTTAATCATTTTTTTGCACTTCTTGAGACCTTTTGCATTTCTAAGACATCTTTTTGCAATGGGGTGACACATATTCAAGGTGTGTGTGTACTATGGATTTCTATAGTGTCATTATTATATTTTCTATCTTACATGTTCCTTTCCTAATGGTTCCTAACATTTTGTTAGCTCTTTTTACTGTCCCAGCACACTGAACAGATGTTTTCAGAGAATTATCCGCAATGACTCCAAGATCTTCTTCTAGAGTGATAACAGCTAATTTAGACTCCATTTTGTATCTATAGTTGGGATTATATTTTCTAATGTGCATTACTTTGCATTTATCAACATTGAATTTCATCTACCATTTTGTTGCCCAATAAACCAGTTTTGTACAAGATCCCCTTGTAACTCTTCAGTGAGATGTGGACATAACTGTTTTGAATAATTTTATATCATCAGCACACTTTGCAGCTCACTGTTTACCCTTTTTTCCAGATAATTTAGGAACAAATTGAACAGCGCTGGTCCCAGAACAAATCCCGGGGGGCACCAGTTTACTTCTCTCCATTCTGAAAACTGACCATATATTCCTACCCTTTGTTTCCTGTCTTTTTAACTAGTTTTTTAACCATGAAAGTACCTTCCCTTTTATCCCATGTCTGCTTGCTTTGCTTAAGAGCCTTTAATGAGGGACCTTGTCAAAGGCTTTCTGAGAGTCCAGCTACATTATATCCATTGGATCACCCATGTCCACATGTTGACCCCCTCAAAGAAGTCCAATAGCTGGTGAGGCATGATTTCTATTTACAAAAACCATGTTACTCTTCCCTCAACAAATCATGTTTATCTATCTGTCTGATAAATCTGTTCTTTACTATAGTTTCAACCAATTTGCCTGGTACTGAAGTTAGGCTTACCGGCCTGCAATTGCCAGCATAGCCGCTGGAGAGTTTTGGTTTTTTTTAAACTCTGTTACATTACATTACCAATCCTTCAGTAATCTTATACAGAGGCTTGTTGAAGCAATAGGTTACACACCACAGTTAGCTGTTGTGCAATTTCATATTTGAGTTCCTTCAGAACTCTTGAATGAATACTGTCTCATCCTAATGACTTATTACTTTTTGATTTATTAACTTGTTCTAAAACCGGCTCTACTGTTACCTCAATCTGGAACAGTTCCTCAGATTTGTCACCTAAAAACTCTTCCATCAGCCAAGCTACCACCTCTCAGGGAGATGAATTACCCACATCAATGGGAGAACCCCTCCTGTGGCATAGTTAGTGTCTACACTGAAGTACTACAGCAGTATAGCTGCAGTGGTGCAATTGTGCTGCTATAGCATTTTAAGTGTAGACAAACCCTCGGTAACTTCCTGTGTGTGGGTGGAAAATGGTAAAGTCAAATGAGAATGAAAAATATGAGAGAATTTACAGGTGATGTTTTGCCACTCTGTAGAATACTCTTATGTTTACTTAACTGGTTGTGTTAAACAACATAGACATTGGCACTATTAACAAATCCATTTAATTATGGTAAATAATGAGGAATATAATTAAAATGATGACCTTTGTCTCCCACAGAGAGATTAAGTTGTGCTAAACTTTGTTTCCTGACTGCAGAATCAATTCTGATCAATGAATAGCAATGGCTATGCATAATAATATACCTGTACTCCTTTAAAACTCTAGAGGAAAGTGAGTCCATTTAAAAAATCCTGGTGAGGGTCAGGAGATTATGTACTACAGAAAGTAATGGAAGCTGATAGCAACTGAAAGCAGGGAAGCAAAACTGATTTATGCTGCTTAGTGTAAATTTTCAGTAGCTGGTGAAGAAAACTCTATCTATCTGGCTCAAAGCAGGTTACCCAAAGGCTGCCTTGAGGAGCCTACACTGGTTGGAAGAGGAGATGGAAGGTATCTTTCATGGAACTCTAATTCGTTATTACTGAAGGCCAAATCCTGGTCAGAAATCAAGTCTGAGTCAATAGGATTGGTGATTTCTCTACATAAAAGTCAGAGAGGAAACAGAATCCTTCCCAAGAAATGACTCCTTGGCTTCTGCAATTCTCCTTTCTTTTCAGACTCTGTGTGGCAGAATGAAAACAATGGATGAGCACCATTGTGAGTGCAATTGCTCCATCCCATGCCTCATTCCCTAAGCCCTCCTGTGCATTGATGCAAACTAGGGAGCTTTCCTACCCCTCGGTGAGCAGAGCTATGTGGGATACAAGGGCTGCAGACCATCCCATTGACTCCCAACATGATGCTGTGGAACACCACCCGTTCAGCTGTGTCTACAATAGTAGTATTCACCTCTGAATAACTTGTATTTGGGTTGTTGCTTCGAGACTGGCAATGGGTTGTCCTGTGTCGGTTGTGGCCTGATTCCGCATGACCTGAATCACTTCAGCTAGTGGTACATTAGACAGAATTAGAATGGAAAGGAAAAACAAAAGCCCAAGCTACAGCACAGCAATCAACCACTTATCGATGGGGTTAGGGAGAAGCTTCCCCTAAGGATAGGTTATTCCATAATTGTCCCTTACGGTGTTTCTTGCATCTTTTGCTGAAGCATCTGGTATTGGTCACTATCAAAGATTGACTCTTGGACTAGGATGGACCACTTGTGCGATCCACCATTGCAAATTCCTGTTTAAAAGTATAGATATACCCAAAGCATATAGTAATATAATGTGTGTATATATATACCAAAATGTAGAAATAATGGAATACAATGGGAATCTGAATATATTTCTGATTTGATTGCATGAATAAATATTCGTATGTAACTAGTGAGAAAACTATCCTTAATTTTCTTATAGACTCTAAATATCAACTCACCAGCTGACGCACAAAAAGTGATTGGTCCTTTGCCTGTAATATATACTTCATAAATAACATTTTAACTATATAAGAAGCTTATATTCTTTCCATATAAAAGAAAGGTCTGAGTGTGCATGTTTTGTGCAAGAGGAAGAAGCAAGGATGAGTTGGCTTGGGCAGCTGCTTATTACAGCTAACTAATAAACCAATTTCCCAAGCACCAGTATGAATATTAGTCATTCTACATCCAGTGCTGCAATAACATGGAGTATGACCACATATCCCCTTTTTTGTTAATTCTATATTTCTTTTAGGAAAACAATTTTCTATACTAAGGGGACTGATCTTGTAGCCCTTAGTTATGTAAGTAGTTCCCTATTTGAGGCTGATTCTGCTCCCACTGAAGTCAATGAGAGTTTTGCAATAGTCTTCTATGGGTGGCAGATTGGGTCCCATGAGAGGTGTACAGCAATGGAATTTTTAGTTGCACAGCCCATTATCACAGCCATTTGATCTGACTCTGAGCTCCCACTATGCTCCAGTGTTCCACAATTATTATGTCACTAATAGTATTTAAGGGACCTGTTTACTTTGGGTGTATTTTGCAGAATTCTTTTAGCATTTTGTGGCATAAGGTTATGGTGAGGAAAAGAGAGCAAGAGCACAGCTTACAATTCTTTCTAAGGAAAAGACTTTGTGAGAAAGATGTTGCAGAACACTTCATGTTTAATGCAGATGGGGGCTTACTGGAGCTTTTCTGGCTTAAGAAACTGATGCCTAAGAAACTGAACATTAGAAAAAAAATCTATCCGCCAGCAACAAATATAATGCATGGAGAAAGTATGTGTGCTATCTGACCTGATAGCATAATTACTGGATTGCCTACAGTATTTCCTTAGGTAGGCTTGGCCTTATCCACAAAATAAATAAACTTTCTGATGAATATAATGAAAAATTGTAAATAAGGAAAGAAAGTGTTCATGCTGCATAGGAGCAGCAGCTAAGATAAATAAATACATAATTCTACTGGGTGAGAATTAATGAGCACAAATGCAATCAGCAACCATATATCACTTGAATGGTCACCTCTAAAGGGTCAGATCTTGTACCCTTTGAAGGCAGTTGGTGAACACCTGTTAATTTCAATGGGGGCAGAATCAGGAATAAGATAAGGGATACTCACAAAAGTAATAAGATCAGTACCTTGCGTGTGTGAAAATTGTGTAAAAGCAAAATAACAGAAGCATCTTCTCCCAGGAGATGAGTTTGCCAGTGGAGGAGAACGGGTTTGTTTATTTTGTTTTTAATATAACTTGCTTGTGCTCTACAAGGAAGAACCCACAGTGGGAGGAAAATGATGCATAGCCAACATCACTGCTAGCTCTTCCTCTGCCTGAACCTGTGGTGGTCCTGGCCAGACAGATATCCTCACCTGGTGACTTCTACCAATTCCTAGTCTTGACTTCCTGGGATGTACCCTGCATGTCTCTCCTGAAGCAAGCCAGGCAGAAGAAGTGTGTGATGGAGTCCCTCATGAAGCATGTAACAGAGCTTCTGGAGGAAGTGGTTCTTCCATGTAGCATCTGGGAGCGTGAGGACGTCACCGACTGGAATGTAGAGATGTCCAGCATGGAGGGTGCTAGACAAATGGAGAAGACTACAGTGACACCAGAGGAAGAAGGAGGACTGGCTGTTGGCCACCACATGCAGTAGACCGTGCTCCCCATCCCACCCAGGTCTTCTGTCCATTGCTGTCAAGAACCAATATGCTGTACTGGCAACAGGAGGTGAGGAGCAGACTCTAGTGATGTAGGAGGAGTGAAATACCCCTGAGGGTGGAAGGCTTATGGCCACCACATACAAGGAGCAGACATAGGATGGTGGCGATGAGGATTTCCTTCTGTTGGAGATGTAGACACACATATCTTCCTACCTGATCTGACATCCTGGGAGTGTGCTGCCTGTCTGGAGCTCACATTTGAAACATTCCAGAAAGATTGCTGTGACTCAGCTGTCCTACTGACCACTACCCCATGGTGCTCATTCATGTGGGCATCAATAATGCTACCAAGTGTGACCCGGAGCAAATCAGCAGGGCTCTGAGAATAAAGGTGAAGGAGTTGGGGCTGCAGGCTCTCATCAAGCCTCCTGGTTGGAGGGAAGGGCCCAGGCAGTGATACACTCTCATCCTGGAGATGAATACATGGCTGCACAGATGATGCAGACAAGAGGTCTTTGGCTTCTTTGACCATGGAATGGTTTTTCTGGGAAGGAGAACTGCTGGAAAGAGATGGGGAATTCCTGACCAAGGAGGGGAAGAGCATCTTCAGATACGTTCACCAACCTAGCAAGGAGGCCTTTAAAATAGGTTCACAGGGGACAGGTGACAAAAGCCCACAGGTAAGCATAAAAAAGACAACCTTAACAGAGGGCTAGATATTGGTGGGGGAGTGAGAGGACAAGGAAAATTACAGTAGGGTCATAAATGCAACAAAAGGGAAATCCGATAGTGGAATATAAACTTTTTAGATGTCTATACATGAATGCAAGGTGTCTGGGGAATGAACAGGAAGAACTGAAAAGTCTTAGTTCACAAACTTAATTATGGCTTAATTGGCACCTCTGTGAAACATCTTATAACTTGAATATTGGGACAGAAGGTTATAGCCTTTTCAGGAAGGAAAGCAAGGAGAAAAGGGAGGCGGCATCAAGAATATATACACTTGTTCAGAAGGAGGTGAGAGGCAGACCATTTGAAGGTTTCTGCCTGTAAATAAAAGGGCAGAGGGAAGTAGGAGTGATGTCATGGTAGGGGTCTACTATAGACCACCAAATGGAGTAATTTTAGAACAAATAACCAGAACATAAAACCTGCTAGTAGTGGAGGATTTTTACTATCCAGATATCTATTGGAAAAATAATAATGCATCAAAACACAATCGCCAGAATGTTCTTGTAGTGCATTGGGGACAATTACTTGTTACAGGAGAAAGGGAAATGAACTAGGTAACAGCCATTTTAGACTTGATTCTAGCTAACAGAGAGGAATTGATTCTGAATCTGAAGGTAGAAGGCAATTGTAGGTGAAAGTGGTCATGGAATGAGAGATTTCATGATTCTAAGGAAAGGAAGGAGTGTAGCCTGGAGTAAGAGCAGCAGAATATGGATAATGGATGGCAAAACAACCCAGACTTTAACAAATTCAGAGAACTGGTAGGTACGGTACAAAGAAAATCTAAGAGATAAAAGAGTTCGGGAGTGCTGGCAATTTCTGGAAGAGACAATATTAAAGGCACAACTGGAAACTATCCTGATGTGAAGAAAAGATAGGAAGAATAATAAGAAACTAATATAGCACCATCAAGAGCTCTTTAATGTCATGAAAATTAAAAAAGATTCCTACAAAAAGTGGAAAAATGAACAAATTACTAAGGATGAATACAAGCATTAGGGACAAAATCAGAACCTGGGTCTGGATCCCAAAGTGGGTTGTGATCCTGTTTTATTAAGATCACCAGCGCTTTGGCTTCAGTCTTGGGTGGCGGGACCAGGTTAAAGCCCCCCTCCTGCCCAGGAATGAAGGCCTTTGGCTTTGGCCCTCCACTCAGGACTTTGGAGCTCAGGCTCAGGCTTTGATCTCTGTGATATGCTGTACCCCATGTACACCCTTAGGGTGTGATTTGTGTATCGTTCATCGTCACCCTCACAGTGTAACTGTGTATGGTCTGATGCAAAATATGTCATGCCAAGGGGTTTTTGGAATGCTCATGACATACTGAACATTATTGTTGTGGTGGCATATTTCCTGCAATGTCATACGTGTGCACAGATATGAAAGTCTGCTAGGTCAGAAACCCAAATGTGTATCACATGTGGCTTGAATAGATGCAGACATACACAAAGCTGAAGGTACACACCCCACAGAGGCATGCATACCGGAACAATGGACTGGTCTAAGAACCTTTGAGCACTTTGGCTCAAGAGGGAAAAATCAAGCCCATTGCCTGACATGGGCAATCACCTGACCCCAGAGGGTGTCGAGGAAACTTGTTAAAAGAAAGAGGCATCTTTATCTCAGGGCTCTCCCTTGGAATCCATCTTCTAAGCAACACCAATGGCTGAGAATCTGTCCATGGGGTTGGAGGTGGAGGAAGGAGTCTGGTTGCTAATGGCATCCCAGCCAACTTGTGTGGTAAGCTGACATCACAGAAACTATTGAAATATTAAGTCTAGTTTAGCATGCGATTTATTGCTTTAGTTAATTGTGGTCAAATTTCTTGATTAAATATTAATCTGACTTATAATCACCTAAAATCTTGCTGTCATTAAACTGATTTGTTTGTTTTATCTAAGACAGTACATGTGGATTGAGTGTGTGTAAAGACTTCTCTTGGAGTGACAGATCTGGTGCATATTTCTTTGATAAATTGATGGGCAAATGTAAATGAGCTTGCAGGGCGCAATGTACAGCACTGAACACTGCAACATGGCAGTTCCTGAGGTTGCATCTGGGGCTGGAGGTATTTGCTGAGAGTCAATCTCATGAGCAGCTGGCCAGAAATGCTCCTTCATTGGCCAGGGACCAATTACTCACAGGAGGCTGGGCATGGGCTGACCCAGGAGTGGATGGTTCACACAGCAAAGCAGATTAAGTCGGGCCCAGGAGTGAAGAATTGGGGTGACACAGTCCAGTTGCAGGGAGGAAACGTCACAGTCCCCTCTTCCAGGATTGTGTACTAATTTTTGTTGTCAGAAGGGGATCACGGTGCAATGGAGTTTGAGAACCACTGAGTTAGATATTAGGAAAACTTTCTAAATAGAAGGATATTTAACTACTGTTAGATTACCAAAGGAGGTTATGCAAATCCCCATCATTGGAGGTTTTTAAGAACAAGGTTTTTTTAGACAATCACCTGTCAGGTATGCTTGGTCCTGCCTCAGTGCAGAGGCCTGGACGAGATGACCTCTTGAAGTCCCTTCCATCCCTTCATTTCTATGATTCCATGTGCAATGAAAAATGCAATAGGCTTACCAGCTCCCTCAGATAACATTCAAAGTTGAAGATTTAGAGGATTTATAGCATCTATAAACAATTAGAATAAATCAAATAGATTCTCCTTTGGTTTGTTTTAGGTTACTTTATAATTAACTTATGTGCTTTCCTGAATCCATTTTATGTTATCCTAATGGCTACATAATGAGATCACCAACTAAATGACTGCATTACCACAGGGAATGTTAATGAACTTTTAGGAAGTGTTGCATTGCCTCAGGCTGAAAATTGTTAACGCTATAAATATAATAAATTACTGAAATATTAATTAATGAAGGCTTTTCATAAATATTGAATCAGCATACATAACAAATGAAGCACATAAATATAATTAAATACAATTAATAAATATTATTTTTATGCTACTAAGTCTATAAATGTCGATGTCAAGAATCAAACTTTGCTTTATTTGTTTGTTCCTTCAAGCCCCTAAGCAGTCTTTCAGGTCCCTATCCAATAGTCCATCTTAATTCAACAAACACTTAACCACATGTTTACATCCCATTGGGGCAGTTACCATAGCTCCATAGCTATGACTATTTACACCAGCTGAGGATCTGCTCAATAGGACTTAAGCACATACTTAAATGCTTTGCTAAACTGGAGCCTCAGGGAGTTCAATGCAACTTATTAAATGAGTTGAGAGTGCAATATTGCAAAGATGTTCAGGTGACATCATTGTTTATTCTTGCTAATTTGGAAAAAAAATGCAATGCACAAAAGAAAACAAACAGACTTTGCCTTAGGGGAGAGAACCCTTTAATTATTACATTTCCTAATACTCTAAAATGTCTCTTGTGCTAAATCTTTTTTCACTTTCCAAAATCAGTGGTTTATAAAGTAAATACAACCCTGAACTTTCAGTCCATTTGGTAGACCAGAACATGTTGTTGTTTTTTCTTTCACACTAGACAATGTAGTTTTAATATGTCCTACAAGATTATATTGTTTTTGTAATTTATGATGCATAAACTAGAGGTCACCAAAAAAAGCTTGGTCCACTCAATTGTAATATTTTTGTCTTAAATATAGTTGTACTGTATTACTACTTTCACTCAAGTTGTATCCTGACAGTAATGCATTTAGAATAGTTACACAATTGATCGATAAGATTCCTGTGGTGGAGGGTAATCTGAAATCTGTTTTAGGAACAGCTTTAGAATTGCTGATTCTTTGACACAATATTTACTACAACAAAATGTTTCCTTTTTTATTCATCAGAATTTACAAGTACATTTTAATGAATATTTATAATGTTAAGAAGTGAAAATTCATTACAAAACAAAACATTTATGCCAAACTACCTGTTTGTGTTTTTAAAGATGAGTCTTGGTTAGTTGTTCAGTCCATCTAAGGAATGAAAAGCACATTGGGCCATACCTTTAGCTCATAAATCATCGACTCGTAGTAGCTCCATTCAAGTCAACAAAGCTGTGCTGATTGGTACAGATTCCTGATCCAAAGCCCTTTGAAATCAATGGAGTCTTTGTTGAGTCCAAATACATTCTGGATCAAGCCTCAGCTGATGATCTGACCCATTGCATCTTGGAAACAAAGATTCAAGGAGGGGAAATCTATGAATCAGTTATTCTATAAGTAATTTGCAATTAAAATTTGTAAATGATGTCGATAAATGTCTAAGCTCACACTCGTTTTGGACCCAAATTTTGAGGTTGTTTGGGTGTACAGAGAATGCGGGATCAGGCATAAGGGATGATAACTAAATGCAAGTGTCTAGAACTCCTTTTATAGAGACCTTTTTTCTCTGGGTGCCTTGGTCTGAACTCTGATATTAATTGTTTCTTACAACAAAAAATGCACTTTAGGTTCTATCAAAATCAGGAGCTATCAAAAGAATTGGCATTGAAAATGCTTTTAAGGTTACAGTGCTATAAGAATTCACCACATGTTTTTGGAGCAATATATTGTTTTTCATGACTATTGAGCAGCAGCATGTGTCTGTATGATTTATAGGGTAATTACTTGACGGTCCTAGGATAGTTAGCTGATTGTAGACATTCTTACTGTTTCATGAATGTATTATCAATGAGTTTCATATGTTGGCTACTCATTCTTTACTTGAAGTGTAATGAAATTTTCAATGTATTTTTAATTGGGGATGGGAAGGTGGAGAGAACAATAAAATTAAGGGTATTTGAGAGGATCAGATTTTCAAAAGTCACTTCAGGCTATATTCACAAATGAACTGAGCATTGCAATACTTAACTTTTAAGCAGCTTGCTGTCAAGTGGATCCACTGACTTAGGCACCTAATAAAATGCATTGGAAGAGTTAGACACCTAAGAATGGGATTCACCAAAACCAGCATACTGAGGGTAATTCTACACTGCTGGGGTTGCATGGATTGATGCAGCTGGATCAATTGAGCAGGCTGTGGAGACCCACTCAGTCAATCCTAGAAGTGCTTTCCGGTTGATGCCATAAATCCCCCCACTCCACCCCCCGAAAAGAGTAAGGCTGCATCAAGTGGAGGGTGTCTCCCATTGACACAGCATAGTGGAGATACTGAGGTACGGCAATATAAGTAAGTCGACGGGAGATATGCAAGCTGTATTATGTAGCTTGTGTATCTCCCATAGACCACTGATGGCAGTGTAGACCAGGCCTGAGTGGTGAGCTGTCTAGCAGTAGGAGATGAGGAGAAGAAGAAGGGTGTGGCCTAATCCCTGCTGCTCAAAGGATGCCTATCTTTGCTTGGGATGCACAGCTGTGAATCCTCTCCTGCAATTAGGTGCCTAAAGTGTTGTTTTTGCAAGAAATATTGGAGGAGGAGGAGGTGGTGGCAGCAGTGACAGCAGCTGCATTCTCCTCACCCCATTATAACTTTAAGCCTACTCATTCAGGATGTGGGAGCCCCCAGGTTCAATTCCCTGCCTCCCCCCGCAGTTGATATGAAAAGTGATTTGAACTTGGATCTCTCACCTTTCAGTACAATGCCCTAACCACTGGGCTATGGGACATTCTGGGGCAGAGTTCTGTCTCTCCTGCTGAAGCTTTTCCACTGTGTATAAAGTAAATATACATTGGGCCTGAGAGTGAGGATAATTCTATTGCCCAGTGGTTTACACGTTCGAGATGGGAGACTCAGCTTCCAATTTCTCTGCTCCAACAGAGTGGGCTGGGACTACTCTCTCAATTCATCAGCAAGGGATAAGGCTAGTTTTCTGAAATTCCCAGATTACCTGTTTCTGAGATTCAGGTGGTAAGAACTGCTGGGAAATATAGTCCTTCCTACTGGCTATGTTTATAGTTCTATCGTGATGCATGGCAATCTAGGAGGTGAGAAAATTATCCAATCCCTGCCTTTTTCTCAAGTGAAGAAAAGATATGGATATTGTCAATGGAGCTCTGAGCATTTGCACCTGTTGACAATTTACCCCTGGAAAGAAGCATGTCCTGGGTAAGTAGACCCACTTTCTTTTGTAGGATTGTATAATCCATTCTTTATTTATTGCTTTCTAATGATTCTGAGATAAACATCTCTGTTCACACTGAAAACCAACTTCTGAGGGATTCTGGGTACATTTTACTGCAGGCTGGTTTTGTCAAATTCAAATAAAGCCCTGGGCAGGGAAAAGCTTTTGTTGTTGTGTTCATAAACTGCATGGATATTTTGGAGTTTTTGGGTTTGTTTGTTTGTTCTCCCCACAACTGGAATAATGCTAACTAGCAGAATAATATTATACATTATTTGAGAATACTTCCGATGTACTCTGACTATATCAAATGCCAGCTAGTCTGGAACTTTGGAAGAATGCCTTGTGGTCAATTCCTGGCTAAGCCAATGATTTGAAAGGTGAACTTTGAATAACCGCAGCTAGGAACATTTCCTCCTTGTTTTGTTGCTGCTGTAAGGGTCCCTTCCTCTTGCTATTATTAACGTGTCCCTTCATGTGAGTGCAGGCTTTATCTGCTGCCAGTTGCCTCAGTAAAAGGAAGAATGTAGCAACAGCATAGCACTATTTAAAAACTTTTATCACTGTAAAGTTAAAACACTTCTTTTCAGTCCTGCCATTAAGTTTGTCTCAATTTTAAACCTTTCAGTTGACATCAAATCTTGGGGTGGTTTTCAGTGACTTAATTAAAAGAATTTATATTTTAATAAGTGGTTCAAAGAATGAATCCTAATAGCCTTATTGTCCTGGTGGGGGAAATGGGTGGAGGACTGTGCAGTCTTCAAACTGCAACTGTATGAATTGTAATACCACTAAAACAAGCACTAACCTCTCAGAAAATGCAGTGGGAGCACATTCTAACAAGAGAGCAGTCAGTACTGAATTTAAAGAAAAACGAATCTCTTTTTATTACCATATAAAACTGTTCAGAGCAGGACCTCCATTTTGACCTAATCATGGATTTCTTCAAGGAAAATAAAAGTATCTTTACTTTAAATTCTGTTCTGCTTTCTCTCTTGTTAGAGAGTGCCCTTGCTACATTGTCTGAGTTTAGTGTTTCCCTGGGGAAAAAATGAGGTTTTGAGTCACCTTATTACCTATAATATATAATCACCCATATAGATTATTCCAATTTAAAATGCAAGCCTATATATATATTTTTTTTTGGATCCACAAAGAAACAAACAAACCCTTTTTTCATGTTCAGAAACTAGACAAATGCCAGTTTACTGCCAGATGCAGGAAAAATTGTAGAGAAGTAGCAGTGATACATTGTATTTGAGTTTTACAATGAGAAAAATAGTTGTGCACAGTTTTGCATCCATAAATCCATATATTTGTTAAAATAATGTATTAGGGCTATATTCATTTCTGGTGTAGCCCTACTATCTTATAGTATTTAAAATGTAATAAGTAGAGAACAATTATTAGAGCTTGTTTGTTATAAAACATGTAAACAAAGTCAAATGTGGATGTTGCAAAACCAACATTTGTGGTACCTCTGTGCATTTCCCGAGTCAGAGAGAACCCATGAACAGATTTTGAATTTCTCAGCAGTTCATTATCTAAAATTATTCACTTTTCCTTTGCCAATAATTTTTGTTCTGCAGACTTTTGTGAATAGTTTGTCAATACTTAAAATATTATAATTACAGTGTGTTTATGAAAGTGATGTGGTATTGGTTTTGCTCCCTGATTGGATGACTTGCATACATAACTCATCCAGCACAAATGCAAATGGACTATATAATTAGAAATTCACTTTTAATGAATGCTTGGGTTTAAAATTAATTTTTCAGTTTATACTTGCTAGCAAAGTGTAATCGTTAAAATAGGAAGGCAGGAAGCAGACAAAGAAGAATAGTCAATAGATTCAAATAAAAATTGCCTTAGCCTGATTTTGGGGTGATTTATTTCATTTAATGATTTTAAGGTTACAGGCTTGCCAATTGATCTGATCAGAAGATAAGGTTCATGTCCTGAGCCAGGCTCCAGGTGTATTATAAGGGATCCTGGGGTGTACGACAGGAAGTCCTCAGAGATAGTCAAATCTGTGATCTTATACATTTTATTAAAATAACAGAAAATATAAAATAACAAACTGATATATTCAGAAAATGAATACTAAAACGAGTAATACGACCTTACTAAATGATATGGTTTCGTCTATTCTGTATGATATGTTTCTATAATGTGCTTTGGATTAATATACTCACAGCCTTCCTTGATGACCTGGTTGAGGTTGACGTCTGGTTCCCCAGCTTGAGTACAGTGGTGGAGTAGACACTGCTCAAGAGCTATAAGACTCTTATAAGTTCGTGCACATTGCTGACATATTACATCCTCTCCAGATGGTTTCAGATGGTCTTTTTTTACCTTGTCTTTTTATTTCTAGCCCTTCTCGTGGGTTTTGTGGTGGACTTTTAAAGTTTCTTTGGGGTGTAACTGCACAAAAATCCCCTGTTTTGATGCCTCCTGACTTATCTAGAGTAAAGGTTATGACTATTTCTGTATTATTCAGTAACACTTATCTATGGTAAAGGTCCCAAGTATATGTATGCTAACTGCATAGCTGTCATACAGGATGAGGCCTGTTAGGTACTTTGCATTACAGCTAAACTACTTTAATATAAACTTGACAGTACGCTTATCAAACTGAACTATGCTGGAAATATTGTGGTTTGTTGTATTGTACTTTAAAAAAGAATAACCTAAGTGAATATGATGTACATATAAGTGATATATTACTTATGAAAGAGAGAGCCCTAGCCATTTCCTATGCCCTGGGCAGAGGCATCAGATATTGTGTGGGTATTTTAAATTATTGTGCTCAATACTTATTCCAGGGTAAATCTGAAGTAAATCCATTGAATTCAGTTATTATTTGTACTACAAAAGTGCCTATGTGCTTTGGTCATGGACCATGACACAGTATATAAACCTAGAACAAAAAGACAATCCCTGCCCCAAGGAACTTACAGTCTAAGTAGTTGTTACTTTACACTATTGATACTATGGTCAGAATGTGGCCCATTGCTTTTGCATGGGGACACCCGAGAGGAAAAAAAAAGCAAACTAGACAAGGAGATGTCAGAGCTGATGCTATGTAATCTTTCAGTGCTGAAGATATTTCCAATCTTTGACTGGTTTAAAAGTTAAGCTGATTGTTGATCTAATTTTTTCTCTCCATTTGTGCATATCACAAAACCATTGAATAATTCAGCAGATTTATCTGTCTCTGCTTGGTAAAGACCCACCATTTGAATAGCAGGGATAAGAACTGAGTTTGGCCTGGGAATTGATCTATCAGTTGTATAATGCATTGCCATCTGGGGGACTACAGTTCAAATCTATAGCATAGTCGTTTGCTTCTAAGCAAGGAGGGCCTTGTCTTTCTGTAGAAGCAAATGCTTTGAGCCCTGGGGCTTTGGGCTGCAGTGAGTTGCCTTTGCCGACATCTGAATCATTAATGACAGGTTTAGGAAGGAGGCTTGTCCAGTCAGTGTCCTTGGAAAAATAAGTAAGTCCCTTGCACTGAAATTACAAGAAGAACTGTGTGGGGAAGGTTGCATGTTGCCGGTATTTGTTCACTGTAGTCGGTTATACCAGTGCAAATGAGGGTAAATGGTACCAAATGACAATATCACTGTTTTACACTTACTCTGCACTGGGGTAAATAGCTATGCATGCTGCAGAGTAATAATGAATTAGACCTGTAGTGCCTGGCTCCAGAAGTTTCATGAACACTAATGCAAAGGGCTGTGATGTTTAGTAAATTATACAATCCTGGATGTGTGTGTGTCCATCTGTCCCTGGGAGTTCAGGCAGGTAATAAGACCAATATACTCGGTGTATAGATAAAGAGAGAGGTTTGCTCATTACTCCAATGGGTATATCTTGAAGCACCACTGTTACAGTGGCTTCTGAAGAGACTATTCACCTTCCTACCGAGGGAGAACACATTGGTTATTGATATAGAAAGAGGAGCAAGGGGTGATGTGCTGCCAATTCTTATGACTTTTCCCCCTTGAAGATTAATCCAGTATCCCATCAATTTAGGGGTAAAAGAGCTCCTAATCTATATCTGAGTGTCCAAACCAGTACTTTGGCAAAGCCAATGAGGATCAGACTTGACATGCTTAGTATTTTTAAGCAAACAGTAAATAAAACCACAATCAGAAAAAGAATCCTTAAAAACCCCATTCAGGCCCTTTTTAAAAAAAATGAAAAATCAACAAAGAATGCAAGCCCAATTTTCAACACTTCTTCTGCTCATCTTCTTTAAATCTGGAGATAATAGATCAGCCACCTAGTTCTCTTGGACCAATAGAAAGTGGTAGTTTAAAAACATTTTCATTCCTTAGTTTTCATTCCTTAATGAAAGTAAATGGTAGGCAAATTAAGATCAAAGGAAGCCTTTTCTGTAGGAAAAGAGGCAAATCTGTATGAATTGGAGCTAGCAGAAAGGAATTATGTAGGGTTTAGTTGGGAGCTAATGATTAGTTCAGAAGCTTAGTTCATTCAGTACAGTGTTATAATAAGGAATTTTAAAAGATGGGTAATGTATTACTGCAAACAACAAACATGTAACAAATTGCTAGGCTGCCAGTTATTGGCAGTCTTAAATTAACATGTTGCTCTTTTAATTAAAATATTCAGCTTTTGTTTTGTGGTTTTAAATATGCATAGATTGTGCTCTTCTAAGCACCAGTGCTTCTCCTTGGTCTGTATAGCTTCCTAAGTCTGCAATGGTAATGTAAAGAATTGTTCATGGGTGGAAAAGAAAGCTTATAGGAATACAAAGGACTTGATTGATTTTTGTAGTAATTTGTGATGAAAGACCGCCCACAGCCATATGCAACAGTTGGTTACTGTGGCCATGCAAATGTAGTAGAGGGAAGGGAGGAGAAGTGGTTGGGATAAGTTGGGGGAAGAATATTATTAGATTAACTGAAATCGAGTGGGGGCAGTGAAGGATGAATGAGCGTCTGTGCCATTAATACAGACATAATACATTAATACACCTAACCATGGTGTTTAACAATTATCAGACGAAACAAAGTCAGATCTGCAAACAAAAACAATCCATAGATATAGTAGGAGATAAATTATTTAAAATATTCTAATACGTGAGACCAAATTTGAAGTAGTAAATGCTACATGGAGGCTCTGAATCATGACCCAGCTGATTATTATTTATTTACTTATCTGCCCCTCGATCTGGCATCCTGTCTTCTGCTCTCTGGCCTACTCAACTATTTAGTCTTATCTTGCACTTCCCAGGGCTTTCCTAGGTGAGGAGACTGTTAAATATGATAATTAAGACTGTATATTCCTGTCACTGATTAACAGTTTCCAAAACTGGATCAGGGCCAAACTCCTCAGCAGCTTGTAGGATTTAGCACTACCATCCTAAACAGAGATTCCTGGATCTGCTGAGCTCTCAAGACAAATTTCATCCAAGATAGGAGACCTGTCTAAGGTCTGATATACCTCTAAACCTAAGTGAAGCGTTCAATCTTAATTTGAGTTTGAGATTCGGACTGAGGTTCTGGACAATGCTTGTTTTCTTCCAAACAGTTTGTCCATTCCGAGTACAGATGCCTGGAAAGAACTGACTGGTGAGCTCAGGGACATTTCAAACCTAATAGGGCTGAGATTAATCATCTATAACTAACTGTTTGAAGAGAGCAAGCTGTTAAATTGTTCTATCATTTACTGTTAAGTCAAGTAAAAGTTATTATATTGAGCATAATGGAAGTAGTTAGAGGCCAAGGAAAAAAGCATTAAAGTTTTTCAAGGTAATAAAATTAGATTGTGAAAAGTAAAAGATTGAGTCAAAACTAAGATATAAAAGAGTGACAGATGATCACTGAGTCAGAACTTGTATATAAAAAGGATATAAGATGATCTGTAGTTTAATTTAATGCAAATCCATCTCTGCAAGTTGAATCCATAGTCATCTGAGTGTTTTTGTGCCCAGATAAACTTAGACAGCTATACAAATATATTATTGTATTTGTTTTTTCTGACAGAAATAGAAAACTAGTAGGCAAAGGAAGTGAGAAATTATGGCTGTGGGATTATTAGACTATCTTTCTTGAATGCTCAATTATAATTAGGAAACGAGGTTTTTATACACATGGAAATAAAACAAACTCTTACAAGCCTCTTACAACATGTAAACCAATAACTGCAAGTATTGATTGGCATGCTGATTAAAATATCGGTTGCTAGTTTATGCTAGGGCTTTCACCATTATTAATGCCATGACAAGAACAGTGGGAAACTTTAAGAAAAGGAGTGTATCATAGATAGCCAATGTTTGCAAAGCAATCTGAGATCCTGGGCAGACAGGTTTATGTATATGTATATAAAAATGGGATTGATAATGCAAGGTTCCAAGCACCCCTCAGAGTGCCTTCAACTCCCACTGAATCAGCAGGACTTAAGGATGATCAGCATCCCACCAGAGTGCTCAGCACACGGCAGGAACAAGCCCTAACCGCAGGGAATGTATTTATCGTTATATCATACAAGTTCCTTCAAATGTCACTGAGGAGCAGAACCCAGAAGAAATATTAAGCTGTCAGGAGTGGGGAAGACCTCACTCCCAGGAATTGGGCTAATCCATTCTGGTGCAACTTCACCAACTACACTAGCTTTACCCCAGAAATACGTAACATTTGGCTCCAGGCCTGTTGGCAGCAATTCTGGGCCCTAGGGCAGAACAGTCAATGGCCGTCATCCACCTAGCTCCAGGAGCCAGGAGGGGAGGGACGGCAAGCAGGGGAGGAGGGACACTGGTGGGGAGGCCATGCAGGGAAGGGGGTGTGTGGAGGGGGGGGGGGAGCGGGGGGGAGAGGGGCCCGGCCGGGGGGGGGGGGCCATGGGGTGGAATGGAGGCAGGGCCAAGGGTGGAAGAGGCTGGACATGGAGCTAGCCTCCCCAAGGGGAAACCTGCAGCCCAGGCCCTTTGAAAATCGCCAAGCCCCTGGTCAATTGCCCCTTTGCCGTCCCTCCCCTCCCAACCCCCCACCCCCGTCAGCCGGTCTGTTTACAAAATGTCCGACCCCCCCCCTGTCACAGCCAAAGTTCCCACTGACCTCAGAAGAGGTTCATCTGAGTAAGCATGGCAGTATTGAATCTATAGTGACATGATTTCTCTTCCCTTTTATAGGGAGGAAAAATCTTATCTGGCTAACAATTGCATCCTGCTGAAAAACTGGTCCATCACTTACAAACTAAATGTACTGTTAAAGACTGAATAATTTCTTTAATATTTAGTAGGAAAGCTCTTTTTGGGGTTATTAAATTAATACTATAGTCTCTCTCATTCTACTGCTGTCACAGATAAAGAATATTTGCCACCAGTTAGGAGGTGAGGCTTACAATTACCCATTTTTTAATTTTTATTTAATCTAGTTTTCCATTTCAGTTTTTGGATGGGGGTGGGGTGGGTGGACTTTGCACAACAGGGATTTGCAGAACACTATTCATTTTGCAGCTTTTAAAAACATTTCATGTAAGTGTTTCTAGCACCCAGTATTGAAGACTCAATGAGAATGACAACTCAAGCCTTCCCTGATTCCCATTGTTATTACAGTAGCAGTTGGAGCCCCCAGCTGAGTTTGCATTTGTGCTGGGTACTGTACATACCTATAGTAAAAGACAGTCTCTGCTCCTAAGAGCTTACAGTCTAAATAGACATGCTTTGTGAAACAAAGCATTATTATAATGGGTTCCATCTAACTATATTGCATATCTCATATGAGGGTCTTTGAGAACTCCTCTCCATCTGGAGGAAAATTGCTTGAGACAAATTCTGCAGTTGTTACTTAAGGAAAACTTGCATTGACTTAAATAGAAACTTTGCCTTAGTGAGATTTGCTGGATATGACCTGGTATTTATATTTTTTTGTATTATGACTATCAAGGAGGCTACCCCCATGCTCAAAATTATTCATTGCTTAAATGCTTTGTTATATAAGGGCCCCAAAATGTGGCCTTGTAGCACTAGGACTGTAGATACACACAAAGTACGGTTGCTGCCCCAAAGACCATACGATCTAAGAAGACAATGAACATATGAAGGATAGGAGAGAAGAATAAAATCAAAGTATGAACCAATATACACATGATGTGCATTTGTAGGTTTTTGATCTTTGGCTGTGTGGGTGTATATATTATATATCAACTATGCTGCATTGCTCCTCAGTATAGCCTTAATTAATCATACTACTTTGTCAGTGATGCTAGTCAACATTGTTTAAAATCCTGCTCATCACCAGAACAACATATATGAGAATTAGGTGCAGGTACAATGGTATGTGTCAGTCTGAGTAATTGAACATGAATAGAAGCAATAAAGTAGAAGTAACCTATATCAGCTTTCTAGATGCAATTTAAATTCATATAAAGTGATGCAGTGAAAATTAAGGTGTGTTTGCAGGGGAGAGGATAGGAAATTTGTCATGGTTTCTGATTTCACCAGTTAGCCAGTCTCCCTCCTTCTACAGATGTGGCAAATGTTTCTCACAGCAAAACTAATGAGAATAACCTGTTCACCAATCATATATAAATGGGATGGAGATAAATCACCTTCTGCCAATCAGTGTTAACCATTTTCACTGTTGGGTTAAAATCTATTTCCAGTGTTTCCAGTAAAGGTCTCAATAACTTTTTGCTTACTTTTTCATTTTAAAGTCACAAGGCAATGAATAGTTGCTATTTTCTGTGATATGAGCATTCCTCAGAATTTGGATCTCTTAAATTTATCACCAAAAGCATGTATAGAATCATGCATAGTTTTAAACAGTCACTAAGTAATGTATTCCATGAAAACAGATTTAAATGTCTCCCAGTGTGAAATAGGGATTCCATCCTACATGATGACACCTGTAATTAATTTATTTGAATAGGTTAAGCTTCCTCACTTAAGAATTATGAAGTTTCCATTTAGAACCAAAAGATTAAGAAATTTTTCTCCAGCAAAGGTGCAAATATTTTTAAAATGCTCAGAAATAGCAGCAAATAACAGCATTTGCAAAAAATCTAATGTAGCTGGATGAAATTTCACCAAACCCTATTTCCATAATCGTATATCAACAATGAAGGGCAACGTTTTCCATGCAGCTTCACACTGGCCTAAAGTCAGCCATTTTCTAAAGTTTCTAAAGTCAGCCATTTTCACACACAAATGCCACATTTGTGCACTGAAATCTAATATTTTAGTCTTACTTGATTATGCACACTCGGAGTTTTGCATTGACACATTTTATACATGCAAAATTTGCAGACACAATTTTTAGGGTCAAATTTTCAAAACCAGTCTCTAACAGCAAAAGATGTGGATATAAGATTTCACTTGCTCCTAATGACTCTACACATACAGGCTTTTTCATTAAGAATCTGGATCAGCTTTGTGCATGATGTTACTGTGATCTAGTGAGAGGCAAACAAAGTACTATCAGATAGAATCAGCAGGTAGCCCTGGATAAAGGGGGAGGGAGGGAAATAGCTGTTGTGGGAGCTGAACAAAAGGGATGGATTGGACAAACTGACACTTACCAACAGATCCCTAATGATGGGTGTCCACCTAAATGATAATCCCTGTAAATCACACTGAAACAGGGCTTTGGAAGAAGTAATATATCAGCTGCATGCTACTGTCACCTGGCAATTTATCTATATTTTAACAATTCTACTATTCTGTGACAATGGCTAGGTGCCACAGTAATACAAGCAATAAGTAATAATAATAGTAAGAAGCCTTAAAAGGTATGGAACTACTAATTACAAAGGGATTTATGGTAACCAACTTAAGCAAAGACTGTCCTGTTAGAACAATATCACTAGTATCATATCACTAATATCATAGTAAGATCATTTGCATTTCTAAAGCATCTCAAGCTCTCTATAAACTTTAATGGATTAATTCTTGTTGATGGAGGAAAAAGGTGTTATTCTTATTTTACAGAGTGGTAAGTTGTACAGAGAGGTTTGTCCATAGTTACATAGTTGCTGAGCCAGTATCAGAGCCAACTACTCTTGCTCCTAATTCTTGTGCTCTAACAATTTGATGAAAATACTTCCTCTTGATAAAGACTTTGTTCCATATACCCATAGTCAAGTCATATGTACTCAAGCAAACACACAAATTGATACATTGTCTTAACTATTGCATTTGTCTCTCATTTTAGATTTACAAAATATATATTATAGGTGTGATTAAATATGTTAAAATGCAACATTACCACAGTGACTATCATCCTCCCAGAATCAAGAATACCAAGACAAAATGACTTTTTTTTGTGGTGGCTAGTAAAAATGTCCCTTGCTTCAAACTTCAGCATAACTCAATCCCATTGAGAAATGTTGGTAATAGCCCTCTGTTTTAGTTTTAGCCTGATAGCCCCAAACTTGAAACTATAGTGGAAGTATTAGAAAAATTATGGCTGCAGCTGTTAGAGTTATGATTTCTGCTGAACCTATTCCTCTGACTTCTGTGGCTTTTGCTATAGTTGTTTGCCTGCAAGGCTTGACTCTGAATCTGGGCCTTTACCAAAAACAAAAGAGTGCAAACCTCTTTTAGCTGATGAAGGATGCCAGGGACCAGCATCCTATACTGTGTCAGGGAGATCTCAGGCTTCCTATACTGTGTCAGAGAAATCTCAGGGACCGGGGCTGGTCCATGGACTGGTCATTGAGAAACACTGTGCCAGAGCACAAAGTAGTATTTTCTCTGAATATAAAGAGTGAGTATGGCAAACACATTGTGTACAGAAGGAGATCTGGAAAATATTAGCAAAGCTGTGTCATGTCAGGTTAGTTAGTATGTACAGCCACCAACTTTGCTGCCCACATGTTGCTATATTATGTGCTGCAGAAAGGCACTCAGCTGTTATAAAATGGGTGAAGAGAAAAGATGGTCATAGGAAAATTGAGCAAAGAATTAATTTAAAAAAAGAAAAATGACAGTAAAGCTTTATGGCTGCCAGCAGGTGACTGCTTAATAGAATGTGGCAAAGGATCTTTCTGAATTTAGTACAGCCGGCCACTTCCAATTAGGTTAGTGTAACAGACGTTAGAAAAGAAAGGTAATGGGAAAATGGACTGCTGCTTCAGTAACCTTGTTCCTAAGACCGTTGCTTTGATCAAGTTTGTGGCCTTTGAGGACTGGCTAATGTTGACCTGAGCTGTGCTGGAAGCCTTCCATTTAAATGACAATATTAGGATTGGCTTTGCTGTCATTGAGTCTGTGGAGGATTTGAAGACATGGAAGTAGCCTCATCAGGTAGGAGCCTTTGTCAAAGAAGGTCAGCATTGGCATTACAAAAATAGGTTGGACCACCAGTGGGATTTGGACCACTGTGCAATCCTTTAAAACTGAAGAAAAGGCACAGCCAGACAGCCAAGTGACTAGATCAGTAGAAGAGATGGTTTATGTTCACCAGAGTGATGGCATTTGGAGTGCTTGGAAGTAACAGATGTCTGAAGTGAGCCACAGATTTGAGTCTTTAGTTAACCTCCCTGTAACTGCCTATAGATTTCATCCCTCATTGGGTTTCTTAGGTTATCAAGAGGATTTTCCATGGAGTAACACTGCCTGAAGTATCTACTACAGTAACCACCATATTGGCTCTCGTTTGGAGCGTAAATCGCTTCTTCCTACTTCTTTGCATGGGGAAAAGAGGTTCATTCGGCAGCAAGCACTAGCTCTTTCATGGCAAGGATAAATTTACCATTACTTTTTCCATGCAGATCTCTCAGGCTACCTTGAGGCAATTAATTGGTGTAGTGGGTAGCAGCTTAGTGACAGTGACTATATAGTGGGGCCAAGATGATAAGCAATAAAGGAAATACCACATTGAGGTGGCTACTTTTGATTGCTGCAGCTGATTGGAGTTTTGCTTCTGTTTTGAATAGGAACAGCATCAGTTCCTTGAACAGTACACTTACACTATATCTTACCAAAAATTTCAAATGTCAAAATAGGTCTGCCCAGTGCTGCTTTTATTGAACTGCCCGGACAATCTCACAATCCATCTCGCTGGGTATACCAAATACTACACCAGGTTCAGCTGTTCATTGCAAACAATTCACCAGGCAAATATGCATGAAAAGCAAATACAAAAGGCTGCAGATATGGCAAATTTGAATTTGGTTCTCATTTGCCTAAATGTTTGTAAATAGCTTTGTCTCACTACTTGCTCAATAATAACAAAGAGCTATGAAAACCCAGAACCTATCCAATGGATGGTAGTCTTGATATTTACCAGAGCTGTTTGTTACTTCTTTCTTCCTCTATTTCAGCCAGTTATCAACGGAAAACACTCCTCAGTATCTAGAGCTTTTCAGACATTTCAGCACTGATCAGCTAAATTTTAACACTCTCACTTCTTTCTCTCTTTCTGAGTATAAGGAGCCCCAGTCATCTTAACAAGCTAACACATTCTGCTCTATGAAGGTGTGACATTCATCTGCTATGTTGACAGCACTGTGTTTATTAACATCTCTAAGGGGCACTTAGCTCTAAAATACAGAGATCTAACCTTCACCAAGCTTGCTGGGTAGCATGCCAAGCATAGATCACCATGAATATTCATCTGGGTCTAGGATGCTTTCTTTCGTACCAAAATGGTACTATGTCAATCCTTGCGTAAGCAGCTTTTAACTATGTACATATATCTTCACAGACCATTTAGTCAGAGTAATTTAAAGTTAAACTAGCATTGACCATATTAATAAAAATATTTCTTTTAAAGGTTTTTTATGCAAGATTGTATAAAACTATTGTTTTGTTATAACTCACTGCCCAGCATGTTATCCATCCTCTCTATGCCCAATCCTCAAGACACATGGATTTGTTACAACTCTCAGTCAGAAGGGCTTGGCTTTTTATCTTGAATTGTAAAGACTTGCTTTCAGCTCTTGAGGGCCCCAGATCAATGGTTGTTTTGGCCCAAATGTAACATTGTAGTTAAATGTTAATTTACAGAGATGATCCGGGGTTAGGATGCTAGCCTGTGAATCAGGAAATCAGGGTTTAATTCTCTGCTGTCATAGACATTTTACCTGACCTTGCAAAGTCATTTTTGGTTTTTAATTATATTTATATGCTTAAAGACACAGATAGTCACCTAGTGGGATTTTCAAAAGCAGCTAGGGGCCTGACTGTCCCTGAAATCATAGCCTTAGTGTCTCTTTTTGCCTCACTTCCCCGTATGTCAAATGAGCATAGTGGAACTTTCCTACCTCACAGGATGTTGTGAAGATAAATATGTTCTAAGGCCCTCAGAGGCTACCGTGATGGGGGACCATCTAAGTAGCTTAGATAGACAGATTTACAGACTTGCTGGTATTAATAGTTCATTAATGTACTGAATAATTTACCTGAAATAGATTTTTAAAATTTTGATTGAAATTTACACCAGGAAAATACCACTTACGTTACTGAAGTTCAGTAACAGCAAAAAAGTCTCATGAGTATGCAAGAATTACCTTTTCCTTCTATGTCAGTGCTTAGATTATAAAGTGTTATTTTAATTCAATTCCAGAAAGTTATTGGTGCACACTTTGAATTAACACGAAAACATTAAGGCTTAAATTTTTTTTTAGAACAGCTCTTACCTAGGAGAAGCCAGAAATTCTGTATGGTACAAAAGGCCTATTATGTTCAATTCATGATGAACATGATCATTTTTCTCAAAGGCAGCTTGCTGAGTGCAATTCCCCGTTGTTTGTAAAACTTCTACTGTGAGACCTTGATTTTTTAAATTTAAATGTACAGTTAAGCAGCCCATTCTGATTATATAATTATTCCTGCTGAGAGTATTTTTGTTAGTGTTATTTTGTGAAGGATTTAAATGTCTTTAACCTGCTAACGTGGAATTGTCACATTTATCATGCTAACAAATCTGTGCTAGCAGGAGATGTGCATTTGTTAGTCAACTATCAACTCTTATGAGATCACCTTCATAACTCACTTGCTGGTTTGCCATTCATAAGTTACTCGGCCACCACAAAATCATTGACATGAGTTTATTCCAAACCCTTTATTCTACACTATATCCTAGTCTTTATGAAGCATAAGGGGACTATTAGAATGAAGATGAGAAGATCATGCAATTATATAGGCTCACTATTGCACAACCGGATAGTTCTAAATTAGTGGGAAGGTCTATTATTGCCAAATTTATATAAAACTTCCTTTTATTTTCAAGAACTCTATAATGGTTTACATTTTTCACGTGTGTGCATGTTTGTGTATGTGTATCCACACACATCAGTGTATATATTTATGAATTACCACTATGTGGGATTTATAATAGGACAACTGACACAATTAATTTCTGTGTTCTCATTGAACTTGAAATTGGATATATTTATCTTTATGGACCACTGAATTCAGGCTGTTTTCAATACTGACCTTTCAATTAGATGTCATCAAAAGTTTTCCATACTGGATTTTAACCATTCAAGTGCTATTTTGAGCAGCAGTTTATTTTAGTTCACACATTGATCATCAACTATCAATTACAGGGAAAAATTGAATTTTGATATTTCTATCGTAGATTATCAGAGTACAAATGTACAGAAATTAAATTAATTCCTTATGTGAAGGAGGTCATGTCAGGTATGAGGTATCCAGGGTTGATAAATTAGTTATCCTAATTGCCATTTATAAAGATCTGAATAATTAATAAACACCATGTATTTACATTTTTCTAATTCCGTCTCCTTCTCTTTATTTAGAAACTCACCTTTGTGTCTCTAGAATTTCACATTTTCCTTGCTTCAACAGTTCTTTTTGATAACGTATCCGCATTTGATATGTATATGACCATTTTCATTAAAAGTTTTGTCTAAGTTCGGATTTTACTTTCTTCCCATAGGAAGTTTAAATCCTTATTATTCTCTTTTGTGCTTTTTTGCACTGTAAAGCTTATTACCAGGATATGCTGGGTTTTATAGATTTTTTTTTTCTTTTTTTTATGCAAAACCTCTGGCAAATCTGTAGGTTTCAGTATCTGGCAGATACAGCATTTTCTTTTTATTCTTTGCTATCAGATTTATTATTAAATATGTAGAATGCTTTCAATTAATTGTAACTCTATGGCTTGTTGTTGTGTTTCTCACAATTACAAAGATTTTCCTTTTCCACCCCACCATCTAAATGCTAAAAAACAGGGTATCTCACCCTACCTCCTCTGCACCTGCTTCTGCCAGCTTGAAACAAATGCAGATTAAGGCCTTGCTCATTGAAGTCAATGGTGAAATGCTCATTGATTTCATTGAAAGCAAGAGAATGGCCTACAAGAGGCTGAGCACCCAGGGAGTGAGAATTGAAGCTTCTTAATACTTATCATGAGGTGTTCAGAGTATTGCAATATCTGGTCCCAAGCTGCCATTTGAGGCAATCCCTATATGTCCTTGGAAATATCTGTCAGGAAGAAAAGGATTCTGGGTATGTATCAGTATTCAAATAAGCATATGGTAACAAATCTGTGACCATCTAGGATTTCATGGTTTTCATCCACTTGGAATGAAGTGTGAATAAAACTCCCACTCCAGAGCCTCCTGCTCTGAAAGCACAGGTGCCTATTCCTTTAGCTAAAGGACAGTTTTCTTACATACTAAATGGCATAGCTCTTCTCTCCATTCAGCAGCAGTTTCTCTTTGGACTCAGAATGAACTCAACATTTCAAAGCAAAAGCTCAGTTTCAATCAAAAAAGGCTTTGCCTGGCTTTATGTCAAAAACCACATGAGACACTTGGAGTGAAATCTGGGCCGGATGAAGTCAATGGGAGTTTTGCCCTTGACTTCAGTGGAGCCAGAATTTTACCCATGGATTTCTCATGATTTTCATGCAGGCCAAGGTGTTCTCCAAAGCTGCTTTTGGGAGATTTAGAGGGAGTTTTCACTCATCTGTTCTGTGCTCTGGTTCTGTAATATGTTAACCAACAACTAGGCAAGGTTCACATGGTTTCAGGTTTTCTGTCTATCCTTCTCATAAGCATATTCATGGCCTCTGAGAAACGTATCTTAAGGGACAAGTGTCATTAGGGGCTTGAGCCTGCTAGGTTCTAAGCACGCTTTCCCCTCTCCAGGATTTAAATATCCACTTAACTTTAAGCACTTGAGCAGTCTCATTGATTTCAGTAGTACTATGCACATGCTTCCAGTGGGTTGCTGGACTGGGGTGCATGTGCACAGTGCTTTGCAGGGTAGAGCCTTAGTATTCTCTGTGGGGGCAGGAGGGAGATCCTCACCTCTACTGCAAAACGGGGAAAAAACTACTCTGGTGGCTACTACTCCAGTCTAATAACTGTTCTACTATGAAATTAGCATGAATAGACTGACCATCCCTTCTCTTTGTGGAGATGGGTGGCAGGAGGGAGGGACAAAGGATCCATATTTTAGCCCTGCACCTTTTCCAACCCACTCCGGCTCCATGATTAATATCCTAGCAAGTGGATGAAGTCTCCATGATGCAGCCCATGTGCACTTCTCATATGGTCTTCCTCTTCCCAAATCCTCTTCCATCCACCTGAGCACTGGACCACACCAATTCCACTGCCAGAGAGCCCTCTGCACCCCTGAAGGAAGGTGACATGATAGACCACAAATGAGAAGCTTGGGAAAAAAAGAGAGGCAAATGTCACGAAATAAATTGTTACACGTTGTTTCCTCCTTCTTGAAAACTACATGAGGATGAGCAGTAAAACAGACTTATTACAGGCCTTAATTGAACAAACGGGCAAACATTCAGTATCTTTTGTTCTTCCTAATCTAAATTGAATCTGTGAGGGAAAGGATTACATGATGTGAGTGGAAAAAATAACACTATTTTGAATGTAAGCATGGCTTCAGGGAGTCTTACTGATCAGAATAATTCTTTCAATGGACTGTTTGGTGCTTGTAATTTTCTTTTCAATGGAAGAGGAAAAATACTGTTACCAGTGCTTCATGTCCCAGATGGCTGACTGTATCTAATTTATGCAAAGTATCCTCGAATTTGCCAGGCACTTCCTCTTGCCAAGTCTCTTTCCACCATTTTGTTCCCACAGGCCAATACAATCAGTGCAGTACCCTTTGTTTATATTATGCTGCTTCCAAATTTTCATCATGTTGATTGTGTTTGTATTTAAAATAAATAACTACGTCTGAGAAGTTGTCAGGCTGAACCACCCACCGACCTCTGGCATGAGTGCATATTTTGCATACGGAAGTGTGTGCCTTATGTGACAGCCACCATTTTGGCCCACATACCAGGGAGTGAACTAGGGACCTCAATAGCTGCTATAGTTCAGGCTCGCTCACTGAGGCTATAACAGACTCCTGTCCTGCATGGCTGAGGCACAGAGGGGAGACTTATAACACACTCTAACCAGTGAGGATTACAGGAAGTTTTACCAAGGAAGAGTGACCAAACATACTTGGTGTTCTGTATAACATAAAAATTACACTGCATTCCATAAGTTAGAATTGGCTGTATCTTATGTATTCCCTCTTCTTAAAATTCAGTGTAAGAGACATTCTTCTTCACTCATACTAAATGAATATGAACAAGATGCCCTATTTGTTAGATGATGTCTGAAATCTGGCTAACTCTCAGTCCTGTTTTGTCTTGCTAATCTAAATTAGATCTGTGAGTGAAAAGACTACATGAGGAGAGCAGAGGAAAAATCACCTATTATTCAGTGATATGAACTCAAATTGATCAGGATCAAAGTGTGTTTGTATATAAACTGTTGGGGGACCTCCTGCTTTTCTACAAGGACAGAATCACTGTTCACTTACTTGCATACATGGCAAGACAAATTCTGTACACTGTACAAGACTGGAGGCTTGTTCTGGAGTGAGGCAGAGCCACCCTGCTTCTGTGGTGCTGCGGGTGGGATTGGGCCTCCAGGAGGTACAGGTGTGTGCCATCTGCCACATGCTGCTCATTCTAGTGCCTGGCCAGTGCAGAAGGGCTAGTACATCTCCATTCCTGCCAACCTGTTCAGGAATTTGTGTAAACCTGGGTGCATGCACGAGAACCAAAGACTAAGCACAGGGCTGTGACTGGCCCAAGCGTGTGGAACATTGTAAGTGGTGGAGCATGACTCCATATGCCCACCACTAATCCACGTAAGGTCAGACTCAGTCTGGCCTTCATTAGTTAGCTTATTTTGGCTGCTCCTTTTACTTGGCTGAATAGTGCCCTGCTTTTTTATACATTGGATTAACATTTATTGTTGTTTCAGGAATGGTAAATGTTAATGGACACACTGTTCTATATTTTTGAGAGGAAAAACTTCAAAACAAACATTGGTTTTTATCATGCACAAAGCCTATGAGCACAATTATTTTTAGGTTATTTTCAATAGAGAAAATTGAACAATCATGCCAGTTTCACATTGATATTGTGGGGTGTTTTCAATGCTGTACCTGGGAGATGGGGGGTCCATGTCTGTCCATTAGCATGAACAAGCAAATCAGATGCATAGAGGAGAGGCTGGATGCAGGAGAGAAGTGTGTGGGTGGAAAAAAAGTAACGTCAGTTGGAGAACTTTGCGGGATCCTTATTCCATTGAAATACGCACTTCCGTCAAAATCAAAATAAAATTGGATCAGTTTTGCTAGAATTTCATTTCAGAATAAAAGAAGGGGGAAAGCTTGTGACAAAATGTCCTGTTTTTACATTGCTGGAGCAAAACATTTTGATTTTTTATTTTTAAATGGCTTTTCATTTTGAAATTGATTCTAGTACACTATCTCATACAAAATAAAAAGGTCAGAATTGAAACAAAACATTTTGATTGACCTGAAGCAACTCCCCCTGCCTCTATTTTCTTTCATGGAGAATTTAGAAATGTTATCTCTATTTGGAATGAAGCTAATTTTTGAACTCTCAAAATCCTTTGCAAAACTGATCTTCCATCCTCTGCAGAGCTCTAAAAGAGAGGGAGATGAATGCTCCCAATGCAGACCATGGAGCTGCTTTTGCAGCCCTGAGTCTGCAATAATGCCAGGGGTCCTTATGCATCTTCCCTATAGGAAGGAAGGATCCGAGTTTCACCCTACTCCCACTAAACCCCTGCATGCTGATTTATAAGTTGCTGCCTCAGAGCTGTGTGCTGTGCCTTCGCTTCCTTCGTGCAGCAGAATTGCAGCATGAGACCTCTGTGACACGAGAGTGGAATCAGAAATGCCTCCAGTTGAACCTTCCCTCTGCTCAGTCCTTTAGCTTTATGCTACAAAAGGTTGTGGCCATTGAATGCAAAATACAGTGGTCATCCTTAACAGAGCACTAGATAACTAAATAACATTGTCTTGGTGTTCTAGATATTCTTTATAGTAAGCGAGGGGGAGTATGATATATTACTGCTAGGCTATCTATTTATCTAAGCCAAAACTGGAAAAATTTTAAGACGTGGTAAGCAGTGTAATCAAGACAAGATTCTTTTTCCACTGTTTCTCTGAACTGTGGTTTATCATAATAGGCCACAGAGGAATTTGCACGGTTTTAATTAAATCAGTTTAAGTTTTAAATTTAAGCCAGCCCATGTAAATAAGACCTTACACTACTGTAAATCAGGAGTAACTCATTACACCAATGTGAGGGAAGTCAGGCTCAACTTCTTTTTCTACCAACTCCCAGTGACAGGAATTAGGATATGAAGTCATTTTATTGTAAATCAATTGGACTAGATGCAATTATAGTAAATGGCAAGTAAAAAGCACTTGCAACATTTAAGCACCTGAAATGCAACCAGCAATAAAATGAGATGTTTGAAATTATATATATATAAAAAAAAAGTCAGGTATTAAATCAACTGACTGAGCTGGTGGTCCAGTTCCATAAAAAGAGAGACTCAGAGTTTGAATGAATTTGAGTAGTAAGAAGTTGATTTAATTTAAGCTTTTGAGGTTTTTGGTTTAAAAAAAAGTTCAGATCCACTGATTTTAGCTTGCTCACTATTCAGAGCTTTTTTTTGCAGATTGACTGTAGGCTGCTTTGGAATAATTGGGTTGATAAACACCACGTGCTGGAAAGCCTTGTAAAATAAGAAAAACAAAATGCATCTTCAGGTAACACACTGTGCCATGAAAAAGATAATTTTTTCTTAGGTTTGAGTTAAGGTAATTTTTCCCTTAAAGAAGTTTAAATCAGCTGTTTGGTACCAGATAAATATTGACAGGAATTAAAATTCCAGATACATACTTCATGCACCTAGAGAAAGACTAATTCTTTTTTATTTTAGATGCCATCATTGTGTTAGATTCCTTTCTTTGCAAATTCCCTACAATCAACCAATGTATGTTTTATGGATGAGGCAATTGACAACTTTGAGTTTTTTGACAGCACCAGACCTGCAAAGGTTTTTGCATCTATCAGAATATACAAATGTGTTCATGTGCCGCTCTGGTAAAGTGGACTTAATAAAATGTAAATATATTCTTTGAAGTCACGGATACAACAAGATTGATGATGAAGGCTAAAATTTTCAAAAACAGCCTCCAATTTTGGGTCTCGATTTCTGAGTACCTAACTTCAGACCCAATGAACTGCTCATGTGCGTAAAGAATTTTTACACGAAAAGGGTTTGAAGGATTGGGTTCTTGTCCCAAACTCAAAATACTGAACTCTTAAATATGTTCACTGTCCAAGTATTAATTGAGAGAGACAACTTAAGTGAGGTAATATCTTTTATTGAACTAACTTCAGGTCCTGAAGAAGAGCTCTATGCAGCTCGAAAGCTGGTCTCTTTCACCAACAGAAGTTGGTCCAATAAAAGATATTATCTCACTCTCCTTGTCTTTCTCAAATTATGGGACCAACACAGCTACAACAACACTGCAAATAAGTATTCATTAACATTTAAGCTCACACAAAGAACAAAAACCATTTAAAAAAAAAGGCAAAAACCAAAATACACAACTTGAATGTAGAAGTCAGACTTACATGTGACACCTTTGCTACATAGCAATCCTTCCAACAAATGTAAGCTCTGATCTTGCACGTGTTTAACTGTGCATGTGGATATCGTCATTGAGTTCACATATGTAAAATTAAGCACATGCACAAGCATTTTCAGGTTTGGGGCCATAATACCCAGGCCTGCGACCTTCATCATGCAAGTAGAATGAAATGAATTAAAGCTACTTTTGTGAGTAAAGACTGAAGGATGGGGTTTTATGACATATTTTAATCTAGTAATAGCTTGCTGCTCAATATAATCTATACATGGATTCAAATAACTCTTCCTTCTCCTAAATTATATAAATGGTTCACTCAAGTGCTGCAGTGTGAACAAGGCTTGTAACATACATTTGTATAATACCATTGGGGACGGAGCAATGGTGATACTGAACTAGCTCGGTTTGGATAAGTGTGTTTTTAAAATGTACTGTATGATGCTTCGTAGATAAATGGGGAGTCAAAATACTAGTAAAATGGAAATAGTTATGAGTTACCTATAGGGCACCTCTCCAGAGAAAATGTAATTCCAAACTTTGATCTTAATAGGAAATTGCATCTGATGTGTGTCACTTTTTATCCTCTGCTACCTCTGGCTAGGGCAAATTACCTGTTTAAAATTCAGAGTTTTCGCTAGTAAACCAGCTTTAAAAAAACACTTCTCTAGTGACCATATACAATATTATATATATTGGTATTACAGAAGTATATTACTATACCATTATGTATGATGATGACTTATAATACCCTGGCTGTTAGTTTGGTATATTATTTTATTGTACCTTTGATTTGGTTGTAATGGAGTCATTACCTGATATTCAGCTTCATGTGTACAATAGCTATAAAAATAACTCTTAGTTTTCTAAGTGAATTTAGCTTGTAAGAAGTTCAGAAGCCTGGGGACAAAGTCCTGTGTTTATACACAAAATAGGTACAGCATGGGTAGCAGCAGTACAACCTTCCCCTCCCAGCCAGCCTCATAAAACCCTCACAGAGAAGATAACTTTTAATAGGGTGAAAGTTGTTTGTCTCCAGAGTCATCCACTCTTTGGCCTTTCCTACCTGAAAATTTGGCGGCTGTCGACAGGAGTTACACAAACTATGCAGAGTAGCTTGCGTAACTCCCGCCAACTTCGTAACTTCCCTTTGGCGCGCTGTCTCCACTGCGCTGCACCTTTTGAGGAAGTGGTTTAATTGAATCTACTTCCAGATAGCATATGCCGCCATCGGTTGTACATAGCCTGAGCGTTGTTAAGTACCTGTAACCCAAACACCATGTGATTTGAGTGTTGCTGTCTCTGTATCAGAAGTCTTTATAGTTTATAGCTTCTCTTTTGGAGGGCCCTTTTTTTTTTTTTTTAATTATTATTTGAGATTTCACTGGTAAAAACATGAAGATTTTTAACCCTATGTTTCAATTCCTCTTTGCAATGCCTTGTTGTATGGATAGTGAATTACAGAAAAAGTAATGTGCTTCTTAAACTGTGAAAAGAGTAGGTCAGGTCTAGGAGGGTTCTGAGTTGTGCGGGGAGAGGTAAAGGTGAATTCTATTTGGAAGGTGTTTTTATAAAAATTACCCTCTGTCTTTGCACTTTACAAGAAAAACAAGTAAAATATGCATCTCTGTGTGTTGCAGTTTCTCTGTAGATTTTCTGAGTTTGTGAACAGTGTTGGCAGGGCTGGATTTACAGGCAGGCAACCGCGTGGGGCGCTGGGCTTGAGGTGCTGTTTTTGTTCTGACAAATGGGAAAACTGAATGTTTGAAATAAGATGTTTCAGATATTCCAAATGTGGATTCATTTTTCACTAACCTCCTAGAATGTTCTGGACCTTTGTAGAATCTCATGGAGTCTTCCATACTTTCTGTAAGTTTAGGGTAAATGATTTTTATTTGCTTATATATGGCATGACTAATACAGATTTACAGATCCTAGTGTACACATTTATCATTTTATATGACAGGGTTAATCATACATGCAAACTGTGCTTCAAAGTCATGAAATGGGCTACAAATGCAATAAAAATAAGGTATTCAAAAGGATTGGGAGGGCGTTGAAAACGCTTCTTGCCTGGGGTTTCATTTGGTCTGGGCTAATGCTGAGTGTTGCCTTTATTGCTCTGTCCCGCCCCACACCAGCTGCAGAAAATACATACTTTACATCAGTTTAATTGTATTTTTCTGTGTTGTCATCCAGTAATAGCAGAAGTGTGAAAGTTTGTTATGGCTTGTTTTTCTTCTTTCCACGGTGTAACTTAGAGATTGATGTGAACTTGAAAACCTTTCACTGAAGTAAGATTTATTTTAAATGTATACAAAGGCTGCCAGAGTTCTGTAGCCCTTTCTTTGATACTATAAATGAAGAATTGCGGTATGAAGAAAAAAAGCGATTGTTCTGTTACCGCTGAGGCTGTTAGGTATCTTGTTTGTGCAGCTGTAAAATAATATCCGCTGAAGAAATCTCATTTTATGGACAGAAGCTCTAGGAAAAGTAATTTATTGAAGTATTCAGATTGTGGAGCTGACAGTCTTAGAGCTCTAGTTAATAGAAGACTTGCTTCTGATATAGAAAGTCATCTTCTGCTTTAATCAATAAAAAATATAGAAACATACCGAGGAGCTCTCTTCAAGGGTTATGTCCACTAATAGCATATTGACATATTCTGTACAGTAAGATAAGGAAAAGAGCAACAGCACAGAAAGTCATGAGGGAAGGTACTTCTTTGCTGGGTTTTGTTCCTTATATTTAAATCTTTTTATAATCTTAATCTGGGGGGGGGAGGAGAGGGAGTTAAAGTTCTTCAAAAACAGCAAAGGCTCATTGTTAGTCCACTGAATGAGAGGCATCGTCTAGAAGTGCATAGAATGGGCCATCAGGAATGTCTGAATTCTAATCTTAGCTCTTACACGCTAACAACTTGACACCAGTTAGGCGACTGATGTGCTGAGACCACTGCCTACCATGCTGACTGATATTGTCTCCTTGTGCTCCCTGTTTGTGCATCCAGCTGTTGCCTCTTGTCTCATACTTAGGTTGTAAATTGTTGGAGGGCAGGCACAATCTTTTTGTTCTTTGAACATTACCTTGCACAATGGAGTCTTGGTCCATGACTGGGGCTCCTAGGTGCTACCACAGGTACAATACAAATAATAATAATAATTAATAATACTAGAGCTGGTCAGAAATGTTCTGACCTCATGGTTTTCAGTTGGAAAATGCTGATTCATCAAAAGCAAAATGTTTATGGAAACAAGTTGTCTTCCATGAAAATTTGTTTAGAAAGAAAAGTTGTGTTCTGATGAGGTTGAAATGTTCCTTTTCAAACTTTTTGGTGTGGAACATTTCAATTTTCCATTTTGAAATGACTTTGTTTCAGTTTTACAAATTGTATATTATAATAGTCAAAATCAGGACAAAATGTTTCAGTTTTGTCAAAATAAAACATTTCTACTGAGCCCAAATGAATTACTCAGAATTCTGGTTTGCAGTAAAATTCAATTTTGTGTTTTGCTTTGTTTTCATTGTGCTCTGGAATGGAAGAAATTGTGACGCTCCCTCCTAAATGAACAATCTGGCTCCCACACCGCTCTGTATACTATAATAATTTCCTCTGTGGCCTTGGGTAGGGCATTTAAACCTTGATTTTGCATTGAAGATAATGGGACTCTAAGGCTATGTTCTACTTGAGAAGGAATCTATAATTTCTAGCTCTGATGGACCTACCTGCGCTAGCCATGAGAGCACTAGCATGCTCAAAAGAGAAGTGTAGCTGGGGCAGCAGGAGTGAGAGGCTAGCTGTCCGAGTCTGTATTTGGGGTCTCAGATGGGATCATACTCAGGTTGACTAGCCCCTCACAGCACCACAGCTATACTTCCATTTTTTAGTATTGTGGCAGGTATGTCCACCGAAGCAGGAAATGGCACCATCTCCACTATAGATGTATCCTGAGCCACTGTAAGGATCTTCCCAATTTTATCCCTGTGCAGGATTTGAGTCATAGGGGAAAATTCTGTGCACCCCAGGAATGGGAGGACCAAATGTGGCTTTGTCACATTTGCATGGACTGGATCATGTGTTGCTGCAGGGCCAAAATGGTGGCTGGTGCAAATCAAAGCAGACCAGGGATATGTGAGATATTTTCAAAAAAAACGTTAATAGAATCGCCGTACAGTTGTTTGCAATTGTGTATGCAATTTTGTCAGTTATATCTATTTAGATTTTGAACATACTACATTACAATAAAAAAGAGAACAACAATTCTGTGGGTTACACTGGGAAGTCAAAGTAGTCGTCTTGCATAATGCCATTACACAAATTATTGCTGTAAGAACTACTTCCATCTGTCTGTCATACATACCTGTCCCTGCAGTGTGTAACTAAGTGCCTTCCAACAAATGACCTTGCAATGGCCAATCATTGTCTAAAACAGAGACAGCATTCAGTAGTGCGGCATAATTGGGTGAGGCTTGCCTGAGTGGTGTTTTCATTAATGCCATCATCCGAACTGTCACTTGACACTGATTCAGTAGGTAGACTGGTAATAACATACTGGATTATAATGCAGCATATAAACGTGCACTCTCGCAGACTCCCAGAGCATTTCCAGACTGAACAGGTCTTCCCCAGCATGAACATGTAGCCCTGGAAAATGGGAAATTGTCCTATTATTTGTTTAACAGAAGTGCCCAAAGGCCCCAGATGGAAACCATTTCATGCCTCAGTTGAGGTCTCATGCTAAGGTGGTAGAGGGAGCCAACTGTGCAACAGTAAGGGGACTTGGACAACAAGCTTGGTGTATTCCCATAGTCCCAAAGGGCATGGCTGTCTAGTTTGAGTATGGTCAGGCCCCCAGTAGAAGCATACATATGCTAAATTTGGCCACAGGGCTTAAGTGGATTTAAAGTGGCTCCATTTTGCAGCAGCAGTATGGTGTGTTGCTGAGCTATCTTATGGTATCCTGCCCTTTGCTCTCAGGATAGCTCATGGACTTTCGGCTGTGCCACTCAGGCTTCATTCCACTCTTCTCCCCTCCCTTGCCCCAGTGCATCTGGGGAAAATTAAGATGGAATTTTGTCCTAGGTAAATGAAAACATTCTATAATGTTAATCCTGTTGTGGGTGACACAGATAATAATCATATAAGCGTATATTCACTGTGATTCAACAACTAATTGATGTGCCATTACTTTAAAATATTACCTCCATATAACTCTGTCATGATTTAAAGTCACTGAGACTAGTGCATGTTTTGATTGCTAATCTAAAGTGATTAACAACTTTAAACATTTCATTTGAAATAAAAGCAATACATACTTTAAGGATTTGGAAAATCTGAAGGTTACGTTCAGGAAACTTTGGAAGATCATCTGTACCGCCAACACTGTAGCCATAGTGAAGAATGCAGAAAACGACAACTTTAGTCTTCATTTTACAAAGTCAGTCAAGCCTTTAGTGAACAGAGATGTATTTAAGTACAGTAGATAGATGACTTAATAGAAAAAACACAGTCCATTCATCTGTGGAACCAGAGAACTAGTGCTAATGAGGCCATCGCTCACCTCAGCCACATCACTAAACAAAATATATCATTCAGATATTTGGGAAAGCTAACTATTTTCAGAGGAGACATAGTGATAAACATTGGATAAGCAAGCAGACTAAATTTAATCTCCAGTGCTTTGGTCAGAGTTCATATCAGTGGTAGAAAAGGAATACTAGGAAGCAGGAGCATGCACAGGAATAAAAGTTTGGCCACTTTTGGAGGGGCACCTTTTGTGCCTACTGCCATCCCCCCACAGCCGGAGGATCTAGCTCTCCCTGATAGTGGCCTGAGGTGCTCACAGTCCCTGCCCTGGCCCCGGAGGAGTTTCTGGTTCACAAAGATAGTCTATGGATGTATTTATTTTTTCTGTTTTCCTGAGAGTAAGCTCTTCTGATGGGCTATTTAAACCAATGACATAGGTGGCTGGATAGATGGAATAGTCAGCCGTGCATTTTACCAATGAATCTCATTGCAATTTCAGGTACACAAAACATTAATTACTGGAGCCTCTTATAAAGTATTAAATATTAGAGTCAGAGGGTTTTTCTTTTACAGAGTATTCATTAGAGCTGAGAGAACCTATACATATTGGTAGCCTTATGTCACAGCATGTTTGATTAGGACAGCTTCTGAAAGAATAAAAAAACTGTCAATAAAGGAGCCCAAAAGTACAATAAATAAATAGCCTTCTTCTAGTTCCTTAGCTTACTAGTTACCTTATTTTAGACACTTTTATGTGTTGCTTAAGTGAGTGTAAGAAGCTATAAAGGAGACTCAGTGGAGGGCTTTATGCCTTCCTCTGCAGCATGGGGCACAGGTTTAAACTAGTATACATTTTGGATTCTCTGTACTTGAAATTTTTAAATCATGACTTGAGGACTTGAGTAACTCAGCCAGAGGTTAGCAGTCTATTACAGGCATGGGTGGGTGAGGTTCTGTGGCCTGCAATGTGCAGGTCAGACTAGGTTATCACGATGATGCCATCTGACTTTAAAGTTTATGAGTGTAGTGGTTCTAACACTGTTCCAGGCATTTGCTGCTCACTTCCTGTCCATATCCCACCATGTACAGATGCCCTGCTAGAAGGGAATAGCAGAAAGTTCAGACCTCCAGAGGTTGCCTAGAGAGGCCTCCCATGATAAACTGCAGGCAGAACCAGTAAGAGTTGGTCCTCTAGCACCTAGACGGGCTGGGAGCAGGCAGAGGCCAATCAGAACTCAGCAAAAAGAACAGGCTGCTTTCACTAGCTACCAGTTCTGGATGATGACGACAGGAGAGGGAAGGGGTTTAACATTGACATAATTGGCCTAGGATATATAAGTAGGTCTGGTGTTTATAATCTGGATATTAATGTCCAGATGGATATTTTGAGTTGGAACTTTTTGTTTTCTATTAACTCTGGAAGGGGACTGGACTGCGAGCTGACCTGGCTGGAGAACTAGGGTATGGAGGTGGCAGACTGTTGCAGAACCAGGACACACGAGGGTACTAGAGAGGAAGAGTCTCTGCAATGCTGTGTCCTAACACAAGGGAGCTCACTGGTGATGTGTGTACACAATAACGAAGCCTTATTCTCCTCTTCTGAATAGAGCTGATTGAAATTTTCCAAAGTTTGATTTTTGAAGAAAAAAACTAAATTAATTTTAAAGTGAAAATTTTCATGAAAAGTCTTTCCCATTTTTCAACCAACTTTGTAGCTGACTGAAAAATTCCAAAATTAGAAATGTCAACCTAAATATGGGGCACATTTTGTAAAAATGTTCATGTTTTCCTGATCTTTTTTTTAACCAGTTCTATTTTTGATTGTGGCTTCCATGTGCATAAAGCAGGCAAAATCTGATCCAAATAGACTTTCATACAAAATTTCAGACTTCGTGCTTCCTGTCAGGCTGGAAACAGGAAGTGAAAAGGTATAAAGAAACAAAAATTAGTTTAAAAAATACTTGAGGAAGTAGAGCTTGTGAATTAGTAATAGCATATATGGATTTGAATTATGTGCTTATTTGGGAATAGTTCACAACATTTTAAATAATGGAAAAACATCTTATTCAAGGTGAAAAGTCAGTGGTAGAAATTCATTGAGTTGTCAATTTGTGAATTGTATTAATTTAATTGTTTTAGAATATATAAATTATCTACTGAGGTAAAATTTTTGGGGCCACATTGAATGAAGTTTCTACGGTATGTGAATTAAAACTCATAAATATTCATTTGAATATGTAATTCAGATCAATTAGAAGTCTCTTCTCAGTTTTAAATAGTGATAATAGAATTTTTAAAAACAAGCTTTGGAGCGGTTAGAATTAATTAAGAGAATAAATCTGGGAAAATTAAATTACTGTGCAATAATTTTTAAATGCAAATGACATTAAAAAAAGTCTAAGCTAATGTGCATGTGTATAAATACTACTAGTACCTAAATAAAGAAAAAACTAATTAATGAAGAAGACTTAGAGTACCTTCTGAGCCATATGTAGTGAAGCATTAATAAATAATAAGTTGTTTTGTATGCCAGGTAGGGGGACAATGGAAAATGCAACTATAGCTTCGAAAAGAAGTTTAAATTAAAGCTAATTGAACTTGAAAACTCACACTGGGTCCAGTCCTGCCTTCCGTTCACTCCCCAAATTCCCATTAAAGGCTATGGACCAGATTCTTGTTCCTCTTAACTCCATCAATGGAACTATTCTGAATTTACACCTAAGTAAGTGAATCACAGTGCTTGGGACATCCAAACCTTCCAAGCACATCTCCCTCCAGTTCTGCTAAAGTTTCCTGTTAGCTGTTTGATTGTCTTATACAAAGTTGTAAGGTCACCTCCTTGGCTAGCAACTTCAGCATCTTGACATGTCTCTTGTAGCACTCCTTTTTACCTGTCTATCTAGTGCTCTGCATTATTCTTGCCTTTTGCTTGTCTTTTCACATGTCTTGGTATTCAGGAAGGTTTTTTTATGCTTCCTTTTACCACGACTGCTGACATAGTACGGTATTTCATTTTCCCTTTAAGATTTCCTTGTTGTTAGAACTGTCTTTGCTCTTTCTAGATAGCACACTGATGTTTTCCCACTGAGTAGCAGTGTTTTGTTTTTTCTTCCGTTAACTCCATTAGAACACTGAACATGTTCTTCAGTTCAATTTGAAAAGCACTTTTATGTTTGGGTCATCTTAGTTGTGTACTGTTGATGCCTGGTTCTCCTTTAACTTTCTCCATTCTCTTTCACTTGATGTTCAATTGAGTGATACAAAGTTTATGGTCACTGCCCACCTTTGCTTCACTGCATGCATGCACCTCTGCCAGTGAACTGCAAAATGATTTTGAAATGCAGAAGAAATCTATCTGCTTTTTTGCAGTACCATCTGTGGAGTTCCATGTCAGTCTCTGGAATTTTTTTAAGAGCAACTATTCTTCCACCTATCAATGAGTTGCACAGACTGCAAATTTCTGCTCATCATTCATGTCATTTTTGGTCCATGTCCAAACTCCTGCTCCACTTGCCCACAACTTCATCCAACCCATCATTGTTCCTTCCAACCTTTTCATTATGTTTTGGGACCTTGGCTAACATATCCTATAACAATCATTAAAAGCATCTTTTTTCTCATCTGGCTTTTTGTTGGTTGGTGCAAGCATTGTATGACTGTTAGTTTGAACAATCTAGTCTGAATGCAGACTCTAATGATTCTTTCATTGACTTGAATCCCACTCAGTCAGGGCTTGCTCTGCTTCATTTGACATTCAAATTTCTACACCAGCTTGATGTCTGCCATCCACATTCCCGAAGTAGTCTTATTTGTTGTGTAGTTTGTTCGAACCTGTCCATCTACACTTACTGATTCCTAGGACATCAAGATCTATCCATGTCTTTAATTATCTGATTTTCATTTCTGATCTGGACTTAATCAATGGACTTTTCAGATCATGGGCTTCTTTATGGGTTTGACCAATGCCCACCATATTCTCCACATTAAGTTGATCTTTTGTTCGAGCCTGTTGCATACTGATATGGTTCCTGGTTATCATTTGTGTAGTAAGTTTATTTACATGGTGGAGTTACTGCCCCATGACCATTAAGTTCACATATCTGTATTCATTATTTGGAGCTGCCCCATTCATCAACCGAGGGACACACTTGGTACTTTGAATGTGTATTAGCATAGTCCACATGGCCATTTAGCATGTGGCATGGTAGTATGCTCTTGATCTACACTCCAGCTTGCCCCATACTAATTTTTCAGAAATTCTCTCGTCTCAAATTCCTTTTTTTGTTTTTACCTTCTGGTTACCTGACGTTTCTAAAAGCAAGAGCTTTTATGTAGGACAAAATAGAAAGAATATGAGAAAATTTCTGACATGCATGCATGCACACACATTCCCACACACAGAGTTTTTATTGCTTAAACATTTGTGTTGTCTTTGTTTGAGGAACAGCTGCAGTACATTATTTTACTACTAGTGAACTTAAGCCACTTGGCCAGCTTATGTTGCGGTTTTTTTACAGAAAATAACACATTGCATTTAGTGTGAATTACGTATATAATGTCCCCTGTTTTAGATAATCCAAATTTACACATCGAGCTATTTGTTAGAAACATGGAATATAAATTAGACTATTTCTTCCCTCATATATGTACTTCATTGGAAGTTGTAGGTGTATATTTGAAGGACAGAGTCAAGCCTGGTGTGTGTCTTCTTTAAAACTAAAAAAAAATTTAAAAAAATTAAAGAACAAGTTATTTAAATTTTTACCTCATTGCAGAATCTTCAGGTTGTGTATACAGGCTATGAATTGGAACCCAAAGGTGTATTCTGAACGGTGTATTTTGCCTGGCAGCTTTATATGCTGCTCTTATGCCATTAGGCTTATTAAAATATAATTAGAATTATTAAAGTACATTATTACAATAGGGTGGCAAACCTACAGAGTTCATTTTTAAGAAGAGACAAGCATAATTAAAAATACAGATTATCATCTATTGAATTCAGCTTCAGTTAATTCAAATCCACACTAGGTCATTCTTACATTCCGCTTTTTCAGAAACTACAGAAAAGGGCTAATCTTTATGCTTCAGGAAAACATGATTAAAATCACTCCTGTGGAGAAGTTTGTTTTATAAACTAAATTGCTGCATGTTTATGAGACTAAAAATGTTTACAACCTATAGCGTGTGTGTTAAGTGTGACTGTAACTCCAGTTAGCCTCTTGCCCTCAATTTAAAAGTATTTCCTTTTGGAACCATGTAGTACATTGTTTTAATATGCGTTTGAACTAATCATTAGGATATCAGAATGACTCATACCTGTAGGCTTGTTATTGCTTGTTATTATTTAAAGCACATTCTATAAAAAAAAAATACGATGTTGGAAACAAAAGGAATTAACCCCTATTTACAGTTGTGAACCTTAGTGAAGACTTACAAGACAGAGATCATTTTTATACCATTGTGTTATCATGGGCAGGTTAGTTTTTGCTTTCCAACACCCATTAACACTAACCTTCTAAACTACGTACTGGAAACATTCAATCATTTTACATAACCAGGCCTACTTTTATGCAAGATTTGAAACACTTTTTCAAGTTTCCATTTATAGGTCCCAATCCAATACATCAGGTAAGCACATGCTTAATTTTAAACATGTGAGTAATTTCATTGATTTACCTTTAATTATCAGCTAAATTAAGTTTAGGCTGTAGTGAATATGTCCCATCATCAGGTCTCATGACAGTCTGTTAGAAGGAAAATTTCTGTGACGCTAGCTCCCAGTTTTCCTTCCTTAGTTTAGAGAAATCTACAGATGAGTCAAAAAGCAGTAAGTACAATGGGTATTTACACCCAGGGTGATATATCGCAGAAACCCACAAGTACAGTAAGTACAAAAAAGAGACATTCAGGACACTTTCTAATACAGTGCAACAAACCCAGCATGTAGCAATCAGACCTTCATTTTCTATTGCCAACTGTGTAGGATCAAGATTAGTGAATATGTATCTCTCTCTCCTCTGTGGTCTTTTTGTCCAGCACAATCAGCTAAAGTAACATTCACAAAAATCAATGTGTTTTGCTACTTCAGCCAGAAAGAGAGACATTTTATATAATAAATTCGAGTTCTTGATGGAAAGCTAAAGTGGAACTAAACCTAAGAAAAATATTTTAGTAAATATATGGAAAAAACTCTTCTTTAGCATGTGTCCTATAAACCCTTTCATGGAAAAGTCAGCCCCAAATGTTAGTCTTGTTTATCACGATATAGCACATTTACCTGTGTCTAATGGATTTCAATTTTAAATCTCTTTCCTTTCACTTCATTATTTAGTGGTAGTGATTTTTACAATACCAAAACATTCCAAAGTCAGTTTATTCACCCATTCAGCAATCATGATAAATAGACCACATAAAGAAAGTACTACAAAAATGTTTATTTTCCAAAAGTTTCCACGTGGATTGAAAATTTCATGGCTGAAGTGGATTTATTACAACATGGACCTAATCCTCAATACGCAGAGTCACAAGAAAAGCCCTAATTCTCACTAGAATTTCCACAGGAATTCTCACTGAAGTCAATGGGACCGTTTGTGTGAGTAAAGGTTTGAAGGATCAAGGTCCTATGTCATTGGCATTTTCAGTAACCGTTATAATCACAAATTGGACAATCCAATCCGTTGCTACCTAGCTCGTCATATAATCTTGTTTTGTTGTTCCAGGGTGTTTCAACCAGTAGTACTTAGTAGTCAGAATTAATTTAGTTTATCTCTTCAGCTGCATTTGTTGTCTTCAGTTTGGTTCCCTTGCTCAAGATCGTTTAGGATCATCAAAATTTATAATGTACCTACCTTTCCCCATCTCATCTTGCAGGACCTTACACACCTCTTGTCCTTCTGTTTCACCAAGTAGTTCAGTTTTTGCTCTAAGTCCTGCCAGCAGTCATTACACAATGACTGAAAGACTTTCTCCTGAAACACATTGGTAGCCTGGTTTCATGACTGCGTTAATCTTTCTGAAAGGTTGTCAGCTCACTTGCATCCCCATCTTAATTTTCTTTCCATGACTGCCATTTTGCAAAGTACAATCTGCCCAAGGTAAAATGTTCCTTTGAAGATTTTTTTAACGCTTTTCCATGCATTAAGTTATTCTCTTGGTCATGCATGTTAGGATATGAATAAAATTAGTCTTCAACATACGCATCATCTCTGCAAAAAGGTCAAATTCTGCCCACATATATAGGTATCTGTAACTCCTTTTGAGTTAGATGGGTGTGTTAATATCTGATGAGATAATTTGGGTCTAACTCATTAATCATTCTTTTCAGATCCTTTAACATTTTAAGAAAATACAGTTGTACTAACTGTAGGTCTCTCACATATTTTCTGTTTATCTCCATTATAGTATCATCCATCACCAAAATGATGTTCTCCAAGTATTTAGTAGAGAGTTGAGGCAATGTGTCTTCTTGATTAACTTATTTCCCCTTTATTTATATTCACATTCACTTAAAAATCTATTCTCATGTGTATTGTTGGTATCCCAGATTTCCCAAGTGTAATTCAGATACTCTGATCCTGCGGGTGTTTTCAGATTAGTCTTTGGTTACACTCCATTAAAGCATGTATGGTCCATAAAGCCAAGGCAGATGCTTTCCCCACATTGTATTACAAAGTAAAACCTTGATCCTACCTTGTGTAGCACAATAGCCCCATGTGGAGCACCATTCACTTCAGTGAGGAGGATAGCAGACCTCTGGCACCCTTCTTAATAATAATAATAATAAAAAAATTACTGCCGAAGGAGGGAGGGGGGTGTTGTTTCCACCCAATGGAAGACTTGACACAAGTTGTGATGTGGCTGTTAGCCATTCTTATTTTATCCCAAACTGCTTCTTTCCCTTTGGAATGAGAGACTAAGATAAATCTCAAATTAATATCTATTTGTGGCCTAAATTAGGATTTCATTTTAGATCTTCTAGGCTAAAATGCTAATGCAATAGCTTACAGGTAACCTCTGGGTTTCAGGGAAGTACCTGCCAGGAGCATGGTAGGAGACAGACACCACTGATAGATACACTGTCTGTGGGTCTGTGTCCTTGCAGCAAAGATAATTTTCTCATGTACAGTAGCCATTGCTGGACAATTCATCTGGGACACTGAGCTGTTCTGAAACAAGGTGGCTCTTCTGGCATTATACAGCTGTAAAATAATAAAAATAACCTTTGAATGTGTATATTATAGTTGGACATGCTGGGTCTGTTAGTGGCTTGTATGTGTAAATGGCTGTTCCTACTGAGGATCCTCATTAAAGGCTAAATCTACCCCATGCTTCTCAGAGGGCAGAATACACAGTTTCTTTCTTTCCCAACACAATAGCTCTCTACAGCTGCAGGATTAGAGACCCTTCTAGCATGTCTTGGAATGCAAGGTGGTATAATGGGTAACATACTTGCTGGTAATCCATAGTTCCAAGGAAGCGGTGGTCTTCCACTGGGGGCGATGGCCAGCATCCCTGTGTGCATGCTATGACTGGCAGTACTCATTAGGGATAATAGCATTTGCTTCTCTTTTGTGAAGCAGCAGTATGGTGTACTCCAGACATGGCTTCCCACCCATCCTAGTCCACCTGGAGTCATACTCCTTTGTACTTGTACTGGACCAGCAAACACCACTCAAGAACTTCTGTGGCTGGTGACCATGGGGGCTGAATTTTGTCCTAAGTGACTTAGGCCCTGATGAACCTGCAATTTAAATAACAGGAGTGTTTACATTGGCTTCAGTGGAAGTTGGATTAGACCCTTGAAAAACCACCTCTCTTGAAATGATTGATTAAATATTACTTAGGTGTGATATGAAATAGATTTCTGAATATAGCACACAATTTAGAATTAAATTTGAGACCTTTACTGTGATTCCTGTTAGTATTTTGTTAACCATTTCTAAATACAATGAATGCTTTGCTTAAAATTGCAAATATAAACTAGGGACTGATTACTGCTGAAATGTGGCAAATCTCTTTCATCTACCATTCTGCAAATCCATGTATAGGAATCTGCAGTTATTATAAGCTAAATATAAAGTTCTCAGTGTCCTATTTATCTTTCTAGTCAGTAGGGCTACTAACATGATCCATGGCTGAAAAAATAGGATGTGAAGTGCTGCTGTCTGCTTTAAGGAAAATTTATTTGTGTAAGCATACTTCTATAAAAGGTGTATTTAAACCCACCTCCGTGGTCTGGCTTGCAAGATAAACTTCTTCGCAAAGAGCCAGGCACTTCTTAAGAATACTAAAATATAATCCTGGTTCATAATGTGTCAGTATAAAGACACTCAGCTGATAACAAGAAAGGATGATGTGCTTCGTTCTTCAGTCTCACTTGTTAATTCACCTCAATATCAACTTAATTCTATGGGGGACATCTCTAGGTAGGATACAGTAGTTTTACCTAATAGCAAATATAGATTTTAACATATAAACCAGGTCTATTTGCACTATAAAATGCAATCAATTCTTAACTATTTCACTAGCATTTAATTTAAACAATGGACATGCATTGCCTTGTCTTTTTTTTTTTAATTAATTATTTTTAGTTTTACTGTCGTAGGACCAGATTGTGACTTAAGCAAGGGACATGAAAGAGTGCAGTAGTTTCCTTATACCTTTCCAAGGCTTGTGCAAGAATTATTGCACTTGTTTTGAAAGATGCAGGGATGGCTCCCCTGGGGTGCTTGTGGGGGTACACAGTGCTCCAAAGAGGGCAGAGCAGGGAGGAGGCAAAGCCATTTTCCCTCCAGCCTTGCCCACCAATCAACTGGGAACTTGGAGTGCATCTGCCCCTGCAGTTTCCCTGTGTGTTGGGCCCCTCAGAAGGAAATGTGCATGTTAGGAAGCGGGGGTGGTTCTGCACTGCAAACCGTGCCAAAATGGCAAAGTTTACCCTGAGATATTGTTATTAGGAAAGTGAAAATTATGAGTGCCCATCAGAAGAGCAAGATTTTAAAACATTACTACATCTCCTAGCTCTGAGAATGTGAGCAAAGCCCATGAGAGTCTTTCCACTCCAAGGTCATTTCCCATTCTTCTCTCTTCCTTTAAACAAACTAAAATAAAAATATATTTTGCTTTTTCTTAAACTAGCAAAACTCCATGAAAATTTCACTCTGTGAAACTGGAAAAAAAGTAAATTCCAATATTTTGATTTGTTTGTACATGAATGTTTCTGTGCAGTTCTCTGTGTGCTACAATTTAATGATACAATCTGTGTAACTGTAGCAACTTACTTCCTCAGATTCTGGACAGACAGCCTATGCACCCCAATGATTCTAATGTGGCAACAAGACGTGTTAGCACAGAATTTGACTACAGAATGTGACCAGCTGAGTGGTTTACTACATTGCATGTAGCAAGCATAGGATTAAAACTCTGTTGTTAACATCCCAGTTGCACCTGGAACAGCAACCAAGCATCTGGATTGATGAAACCACCTGACACAGTGGCTGCTAGCAGCTAAATAGAAAGGCCTAGTTGGTTAGCAGAAAATCTGTATAGGAATATTGATAAACTTAACAGGCAGGAAACAGCTGGTCAGTAGGCAATACTACAAAAAGCAGAAGGGCAAGTTCTTCGGAAAATAAGGTTTAGAAGAAAATAGAGGTAGTGTAAATTACTGGTAGTCTAAGTCTGTCACAGTCTAAGGTAGGAGCAGCCTTTTTCCTTTTATGTGCAGTTATTATATGAATCACCTCTTGTCCTTAACAAGACCTAGCTGTCTAGCTTGTTTTTAGTCTAGGTCTACTGCTCTTACCAACATGTCACACTGCATAACTCTGCCTTTAGCTAAAAGGGTTTTTAAGCTCAGCAGGATGTGGTGGGGTAAACTAATGCAGGGTTTAAATGGTAGCGGAGGAATTGCTTTGGTCACAAATGAAAATAATCCTACAACACTTGATTATCTTCCTCCAACACTAGTTCACATCACAAATCTGCCACAAAATGTGGCATTCAGGAAATGTGCAGTTTGGGTATACCAGGTGCTGTGTGTAAGTCAGGATTGAGGTGCAATACTAGAGCTGTGTGTGAATGCTTACAGGACAAGTGCAACAACAGAAATCCTTCACTTTCACAAATATATATTTCACAACAATATTTTCTATGATGGTAAACACCAGCAACTATTGATGGGAAGTAAGGATATGTGTGACATGAGCACAATTTTTAAATTAATAGCTACAGCCAGCAAAGATCTTGAACATGAATCCACAGGATATTTGATATTTCATGGATGAATAGATTTTAAAGCCAAATTATGGATTATCTAGTCTGATCTTTTTTTATCTTTTCCCCATGGGTCAGTAGCATCTCTCTCAAAATCATAATAAATGTACTTCTAGAAGTTCACACACTACACTGAAAATGGTGACTCAGTGGTGCAGTTATATAGTTTCTAGAATGACAGCCTTCAGAAGCTGTTCCAATACTTACAAATCTGAGATCCTTTATACTGGGAAAAGAGTCAGGCCCACCGAGCAGCATTTGAATCCATTCTAGTCACTGACGAACACAGTCTAGAAGCCCAACTAGAAATGAATTTCTTAATTCCAGAAAAACTAAAACGGGAACACATTTTCAAAACCCTGGCATGAAAGTAGAGATTTTAGATTGGTGATATTCCTAAAATGATAAAACACAGATTTAATAATTGCACTAATGTAGCCATAAAACATTAAATTATAATCCATAATTAGCTCATGGATTTTACCAACAGATGCATATTGCAGCTGAATATCTTTTTAAAGGTAAGTGCTTAAATCAAGTGTTAAGGAACAGTTCTTAGATCAGCAAATAGCAGCTATGATTTTTCAGTTCTCTGTTTTAGTGCAAGTAACTAAGTGTCCTTTATGATTTAACCTTTGATATGAAAAACTTCAGGGGCAAAATATCTGGACACATTTTTAAAAAAACTAGATTGTGGTTTGCAGAGCAATGTATCCTGATGATTTAAAAACCAAAAATCTCAGTATTAAATAATGTACATTGAACATATTCAGCTGAATGAATCTAGGACAAAAGTATTTACCCAGGCCAATGAATAAGCATTTGCTTAGATTGTAAATTCCTTGGTGGAGGTGTGGAGCTGGGATCAGATAATGGCATCTGCAGCACCACATACAGACCCCCATGTGAAATGAGGAAGTGGCCTAGGGAGGGTGGACTCAGCAACATGAACTACACGTATATGTCGCCTTATAAGGGAATGGCATAGGTTTAAGCCATATCATCCTATGGGGATACGACAAGGGTGATGTAAGGCACCAGTGCATGGTCATCAAGTGCTCAGCGATGTGTAAGCCGCTGGTTGGCCAGATGCCAAGGGTCACCTTAAAAGGTTATGCAGCAAATGCTAGCCAATGGTCACCAAGACATAGCAAACTGTTGCATGTGGAAAACTATAAAACCAAGCTGCCAAGTAGCAGCAGCCAGAGAGGAAAAGGAATTGCCTAACACCCAGAGTCTCGAGCGTGTTAGATTCAGTGGGCTGACGCATCCTTACTAGCCTGCTTCGCAACGGCCTGATCACCCGAAGTGACTCTCCCGTCTGCAGAATCTAAGCAAGTGGTCATTTAAGTTTGGCCAAGATGATTTGTTATTACCTAAGCTTAGTGAGTATGAATTAACTTTTTATTGTTGTCTGTCTTGTAAACTTTCTAGAGGAACTCCATAACTGGGCACCCTAGTGTCACAAAAGTGACAGCCGTGCGTTGATCCCTTGAGATCATTAACGCAAAAGTCTTGGGTGGTGCATTTTGTCCTTTGCGCACAGAGTTCCTCCTCCTTTACTATCAGTTGTTAAAAATAAAGAATTTATTGATTAAGAGAAATAAAGCCTCGCTGCTGTCTCTTTGATCCCTTCGTATCGTATAATTAGAACCTTATTCGGTACCTATTGGTTCCGTCTCAACAGGAGGGACCATTTTTCAGTGTTTGTACAGCATCATGTACTAGGGTTTCCTGTTCCGAGGTCCTAGTGCACTACAAATAAATGATAAGGGTCAACAGAACTAACAAGTCAAATTGTGTTAAATCAATTGAACTAGCAGAGGTCATAATCCAGAACCAGGCTAGCTGTCAAGTATCATTTTCAGAGGATCTTCTGCACTGGTCAAGAAATTATCAGGATCAGTAATTTCCAAATCAGTGTTTCAGCTGTGTAATCCCAATAGGCCTGAAGTCCAGTAACACATACTGTACATATTGTGTGCTGAAATGCCACGCAAACTTTTCTCAGAAAACTGTTGTCTGAAATTTGTTCACTTCATATTCCTTATAAGATGCTTTCAAATTGTATGAAACATTCCTGATGAGTCATAGATGTTTTGACAAAGCAGAAGAGTTTCACATTCACATCTCCATGGGTACGTGTACTCTGGTCAACATGTTGGTTATACGTCTTCAGTAGCAATTTTCCAGCCTGCTGGTTCACCATGTCAAATAGAGTACCAGTATAGCAATGTCCATTCCAGGAATACACCACAGTCACAGCATCATAATGCAGTGGTTACAGAAATAGCTTGGTTACCTGCCTAAGATTTTTTGAAACTTTGTACTAAATATCTGTGCCATTATAGATGTGTTCATCTTTTCCCCCATAATGGAGCAGTGAAAACATACAGCATTAGGCCATTTAAAAAAAAAAGTTAAAATGTTACTCACCTGCAGGAAATCTGGTAAATGACTTAAACCAGAAAATCTGTAGAACGCTTTGGAACTCCATTTATGAAGCAAATTCTGCTACCTTCTGAGGGCACGTACAATGCTCTGAGGGAATGTATAGGGTGTTAAGAACACACAATAGAAATCTACACAACCTCCACCCCTCAACCCACCCAATTCCCAACTGTCTAGCACTGCACTGGGCCTACAGATTACTGCCTTGGGAATGTAAATAAAGAGCAGATGTGAGATAAGTGGAAGTATGTTTATGCTTCCTTTTATGGAAAACAAATTGCATATCAACTTTTAAAACAGATAATTTTCCTGGCTCCTTGATTTGAACACATTCCCTCTTTGTCTCTCTCTCCATTAGTTCCTCCATCCTGGCACACCAAAGACAAACTGCTTGTCTTGACATTTTAAACGCTTCCTGGCCTATCCCTGCCTTCCCCATCACCTCTTACATGCTCTCAAGTTGACAACTCCTGACTCAGCTCTGCAAGTGATACCAGCCTTCATAGCCCTATCATTTTTTCTCAAACAAGTACCTTTGCTTCTTCTCTCATTCCACCCTCTCTATGCATGGGAGGAATCCTTGTAGACATATTCAAAGCCACCTTATTCAACTCCTTTCTTAAAACACTTTCATGTCATGTTTATAAAAAGAAACTCAAGAATGATTAGGTAGCTGGTGAGTTCTGACAACTGCTTTTCATACTGACTAGTATCATCTCATTGTTTTCTTATGCATCCCATTTGGAGCATGCACCTTCTGTGTCTTGTCTTATACTTAGATTGAAAGTTCTTCAGTTCAGGGGCCATCTCTTTGTTATATGTTTTTATAGCACTTAACACTATGGGGCCCTGATCACTGTCTGGGAATTCTAGCTTCTACTATAATACAGTAAATAATAGATTTTAATTTGAAATGTGTGTGTATTGGTTAAGATATTTTACTGTTTTGCGCCAAAAAGTGCAACATTTGCTTGTTTGCTTGTTTCTGTTTTATTCAGTTATTTGTAATCTGCACTAAGAGCATTACTTCAGCTCCCTGACAAGTTAATTGGCTAGGAGGAGAGTTTAAATAAATAAGTCACCAGGGGGTGAAAACATTCGCACAAATGTGTATTCATGCTCCTGGGCTGACTTGTGGGGTGAACACATGTTTACACTAGTATTAGCAATGCATTTTCTTTCTGCAAAAAATTATTTCAAACAGAAAAAAATAACTCCTGTAACAGTTCAGAACAAATAAAAGGGGTCGCATATGCTATCAAAATGAATGTTCATGAATACTGTTTTTCAGTAATCACTAGACTAGTAACAAGTAAGATTTCCTTGCTTATGTAGGCCCAAATCCTGGAGTCCCTACCCAGGCAAAATTCTTACTGAGTGATTTTTCCTATATAGTATCTGCCAGCGGTTTTGTTAAAATGGTCTCTTTTAAAGAGAGAGTGACTTTTTTATTTTGTTAAAACAAGTCAACTCTTCAAACAAGCTCTTTTCTTTGCATGGCTCTAAAGTACTTTTGGGTCATATGCCCCCACTGTTGCATAATAAGTGACAGAAATTGAACACAATGTTGGCTTCTGTAAGATATGCCATAATTTACATTAATTTGTCATTTTCTGCATATAAAGGATATGTAGAAAAGTTTTGTGCTTCTGTATCTGTCCTTTAGTCAGTAATTAAGTGTGCACTGATACAGATGTGTTGTAGGCAGAGATTATCTAAATTCTGACAAAGAGCCAAAGTTATTCATGTAATTTATCATCATGGCCATCTTGAGTACTAACTAGAACATCCTTGATTAGAATTGTCGAAAGGCACTTCCATTGCTGTCCTACAAAAGAACATTTTTTCTGACAGATGCTGCCTTTTATATTAACTACAAAGAATTTCTAGTGTTTCATTCTTTTGCATTTGCCCTGGCTCTGAAGAAACATAACACGGTAAATGTGTCTCACACACACACTGCACACGCCTTCCCAGGTTTTGATTAAAGATCTTTCATGAATGTGTTAGCACTCTTATCTTGACAGTATCTTTTTTAAATCTGTCAGATTTTGAAAAATATATATATCTACAAGTGTTTTTACCCACTTCATAAAAAATCTAGAAATAGAGGACCTAATTCTGTTCATGGCTAAACTGGATTCATAGTGTTGTAACGCCACAGATTTCAAAGGAGTTACTCCTGATTTGCACTTCAGTAACCAAGAGTAGAATCAGACCAAGGATGTAATTACAGTAGATAGCAGTGTGTTCTGATACAGCTGGAAGCCTAATTTTGCTCTGGGATGTGTATATGTGAGATCCCACAGAAGTCATATGTAGAATGAATATCCCAAGGGAGAATTTGACACTGAACCATAGAAATGAGTCAAAGCACCAGAGTCACTTTTCTCTTTTACACAAGAATTTTATCACACCCACAGGTTTGTGGCTTGTCATTTGGGAGCAATGTGACTTCTATCTTCTCTGAAAGATCAGAATTTATAAACATGGCAAGAGTCCACAGTGTTTCTTTTTTCCTGTTGACCTTTTATTAAATTTTTACAGAGAGAGAGAGAAAAAAAATTCTCATAACACACAAACTTCTCAGAACGTTAGCCATTTGCTGCCTATCCTTAACTATACTTGTAGTGCTAGTCTTTTAGCAATGTAACAGTATTTTTTTGAGCCAAAGTTTTACATATTTATTCAACTTCCAGTTAACATCCATTACATTTAAAATTATATGTTTAGCTTGTAACACCATTTTATTTGATAGAAAAAAAATTAACTCTACAATTAAATTTTGTCCGAAACATACAAATGAAGGAGCATTCCCAGAGCATATGGGTTAAATTAGCGGCTGCTGAGTCACAAAACCAACATTTGTCTGACTTAGCAGCACCTGTTTTGAACAATCGGAGAGGGATCCAATGCATTCTGCATATGATTTTCTGCTGGATTCATCTTACCTAGGGGTCCAAAGAGCAATTCAGAGCACTGGCTAAAAATAGTTTCTGCTGGTTAGCAGAGAATAATTGGCTTAGTTCCTCTTCCCATTTCTCTTTTAGGGAATCCATGTTTAATTCAAATTTGCTGGCCAGCTGTGCCAATGATGTTGCTGTAAGTCTTGGTGATGTGGTGACATTTGAAGAAATGAAAGCAGTTCAGATGGGTCTGGGGCAGCACGTGCCTGGGAGCCAAACTGAGGGGAGATGGCATGTTTTAGTGGGATAGATGGCCACTCTTTTTCAGTCTCTAGATTGAACCTTCTTTTTAATATTGTAAAAGGAAGAAAGGTATCATTTTCAATAGGTTGGTTGATGGTAAAGATCCCTTTCCTAATCCAATCTGGACAAATCATGGTGTTGCCTGCAATACAGAGTTTTGAGTTGCCTTAGGTGGAGACCTTCCTAAGTAGAAGAGGGTGATTTTTAATTTAATTAGACATAATACACCAAGTATTTCTGGCTGTCACTATAATTGGTAATTGCTCTTTAGGGAATCAATAGTAGTCCGAGTGCAGCACATTAGGAAGAGGTAAGGGAGCAATCAATTCTGCTTCCAGCAGGAGCCAATCCAAGGCTCTACAGCACAAGTCTCAATCCTGATTCACTCTCCTGGGGGGCAATATCTTCTGTGCTGCTGAAGAATGCTTGAAGAGTGATCTAGTAGATGTTCAATTAGATCCTGCAGTTCATCATGCATTCCCAAATCCTGCTTTAATCTATGGTGAAAACTACAGTGTTGATGCATTAGATTTTCATAAATTAGACCTAAAGTCGTAGAGATTTGGAAAATGCATGAAGTGTGGCTCTTCCTGATTGTGCTATAGTTCGAATCAGTTAAGTTGTGCGGAATAGCGTCCGTGGATAACTTATGGGCTTAAAGGTGTTATACTGAGTAGTTTACTGCTGCACCCCGCCTGGCAGTACAATCACTGTAATTGTATGAAAGACGTTCTGCTGCTCTCTACCAGCCAACAGCTAGTTCTTGAAGACATGTACTATACTGCATATCGCACAGCCTTCAGAAGGAACTGCACTTTTTATGGCAATGAAGCCAACCAGAACAAGGCATGAAACATAAAGGGATATGCAAGAGCCTCCAGAAAGAGAACACACATTTGTACCTATCACCAAAACTGCTGTTGCACAGGGAAAATGGGCACTTGTGTATTCAAGTTTCTGGTGGACTGCATAGTGTTATCTTTCTCTTGCACAAAAGCTGTTTTTCACAATCTGATGGAAACACACATTTTTGGGGGGCTCATTCATTGCCCCCTCCTTTAAAAATGTGTCTCTAAACCATATTGAAATATCACACACTCATGCCTGAGGAGACACAACTGAGTTACGTGCACATCCATGAGATTCAGAGACCACCCATTCTCATAGACTCTACACTGACAAAATATTCTGTATTTATAAAACCTAATAGGAAAGAAACTTGAGGAAACAAGCATTTTATTTCAGTGAAGAAATTGAGATTTCTTTGAGAGGGACTTGGAAACAAGTGTAAAATTTGAATTATTTCCTATATTCATGTTACAGATCCTATATGCAGTCTGGTAGTAGAAAATAACTACAAATATGTAAATGTATAATTAGAAAATAATTCATCATTAAACTTTAATTAATATATTCAGTTGTAATGGGAATTACACATGTTAATCCCCAGACAGTGACATGCACATATACTCTTTAGCATTTATATTTTGTCAGATACATTAATTGAATACTTGATACTAATGAAAACATTGTAACTAATCATCGATAGATGCCTCTCTTTATCCCAAATAATGCTCTATTGAATACACTTCATTAAAGCACGATCTCTTTTGTAATGCTGTCTGTTTACACTGTAGCACTACCAGTCAGGACTAGAACCATGGGGCTGCGTTGTAGGCACTTCGGTCACCAATGGTAAGCAGAGGTATTCCATTGGTCAGGCCCCTGCTCCAAAGCTGAGTAAGTGTCTGCAATATCAGTGGTAGTGCTAGAATCACTGCCCCTCCTTGCCCTTCCACATTAGTTCCACTGGAATTGTTTACGTGGTTGTAGTAGTACCTCCTAAAGGAGGAACACAGAACCCTAAATGCCGTCATTCAGGTCCTGACAAGGAGAAAGCGTCATGGCTTTCCTTTTAAAATGTACTTATGGCATTTTTCATCCCAAGTGTTTTCAGTGGTAATCTTAATTACATAAAAGAAGTGATTGGGTAGCAACATCTGACTTGATTTTTTTTGTGGGCCACAGCGATGGTCTGGATGGCACCTCTGGGATGCTGTAGTAGGGTGTCTCGCCCCTTAAGGGCTGGAGGCCTGGAGTCAGCCAACCCTGATTACTAAGGAGCAGGAGATTTCCTTACAAAGAGCAGCAGCAGGCTGAAATGAAGGAGGGGATGTTCAGAGAGATCAAACACTGCCAGGAGTGAGCAGGCTCCAGCAGAGTGTCTTGGGACTGAGACTCCAGCCAGAGAAGGCCTCAGAGTAGCCTGCCAAGCAGGAAAGGGTCCAGGCAGGAAACCCCGGAAGTAGGATGATGGGGCCCCATCAGAGTCCTGGGACTTGGGTCTGAGACAACAGGCAGGAAAGGTTAGGGAGTGACCAGACAAGAGGGAGAAATGGATGGACTTTGTTTTGGGACTTTTATTTCTGACCCAAGATTGGGTAATATGAATGGACAAAAGGAATTACAGAAGACCTATGAGGGAGAAACTGAGGCAAGGTGCTGGGAGGTGACCACTCGGTTATAAAGGCCCTTGTACTGAATGCAGGTTTAGGCTGATTTCCCTACTTCGGATAGAGGTCATCCCTTGTCTTGAAGCTGCTATAGCATCCCTGCTGTACATTATTTTTACCCCCGTGCTGATAAATGACCAGGTACTTATCACAGAAAGAATGCAAGAGCTTTTTGTTGCAATATTATCCCGCATCAGATAAAGAAAATAATCTCCCTGTTATACTTTGGTTTGGTGGGGGTAGAAATTTCAGGAGCCCAGTCCCCCCATTTTAGAGTACACATGATGTTCCAATAACCACTTCAAATTGTGAAGTGATTTGCACCCTCCATACCACCAAATCCATGCAAATTTGTAATGTGAGGAGCAACCTTGAGCAGGTTTCTGTAAGGATAAACATTTCATATAAGGAAGAGGCAATGTTTACTCAAATGCTTTTTAAAAAAACAAAAACCAAAAAGCCTTCCTTCATATGTGGTTCTTGGAGATTCAAAGCACACAAATTTACCTAAAACACCTGTAATAGGCTTGGATGTTACAGATATTTATTAGGCATATCATGGAAGCAGTGGCATCTGACTGTATCAGTAGAGGCAGTAAACATACAGATCTATGTTGGAATGTAGATGGTGTCCCCAATATTAGGAGATATAATTCATAACAATTACAGTCAGTCAGTGATGTTTGAAAAGAAATGCTCAGCTGACTTCAATGTTAATGTGTTACCGATTCCAAGTATCATGTCTAATAATAAGGCCCATACATTACTATTTCTGCTAACTTTGCATGCCTGTCACCCCTCCGATAGTGATGTTCTCATGGAAGCAAATATTATTGGATTGGAAATGCAATGTATGGTAACATTCAATCAAAATGAACAGATATTCTCTCCATAGCAGATATCTGACTTATTTAGAGGTGAGTCTGTAATAGGCACAAGGCCCCACACTCACTGACTTACATGTGACACAAACAGCCCAAAGGGCCAGTGCATACAGTTGCCACTATATCTTGCTACTATATTAACAATATGCTTGACAGCACTCTAACAAATGAGTCTTTTTTCATAATCCCTGGTACATCTTACAAAACCCTTCAGGGCCAAAGATCTCAGACTAGTGCCAATATCTCCTGCAGTTTCCTGAGTGGAATGACAATTCAGGTGGTTTTAGTAACACTGAATGAGGGTTTGGCCCAGTCTATATCCCATTTTGGAAAACCATGACTACTCTTTCAAGGGTATGCCAGAAAAGTGTCCTCCCTTGGGATCACTAAGTACCATTTCTTTTGGTGTCACTTGTATTCCTTTTGAGTGGATAAGATGTTCTGTGCAAACTTCATGTCAAATTCCTCGAATGCCATGTGTTGTCTGGAGCCCAATTATCCAATGTGACAAAACATGTCACTCAGAAAATGCGATGGGACATCTCTGTAGTATCCATTGCCTATGATTACCCTAGGTTGACAACTACCTAAATTATTAACATATATTTGTGCAGAAAGGAACAAATATATAAATATTTAATGTCTACTGAAGCATTCACTTCAGTTGCCTAAGTATATAAATCACTGCATCAAATTCAGTTTAGAAACAAAGGAATATCACTATGCAAATTTTAATCATTATAAAGGACCTGGTGAAAACGACTTAAAAACCTTTTCAGGCAAAGTAGTAGTTTAACCTGCAAGCCTTCTTGTGATTAAAAAGTCACTTAGTCCATGCGTCAATGGTGAACCCCTGGTGCGATTTATCTTTAAGGCTCAGCTGATTAGTACTGGACAAATACTACAAAACTATTTCACTAATTCATTTACCCCCTTTATCTTCAGGGATTTCACTCTTTGCTCCTCTCTTTCTTTCCCTCCTCCCCCAAATATAATTTTCTGCTGTCCATTTTTTGTCTCCTTTTTACATATTTCATACTTCTCACCTAAAACAGATGAGAAAGAGAATAAAATACTGACTTTTCATTGTTCTATGCATTACGTTCTTGTTTTCACTCTGTAAGTATTTGCATATGAAACCTGAGCTTTTCACAGGTATTCACAAATCTGATTCATAAATGGGATATATGCAGTTGTACCAACATGGTTTAATGTATATTGGGTCATATTGAAGGCCATGGGGTTTCATAGATTTAAATGAGGGAAGAATCTGATCCCTTGTTAAGATGATACTATTTTTTACTCAGTTATGTGTTTATATGACATATTGCAATAACATCATTGAGTAAAATGCAGATCTCCTATGTTGTGTCTCATAAGGTTTAATGTACAACTAAGGTCCCCACCCTTTAATTCACTAAAGATAGAAGAAAATCAAGCACAGTTACTGCATTTATTCTGGGCTGGTATTGGGATGACAGAAGAATCATCAGTATATAACAATGGTCATAAGAAAAGCACAGAACAGCCCAAGTACCAATTATTTAAGCCGCAAAGCCCTGTGACATAAGTGTTGTTATCCCAATTTTATAGATGAAGACATTGAGGTATGGAGAGGTAATGAGAAACGACCCCAAATCACTTAGCAGGTCAGTGGCAGGAGCAGGAATAAGAGGCTAGGACTCATAAGTCTTAATGTCTGTACCCTGAAGTTAGACATCCTCTCAAGCTTCAGATTCATCCACATGCATTTTGGAAGTAGTTGTATTAAATTTATAGTATTTTAAAAATCCTAATTTGAAAAATATTAAGGTTGGAAAGTCAAGCACTCAAAACCTAGGAAATGCTAGAATTGAGGTTGTAACTTTAATTCATCCCCCTTGTGCATATGCATTATAGTTAATGACAATATCACACACTATTTGTCCTGTCTTATTTCACAAACTATTGTTTTTATTTTTGCTCCTGTCCCTCTCTCCCTCTGCAGCTATATAGCATCTGCAGCTCCCTCTGCACCTATCCACCCCCACCAATAGCTCCTGTCGCCTCATCCCTTCTGTTCCCCCATATTCTGTTGGTCCTGCAGGTTTTCTCCTTTGCCATACCTTCTCCTCTGCATTCTAGTCAGGCTGCCCCTTCCTCCTCCTCCTCCACTTTGCTAGAGTGCCAGCAGGAGCAGGAGGGACACTGACAGCACAGCAGAGACAGTCTCCCCAGGCTCCTGGGTCCTGTGTCTGATGATGTAGCCCCCAGCAGCTGGGAGATGCAACAACAAGGAAAGGTTCTGCTCAATGCCTTCAACTCCAGGCTTCAGCACACTCACTGCAGACAGAATATTTGTGAGATTTAGCTGCCAAATTTTACTGGGCATGTGTGAGCTGAGGTGATTTGGAAGCTCAGAACTTGGCCAGATTTAGGAGAATTTTTCCTGCGGATGGCAAAAGGTACTTGCATGACACCAGGACAACTCCCTGCTAAATTTCAAGTCTCTGCTCAAAAGCTTTGAGAAATTTGAGCTTCTCAACAAAATGGTGTATGAATTTTTAAAATGGGCAAAACAAAGGGTTTTCTTTCGCTAAGCTTGTTGCAGAAACATGAGACTTGTTTTAGATTAAACTTTAAAATAATAATAATAATTCAGCCTGAGTCAGACACTCAGAATAGAAAGTTTCAGCCTGAATAGTTGGTTTTGCACATTTTTAGGCAATCAAAAACAGTATCAGATGATAGAAAGTGTTGGGCAAACTTAAGCATAGGTGGAACTGCCAGACCCACATGTAATCAGTATGAAATTTATTTCTGCTCTTCAAACAAAAAACGATCTATTTTTATAAAATATTTACACGTTTTCAGCAACAACACAGCTCTAAGATTGAGTGCCATTTACTCTTCAGATACACCATCTCTGGATGAAGGTCATAAGCTTCAGATGCCAACCTGTGGGAGATATTTTCCTAACAAAGGCATCTGGCTCATTTGCAGATTGCTTAGGCAGTTATGTTGGAGCTCAAATTTGCCTCCAGGATATTAATGTGGATAGGTTGCTAATAGGCTTTCTGGGCTGTCTTATTCTCCTGGTACCATTTTTAACATGTTTTGGACTCTGAAGAATCCATGCATTTTAATTTTGTTTGTGTATGAGGTCTTGCATAAATACCCTCCTGAGACTTATACATAAATCATCTTCTGAATATAAAAGCACTATTTCCTATTGTTTCTGAGATATTTTCAGAATACTAATATGTGGTCAGATATTCCTCTTAAAGTCCTTCATGTTCCAAGTTATTGCATTTATCTTTGGCCCCAAGGAAACTAGCATAGACAGTACTCTTTGTTTTAAATGGTACATTTTTATACAAGTCTTCCATTAGTCATAAAGGTCCTAAAGATTTAAACACCATACACAATATGTGAAAATATATTTTTTATCTTTTTTTTATCCTCTTTTTTATTCTCTTTCCTTTATTGTTTAACTCTGTGACTTGTCAACAGCCCATTTCTCTACTTTATAGTTGGGGAGCTCAGTTTTTAAGCTTCTATATAAAATCATGTTCTGTAGATATTCTACTTGTCATTTAAAGAGCAGATTCTACACAGGAATTCTGAGAAAACGTAATAGATTTGCCAGGTGTTTCAGTGCATGGAGATCTTTCCTTTCAGTCCTCGTTTTTATCCCCCTGCCTATTCCCATAATGGCAACCTTGCCATTGCTGAGAAGGATGCTACATGATTCCATCTTGAATCAAACAGCAAGATGAACCCTTGATACAAGTATTGACATCAAGAGAGCCTTTCCTTTGCTTTTACTTATCAGTTTAAAGTAATGTCAGGATTTTTTCATTAATATTTTATTGGTATTTTTAAACCCTTTCAAGAAATACTAAGACGTGCACAAACCATCATAGAGTGTTACAGTAAAGCACCACAACCATTACAGCATTATCCTAAACCACATTCAAGCATTGAATCCTTGTGGGAGGGACACAAGGATTCAATGAGCTGTCTCTACACAGCTCTCAGCCCTTTTCTTCCCAGACATCATAACCTGAATTCAGATCTTGTGCGTGGCATATGAAGTCATTTCTCCAGCCAGTCAGAACACCAATTTCTGAGCAAAATGAAATAGAGGGTGAGAGAGAATAGAGAGAAAATAGATTATCTTAAATAAATTATAACTGTTCAGCAGACTGTAAATGTCCTAAACATATTATTCTGCATACAGAAGGCCAAACTCTGCTCTCAGTCACACCACCATAAATTGAAAGTAAGTCCATGGAAGCCAGGGTTCACCCTGTTGTGAATGCTGTCAGAATCTGGGTCAGAGTATTTAAAAAGAAATGGAAAGTAAGGAATAGTTTGTTGGCTAAAAGAGTAATGAAATTCTTCCCTAAATATTTTCCAGACACATTTCATCCCTAGTCCTGGCATCCTTGACTGTCAATATACACTATTTATTTATTTTTTATTTTATTTGTTTATTAATAGTTTTAGGGACATCCTCTGCATTCTACTTCTCAGTTGCCCTGGTGTAATACAAAGTGGAATTTCTCAGGTGCTGGATGTCCCTGCAGTTTACTCACATCCATAATGTATTCATCCAAAGATGCATGAGATTTCTTCCCCCTTTCCTTTCAACAGGTAGCATTTATAAACTGCATATCATTATTAGTGCAGTATGTTACCTCGTGTTCTGATTAATGATTGAACATCTTAAGTCCTGTTATTTTATGAAGATCTGTGGTTCTGGATTTATTTATGTTTAAGCTGCTTTCCTCAACTTCTCCTTCTTGAGTTCTTTAATGGCCGTGCACTGAGCATTTTAAGACCTGGCTACCAAGTAATGGTGTTTGGGCACTTCCAAGGGATTCAGGATGCAGAGGATGATACCAACCAACATCCCTTGTGGTTTAAGATAATGTTGTCCTGGTTGTGATACTTTTCCTGTAACACATCCTGATGGTCCGTGCAGGTCTTAGAATTTCTTGTAAGGGTTTAAAAATAGCAATACAATATTAATGAAAAAACTCCTGACATTGCTTTAACATAAGTAAGAGCAAAGGGAAGGCTCTCTGAGACCATTCCAGTTTAACAGAAGTATGATTTTCTTTTCGACTACATTTGCAATGTCACAGCACTCCTTTTCATTACAATGAAGCTGCTTACTAGCACCCCTCCAACTGACTCTTACATGTCCATGGAAAAGCTGTAAAATCCAAGGCTGTTATAGGTTATTAATAATGTTTGTTAAATTCAGTAAGCATTACTTGAAAATGCTTCCTAGGAAGCCTTGTCAGATGAGTGCCATATAAACAAAATTTAGCATTATTATTCCACAAGCAATCAATTACTATAATGTGTGCAAGCTGTACTGTGTGTGTGTTGTGTGATAATTATTTCCATGTTAAGTCACTTGGTAGTGTTTCAAAACTTGATGCAAAATGATTTCTCAGTTTTAGACATCGTTTCTTGGCTTAATTACAGGATGAGTACTAATCAGTTCTAAAATGACTAACACTCATATTACTGCTAATATGCACAGGTGAGTATTGGTTTATGATAAAGGACTTGGACTTGGAGATCTCTGTCTTATTACTAGCTCTGCTTTTATATGCCTCAATTTATCCTTCTTTTCAGAGATGTTAGGAACAGGTGTTGGGAGGAGTTTTTCCATCAGGACAGGTCCATTTTGACAAGTCATTTAGAGTAACTTGAGGTGGGGGGGAGGGTTGATAAGATTGAAACATTGAATTTCAGCTTTATCAGAACAAAGCTTTTGGGTTTTGTTTTTTTTTAAGAAATTACTCTTTGTTTAGATTATTTATATTACATTGCAAATTATAATGTAATATGAATTAAGAAAAGAGACAAAATCAGAAAGAAACATTTTGTTCAATCAAAACTGGATGTTGCAATTGACCCAAAAAAAAACATTTTTGAAAATTTCAGGAACAAAAACAAATTTTGAAATATCAGATGACAGTTTGAAATGTGCATAGAATGGCAGCACCTCTGGTTGGGAAGATTAATTCATTAATTTTGGGCTTCTCAGATGCATGGAATTGAGTAAGGGTAAAATATTATTTTTATTAATTATAATAATTTTATTATTATTAATATGGGGAGTATTAGAGTCTCAGTAGGTTTTTCACCACTTAGTATATATTTTACACATCAACCACCTTGGCTCATAAAGATAAGTACAATCTACTCTAACTGAAATAAGGCTTTGTCTACACATGTAGGGTACATGTAGCTACACGCCTCAGCAAAAGGCAGGCTGCACCCACACTGCAGCATGAATCTATATCATGCAACAATAGTAGGTCTGCTAGGTGGAAGGCAGCAGGGAAACAGTGCTTCTGTCAGAGTCTTCCCCCACTGCAGTAGTCTTTCACTATGGTAGGGAAAGCTCTGTCAGGGGGATCTGCTAGAGCCGTTTCCCAGACTCTCACTGCATTGAAAGTCCCACTGCAGGAGCTCTTCTCTGCTGCCTGCCCCTGCCAGAGCCTTTTTCTACTGCCAGTCTTTTCCTGCAGCGGAGAAAATCTTCAGCAGTGGGGAGGCAGCAGGACACTACACTGCTAAAAAAAATAGCAGTATCGAGGTGGGAACCACGTGGCATATATACCCTAGGGTTCTAGCACACCTATACTGTATTCACCTAAGCAGTGCCTCACCCTCTCCACTGCTGTTTATATCCATGCTGGGGGGCAATGCAGTGTCTACACTCTATAGCTGCATAAGTGTAGACCTAATTGATATGTTCTCCCTTTTAAGAGCCATCACAGGATGAGTTTTGACTGTGCAGTCTAATTTCAAATGTATTGTGCTCTATCACTCTCGCTGTCACAAGAGGGCATAGCTTAGACTCGCCTTTACTAGCCTGCCCAACTGCATCCAGGGCTATTCACCTAAGATGGTACAGTTAACAGTACTACTCCCTCATGTCCATCTGGCTGTCCAGGAGGAAAGATGGCCTTGCTTTCATGTCCAAAGGCTCCAGTGGAATGTTAACTGGCAGAAGCTATACTGAATTGGCAGCTAGTATAACCACAGCCCTTTCCTGTCACGCTGTTCAGGCAACACTGGCTGGCTGCAGGCTCCCAGTCAAATAATAGTGCGGACATCTTGAGTTACCCCAACTCCTCTCCTGAAGGGCTCTGCCCTTCCAGGTCGATCCCATGCCAGATCTGTGCCAGCGGAATGAAATGGTGAATCTTCTTCACTGAAATAAAGATGCCTTTATTTACAATAAATGTTCATTAGGAGATGTGACAGACAAGACAGATGAGAAAGTTTTGTTGTTGTTGAATTTGCCATGTGAGTGCGCTTACGATTAGCAGCAAGACACATAACGTACAAAATGTTAATGATCTTACTTCATGCTTTGATTAGGGATAAACACATGTTTTCCCACTCAGGCTGGAAAGAATGCAGGGTATGAACTTCTATTGAAAACAAGATTCTCCCTCACTCACACTCTCACACACAGAACTAAGTGCGCTCTTGAGGGCAGGTATTTAAGCAACTGGGATCAAGGAGGCATGCCTGATCTGCCTGAATAGCATACAAATACAGAAAAACCAAGGTAAAAAGAGTAAAAATAAGCAAACAAAAAACCCAAACAAAAAAAATGAAAAATTACATCATTAGATACCATTTTCTCTAATAAATCATGAATATTCATAAGTCTGCATGAACTATGGGCTCAGCATCCATGCTGGGGCACTAAAACACTTGAGGTAATTTAACACCTGCTTTGCTTCTGTGGTAATATTAAAAGAGATTTATCTTAAATATCTGAGGTGTAATTTTGCTTCCTCATGCATATGCTAATGAGTTATATATTGTACACCTGTTGTAATAGACTTTTCACCTGTTGGTAATACATGGGATTACAAAATGTTTCAGACAATCTAGTGCTTATGATCCAGCCATTATAGCTGTCATTTCACTCACACCCAAATTCATTTTAGGTTTCATCTGAGGCAATGGTCAGCCATTCCATGGCTTAATTTTTGAAAAGTTCCAAAACAATTTTTGTGGTACTATAATTTGCCAAATACAGTGTTTTGCCTCCTACTTTACTTAGGTTAGGGTTTACAATTATAATTAATCTTCTAATTCCATATAATTAAACATTTCTATAGAATTCATTGTGTTCCCTCCAGAATTAATTTCCCATTCAGATTTCTTAGGTCATGTTACTTTTCCCTTCTGCACATGCAATTGACAGCAGTGAGATTTTGTGTGCATGCCACTACCTGATCAGGCCTCTGAGGTCTGACTTGTGCTCCCTTTACAGCATTCATTATGTGACTAAGGAAGCAGTTACCTGGTGCTAGTACATCTCTGTAAAGGGGCTAGCAGAGATGGTTGGTAAGATAGTGGTCAGAACCCTCCCAACTAAAATCTGAAGGTATCACCAGTGCAGTATGAGAAATCTGTAATCCTGGCAAATAGGTGCCCCAAAGACAGGTCTGCCTTTATATCTGAAGCAACAACTAAAATCTCAGAGGCACTTGTATGATTAACTCTCTTTGTTTCTTTTATCTGTGATGCCCAAAACATGCCACTGTTTTATAAACTTCCTTTTTTTTTTTGGTCTATCTGGTCACCAAAATACCCTTTTTCTCTTTGGACCAGCATCTTCTATTCCTCCTTTACAATGTGACTTGAATATGATTTAGGTATAGTGGGCTCTTCATTCTTACAAAGGTAGTGTTTTCCAGTTTGTTGCTAAAGTACTTGATGTAGTAAAATAACATGAAGCTCTGTAGTATGAAAGCCATATTTATATATATATAAAAAACATGGGACAAACCTGACTCTTTATCCTAGTATGAGGAAGAAGAGGAGGATAAAGGATATTTGGTTTTCTATGCTTGTATAGTGATCCAATAGATGGTGTATGTGGAGTCTAAACTTCATACATATAGGGTCTGTTTTTCTACTCATGTGCACCACCATAAATCAAGAATAATTACATGGCGTTCCGTGGAACTATATCAGTACAGAACAGGGTCTCATATTTGGCAGTGTACATTAGTTACATTGTTGTTTTCTTTGTGCGTTTTTACATGTCAGGCCAGAGCCAAATAATCATGAGTTTGTTTCAGGTTGCTTTCTTCTTTTGAACATGTGCTCCTTTAATCACGTGCAGCTTCCAGTGTTACTGTCTTTCCTCTCTCTCTCCAGCAGTATTCTGTCTACTTTCCTGGACTGGTTAGTCCAGTAAATAAGACATCAGCCTGTTTGAAACATTTTGTACCAAAGGCAGAGATTTTATTGGCTAATTACTTATGTCACACCACAGGTGCTCAGTGTTAAATCCAGTTTGCATTTTGAAAAGGGGTTTTATTTCATTGCAATGATATGAATTATTGGTTTGAGTTAGCTTCAGAGATTGGCTGGCCATGGATATTTTACCCCTTATAATTAAGAGTTGGGCTTAAAGCAAAACCTTCTATTCCAACATCAGTCCCATTACTATAGGTAACAGTTTTGAAGGGCCTATTGATTCTTCAGCCAAGGAGCAGTCTACAACCATAGGTTTCTGGTTCGGATCTGACCCTGGATACTCATTGTTCATTCCTTTTCCAGCAGTCCTGGTGATAGATGGCATTCTAAGAGAGCTGTTTGTACTTCTGAACAATACTGGGGGCTCAAATATTGCTGTATCTTCTCTTGTTACCTAAAAATTGTTAAAAGACCAAGATATGCAGGTGCCATGCAGCTAATTAGAGTTAAAACCCTGAATCAGGTGGTACCACATGTGCAGATCAAATAGTAGTCCAAAAAATCTGCTACCCAATTGTGGAGAAGTGGATATAATTTGATGTTTATTCCAAGCTGGAAGAGGAGGATAATGCAAGTGTAACATCTCTGAAGCAACCATTAGCTCTGTTGTACAGGATTAATCATTAATATTTTATTATTGTATGTATTATTAGTGTCAGTAGACATGAACAATTCTCTTTCAAGTGACTATTAATAATGTCCCAAAAATCTGTTCGCTATCTGACTAGCAAATATATTTCCAGATGCTTTCCTGCCAGACTATTGTAGTTGGATTTCTTCCAGGTCTGATCTATGTTGAACACAGCTCATACTAATCACCACAGAGGGTTGGGAAGGGGATCCATTAGCAGGAAAATAATTGTTTTATAACTTTGCCATTTGTTATCTCCTATCTCTGTTCCCCTCCATTATTTTTAACGTTTACCTTTTGTCTATTGCAAATATATTTTGAGAGCCCTTTGCTGTTATATTAAATCTCTATATATTTACTTGTTTTGTTTTGTACTTCTAATTATCTGGACAACTTGGTTCTGCATATAGTTTCATTGTTGAAATCCTCTCCCTTACAAGATTGCTTTTATATGCATATTTTTTAATTTTGCTTGTTCTATTGCTTATACTATTCTTTAGGGATAAAATTCACTCACTGAAGAAGCCCAATGCTTGTGTACTACTAAATCCTCAAAATATAGGCCTTTTTTAACCATATCCCCCTCACAGAAGAGAATTTCAGGTTGGTCTCGTACTTTGCCAAGCTGGCCTCAGACTGACATCCTTTGTCTGACTTCAACTGACTTAAAATTTATCTTCAAACTTGCCAGTTGTTTCTTAAATGTGTTTTTTTCTGATTTCCTTAGTGATTTCATATATTCTACAAAATTCCAACAGAACTGCCTGAGATGTTTTTGCATTCCTCGAAATCCAGTTGCCCAAAGTAAAAAAACTTTTGCCCTGCTTTCTGTAGTAACTTACCTGTATTTCAGATTTAATGATATCATGCATAGGGGACGATGCATTCTCCTCAACTGTAACCTCATTACATTTGACTTATTTCCTTGGACATAATACAGTATACTTCTGCCTATACACAGTACTCAACAAACGTCTTGTTTGCAAGATCAGGACCAATCTTACTTTCCTTCACAAGTTTGTGGTGTACTCTGTACCAGTGGTTCTCAAACTTACTTGATTGCTCCCTCTTCTTTTTGTCCGTAGTAGTTTACAGCCCCACTCCCCGGCACCCAGCCAGCAGCCACTGCTCTCTAACTTCCCAGCTCTGACAACAATACCATACCACCCTTACTGCTGAGCTGCAGATGGCCGCAGTGTTGCCTTCAGAGCTGGGCTCCTGGCCAGCAGCTGCCACTCTCCGGCCAGCCAGCTTTGAATGTGTGCAGTACGTTTTTTATTCCTAAAGCTTTTCGCAACCCTCCCCCCCCCCTCCCAGGAGACGAGCCCCAGTGTGAGAATCTCTGATCTGTACAGTCCATCTATACACACATTACACTGCACTCATTGTGACTTCTTACATACAACACCTCACCCATCCATGTGTTTGCAGGATCAGGGCTGTAGACCTGACTATGTAATGCTTACTCACATGAACAGGTTTTGCTTAAGTGAGTCATCCCATTTACGTCATTGATGCTACTCTTTTGAAAAAGTATTACAGAATCAAACCCACCTTTCTCATCATACTGTTTGGCTGGTTGTCCTGGCTGTAAATTAACTTATAATTAAAGTTGTAGCTTCCTTATGGTTTTCTTGTAATGGGAATTCCATTCCCTTATCTACCTCTTCTTGCTTGCCACCTCTTGCGTCTGGAAAAAATCTCCCAGTAAAAATCTATAAAGCTGCCACCTTATCCTCCTTAAATCCTTCCTTAAACTCACCTCTGTCATACTGAATATACAACGCTACCACCTGATAACAGCCAGGCCTGTGACAAATTGTGATTGCTGCTTTGATTGGCTGGGAATTATGTACGCCACTAGTTTGTATTTAATCATCTTATTATTTTTGTCACTTCCCCACTCTCTCCAATGCCCATTCACTCATTTGTTTTATTCACCTCGTATATCTTGTCTTCTAGCCGCTAAACTCTTGGGGCAGGAATAGTCTCTGATTATGTTTGTACAGCACCTAGCACAATGGGGTCCCAGTCTGATTTGGACATCAAGGCACTACCGTAATAAACATGTTAAAAACTGTAATAAAATTACACTTCTGTTACCCCCACTGACTTCTAAGGTATTTCACATGATAATTACATACAAAATTTGTCTCACTATGTCTATTTAGCAGATATGTATCCCTCTTTTGATTTGCTGCCTTGATCTCTTTTGCTGGATAATCCATCTTTAGACTGTTACATGTTAACTACCTGTAAACAATAGCAGTGTTTATTCTTAGTTGCAGCCTGTAATTACTGCAAACAGACGTATGCTCCTAAACAGAGGATTGGGTTTTATTTCAAATTTAAAGTAAAATATTTAATTTTCCTGTTAAATTCTGGGAACGTGTTCTACAATTAGTCAGGTTGTTACTATGGATTGGGATTTAAAACAATAGACTTTATGGCAAAGAATGAATTCCCTGCTTCTTTCAGGGCATGCTTTTATAAAACCCAGTAATATCCATAGGAATAGGTCACACCCAGTTGTTTAAAAACACTGTAGTTTTGAAAATCATTGTTATTCTGCCTCTAAACTCTAGTCTTTCAATATGTTGCAGTGTTTCCCTCTGCAGCATCTTTTCTGTGTAAGCCTTCAGCAGTTGGCAGATGCTGCGAGGGGTAGTGCTGAATTTTAATTACTTCCTTGGTCAGTGATGATTTGCTGGCTCTGCTAAATAGTCTCAAAGGGTTAGAATGCTCAGTGGGCCATATATCACAGAGATGAAAGTGTGAGAGAAAACTTGAAACCATTTTGTCTCTTGTCTCTGGCTCGGGATTTTACTACCTCTCCTTGTGAATGGACTCAGCCGGGATAGAAATCTGTTCTCTCATATTCAAGTCACATTCCCCTTTTCTGTAAAACAGACCACTGGGATATGTTGAAAAATTTATTTGGTTTAACTAGGATTAACTTGAATAAGTCATTTTCCTCATTTTGATTTACCATTGAGATTTTGTCAGACTATTTCATGTAAATTATGATCACTGCTCCTGTACAGACTTGTATTTAATTCATTAACATGGTTTGACTATAATTGCTGTCTATAACCTAGGCTTCTTATCCAGCATATAAGGCTCCATGGATCTGATTCCCAAAAGGCTTTGCAAGTGCCACAAAAAAATCCAGTGCCTGTTCTTGAAAGCATTTTACAGAATTTTGGCATCCTCCATAGAATTTTACAAGAAGTGTAATGAACAACTGCATTGTAATTTGTTCTCAATTATGAAAACAAATAGTGGATTCCAGATAAAGACATTTAAATGTGATTTTGTTTTGCTGTTTGAAACAAATACTTTTAATACAAATAATCCCTTACCAAGCACCCCTACTCTCTGGCTACTATGCTTTATGTGAAACACATTTTGAAGGACCATATTCCCAGACAAAAAACAAACAAAAATTGGAGTTAAGGATGATTCTCTGTCACTTCAGCTCAAAAGCCCTTCAGAAAACTGTAGTTTTCTCCATGTTAACTCTACCACCTTCCTTTCCCCTCCCCATTCCACACACGCATGCTGCCTGGGTTCAATCGAGTTGCAGAGGGACAAATTTTTTTCTGAATCTTAACTTTATCTGTCCGTCACACAGGGACTGCATGTTGAAATGTCCGTGATTCCTAATGTTTTCATTTTTTGAGAGCCTGTCAGTGTAATTGGAACAGCTCATTGGCTGGAGTGAGTAATAGATTTTCCAGCCTCAACTCCAGGATAACTAACTTTTAGCTGAGGAATTTCCTTATGTTTTTTAAAAAAAAAAAATTTAAGAATTGCTCAGCAGCCTCTACAGATTTTTGCAAGTCACACAGAGAAGGACATCATTTATCCTCGAACTGTAACTTCCTCCTGCCATTCCCTAAATCAGATCTTCTGTCATCTCACCCCAGATAGCTTTAACATTTCTACTCCTTCCAAACTGAACCCGCTTCTGCACAAGAAATCCTGTGGTACCCTATCATCCGCTTCCTGCATTTGGTTAGCTGCATCTAGGCCATTTATGTATTGCAAAGTGCCTCTGAGCCCATGGGCACTTGACAAAGCAGACATCAAAATGGTATGTGCATAGAATGTATACATCAAAATAGCGCCTGTATATAATACACATGTATGCTGTTAAGTGCATAGTGGCCATATTGGTTAATTACTTGATAAAACTTTAAATATCGAAATAATTTTTAGATACATTGCCTCAGAACTGGTGAGAAACACTTCTACTTGTTAAACAACACAGGAGAAGAGAAGTTTAGAGTTTACACAGAAGCTGGTTTCAGAGAGTTGAGAAGCAAAAAAAACAAAACAAAAAACTAAAAAGTAAACAAGAAATTTTAGAAATCTCATATCTCTGCACTCCTTTGAGTGATTAGCCCTAAACCTGCAAGGACAATTCTACCAGCTTAAGGTGCATTGGTTTGGTTTTGAGCAAGTTAGGAAAGGGGTTGAAAATGTGGTTTATAATGGGGAAACTAGCTTAACACTTGAATACTGAGGAAGTAGTACTGCTGCATAAAATACAGTTGCTAATTGCCACACCCCACACCTTTCTTGCAGAATGTCTCAAAGGTTTCCAAGTAGTAACTATTTGTCATAAATAACTAATACAGGGTGAGAACTTCAGAGGGATTCAGTCTCTCCAAACTGACCTTCTTCACAGTTTCATCAATCTGATGCAAAATCGAGAATGGCTATATGGCAAAGGAGGAGAGACCGTTACAGTCTCAATTCACTTCTTTCTGGGAGTTCTGGAAAGTGAAATACAGACACTTATCCCAAAGAAAGGGGTGATTCCCCAAGCTTGCAGGGCCATAAGCAGAAGGGAGTGCAGCTGAGCCATTCAACTTCCTTGAAAATCTGAAGACAAGGGGAAAAAACAGCAATAAAATCTGCAGGAAAATCAGTCTGACAAGCTGACTGTCTTCTGAGTTTCCTGCCTCCCTGTTTACCAGCCTAGATTTTCAGAGGCAAAGAACTGCCCCTTGTGAATAAGGTCTGTGAGTCCAATCAAAATGTTCTATATCAGTTGAAATGTGAAGTCAACATCAAACTTGCATGCTTCAGTCTCTGACATGTACATTTATATTACTTGAATACTCGGGAGCATTTTACAACATTATTCACAACAGGCCCTGCAGACATGCTACACTGCCATATATTCTAAAGTGTTTCCCGGGAAACATATTTTCTAGCTGAATTACTGGGTCAGGAGAGATGGAAAATTGCTGTTTTAAACGACACAAAAATAAAATTTAATGGTGGAAGAAATATGGCGTTTTGAAAATGTGAAAATAAACATCCTGCAGACTCTGGATATGAAGTTGTCGAGAGCAGTTTATGAAAGCAGCTTTGTCAATGAAGAAGAAATAAAGCCGAATAATTTTTAATAGGGCTGTAAATTTCCTTATGATATTCAGCTACTGTAAACACTTTTTTCCATATTTTTTCAAGTATTTATGTAGTGTTGTTAAATGTTATTAAAGAGAGATTATTTTTATTGATAACTCTCTGAAGGAGTTGCCAACTTGTTCTCATCACAGGGTTTGGTGGGGGGGAGGCATAAACTGCCAAGAAAAGGGATAAAGAAGCCTTTGAGGAATGGTACGTAATTTTTGTGAAGACCATAGATAACCCGCTCAAGTCATACGCATTAGTTCATAATTGCATGAGAGGAATTCAGGGGTTCAGAGAGGAGGGCAGTGAAAGATATTCAGCCAGATTCTCTGATTACGTTGGTACAGATCCACAGCTAGTTTAAAATCAGCATAAATCAGTTGAAGTCAATGGATCTATGCTAATTTCCACCAACTAGAGATCTGTCCCATATCTTCCAAAAATACGTGATAAAATGAAGTAACTTTCACAAACCAAATGTGTGTTAACAGACTCATGCCACACAGCATTTCTTTGGCTGCCAGAATGCTGAAAGCCCACAGGTACATAAGATGTATCAGTTTCAGAGAGAATGAAAAGTCGCTATTACTGCTCCATTTAGGCACAAGAAAACAAGGTGCCTGGGATGGAGTGGTTTGTTTAATTGCTGAACTGTTGCAGATGTGCAAAACCATAACAGTGGCCCTGTGGGGGCAAGGAGAACATGGGGGAAGATGATGTTATGATCCATTGCCCCGATCCCTTGGGTAGAGGATGATCTCTTTCACAGGTTTTATTTTATATGGGTCCTTCCGTGACTGAGGAATCTGACCCTAGAGCTGCAGATTTGTTGGCAGATATTGCAAGTGATGTTGGGAGGCAGGATAGGGCCACGATTGCCGCATTATAGTTCTCTGTCTTTTCTTTTCTGTCATTTTTCTGCGACCAGGGCAAGGTGAATTTCCTCAAAAGTGAGTGTTCCTTCTCTGATAAGTTTTGGTCACTTCACCTCATCTTGGCTACTGTCTCCCAATGTATGGTATTGATGCCACGTCTCTTGATGTTTGTCTTGAGGGTGTTTTTAAAGTGTTTCTTTTGGCCTCCCTGTTTCCTTTCTCCTTTGGTAAATTGGGTGTACAGCAATTGTTTTGCTAAGTGTGCATCAGACACGTGCACGCTCCACCTCAGCTGGTGCTGGATAATGAGGGCCTCACTGGAGATGTTGGCCTCTGTTAGGACACTAGCATAATCCTCCCACTTTATGTGGAGGATCTTCTGGAGAAGGTGCTGGTGCTGGTATTCCAGGTTTTTCAGGTGTTTTCTGTAGGTCACCCAAGTTTCACAGCCATAAAGAGTTGGAGTTACCACTGTTTTATAAACTAAAAATCTGTTCTATATTCTGATGTCATGGTTATTGAACACCCAGCAAAATAGTCTACCAATGGCAAGGCTGGCACAGCGGATTCTGTGCTAAATATCAATGTCTATGTTTGCCCTCTGTGAGAGATGGCTGCCAAGGTTGGCAAAATGTTCTACATTTTCCAGTTCCTCTCTGGGGAAAGCAGATGTTATGGTCCACACCAATATGGAGGGGGAAAAAATTTCACATATTAATAGATAACTCACTAGGCCCCAAAATGAGTATGCTGAGGTGCTACCTAGTGCCTCATCCAATTCCCATTGAAGTTAATAGTAGAAAGACTCCCATTTACCTCAGCAGGCCTTGGATTGGACCCTAAAAGCTATTTCAAAGGAATAGCAATGTAAGGAAATGAGGCGTTAAGCCCCTGAAACCATAGAAAGTAATGAAAATGATAGAAAGTAATTAAGCATTAAAATTCCCATTTCTGTCAGCTCTTTTCACCATTTTGGAGAGTTAATCCCAACTTAATACATTTCTTTTTGTTTTCCAAGAATAGCCATGCTGACAAAATCTACCTTCTTGATTAAAGAGCTAAAAATGAAAATGTTGGCTCCTGCAAGCAGGATGCCGTTGTTATTGTCCCAAGCAGTGGTTGTAATAGCATTCACAAAGGTATACGGGGATTCAAGACTGAGGCAGAAAATGTCTATATGCTCTGCTGCACTAACATGGGCGGGATCATGATAGCAGAATGGCACTGGAGGCTTAGAATGGGGTGAGGCCAGCAGCACTGGCTCTGCTGTATTCTTCCTTTCCTTATGCCTGGAGTCTGGGGCTCCATGAGTTGGGAAAGATGATGCTAGGGACTTTACCCTGTCACACAATCTCTGTTTTAAAACCATTGCCAAAGTTACTCTTGTCTCTTTATCGTTATGTATCATGTCCAGCATCTTTCTCTGTTGTAGTTTTATTTGGCCATCAGGGGTACAGTAAAAGCGCTACACTTCCTCCTTCCTCCTGAGAAATCAACTGCACCAATACCGCTGCTGGCACACACAATCACCACTCGTTAGAGAAGTAAGATTCCCCAAATTCCCCAAGATGACAGAGCTTCAGGAAAAAAGAAAATCCATCCTTAAAAAGAAACTCCGTCCTCTCAGCAAGTTCTGGACTGAATGAAAAATACCCTTCTCTGAATTGGTTTATACATAAATCAGTTTGCACCAGCCAGTCCAGCTTTTCAACTAACCAAATCCAAAAATGTGCCTAAAACTGCTGGTAGGGGGAGCTTAAGGACCACAATAAATTTCTGCTTGTTACATCACTAATCCCTACTTCTGAAAGCATTGCATAAGGCGGGAGCCAGGAGGTGCTGCTGAGGTCAGTGAGTCACATTACAAGACATTATGGACTGCTTTGCCTGTTAGCCTTGTTGTTTATATTTATTAAACACAACGGAGGGGAAGAAGATAGGGCCCAATCCTTCACTCATGATTTTAGTCAATGGTAGTACTAGCGTTATGATATTTTACCCACCTCATTAATTTCACATACGAATGGCTGTATTGGGTCAGACCAATGATCCATCTAGCCCAATATCCTGTCTTCCGACAGTGGGCAATACCAGGTGTTTCAGAGGGAATGAACAGAACAAGTAATCATCAAGTGATCCAATCCCAGCTTTTGGCAACAGAGGCTAGGGACACTTCAGAGCGTGGTTTTGTATCCCTGCCCATTCTGGCTAATAGCCATAGATGGACCATGAGCTTATCTAGTTCTCCATGAATTTATCTAGTTCTTTTTTTAACCCTGTTATCATCATCGTGGCCTTCACAACATCCTCTGGCAAAAAGTTCCACAGGTTGACCATGCCTTGTGTTAAAAATACTTCCTTTTGTTTGTTTTAAACATGCTGTCTATTAATTTCATTTGGTGACCCCAAGTTCTTATGGTATGAGAATGAATAAATAACATTTTCTTATTTACTTTCTCCACACTAGTCATGATTTTATAGACCTCTATCATATCCCCCCTTAGTCGTCTCTTTCCCAACCTGAAAAGTCTCCGTCTTATTAATCTCTCCTCATATGAAAGCTTTTCCTTACCCCTACTCATTTTTGTTGCCTTTTTCTATACCTTTCCCAATTCCAATATATCTTTTTTGAGATGGGGTGACCAGATTTGCAGTTTTCAAGATGTGGGCATACCATGGATTTATAAAGAGGCAATACGATATTTTCTGTTTTATTATCTATCCCTTTCCTAATGATTTCCAATATTCTGTTAGCTTTTTTGACTGCTGCTGCCCATTGAGTGGATATTTTCAGAGAATTATCCACAATGACTCCAAAATCCCTTTCTTGAATGGTAACAGCTAATTTGGACCCTATCATTTTATATGTATAGTTGGGATTATGTTTTCCAATGTGCACTACTTTGAATTTCATCTGCCATTTGTTGCCCAGTCACCCAGATTTGTGAAATCCCTTTGTAATTCTTCACAGTTTGCTTTGGATTTAACTATCTTGAGTAGTTTTGTATCATCTGCAAATTTTGCCACCTCACTGTTGACCCCTTCTTCCAGATCACTTCTGAATGTTAAATAGCCCTGGAACACACACACATCTCAGACCCCTGCACACTGTGTTGGTTTATAACTTAGCTATGCAGCTATAGTATTATGTTCTTTTAGGCTTCTGTATAGCACAGCTGTTGCTGTACTGTACAGTGTGTGTTCTCTCCTTTAAGAATTGCTTTTTTTACTTGTTCCACCCACCTACAACAAGTGGCCCAGAAACGAAAGCAGCCATATTTTCTAACACTGAGGAGATCCTGCTGAAGCTAATGGCTAATCTTTAGTGACTTCAGTGGGTGCTAGTGGGGCCCATTATTCAAATGAGTGACAGCTCTGAGGCCAGAGCCCTTCTTTTGGTTTTGGGGCAGAGACATAAGGAAAGTTGATTTATTTTTGTTGTTGTTTTAATATTTTAGGCTGTTTGTTTGTCTGTTTGTGTGTTTGGCATTTCCAATCCGATTTGCTTTCAGTTTGGTAAAATATCACACAAACTTAACCTGCACCAGTCTTTTTGCTAAAATCTCAGGTGCAAGATTTCTGCAGAACAGCAATTTTGGTTGAATTTGAAATCCTAATAAAAATAATTAATTGACATGCTGGCCCTTAATTAGAGCTACACTAGAGGGCTTTGATAGAATTACTGACATTTTTAGGCATATCCTTCATGTATAAGGAATCCACAGGTTCTGCTGAGTGGTGCTGAAATGGAAGGCAAACGAAAGAGGGAACACAGCGGGAGTTGAGGAGTCAGCATTTCACAGGACCATTTCGTCTGTCAGGATATGTCCCTATTGTTTGCTAAAGAAATAATACACACTTATATCAAATTTTGTGATATCTCTTACTGTCCTTGGTGTCTTTATTGTTCTAATAAAAAAAAACCTATTTGCATTGAAGGATTTAGCAGTCCACACATGGATAATCTTAACTCCTAGCTAGACCAACATCTCAAACTAATAACAAATGGACACTCAATTCAATTTTGAAAGGTTGCAAATTCAAAACTGATAGGAGGAGAAATTTCAGCACACAATGCACAGTTAGTCTGTGGAAGTCAGTGCTACATAACTGAGGGCAAGAGTGTAGTAGGATACACAAAGGGATTACACATTTGTGCAGATTGGAAGACTATCCAGAGCTGTAATAGTAAATATTAAAAATACCCAAGACATTTGGACTTGATATAAACCCTCATGCTTCAGGGTTTCAGTCAGCCTCTCTAACTACAGAGAGTTCAGAGGAAAATTTTCCCTCGGAGCACATTATCCCACTGCAGGGCTTCTTGTACCTTCCTCTAACGATAGAAAGTGCTACATAGGAGACAGGATATTGGACTACATGGACTGCTGGTCTGATCCAGTATGGCAATCCATATGTTTCCTACGTAGAAGACCGTCAATAAGTACAACAAACCATTTCAAACATTTCTAGCAGATTGTGCTATTGGATTCTTTTTGCTTTATTTTCTTCTGAAATTCATTTCAGCCATAAGTAAACTAGTAAACAGATGAAAACTAATTGAGTTAATCCAAGGAAACTCTGGGGCTGTATATATCACAGTAAATGTAAAAACAATTTTCATGCAAGTCCCTTACTATATCAGTGTCAACCGTCCTGTGAAGTCTATTTACTTACAGTTGAAAATTATAATATCATGTCTTATTATAGAGAAGAATCAGTTTATTAACTTTTTAGGCTGTGGTTTGAAGAAATATAATATTTATTTTGTGTGCTGTGTAAGACTTATTTAAAGCTGCCTCACCCAAATACTGAGCAGGATGAGAGAGAGTTTCTTTTTTAGGTCTTTATTACAAAATATTATGGATAGCTTAACATAAGGGCAAATCAGAAACCAAGAGTAAATAGGAATGCACTAAATTATTCTGTCTTTTATGCACTGTAATGACTAGGGTTTCTATTTTTCAACATTCTATTTAACTTATTTGTCACATAAGAAACTATGTTTATCTGTTTTCCAGGTTAGTTAATCAATTTCACAGACCAGGTCCAAAGAAGTAGAGATGATGAGATGAGTATAATGCACTATTTCCTTACTTTCACCTCCTCCTGCACCAGCTTCGGATCTATTTTTGACCGGGATGGATGGCAAGATAAAATACTGCGGTACCCCATGCAAAAAAACTCTCAAGGCAAATGAGACTTCTGAGTCTTTCAAACAAGACAGGAAATGAGCCAGTGAGGAAAGACTCCACCCATCTCCATGTGGACAACACCTTGTTGATAACAATAGCAAAAAGATCTAGAAGATACAGAATAGACACTTGGTTCTTACTGACTACCAAGGAGAAGTCACTGAACAAGGAAGCTACTGTAATCTCTGAACTGTATCAAGACCCTGAGGTCAAGGAAATCTGAGGATGTTGGATATTGCCAAATAGATTAGACACCACCACCTCTGTTATAATCTTTCCTAAAAGGAAGGTTACAGACCAAACAGTAATTGGCAAGACCATTAATAACTTTTCTTAAGCTTAATGACCACCTTTTGTGAGAGAACCTGGCACTCTGCCATCCCAAAGGGAGTCTCTTCCATTAATGGCTCTCCACTCATTTTCACCTAACAGGAGGAACATGGGCCAAGCTCGTGGTGACCTGACACACCCCCCGAGTCTCCAGATCTTTAGTAAGTATCACTAGCAGAAACTCATGGAGAGGCAGATCTGTGTTTGTCCTTTCCAGAACTGACCAGGGAAGCCTTCATCAGGCTGAAATGGCATCAATTTATCCTTCACCCAGGGACAGAAAAATAGTTAATCTACCTCTGGTTGGGAGTGATAAATAGGAGAACAAATGGGTGGATTTAGTCAACTAGCAATTATATTTGCCTTCCCTATATTTTAGGAAGTCCACTCTTACCATAGTCTCATAAATAAAAGACAGCTGAAAACACCATATAGATAACACCTTATGCATCCCTTTGCTACACAGCATGGTACAAAGGATTAGATAGCAAGATATTATCAAAAAGAAGTAGCGTGGCCCCTGCAAGCAGGGGAGAATTAACAAGGACACTTGGAATTTGAAGCTCTGTTGTCAGAGGAAGTCCAGTAATGGAGAGAGTAGCAAATGAGAGAGGCAATAGTTGAGCTATTATATTTTATTGGATCAACTTCTGAGGGTGGAATGTACTTTGACAAACTGCCAGCCTCCCTCTGGTGGGTCTCGCACTTTACCTCTGCCTGTGAGCTAGGACACCCCCAGCTACCTTGTCTCCCCTGGCTGCAGAGGAGCTCTGTCTCCTTGCCTGGGAGGGAACCTGCTCCTGCAGCTGCTCCACACCTTCTGACAGCTTTCCCTGCCTCTCCTTTAGGGAAAACAGGGTTTAAATACCCCTGGCCCTGCCCTTCATTGGGTCCAGGTGCCTTTAATTGCCCTGCTGTGCTTTCTCTTCTGCCTGCAAGGCAGAGGGGTTTTAACCCTTTTGGGCCCTCATACCAGCCCCATCACACCCTTTTAAAGCCATCCAGCCTGATTTTATCTCAGTGCAAATGAGTGACCTGAAAAGAGTTCTGTGTAGGTCGAAAGCTCATACATTCCACCTGCAGAAGTTGGTCCAATAAAGGATATTACCTCACCTATGTCCCTCTCATATCCTGGGACCTGCGCGGCAACAAAACACCATAAATGGCCATGGAAGCGTAGCAAATGGCACTGTGGAGCACACAGATTGCTAGGGACTAGCTCTGTGCTAGTGTGCAGAATGCTGTCTTGTTTGGGAGGAATATTTAGGCAGAGGGGATGCAAGTGGGGAGGAAAGCATTTATGACTCTGGAGGAAGCTGGATTGAGAAAAAGTGTGTGTTAGTGCCTGAATTCTTGGTGTATCCATGCTCAATTTAATCTTTATTTTAGCCTTTCTAATTTAATCACACTGCTTTTAGTTGGATCAGAATAACAAGAAAAGTGAAGTAACATCAAAATACTCAAGTTCGCTCAACAAAAGCAATCCCTTTCACATGTATTTATAGTGTGCCCAGTACAACAAAGCCTTTGGGCACTACCAGGCTACAAATAATAATTAACAATAATATAATATTAACCAACAATTAAAGGGATACTTAATAAAAACTTACAACCCATTCTCGTTGGGATCAAATATGTAAGATGAGAGAGCACATGTGACTCTCTCTTTGAACCCTTTAGGCCCATGTCTCCTGTTTGAGGAAACGGCAAGTGAGTTTGTCTGTTTAACTAGTTTAGAATAGAGGGTTCCTCCTTTTCCATGCTGGGTGCATTTTAATTAGATCTGGAAACATTTTCTACGCTCCTGCTGAGAATCCAAAAACCTCCTATATTTCCAAACTGCATTGGAGCTCTTCAGTAAATTAATCTCTGTTATGATCATTACTTACTATATTTACTGCAGTGGCACCCAAAAGATCTAATCAGGATCCATTGTGCTAGGCATTGTGCAAACATATAGAAATTCGGAATACTTGCCCTGAAGACCTACATTCTGTGCTAATCTGAGGCCTGGTCTATGCTTAAAAATTTGGCCAGCATATCTCTATCAGTTAGGAGTGTGAAAAAAGATATTGAGGGAAAAGTCCCTGTGTAAACACAGTTATATTGCCATTATGGCTCACTACATTCAGTTAACTGAATGAACCCTGTGGTCCTGGGATTCTATGGTAAAAGCAGTGTCTCCAATGGCAGGGTTTGCCTGTATAGTTAAACCCTTGCTAGTGAAGATGAGGCCTGACTTGCATTCTAATTATCTGAATTTAAAGAGATCATAAACCAGGATTTGAACCATTATACCTCAGTCAGTCAGAGCTTAACTCCTTCCTTTCAAGTTTTCCAGTCTCAAATAGATTAATTTTATGCAAAATATTTACAGAGAAATCTTCAGCACTGATCCTGCAATGAGCTCTGAGCAGGCAGTGAAATCTAATGGTGCTCTGTAGGAGTCTCGGGGGACCTTCTGCATGATGCTTATTGCTGTATCAGGCCCTTATTATGTCACTCCACTGTGGGGTCACGAGCTGTCAGTCCCTGTGCATGCCAGTAAGGATGGCATGGCATGGTGTGGGGGTCATCACAGCCTAAAATATTTTAAAGGGGGTCCCACCAAAAAAGCTGGAGAATCGCTGGCAATAATATGACTTACTGTGATGTGATGTCATATTTTGTGCTGGCACTGAGATTTCATAACTTGATGTAAAAATAATAAACAAATTAAAAGAACAGAATAACATAAATTTCAAAACAAAAGTTTTGAAATGAAATGTCAATTTTTTTCTGAAACAATATTTTCAATTTTTTTTCCTGAATTTCCATTTTTCTGTGCATTTTCAAAATTTGTGTTTTTCTGCAAAACAAATTTTAAAATGTCAAAATTTTCCACAAAATGAAAATTCCACATTTCGACCAGCTCTACTGACTGGTACAAAATGGGGAGGATGCAGTCTATAATAATTAAAGAGCAAATGTCTTTATGTCATTCAGAGATACCGGGTAAGTGAGGTAGTATCTTTTATAAGACCAGTTTCTGCTGGTGAGAGAGAGAGAGAGAAGCTTACACAGATTTAAAGGTTTTATTGGAAGCTAATGTTTCAAAAGAACAATACAGGGTTTACAACACAAGAGCAAGAGGCATCCAGGCGGGGGCACGGTCTATCGGTGGGTACAGAGTCATTGGGGGTCGGGGAGCAGAATGAGATCATAGCCCGAGGTGTCCTGGATGGGTTGAAAAGCAAGGGTTTACAGTGCAGGAGACATAACGGTGATGAGGGAAACCTCACTCACCTACCTCTCCAGTATCCTAGGACCAACACCGCATACATTTAGGTCCTTCAGTCATCAATATCAATCTTTGTTCACCCCAAGTATTCATGCTGTAGTAAAGAAGCAAACTCAGTTCTGTCTTTTTGTATAATTTAGGCCAGTATAAGGCATTGTTAAATAATTTTTAGCTCACTGATTGATATGCAAACAGGTAAAATTCTTTCTGAAGCTGACATCAAAGGTAACAACAGTAGATCAAAAATATTTAAAGGAAAAAACCCACAGATAAACTACTAAAAAATGCAACAAAGTGGCCAGTAAGTGACTGAGAAAGTTAAAGGATAGATAACATTGGTATGCTAATGTGAAGCTGTTTACTTGAGGAAATACAAAAACATCAGATTGTCTGAAGATGCTATTAAAGCTCATGAATTCTTTTCTCAGATGAGAAACAGATTTCTATTGGAATGTAAATATATATTCATGAGAGGACTCCCTTTGTGAGAAGAATTTTGCCATTAATAACATTGTTTCCATTTGAGACATAACAGGCTGGCCCCCTACAATGAAATAAAGGTGGTTTCCATCATGTGAAGAGGTGAATATTCATAGCTCTCTTTTCAGAGAGAGATTTCTCTTAACAGCTCAAAAAAGACATTCTTTATCTCCGTCTCCTAGTAAAAAAAATCAGAGATGTTCCTTAATAATCCATTTTTGTCTCTCAGAGCCAAGAACAAAGAGCATCTCAATTATTATTTACTATCAGCATAGATTTCATCTGCACTGCTTGGAGGCAAAGGAAGGTTTTCACAAAACTGAGATACATGTTATTTATCTAGCACCTTAAGGTTAATAAATATTTTTCTAGGAAAAGAAAAGAGGGGGGGAGGTCTTGCTTTAGGAACAGGCTTCCTGCAGAGAATAATGTCTCGTGAACTGATGTTAGCAGGTATGAAAAGAAACATCACACCTTTAGTTGGCTAAAGAGAACTCTGGCCCCCTTATTTTAATTTTTAATTAGTCTCTTGGAACAACAGTGAAATTCCAGAAGACTAGAAGAATGCTAGACAATATTCAAAAAGGGCAAACAAAATGACTCAGGTAACTACATGTAAGTTAGCCTGATATCAGTTCTGGGCAAAATAATGGATACTCTTATATGGGATTCAACTGATATCTATATTCCTATCCTTTAATTCTTTAACAGCAGTCAACATGATTTCATTCTTAGTGGACATTACATAACTGCATAGATGCAATATCCTTAGATTTTTGTAAGACATTTGACTTAGTATTGCATGACATTCTCTCTCTTTTCTTTTCCTAGAAAAATATTAGCACTATACAATATCGATAGAGCACACACTAATTGGATTAAGTTGCTGACTAACTGATCTAAAAAAGTTGCCATCAGTGAAGAATCATTATCAAATGGGGGTGTATCTAGTGGGGTTTCACAGAGATTGTTACTAGGCCTGACATTATCCAACATTTTCGTCAATAATCTGGAAGTAAATATAAAATCACTGCTGATAAATGTTGCAAATGACACAAATATTGCTGGAGTGGTAAATGATGACAGTCTGATAGAGCGATGTGGAACTCTTGGTAGCCTGACCCCATTCATACAACATGTGTTTTTAATATAGACAAATGCAAAGTTGTACATACAGGAACAAGGAAGGCAGACCATACCTACAGAATGGGGGACTGTATCCTGGACAACAGTAACTCTGAAAAGGTGTGCAGTCATAGTAGATGGGCAACTCACAACTCCCAGTGCGCTGCTGTGGCAAAAGGGTTAAAGAAATCCTTGGATGTATAAACAAAGGAGTAGGGAGTTGGAATAGGGAGTTGCCTTTTACCTTTATAGATGGCACTGGTGAGACTGATACTAGAATACTGCATACAATTCTGGTGTTCATCTTTTTTAAAAAGATGTTAAAAATTAGAAAGGGTGCAGAAAACCTTGCACAAACATGATTCAGGGGCTGAAGAACATGCTTACAGTGAGAGATTTAATCTGTTCAGTTTATCAAAAAGTAGAGGTAGAGATGATTTGATTGCAGTTCCTGGGGAGAGAATACTGGGTACTGAAGAGCTCTTTGATTTAGCAGAGAAAAGCATAACAGGAATCCAGAGCTGAGAACTGAAGCAAGACATTCAGATTAGACATTAGACAACACATTTCTAACAGTGAGGGTGTTAACCATTGGGACAAGCTATCAAGGGAAGTATGGATTTTCCATTTCCTGGTGTCGTCAAATCAAGTCTGAGTACCTGGGTGCCATGCTTTTGTCAAACACAAGTCCTGGGCTCAACACAGGGATAAGTGGGTAAAATTGAATAGCCTGTGATATACTTTAGGTCAGACTAGATTATGTAAATTCTGTGGACCTATGATGATGATGACAATTCTGTTGATTGGTGAGCTGAAAGCATGCATTAAATAATAGGGGGAGAAGGAAATAAATATTGATGTAACTGCTAGATATTTTCCTGGATTGGGAAATCTGTAAGATATCATCTACTGAAATTGCTTTTGAAAAGGTGATGACATAAGCAAAGTGTAAGGGTTGCTGTTTCGTGTAGGTAGCAATTATAATTGTCTATTATCTGACAAATAAAAAATCTGTATCAACTTTGGGCATGCCCAGTTATCACACCACTGACTGACATGACCACAAGTACATGCAGGCCAGGGTTCTGCTCGTAGTGCACTTGGGCCCACTGGAGATGACGTGCAGAGGCTGGAGCCCTGTCAACCAAAATGCCTTCTGGATGCTCCATAGTTTCCCATACTGCAGTGGTACAACCGGTAACTTAGGGGATGGTGGAACTTGCTCCTTGTTTCATACTCGGACAGCTCTTTGAGCTACAGGTGATAAACAGAGCCAGGGCTATAGATTCACCCTGTTTCTCCCTTGTCAGATAGATGATACCTACAGGAGCGCTTGGAGGAGGGCCCAGTGGGACTTTGCTCAGCGCCTGTGAAGGCACAAGGTGAGTGCCTTGCTCTTTTCTTCCTCTGAACTACATGGCAAGAGTCAGCTAGCATCTAGCCCAAAGTTTCGGTCACAGACACAATTATAAACTTACTTCTGCCCCAGTACAATTCTTGTAGAATTTAAAGTGAACTAGAAACCAGTACTACAGGAATGGGTAATAGACATCTCGTGAGAGAGGACAATTTCCTCTAATCAGACAGAAAGAGAACATTGTGCACAGATTTCACTGGAGCCGCTCCAGACATTTCAATAAGAGACTGCTGCTGAACGACCAATGCTCAGGCTGCAGTGTAAAAGGGGCAGCAGGGCACTATGCACATTTGTGGTCCTGTAACAAATTTACTAAGTCTTAGCAGTGAATGTCTTAATATTGTCTGATATTCTGAGCCAGGATATCGTGTGAACATTACAGATGGCAATTTGAATGATTTTGGAGAGCGAATGGATGCCTCCAATTCCAATTCTAAATAGCTAATTAATTACTGTGCTGTGAGTGCTTGATTGCAAGACAGTGGAAATGTACAGTCACCTGTGGTGACTGATTTTTATTTCAGAATTCCAGAGATGACAACTTTTCAGGCTGATATTGATTCACAGAGGGGGGAATTCTCACCTTTGCAAAAGACCATCAGGGTTGCACTTAAATCCTATTTTGAGGACTTCAGTGGTATGGAAGGGGTGCCATAGGCGTTTATGCTGGACTTCTGCATGGGTATGAATTTCACCCTGAAGGCCCAATACTAAGGCCTATTTACATCTTTATAAGTGGCTTGTAAGCCGCAGGGGACGGTGTAATCAGCCTCTGCACGAGGCTTGACTCTTCCTGAAAATGACTGCACCTGGTGTAATCAGCAATGGGAAACCTTCATGTTTCTGCTGAGTTAATATATTGCTCTATATGGCTCTTTTAAACAGTTTTCATGGGTTGTTTAACCCTGATACAAGCAACTTTGTGCTTTCCCTGATGCTGGCTCTTATGCTTGGGGGAGCTCCCAGTAAACATCTGCAAAACTTACTCATTGTCCTCCTTCAAATTCCTTCTTAAAAATTTCCTTTCCCACAGCCCCAACAAAAAAATAGACAACTGATGTTGGTGTGCTAAGATCATTCCACATGAGACCGACCAATATTGTCTCATTTTTTACTTGCACTTCCTTGTCTGTCTCCACTTGTTGTGTCTTGTCTTATACTTACTCTGTAAATTATTTGGGCAAGGACTTTTTGTTTTGTGTTTGTACAGCACCTAGCACAGTGCTCCATGGTTGGGACTCGTAGGTACTACTGCAGTAGAAATCATAATATAATTCTGGAGATTGTCCGTCTCAGGCAGTGTTTTGAATCTATGGGCAGTGCTGGTGGGCTTGATGGCCACCATCCGTTCAGGCTAAATGAGGCGCATTTAAATGCCCCTTTGTTTGGTAATAACTGAAACAATAAAAGCCACCACCCAAATCACAGAATAGCATGGCAAGGATAGAGTAGGAATTGAGCCATGTGCTCCAAGGAAGTTTCCCTGTGGTTTGAATGTAAATACAAGGGGCTGGGTATTTTTTGGTGGAACTGTGTGTTTCCGTGTGTGAGATGTGGCATAAAGGACACCAGAGAAAGCCAAAGTGATAGCAAGAGAAACAACTGTGGCATGATGGTGACAGAAAGCTGAGAGATATTTTTGGGCAGAGTGCTCTCTGAATAGAGACGTGGCAATGTAAGTAAAGAAACTGTCCTTTTGTTGATACTTACTGTGTTCAAGGAAATCAGGACTTTGTGTGCATTCTTTGTAAATACATAGGATTTGGATCAAAGAAACAACTGACTCCATCATCAATTTCTCATCCTAAGAGAAACAATACTCAAGACCCTAAATATTGGTTATCTGCTATAGCTAAAAAGTGGTAACAATAACTATGAATTAAAGATGTTATGTTGTAAACTAGCCTTGAAATAACAAGCTTCTTTTATGCTCAGAGAAAAATATTTAATTTATTTTCTAAGACTCCAAACTCCCTCCTTCTGAAGAAGAGCCTCAAGTTTCAATATATTATTAGAGACAAATAAAGTTTTGTTTATATTTGTTAATTTATATTTTGTTAGGCTGGTTGTTTTTTTAAGGGAAAAAATATTTAGAAATGATTTATTTACAGGGATGAAACATCATTCAGCAGGTGTCTAAGATTCCCAAGGTAAATAATACAGACATAGTAAAGGCCAGCACTGTCATATTAATAATTGATGTTTGGCTGTCTCCTAGTCTAACTGTTATCTCTTCATTGTGCTTTCTAAAAGCCCAATTAGAGCTGAATTATAGTTGTCAATAAAGCAGCAGCATTTAGATCCGAAGAAGACAAACAGGCATATTTTGCAAATAGGGCATTTTTGATGCATGTGACAAAAAATAACCCAATCATAGGACATTTTAAATGAGGGCAGTAGAGATTAATCTAAACACAATATGGACATTTTCAAACAGATTCTCTTTTTAACCAAAGCTATGGCTTAACAATTTCTACAGTAGTAATCTGATTTGGAACGGGTGAAAGCACCAGTGGCAGTTCTCTGATCCTACCCTAAAGTAGCTGAGAATGCTGTAGTGAATGGATTGAAAAATAGTGTGGGTGGAAATCGTCATCGGAAACAGGCGGTGAATTTGGAAAGCTGAGAGGCAGATTTAGCTTGGGGATTGCATAGATGAGAAATGAGATTTGTCAGTTTAGAGCACAATGATGGAGAGAAGTGTGCCTGTGGTCTTGAATCCCATCTGCAGAGAAAGGGGAGTCTGGTGTTAGAAAAGGGATCCTGACAGAGTATAACGAATCAGAGTCATATAATTGAAGGCCAGAAGGGGCCATCAGATTCTCTAGCTTAATCTCCTGTATATCACAGGCCACCAACAGCACCCAGAATCCTCACACAAAACCAACAACCAAAATTAAACCAAAGTATTATGCCCTTAGCACACTAGACTATGTGTCATAGACAGAGATTAGGAGGGACCAAGGCTAATCAAGTGTCTAACTCTGAAGAGAGACAGAGGGCCTGATTGCATGTAGAGAAATAAGACTTAAGAGTGAATAGAGAAAAACATCAGCTATTCCCATATTTCTGTATGGAGGGAGAGAGGAGGAAATAGAGAGGGAAAGACCTTGCAAGTACATAGGGTATTGTCTACACTTACAGCTGCACTGCTGTAGCACTTCTATGTAGACACTACCTACACGGACAGGAGGGGTTCTCCCATCAGCATAGGTAATTCACCTCCCTGAGAGGCAGTAGCTAAATCAATGGATAAATTCTTCCATCTATCTAGAGCTGTCTACACGGGGACTTAAATCAGTTTAGCAATGCCTCTCAGGGGGGTGTGGATTTTTCACACCCCTGACCAATATAACTAAACCAACCTAACTTTCTAATGTAGACGAGACCTGAGTCAGATGAGACCTTCCAGACAGCAAAGAAGATCAAAAAGTCCAAGCACTGTAAAGAGACTGAACCCTGGGATTAATTCGTGAGCTACAACTTGTTATGGCTTGCATAGAAATATTTCTTGGAGTACCTCAGTGTTATCTAAGGTGTACAGTACATCTCAAGCTAGTGCTTTTGGGGATTTTCTTATCAGAGGACGTAGCAGGTAATCCATTGTTGGAATGTCATTGCAGATTCTCTCTCTTTTGCTTTCACTGGATGTTATGTCATCTTTTACTCTAACCCATGTCTGTAGAACAGCCTCCCATTCAAGGTTCACCAGGCCCCTTTCTTGTTTGTAAATTCATGAGAACCCACCTACCCTCTGATGCCACCTGTCTTTGATGAGCTTTGTACTTGTTCTTTCTACATTGCGCTACAGTGGCCCAAGCCCTCAGATCACACTCCCTCTGGGACAGGGTCTTGTTACTCAATGTTTGTTTTGCATTGCTCTTCCAGGGTGAAAAGGTCTGGAGTGGTCTGCACAGGGCTGTATTTCACCCTGCATACTTTGGGTCACATCCCACCTCTGCCTTGTAAGCTGCAGAGGCTCCCCTGGCAGTAGTTCCACTGCACAGTGGAAGGAGGGAGAGCAGGATTTCAGGGTGTACACCTCTGTGTGACATGGGAGTTCAGCTCCACAGGTGCTGCTCAGCAGCAGGAAAGGTTGGGATGTAGCTGGATCCTGCACTGATGCCCCCTCATTGTGGAGGGAAGAGGCCAGGTAGCTTGCTCCACCCATGACTTCAGAGGGTCTACTCATGACAACAGAGAGCATGTTGGGAGCGAGGGTTTACAGTTTCAGTCCCTGTGTTTGCGGGCCTGATCCCAGTCCCAATCAGTGGGAGTCTTTCAGCATAAATGTACTGCTATGTTTAAGAGACGGTCGTTGTTGGTAGTATTGTTAATAATAATAATATCCCATTTCTCCAGTGGGTTGTGAGGTATGAGGAGAAGCTGAGTGCTTTCAATCACCAGGAAATGGCTCAGTAATGCCAGTTGCATCTTTCTGCTTTTATGCAATGGCAATAAAAATATAAAATGTGTTTAATTAAAGAGAGTTTTGTTTTAGTGAGCAAATATACTGAATAAATAAAACAATTGTAGCATCTTTAATGTGCTCATGCTACATCAACAGAGTAGCTGGGGTTTGTTTTTTGTTTTTTACTTTGTTATAGCAATGGAATTTAAAAACAAAAATTTTTTAAATCAATGCACTTATTTTTAATTTTCATGAGTATTAAATCCTGGATTTCCCAGAAATATGACCACATATGTGAGTTGACAAATGAATTGTAAGGAGCATACCGTTTAAAATGAAGAGGGAGAAACCATCGTTCTTTTCACTAGGACTCGGTGTATTTAAAAAATAAACAAGGAAGTTAAACACGGAAAGCAACGTGAAAATAACATAGTTGCCCAGGAAGCCTGAGTTCCTCATTGTTTTCATGCATTTGTGTCTGGGCATGTCAGTTTTAACATTTATTTTTGATTTACTGAAGGATGGATCCCCTTGGTAGTGTAATGTCTATTGTCTTTTAATGTATAATGCACTAGAAAAAGTCCATCTCTGAGATTGTCATGAAATGCCAATTGGCGGTTGGAAAGCAGAATATACAGTAATTATTACCCTTCACTTTCATAGCATAATGCACATTGGATTCACCTGCCGATAGTGTTGTACAGTCCACCTTCATATAGTATTATAATGCCTATTGATTTTTTTATCAACATAATGAAACGATCCCCTTTAACATCAGCCAGTAGCATAATGCCTATTGATTTTTATTGCGGTAACTATTTAGACTGGCTTATCAGAAAAGTGCCCCCTTTGCACAGTCTCTGGGGTGCCTCTAGTAATAGAGTAAGGGAGGAGAAGCACAAAGTGCTCTGTTAGGTGAAAATGTAGGACAGAAAAGGTTTACACAGTTCAATTATTTTACTTATGTGCAGTAGAGAATCTCATTTACTGAGATCATGCAATGCTCTGTCAGGCTACCACCTTCTATACCAGAAAACTCTCTCTCTGACCCCTTTTCCTTACAGTTGGCTGATCCTGCAGCTCTTGGGAGTATAAGAAGTGTAGCAGCCTAATTTTTTACCCCTGCTCCCTCATCCTCCCCCAGCCTACAAGTAACTCCTGTTGACCTGATTCAAACATAAATCAATGGGAATTACTTATATCCTGTTAGGGGAGAATTAGACCTTGGATTTGGACCCCAGATGAGAGAACTCACTAGGCATCCTATTAATTTATGAATGGGAAACCTTGCCTGTTGTGGCCCACCTAGATCCCTCTGCATGTACAGTGTGCAAAACAAATAATAAAGAAGTTAAACACAAAAGAAGCAAATCAACAACAAGTTGTTCTTAGAATAAATATATTTTTATTGAACTCAAGCACAGGGTTGTAGGTTACAGAGGAATGAATAAATTGATGATAATAACAGAAGCTGATTACATTGTGATGGGCAATAGCACCAAATAGGCCTTATCTTGCAACGTGAAATAGAAACTCACTGCCAAGCAAATAAGGCTAGATTCCCAGAGAGAACACTGAAAGCAATTTACAAGCAATGACCCTCAACATCATATATGCAAAAACAATATATTATTTTCAGAAGTGCAACTGAAGCCCCTTGTGCAACCAAAAATAATTTGTGTTGCCCAATTGCACATGCAGCCTATCAGCTTCACATCCAATTGAAAAATGTTTGTACTCACACATGGATGCTGAGCAAGAGCTTTTTGCTCATTAGCACACATGCTGTCATGCTCTTATTTTGACTATCTTTTTTCCCCTCTTCAATCAAACCTTTTACAAACAAGGAAAGAGAGTGAGAGACAGAGAACCGTCCATAGGAGCTAAAAGCTTATTTTAATGACTTCAGGTCCAGTCCTGTAAGGACTCAGACAAGCAGTCAGCATTCCTATTAGATTTGATGGGACTGTGCACCTGAGCATGGTCACTTGCATGAGTTTGGTTTGCAGGAGATTGGAGACCAAATTATTATAGGGCTGGAAGAATCCAATTTTCAGACACAACCTTGGAATTTTTATGCACAAACTTGATTGTGCCTGCACAAATTCCTGTTAATGGAAAACAAATATGGCTGGGCAAGTGCAAATTATTGTGTCTAAAACATGTAAAGAGCAAGCTGATGCTAGGTAACATTTGGCCTAGAATATGAACAATTTTCTCTTCAGGATAAGTAAGTAGTAATAAATAATTCTGGAAGCTAATTCCTACGCCTAATTTATGTTATGTTGCATGTTGTTGATGATTTTCATTTTAAATTTTTCCTTCAAAAAAGTGAAGACCTGACCCAAGAAAACCCATTGTGTCCTGATTCCTTTGTATCTTGGGGAATTGCATAGTACAAAATGACTATCACAATAAAATGAAATCTCACAAAGATGTGTTTGGTGGTATATAAAGAGATTTGCAATACAAAGCCATTTGATAAATATGCCCGACTTTTATCACAATGATTTTATCACAAACAAAGCAATTATATATCTTGGTTTGTTTATGCTAAAATTAACCTGACACATTAATTTAACATGAAATGACTGATTTAATGAAGTCTGCAGAGAATTACTATCTGCCCTTTGAATGAGTTATCTAAAATGCCATTTTATTATGCAAATCTATGTAAAGTAAATTGCATTCAAGCAGAGGTTCAAAAAGTCGCTTATCATAACCTGATCCTAATGTTCACAGGAAATGATATAAATATCTGGGGATCATTGCTTTACTATAAAGATGAGGAAAATTAAGTAGAAATGGTCTTTCATTCAAAAATAGCTAATTTGATGGGCAGATAATTATCTCATTGCTTTGAAATGTGATAAATTATAGCAAGAAGAAAAACTACAAAGAACAATGAAAACAAAATACAAGTGTGCAAATGGAATGCAGACTGTTGTCACGTATGTGATTCATGTGACATGCTGGGCTTGATTTTTCAACAGGTTAGAAAGCTCCATAGAAAAAATGTCTATGCAGTTCCCTCAGTTGTGTATCCAGATGAGGTATCCATGTTTGCCTCTACATGTAGCGCCATGCTAACGCAACCTGGCTCACACAAATGGCTGGGTTAAATTGCTCATTCATGTCTGTGTGCGTGCGTGTATGTATATACATATATATATATATGTATATCTTCAGTTAGGCACACAACTAAACACCACCCAGACTTTTCAAGTTCTGAAAATCAAGCCCTTTAAATAACCATTAATCACACAACATTTTCCTCAGAATCTCTGTTTCAATTAGAACACAGGAACATAGGAAATGCTACCTGGGGTACTATAGGGGAACATGATCCATGGAGTTCAATTTCTTGTCTCCCACAGTGGTCAGTGCTGGGAGTTTGAGGGAAGTGCAAAAGTGGCATAATTTACTTTATTGTGCAGTACAATACGAAGAGAAGCAATGATCTGACCTGATCAGTTTACATCCTAAAGCATGATGCTTGATGGCCTTTGTAAAATCTAATGTAATTTTACATGCTATTCTTATTCAATGCATGTCATGCATTTGTCAAACTCCCAATTCATTTTAAATTCATCTGTTTGTCTCACTAATGTCTTCTGGCAGTGAATTCCACAGGTAATGTCTATATTGTGTTTATTTAAAAAATGGTTCTTTTTATTTGTTTTAAAAGTGTTGTCTTTATATTTCATCAATACCCTCAGAGTCTTGTTTTATTGAAAAGGCTAAATAGGATTATGATTTCACATTTAGGTGAATTATGGCAGTTTTATGCCTTCCTCCAAAGCACTTGACATTGGTAGCTGTCAGAGATAGAGTACTGGACAATAAATGGATTTTTGGTCTTCTGTGGTATGGTTATTTCTATGTTCCTAGCAGACTTCCTTTTGACACATAACAGTGTTCTTTCTGGTATGGGTTTCATCTGTTATCTCAAAATTGCACATAGAAATTGGTCTTGCTGAATAATTACTTTCTTTTAAAACCATTATTTTATCAGATCTTAACAAATGGAATTGGATTACTGCCTTGTTATTCATGTTATGTCCTCATACATAATGTATTGTTTGTATTTGCACATAATAATGTGGAACTTGGCTTCTGGACTCTGACTGGCTTGTGGAAGGTGTTTGTATTATGAAGAGAAAAGTAAACAGTGATGGTGAAATAATATGTATTAATTGTGGTGGTGTTCTCTCTTTAAACAGCCTTCTGAGGCACAATATCTCTCAGTGTCCCGCTGCACTCCAGTAAACATCACCCCCTACAGAAAGCTTTGTAGAGATTACAGAATTGACCCTTAAGGAAGCAGGGTGGTGAAAGGATTATGAAGAGAAAAAGGAGTGGGTCAGGAATAGAAGAAAATACAAGTAGAGAAATACAGGAAGTGGGGTAAGGTTCTGTAATCCTTGTAGATGAGGACAAAGAATGTTCACTCTATGCTGTTGGGAAAAAGAAGTCAGTGGAGGAATTAATAGAAGGGAATGATGTAAGCAGCATACAAAGATGACTTTTGCAATGGTGTGGGTAGAGTGATTGGAGGAAGAACTGAAAATAAATGAGGCAGAGGTTATAGTAATTAAGGATCAAGATAATTTCTTCCCCAGAGCCAACACTGTAATTCAAAAATAGGTAGACCGAGGTGTGTGAGAGATCGAGTTGTTTATATTAGAGTTGTCAGTGTTTGGGTGAGATATTAAAACCAAAGCCCCTTCTGGACATTTCTGTTAATTTCCCAGGAAATCATTAAAACTTCCATAGTACTTTTAAAATGAGCACAGAAGTAAATCTGTCTGTCAGGGTCAGGTTTCCCACTCAATTAAATAGATTGTGTCATCTAAGTCTATGTGAGCTATTGCTGAATGTACCTGACTTCTGGATTTCCTAGACCTTCCCTGTATGACAAGTGCTTTGGGGTACCCAAAATATCAAAGGAATTAAATTAATCCAAATTATTTTCTCTTCTGTTGCCTATATATTAATTTAGCTAGCAGTGCATCTGGGGAGAATGATCCCTAGTTTAAATCTGTATAATTTATTTGCTTCTACATGATAAAGTCTCTAGTAAATCCCGACAGAAGGAAAGAGATTTAAATACCCTCTACTTAATTTTAGGCTCCTCTTTCACCTAGTATATCCATATTAAATTGAAAGAGATCTCCAAATTTTACCACTGTATCTGACTCAGCTTTGCTCTGTTTCCATGTTCTGGTGAAAATGGTAGGAAAATCACATTTAACTATCTTATTTTTTTGAGTGAGTCTGATTTGGTATAAGCTAACTAGCTTCATATTTTTTATTTAGTTATAATCCAAAAATACAGTGAATCTGGTGTTATGGAAGGCAAATTGAGTTGGCAGTAGCAGGGGATGAAATGGTGATCTAAAGGAAGGAAATACAAAAACATTTTATTTAAATGCAAGGAAAGATTAAAATGAGCTATCAAGACCTTTGGGTAAAACAAGGACTGTCTAGAAATCTCTCCAGCCTCTGAAGCAGCCCATGATCAGAAGGGTGCAAAGGTGGCTTAAAGCCACTTTAACAGCTCCGGTTCCCAGGCTATGAGGCACAGCACAAAATTTTGCCTAAAGGTTGTACATTACAAGCTTAAATAATCACCTGATATTGTGATTGTAACCTTGGACCTTGTTTATCTTATTCTATCCCTCATCATTGTCTCAGAATTACATTTGGGTCACAATCCCGTAATGACATGTGGACGGAGAACTGTTTGCCCTCTGGAATCCCACTGAATGCAGTGGGGCTCTGCATGGTCACAGAGCCTACCCACAAGATGTCATTGCAGGATGAGGGCCCTAGGCTGCAAGGTCTTCAGGGCAGAGACTGTCTTTTCTATTAGTACTTAAAGCACTTCTTAGCACACATTAGTGTGTAGTAATGTAATCATCAGCTTTCTTCTTTTATTTCATACAGCAGGGGAAAGTTTATTACCCCTGAAAAATATCTTCATATCTCTTATTATTTTAGTCTGGTTCATCCCATACTTTTATCTCTTCCTTCATTTTAAATAGTTTTCTTTTGATACATGGCATGAGGGTAAATCTATTTAAGAATTTATATAACGTATGGCATGGTCTCAGTGCTGATCATGTTGATGAAGTTTCAGTAATAAGAGAACCAAGCTTTTACTTCATACATAAGCCATGTCACATTCATGAACAAACAGGATACCTTTCAGCTACTACTGTGTAATTTACATGTGATGCATTTGTGAAATAGGAAATTCTAGGCTGTTGAATTATTAGCTTATTTTAGTATTGCCTTCAGTAGTCATAATATTTGCAAAAATGTTCAGTTAGTGGTAAATCATTTTTAATTCCTTTGGATTTTATTGTAATGATGTTAATCATGATTAATTCTTATGGTATTTAAGAAATGCAATTGTCAATTAGCTTTTATGAGGAATTATATATTATGGTTAGTCATCAGTCTGTTGTTAGTCCTTCTTTCTTCAAGAACTGTTATTAAAAATGTACAATAATTTGCTTTTATTATAATCTATCTAAAAGCCAATACTAGTTTAAAATATAATTTAAGATTTGGAATTACAATTAGTGTGTTTTATGAGGATTTATTTCATAATGCAATGTCACTGTTCATAGCTAATTATTTTGTGTAATGTAAATTTCAGTTAATACTTTATTTACAGAAGCCAGATAACCACATAATTTTAAAAAATGCTTTCAATAACTAATAATCTACAAAGATTTAAACAAATAGATAATTATGCTAAAATAAACATGGAGTATTCTTTAATGAATATAACCTTTAGTCGAAATATAAGCTTAAGCAAGCAACTGTTCAGCCAAGGAAACCTCACAAGTTTCCTTGGTTGAATAGTTGTGGATCTTGATCTTGGTTGCTAATTTTAAAGTATAGATAGCCATGTGTGGCCAAACTCTCTGGCTTACTCCATTTTTTTTTTTGTGAAAAGGGGTTGGAAACTGAATGAATTTCCCTTGCTGAGGATTCCCACTCCCAATGTGGGGAAATTCCAAGCATTGTGCTAGAAAGGCTCACAGAGGCTGAGGCAGATTGACCCCGAGGGTATGTCTACATTGCAGTTGGGAGCGCGCCTCTCTGCTTGGGGAGACAGACTCGTGCTAGCAGTCTCAAAATCACATGCTAAAAATAGCAGTATAGGCATTGTGGCAATTCAAGTCCCTTAATTCAGGGTACCTTATAGAAATATGGGAGTCTTCTTTACAGCTGGGCATATTATACTACATGGATACAATGTGAAATAAGGCTCTATAAAGATTTCCTCACTGAAATCTTCTTCAAAATAATAATTATTATTATTATTAATAAACCCAGGCACTTCATCCAAAATGCCTAAATAAGTCAACAGGAGTCTGTTGCTTCACCACAGGTAATATGGAATTCAAGGCTGACTGCTGAAATTGATCAAAAATTGCCAGCAGTCCTGAACTTTTCTCTGTGCCTCCTCCCCATTCATTTTCTCCCCACCATTTATTTTGTTGGATTTGGAGCTACTCCAAAGAGCATCCTCAGGAAGGGGAATAAATATACACAAGTAACAGCTGGGCTGAGAAATCTTCCAATAAATTATATGCTGTTAATTCGACAAGATTCATCTTTAACAGGTAGCAGACAAGAATTGATATTATTATGACCATTTTCAGTATTTAGAAAATGATCCATTATTTATTTTAATTAAATTAATAGAGGTAGTAATTCCACCATAATAGTTATATCTTATAATGAGTGAGAGTACGAGTGGCACATTCAGACAGCCAAATTCTGAGGTAATGTGTTCAGCGAAAAAAGTTAAATTCCCTTATTCTCAACCACTTCATAAAATGCTTGATTTGATTCCCTCATACCAACCTACATCACTTACTGATGGAGGGAAGTCTAAACTGCAATAATCTGCAAGCTAAACATCCAGAAGAAAATCTAAGAGTTTTAAGTGCTAAGCTAAAGTAAGATGATTTATTTTTAATTTGCATATTATTACAGCTTCCTGTTAATTACCTTTCTTGCTATATTCCTGATTTCTTGTTCCTCAGTATTTTAGATACATTGATTTTGATTTACTTTCACTTCCATAGACTCATTGGGTCACATACAGGGGACCCAGTGAGTAAGCTACACATTGGTAAATGGGTGTGAGTTTACAAGGAATTCATATGGAGTTTCATAATTTACAAGCTGACCAGAAGAACAATTTAGATCCCTATAAACATACTTAAACTTATTTCTGAATTTGGCCCAATGTGTCCAAGTAAACTGTGCTATTCATCATTTATTTTAATTACATCCCAAATGAATATGACAGCTTCTGCTAGACTGTCTCTCTCCTGTGGTTAAAGTAATTGTGGGGAAAAGGTACCCTTTTCCTTGGTATGACAGAACCTTTCTAGTTCCTAAGAGCCACAGTTAAATGGCTAGTTCCTATTCATTGGCATGGGAGTAGAACATAGCTGACAGAAAATGAGAATGTTTTAATCAACACACGTGGAAAAAAAACACATCTGCATCTAAGGAATTAGTGAAGTGAATTGGACATATTTGAAGCAAAGAAAACATCAGAGATCACTACATAGATCAGTTGAAATACATTATTCCATGTATGCAGGGTTGCCGTGGTTACACTGAAGGGCATTGGCAGTCAGTGACCTGAGACAAGCGAATGACGAGCTAATCTGGTCCTAAATAAAATATGAATCAAGAATAATGAAGATCAATCACGGAGTCTTACATTCTCACCGAGTGAGCAGACGGAAAAGAGTAGAAGGATTTTAATCAAAAACTACAATCAGTTGTAAGCTGTGACTTTCTTGCTGGCATAGTTGAATGGAATACATGGGGCCTCAGATATGACTGAACTAACTGTGTTCATGTGCAAAAGCTAACAGATTTGACTGCAGAAATATTTGATGCCCAATTTCATCAATGCCCATTCTATTGGCTCTTGTGCTGGGGTACACCAACCCCAAATTGATCCAGCAAGGGTTAGCAAGTTGTGATGGGCCCACTAAGCGTTGCTTCACTATACCTGCACTTGCTGCCAGGTAATGAAGGGGTCATTAAAAAGAGAAGCCAGCGCTCCCTCGTGGGCTGACTAGGGAAGAGAATAGATTTCCTAGCTGTTGCTTCTGGAGGAAAGAATCAACCAGCCCAGGACCTCTGCAGAGACTGCTGAGTGCTGGAGCCCCTCAAGAGGAAGGTAGGTCTGGCACAGGATTACTAAATTTTGCTTGAGACTATTTCTTTGCATTAATTAAAAGGGAAAAAAAGACTATTGGAGTGTCTGTGCTGTTTGACAGGCCTGAGGGATCTAAATGAGACTGTTGTAGTGACCCACTGCCTGGGATATGTGGGGGTAGCTGCCTCAATAAACTCCATGGATTTTTGCACCCTAATTGAGTCTGCCCTGGTCTTGGTTTGGACCCTGATGCGTGATCATTGGATTCAGTTCTTCCAGCAAGTGAAAGACACAGCTTCTGTGAAAATGGCAGGATTTTAACTGCTTGCTTAGTGTTAATATTTTGCTTAATACTTTGATTTATTGGAGACTCTTCCCATCTACCTAGTTCATCAATGCTTAATTTTTGCATTGAGCTGAAGAATGAGAATGAGGTGAAGGGCTCCAGGTTTACATATGCTCTCAGAGCCCAGGAACTCATGGTGTCACTCATATCAATGACAGCAGTTAATGAATTAGATCTTTATCACTGAGTGGATGACCTATTGAAATAATTGAATGTATATTTGCCTGGGAAATAAAATGGATGTAAAGGGTAGAAGTGAGAACAAAGCTGGAAGACAAATAGCACTGGCAGCAGTGATCTTTAATGACCTCAATAAAGCAATCTGGAGATGACAAGATATCCCCACTGAAAGAGGTTGATGAATTATATGATCATATGTCAGAATGGCTCATTCCTACAGATATGAATCAGAAGCAAGGGCAAATTAGCTATCAAACAGGAAAGTGTCTTAAAAACAAATGTTTCTGAAGAATGACTGGCACATGGTAAGAAGACCTTTGTCTGATTCGCTGAAATGAAATAATCAAGAACAACTTTTCCATTAGCCTCATAATGAGAACTGGGCCAGACAAGTTGTGAGAATGACAGTGTTATTACAGATTAAAGGATACATGGGGTGGACTTGAGGAAGAGCTGTTGTGTTTAAAAAAAAACAAACACCACCAGCAAGATGAGGATGAAATGACTGCATTTAGGAATGACAAATAATGCTGTTTTGCTATTATCATACATTGGTACAGCATTTAAGTATCTATCTTTCTTTTGAATATTTTGACCCAACAGTTAGTGTCTGTGAGACAATCTATGTACAACTTATGAATTCTGGTTGGTACTAGAAAGTTGTTTATAAAATTGTTGCGTGAGGGAATACCTTTAGATGGATGTGAATTCCACCAGTTGCTGACATGGCTGGCAGCATATATCAGATCAGGGACAATGGAGAGCGGTTAACCTTAACAACTGTGTTCTGGACTGAAGATTGAAGATGTGATTGTCTGGAGCTGGGAGAAACTAGTTCCTCCAACTTGTCTGCAAGGAGTGGGGGTGGCGAGCAGAAAATCCTCAAACAGAATAAAGAGAAAGAGGTGACAAAGCAGTGGATTAAAAAGGATTCCTAGGAGGAACAAAAGTGGGGGAAGGCTTCTGAAGGACAAGAAGCTTTGGGCAGAAGAGAAGGGTAAGCTTTTATAGTGGCAGAGGGGCTGGATGGATCTGGTTTAACTGGGGGACCAACCATGCTCAGAGAAAGCTAGCTAGGCTGTGAAAGGCTCCATGTTTCTGAAGAGAAATCATGAGCTCAAGGAAGAATCCTGGATACTGCAGAGGACTGCCTACGCCTAGAGAATGGTCTTGAGTGGTGAGGAACCTGAGGCAAGCAAATGCTAATTTTATGTACAGCTATCTGCTCTTATGGTAATAAGGAAAAAGCAATGCTGTTTAGAATCCTGTGCAGTCTTTCTGTGTGTCTGTGCCCCTGAAGAGGTAAACTGTAAACCACAGGGCTAATATTTTTGGGAAACTCGGGAACATGCAAGAGTTGCTGGGAGGCTTGGTGGAGATAGCACTAATTTCAGGACCTCAGGCATTTGGATTGTGGGGTTCCCCACTGCCAAGAGGGGTGTCAGACTCAAGGTCTATATCCGGAGCATATACCTAGAGGACCAAAACCAGAAAGAGTGCCTAAACTCTGCCCAGTCCCCAGAAAGCTAAGGCCTTGTGGGATTCAGTGTTTGGATCACCTCAGAGCAGGCTGAGTGTGCAACGGGGGGGGGCTCAGCCAGATCTGTGACAGTTTGTCTAAAGATCCGTAGATACATGTTGAAGAGCTAATCCTTCTCTTTTGTTGACGAGAAGTAACATAATGCAGCTTCCCTGCAATCAATAGTGTATGTAAAGTGTAGACTCTGTTGTTTTTTCATTTTTTTAACCAGAGTGAAGCATAGAGATTAGCTGCTGAAGCTAATCAGGTCTCTTCATTCTATACTGCAAAGTGGAACAGTTGCATAGAAAACACATGCACAGAACCGTAAGAAAGCAGCATCTACTCATCAAAATATTAAGGGCCAAATACAGATATTGATGTAAGCAGGGGTGATACTTGTTCATGAAAGATATTGACATTTAAATATGAGAGCACTTCACACTGAGGAATTGTTTCTATCTCCTTATTGATGTGTTTTAAACTTACTTCATTAACGCAGGATCTGGGCACCTTACAGCTCTCTAAATAAAATAACATTGGCCCAAATATATAGACATTTTATCAAGTAGCTAAAATAGATATCATACAGTGTGGCAAAACATACAATTCAGCAGATCAGAGCTTGTGACTACATTAATAGTACTAGTATACTTAGTGGGAAATGTAAAAGCTGAACCATGCAGTTCTTATTTGCTTCTCCTTCAAGCAAAGCTCCCATTGACTTTAGTGCTCTGGGATTACCTGTCTTGTTCAGCCCTGGGTAAGTTTCCAGGAAAGTCGCTGAAATTGCAGATACTTTTGGTATCCATTTAAAAAATAATGAATTTTGAGCTTTGAAACCAAAGATAGAGGAAAATTTAACTAGATAGAATCTGCAGCAATAATTTGGTCCTCTGCGTAGGGTTGTAAATGTTCTAAGGTAGAAACTGCCAGCTAATGTCTTAAATATAGTTTGATTAAAGTTCTCTAGACACAAATGGAGAGTGATTTTTCTCTCTCCTGTCCTCCTTCCCCCAGACAACTATGCTAGCTAGATGGTGTTATAGACCACCATCTGCTATAGTGTACTAAAGACAATAGACACAACTACAAGACAAATCACAATGACCCTCTAAAAAGCAGAACAAGTACTTCTAACCTTCAAAAACGCAGTCCTCTAACACATGAGAAAAAACTGATCCCATGATACTAGTATTAATCTTTCTCTTATTTTCTCTGTGAGAAATCAACAAAACACCCACATAATCACACTAAATGTTAGCCTCTTTTAACAACAAAAACGTCAAAGGAAAAAATCACATGCTCATGTTCCCTGTTAGGGAAACTATGCAGTTATGGAAAATTAAATTAAAGTACAATATATGGCACAGAAACATTTTCAGGAAAAAATTAGGTGAAATGAAAAAAATGAATTAAAATGCTATGTAGATTAAACCTGATAAATTTGATACAATAACCATTTGCATGAGCATAAAAAGCATGTAAATGGGGTTTTAGCTGTACATTTCTAGTACTTGAACATACAAAAACTAGTGCTATCGACACAAAACATGGCATGTGTACAAATAGAGGGGGTGACGTACACCATAGTGAGCCAGTAGTGGTTTATCCGTAATTCTTTAGGGCTCAATATATCCACTTCTGTAGCCAAAAGACAGAGAAGAATCTGAAGGGTTAAACCAAATTCATCTTCTGGCATATAACTAAAGAAGTATTTCTAAATGCAATTAAATGAAATAGCATAGGGTACAGACTGAATCTTGGATTAAAAAACCAAGTTCCCAAGATGGCAAAAAACTGAGAAAGCTCCCAGTGTGAAAAGAAACAAAAGACAAGGTAGGTAGGCTCTTGTTAGGGTTCTGTTAATCTTAGCAATTCTGCCAGATGTTCTGCTTAGCCATCTTTGGACTGTCTGAAGTGGCTTTGCCCAGGACCTTCATTCTTATAGCTCATTAAAGAATAACAGATACATTAAGACCATTCTAATAAAGCTGAAGTATATTAAAAATAACATGGAGCCAGCAGCCACCTTTGGGAATACAATACAATTAACCCAATATTATTGGTTCCGACATAGTGTTTGAAGAATTTTCCAAGACTCACTATGCTGTATGCATACTACTTATATTATACAGAACCACATGTCTTTCTTCCATAACGTGCGTTGTAACACCACCAAGCTTTTAGACCACAAAGATCCTTCTTGGAAATAGTGGACAGTATTTCTGCTTGAGCACATCTTAGCCCATTAGCTAATTGCTGAGTTTGTTCAGCATTGGTAAGAGAACCAATATTGGACAAGATTTATCTCTGTGTTTATCTCTTATGGAGTTATTGACCTTCAGGAGTGTCTGGTCAAAGAGGGAATGAAAAAGTACTCCTTACAAAATGTGGAGGCTTGGAGGCTTTTTTGGGAAGCTCTAATCAACATAGCATTTTAATTCATTTTTTCCATTTCACTTCATTTTATCCTGAAAATGTTTCTTTACAATATATTATACTTTTATGTCATTTTCCATAATAGTTCACTAGTAAGAGAACTTCAGCTGCTCTGACCAGCATGGTTATGTATTCCTTTATTAAGAAGGGAAGAAATAATCTTTATTAAGTCTGAAAATTGAAGTTTGAAACAATAAAACATTTTCTCTTAACAAAAAACATGTTTTGTTAACAGGTGTGTTCTGTGTCAATATACTGTATCATTTTTGGTCACAAGATTTGAGCAGAAGGACAAATTTGATTCAAATTAAGCAGCTAGTTCAGTAACTACCAAAAAGGCTATGTTGCCTTATTGTGATGGAGTGACTTAAGATTATTTCAAGATTTTCCATTCAATGGTACTTTTAATCCTTTATAGCTTTGTGATGGAGCATTCATCCCACACTAGCCCTGGTGGGATGAATAAAGATGAGAGGCCAACTAGCCATACGCTGCACCTGGAGGGAAGCCAGGAAACATTGAGGCTTAACTGGGGTGAAGCTCACCTGAGCAGAAACAGATAGGGCTTCCATAAAGCCAGGGAGCTGGCAACAGGATGCAAGGGAGAAGAGTCGGAGCCTGCAATAGGCCAGGAGGAAGCATTCCAAGGAAGGAACAGTAATGGCTGGGAATGTAATGGCTGGGAATGTAAAGCTGAACTGCTGGTTTGAGAGTCTCTGGATTGGAACCCAGTGCAGAAAGCAGGCCTGAGTTCCCCTACCAACCACTGCAGGAGTTGCATGCTAGGGCAACTTATATGGGGACAGCTGGGGACAGTTTGGAAAGAGACTTTGATGATATGCTGGATTGGGCGAACTTCATTGTGACTGGGCTGTAGGGCTAAGCCATGAAGATAAAGTGCTGCAGCTGCAGGAGCGTGAGAGAGGCCACAGACCGAGTGCATGGGACAATGGGCTGAGCAACTGCCAGAAGGGGTGTCACACTGTGTAGTGAGCTAGTTCCCAGATGGGCCACTAGGAGGCACCAGAGCAGTACAAGAGCTTATTTTGTCACAGCCTGGTGTATTTAGGAAGTTTTTGAATAAACCAAACATAGAAGCTAACTTGCTAAACTTGCTAAAGCTAAAATGAAGGGGAAGAAATTTACAAGGTGAAACCAAGTGAACAAAGGCTTTGTTAAAGAGTCTACAAACAACATTCAGATTTCTGTTAGTGAACTCTTTTTGTTTTGACATCTTGGTCCATCCCCTGCCTACCACTTTGCACTGTGGAGCACAGTTTCTGTGGACACTGCCGAGGTTTACAACTGATGTCCTCCAAGACAGATTCCAAAATACACTGAAGAATCAGAAGGGTTCTCCAGGATCTGCATTGTTCCAAGGCTTAGAACTGAAGGGTGGTTTCCTAATGGCATTAAACAGAAAAGAGAAGACTTTTTTTATAACAGTAGCAAGGGGCATAGCCTTAAACAAAGCAGATCAGCAAGCTCCCAAGATGGAAAGAGTTAAAAGGAAAGAAGATGGGTGCTGCTCTTTGAAGTTCTGGTAGGTTTGACAATTCAAGCAGGTGTTCTGTTTTTGCAGCACTATTGGGACAGCTGCAGTGAACATGATTGTCAAGCTTCTTATAACCTAGCAAACAATAGCCATGCTAAGGCTATTCTAATGGAGTGGCAGCATGTCAAAGCAGAAGAGATAAAACAGCCCCAGACTCTTTAGGAATACAAGGCGTTTGAGCCCAGAAATTCATTGTTTCTTAAGAATGGAATGAAAGTGTCTCCAAGACACCAACAAATGTTGTTTGGATTATACAGAAATATTTTTGTCTTTCATCCATAGTGTGTGTACTGGTCATGGAAACAATATAACCACCAGCCCTATGGACCTTAGACATCCCAGTTGGCAGCAGAGGTTAATATTTCTGCTCAGTTGCATTTCAGCCCACCAGCTAATTGCAGTTTGCTTGGCACTTGTGTGCAGCACTATATGGGACAGTTGGATTTATCATTTATAACGTGTGTGGCTCCATTTGGGAGTTTTTCTCCTGCCTTTTTTTTTTTTTTTTTGATCACAGACGTAATGAAAACTATTCTTTACAAACTGTAGACCAATATTTGGAGGCTACCAGCCATTACATTTCTTTCTGCCTTGTATTATTTCATTGTTCCTCAGCTTCTGGAAGACCTTGATTTTTCCTAGTGTTGTACATTAGCTCCATTATACTTTCAGTGCAGTGAAAGAAATTTCAAAGCTGGTAACTTAAAGGAGGGCTATGATTGTCATATATCCATGTGCTGAGAAATCAATACCTGTGTCTTTCTGAACTCTGAACCTTGAAAAGAAAAAAGAAATGATTTCCCTCTCATGTTACTATAAAAGCTGCTGCTTTGTTCAGAAATGTATGCAGTGTCAGGATGGTGCCTTATTTTATTCACAAGATTTTGTCATTAAGACAAATTTGATTTAATTAGTAGCTTCATTAGCACCCAAGCCAGGTCTTGTTGTTTTATATCTATTAGATAATGCAGGGGGGTAAGAAACAGTACTTCTGTGTTCTTCAGTGGACTTCCTAAGCAACTTTGGGAAGATAAATTAACCTTTTCTGTATCTTGGTATCACAACTATAAAATGGGTATAAAACGTAAGTATTTTGAGTCTTGTTTGGTTAATGAATGGTCAATAGTTTGAAATTCCAGCTGCAGTGTAGATATTCTCTGCATGATGGTGCACAAGATGCATTTTTGAGCAAACAAAATACTAAATAGATGCCTCTTATCCATGTGCATATGTAAATTCCCAATTTATAGATGGACAATTTTGGGTGTCCAAATGCCAACATAGTACATACTGAAAATTAGGACCTTATTAATTTTGTAATGACTAATTTGATAAGCAAAATAATGAGCTGAGAATGGAATCGTTTTATATCCTAGGAAAATTTTCAAGATTTCCAAAACTTTATCTATCCTGACTTTGGATGAAAAGTGAAAATCTCTAAACTATTCACAAACCAATAAGCTGAAAACAATTTTGGTTTGACTCAGCTGAAAATTTAGTTTACATTATGACATTTTTTATTTTCATTATTTATAATAATTTTTTTCAAAACATTCATTTTGAACCAAAAGTCAGATTTTTCTGTTTTGAAAATGTTAACGTTGAATGTTTTGATAATTTCAAAACATATTTCAAAAGATTTTTGACACAAGAAATTTGTCAAAAAATGTCCCTTTCTCATTAATAGTTTGTTCTGAACTGGGGCTTTTCAACAGAAAAACACTTTGTAAAATATTCCCAAACATTTCTACAAAATATTATACTCATTTTCACTAGTAATTAAGCTACATATGTTGTATGGTAGAATTAGCAGAAGATTCCTATTATGAACTAATACTTTTTTCCCAGAAAGACCATTCTTGCTTCCAGCTTATGTAACTATTTGAAATTCAGTGTCCTCTTGTGTAAAATATATATTAAATAATTAACCATATGGTTGGGCCTCCTTCATATTTTCCAAAGTAGCCATTGTAGTTGGGGAGTTTCTATGGTGTATATTGTGAGGTAGTATGGTTGTCACTCGTGAGGCATCTAACTTACTGACACCACCAGTAATGGGCAGGTGGAAGCTGTGCCACTGATCATGGGGACTGAAGAAACATTGGTTCTGTAATACCTTGAAAGTCCAGACTTCTGAGGCAGAAAATCCCTTTTCCCAAAGTGGAGAAAAGATCCTTAACGTCTCAATCACCACAGGGCTAGAAGTGTATGTGAACCAATAAGGATCCCATTTTTCTTCAAATCCTATAAGGCAAAATTACTTTTACGGACTTTCTCTAAAAAGAGAATGTGGTATAGGACACCAGAAATCAAGCTAAGAGCAAGCAAGGAGATGAAACTTGCACAGTGACACTAGTGGAAGAGGCTAGAGGAACTGGCAGTGAGTACTCTTGGAGATATTGTTGGATAACATTCAAAAGTTATTTCCAGATGCCATTAAAAGGAAAAGAGAAGTCCACAAAACAGTGGCATAACCCATCTCCTTAAGGAAGAAGGTGTAGTTAGCTCCCAAGATGGCAAATACAATTCAGCAATTGTGAAGAAATACTAACCAGCAAAGTGGGCATGTTCTTTTAGGGGTATCATTGGCTTTAACAGTTCTGGCAGGTGTTCTGTGTGGTCATCAATCCTGGAGCAGCAGCAGTGAGTCTGCTCAGGATATACATGCTCCTCATGGTCTAAGGAACAACATCCGCAAGGAGGCCATTCTAAAGAAGCCAAAGCATGTGAAAATAGCCTGGGTCAAACAGCCACAAAATCTTCGGGAATACAAAGCAGCTAACATCAGAAAATTGCTTTTTCAGATGAGCTGGGCGAGAGCATACCCAAGGCTTACTATGCTATATCTGTATTTCTTTGAATATAGAGAAATATTTCTACCTTTCATCCATTCTGTGTGTCCTGAAGAAGGTGTGACCACCAAATCCTTAAACCTGAAGGATCCTACTAAGCAACAGTGGACAACATTTCTGCTCAAGTGCACCTTAGCCCATCAGTTGGTTGCAGAGTATGCATGGCATGGGCATGTAGCACACTATTGGACGACAATCTTTATCATCATTCAAGCTGTGAGTTTATCTGCTCTGGAGTTAATATCCTTCTGGAGCTTTTAGTCCAAGAGAGAATGGAAAGCTTTTAACTTGTGGGGCCAAATTAATGCAATATTACTTTATGAAAATTTTACTTTCCTTTATTATTGCATTTCACCTGATTTTCTCCTCAACTTCGATTTTTACTGGATGTTGTATATTGAGCCTCTTAATAGTATAGAATCTGTAGTGAGGATAGTGCGAAGTCTGTAGGTAGAAGGATGGACTGACATTGCAACTTCTGCAATTTCTATTGAAATGATTCCGAGTCCTCCTGAGCTCTGACACTTGGAAAGAAAAAATGAAACAAAAAACCAAACTTGATTGCCATCTTATCTCACAATAAAAGTTGCTTTGTTCAAAAATGTATCAATTGTCAAGTGTTGTATTTACATTTGAAAGATTTTGACATTAAATCAAAATGGATCCTGATTAAACAGCCTGAAGGCTGCTTTAACTAGTATCTGATGGTAATAGACTCCAGGAGTGTTATGCAGCTGGAAATCACCATGATGATAAGGGATGCCCTAGCTATAACACATTATGCCACCCAGACTTTCAGCACTGACTTCATGGAGAGGAGTGACATAGAGCAGAAGAGGGGCTCCTGTCTCGTATGCAGAAGGAATCCTCTAATGGCCAATTAAGTGAGCTTAAGGGCAGTTTTGTGATGGGGAAACATCACAAAGTTGACCCATTGTAGCCTAGGATCTAGCCCATGGTTTGAGTCCATTTTGTGCTCTTCTGCAAATTCTGACACTGGGCAGATCAATTTACTTTAATAAATCTCTTAGTTTTCCTTTCTCTTCAGTGGAGTTGATATATCTTAATCATAGAGTTATGAGACTGATTTTATTGGTGAATATAAGGATTGAGATGACAGCCTCAGAATCTCTAAGTAAATACTGTAAGTATAATTGTAATTATTTAGTTTGGTGAGGTGTATCTAGTGTAGCTGGATGAGAAAAACTGCCCATGACAATTATACTGTTTAGTTTCTTGTTAATGCAGGTTTGTGTAGTGTTTTAGTATGTTAATTCACGAAAGGAATTTAATTTTAAACTATATACATAAAGATTAAAATCTGTGCTTTAAATTTTAAAAAATGGAGCCAAATCCTGGCCTCTGCTGTGTCTGCACCAAGCTACCAGTAGGCCATCTTAATAGGATAGGAAATTGCTAAGTGGAACAGAGCTGCTGTTGGGACACTACAGGCTCTTTCCTGACAGTGGGGAGAAATGGGGTATGACTGGGGTTATCCCAATCTACAAGAATGACATCGGGGCCTTGTGCAGCTGGATATAAATTAAAGCAGCCCATAGGCTAATATAAATTGTGCCAGGAATGAGAGAGGTCTCTCGCTAGCTAGCCCCAGGACCTAGGGGTAGCAAGGGTAGTTTAAAACCATCTCCAGTCCAGCAGAGAACACAGTTTAGTCAGCATGAGAAGATCGGGCCCATAGCTTAATGACTTAGTTTAGTGCTTGAGACATTGACTGGATTGATAGACATAGAGAATGGTAAAGGTACAGCACAGGGAGAGGCAGTTGCAAGTGTCTCCACATCTATTTTACAAAACCCTCACCTAGATGAACAAGCTTTAGGTAAGACAGTTCAGACTCTGAAACTATTCAATCTGTGGCCTCTGTAAGGAGAACATCAACACAAGGTGTCCATAAGCGTCAACTGTGTTGAATTCGTTTTCCTTAGGGAAGGGAGTCTCAACCAAAGAACTCATCTGTGGTTACAACCAGAGACCTGTAAGTGACAGATTCTACTTCCTCTTATATATCCAGAGAGCCATTGAGTCCTCCCAGATGTTTGATGCAGATATGATTAGTTCAACACAGTGTTCATACAGAAGCTTAGGGTTAGTTTTTCAAAAGTCTTCATTTTCAACTGCATGTCTATAATTTGTCTTTGTAATTGCCATGACACCAGGTGCAAATTGCCATTTAGATGTATGTAGCAAATGCTCCATCTCTCCCAGTAGGTCATAAGTAACTGTTCAGAGCTTAGTGTGTCCATTGTTGTAAAGAGAAATTAAACTGGGGGCTATGATTTCACAGGAAGCAAATTTACAATTATAGCATTTCCTTGGTAGCTATGTAATAGGGAGTTCCTAAGGAGTACATTGTGCAGTTGCATGATGGGTACAGATGACGTGTGTGGCTAACTTGCCACCAGAAAGTTAGAAGGGGGAAAAATTGTATGGCAGTCTAGGAAGGAAGTAGCATCTGTTATTTGGTATTCAGTATCAAGATTTGAGAGGGAGAAGAATCCATCCTCTAAAATAAGGCCAGTATACTTATAGGAATATCTGTTATTTCACTGTCTGTGGGACCACACAGTCTGAAGCAGAGATAAAGAACTGGTTTCTACTTTCACTCCTATATGGCATGACTATAGCTGCAACCATTTTCTCTAAAGAGAGAGAGTGGTTTTGGGGAGGAAGGGAATTAATTTAAGGAAAAACAGAATGAAGTAAAACCTACAAAGTGATTTAAAATGGAGAGGAAGCTATTGACTACCACCGAGATTTCTAACCACTGCTTCATTTCTACTATTGAGTTTTCTTGCTGTCACAGCTGCCGTTTTGAGACACTGCTTATTCCCACTGTTTAGAACTTTGGGCATAGACCAGTTGGCACAAGGGTTTTTCATGCAGTGTCCTGAATGGGACATAAGGCAGAGAAGAATCTGAAGGGTCCTGCAAGCTTATTATTTTCTGGCTTGCAGTTGACTATTTTTTGATGCAATAAAACAGAATAGAGAAGGCATTCAGAGAACAATAGCATAGGCTACCATTCTGGAAGAAACTGGAAGGAAAAACAAGCTCCCAACATGGCAAAAATAATTCAGCTAATTTTCAGTGCTAGAAGAAATAAAAGGCATGGTGAGCAGGTTATTGTCGGTGTTCTGTTGATCTTAGCAACTCAGGCAGGTGTTCTGCTTAGCCATCTTTGGACTGTTAGCAGTGAGTTTGTCCAGTATCTTCATGGTACTTATGGCTCATTAAAGAATAACAGCTACTTAAAAACCATCTTAAAGGAACTGAAGTATATTAAAACAGTACAGGACCAAGAGCCACAAAAACTTTGGGAATATAAACCCAATATTATTGGTGCTGATGGACTGTGTGAGGGACTTTCCAAGACTCACTCTGCACTTTTCACATTCTTGATTATACAGAAATAATTTTACCTTTCATCCACAAAGCGTGTCCTATTGATGAAGAGGATAACCACACCAAACTTTTAGACCACAACGATCCTTCTGGGAAATAGTGGACAATATTTCTGCTCAAGTGCATCTTAGCACATCAGTTAATTTCTGAATTTGCTTGGTACTGGCAGGAAGACCAATATTGGGCAATAAGATTTATCGTTGTTCAGACAATGTGTTTAATGTCTTCTGGAGCTATTGACCTTCAAAAATGTCTTGTCAAAGAGGAAATGGAAAACTATTCCTTACAAAATGTGGAGGATTTTGGGGATTTTTTTGGGGTGGGGGGTGGGGGGAAACGCTCTGACAGCATTTGAGCTAATTATTTTCCCATTTCATCTTATTTTATTCTTAAAATGTTTCTTTACAAAATATTGTACTTTAATGCCATTTCACATATTTATTTACTGATGAGAGAAGTTCAATGAATTAAAATGGAAGGGCCACTCTGACTAACACTGCTATCCATTCCTTCTTTAATAAATGAATTATTGAGCCCTCAGAAAGTCTTCAACAATAAATAATAATGCTCTTTTTAACAAATGTATTCATGTTCAGTTTATTTTTGTTCACTAGACTGTAAACAGAATTACTTTTTATACAGTTTAGGAGTGGGATAACTAATTTCTGAATTAGACTGTTTTCTCATATATTAGAGTTAAGGGAGGTTTAAGAACCAAATCTCATGGATTTTATTCCCAATTCTGCTACAGATTTGCTGTGTGACTTTGAGTAACTCAGTTTATTTCTCTGTGCCTCACTTCCCCATCTGTCACGTGGATAAAATAATACTTACCTACCTCCATAAAGATGCTGAGAGATTTTTTTTAAAAATTAGTTCCTTATCCTATGAACATTTTTATATTTGCTTAACTTTAAATATGAGAATTGTCCCATAAATTGTTTGCAGAATTGGGGCCCTAATGTTTATAAAATACTTTAAAGGTTATAGGGTCACTGGATGGATAAGGCTGCCCCTGGAAAGATACTGTTCAGTTTTTTAAATTAATAGAATCTGTAATCTTTTTAAAAATCTCTAAAATTAATTGTAAAACATTGTGAAAGTTAGCTAAGATTTTGTTACTTTAGTAAAGGCTGTGGCATTCAATACTGGATTAAAAATGAAAATACACTAAGTACTGTGTTTATAATTATCTAATCTTCAACTGTAATATAAGATGCTGCTTTGACAGTAATACACCATTTTTCCCTCTCTTGTATGTTATTAGTGAGACAGCCTTAAAGAGAAAGGTGCAGGTAATTTCCAAGATGGCATATGGGTTTGTGGTTTAGTGAGTTCACAATGTGCATAAGAAATAATAGATGTTGGCACATGGTTGTTGGAGTTGTGTTCATATTAGCAGTACTGGCAGGTCTTCTGCTTGGTCATCATTGCAGCAGCAGCAGTTAGTCCGCACAGATCTTCATTTTTGGCTAATGAAGAATAGCCAAAGTAAAGACTTTCTAATGGAGTATGTCAAAACAGAAGGAATCACTTGGCCATAAACCCTTAGTGAATACACACATTAATTCCTCCAAGCCTTTTTAGTGAATGGAATTAGATACCATCCAAGCATATATGCTGTGATTAGCAGTTTAATTACACAGAAACATTTCTACTTTTCATTCACATAAGTATGTCCTGACCACGAAGAGTTCAGAAGCACCAAATCTTTAATGCTCAAAGATTCTAAATGGACGACATTTCTGCCTAAGTGCATCTTAGCCCATCTGTTAATTACTGAATTTGCTTGGAGTGGGCATGAGACACAATATAGGACAATTGGATTTATCGCTACACATGCCATAATTTACTGTATCATAGGAATACTGAACTGCTGGAATCACTAGTCAACAAGGAAACAGAAATCTTTTGTAGAGTTAAGAATTTTATTAAAACTTTTTTCATTTTGATTCCTTATTTATGGCCCTTTTCCTCTTAAACACTGGCCTTAACTGCAAGTTGCACATTGATCCCATTTTAAATATTTGTGGTTTCTCATAAAAGATCTGTGAAAGTGGGGAAAACGCTCTTGCTAGAAAAGTCCTATCTCCATTTCTTTTTTAAGAAATCACTATTAGACTTTTCCAAAAGCCTGAGCTTTGAAGGCTTTAAGGTTAAAAAAAAAAAAATCCAAAATATTCCTCAGTACAATTTAACTTGCACGTCATTCAAAAAATCTTAGTGTGTTATTAGTTCCTTTTGCAAGATTTTGTAAAATGAATTTAATCCAAATGAAGTATATTCAGTAACTACAAAACTAGGCTTTGTCACGTATGAAAGAAGGCATGTTTCTAGTCATTAGAGTTGAGGCATGGGAATTCTATTCCTGGTTCAGTGACTAAGCTGCTGTATGACACTGCAAAAAATCACTTCTGCGTGCTTCAACTTACCTTTCATTACAATGTTTTGAGGCTTGCTTAATTGTGTGAAATGATCATCAGAGCAAAGTTTGTATTTCAGTACTGAATATTTTGGACATTATTAAGGGGTACTTCTCAATTTTGGGGTAACCTCTTCACAATCTTCTACTCTTGAAGATTTATTGTGAAAGTTGGCTAAGGCTTCACTGTTAAGTCAGTACCCACTGATCTAATCTCAGATGTTTTAAACAAAAATAACTTGTCTATAACTGAATAGGATTTTTTTTTTAAGTATGCCCCTTAGAGACTAGGTTTTACTTGTTCCCTAAAAGTCTGAACTGATCCCATGTCAGATTTTCCTATTGTTGTATGCAAGAGTTTTCCAAGGAGTGGGTTTGAAATGGCTAGAATTAAGTACACAAAATTCTGGCTTAAGTTTTCTGTTTCACTATGACACCACCTCATACTTACTATAAGGCATCTATAGCTTTTTTATTAGGCACTGTCATCAGATTGCTTTAGTAATTACAGACACTCATTGCATTTTATAACAGTTCACTCAGTTTGATTCTTTATTAAAACTGGGAATATCTAAGCATATCTTGTTAAGAGTGACTTTAGACATCTAGGTTCTTTTTAGGATCATTTTAGTTTTATTCTACACCAGAATTTAACCATTTTTCACAATGTTCATACAACAAATGATTTAGCAGACAAATGTCCAGTTATTTAACCAACAATAATTAAATCATCAGAAGCAAATTCATAATATGGAACCTCAAGGTTGGCTGGAGCAGGACCTTTTCTAATTCTGCCAGATGCATCATAGTGTGACCCATGGCAAGGGCAATAATAACCACCAAAATCTCCAGCATTTGCAATAGGTACACAGCCAAGATGAGTGCAGACACCTATCAGTATAACCCATTCTGGTTTTTTTACTCTGTCTAAATCATGCTGTGGATCTCTTAGTTCAGTCAATGCTACTTCAGCTTCCTGATTAATCTCCTTCTGGGTTCTGTGACGCACAAAAAGGGGTTTCCCTCTCCACTTGAAAGCCATATTCTTGCCTTCTGGAATTTCAGACAACTTGATCTCAATTTTTGACATTGCCAACACATCAGCAGAAGCACTCATGCTCGAAACAAACTGGGTAACAACATTTTTAGCAGCATATGCAGAGGCTATACATGTTGTTGCTGTCAGAAGATAAGAAAACCCTTTCCTAGCATCACTGCTCTCTTGAGAAGATTTTGCTTTATCTAACACATCTGAGCGACGATAGTCAGAGAAGTCAGGTACTGTGACATCATTGTGGACGTAACGAACACTGGCTGGAGCTGCAACAAAAAGTAAATATTAACTGTAAGCATCTTCATTATAAAGACCTAGAACTATATTGATTATGAAGCTTTTTTGCTTTGTTTCCAATAATTCAAGGTGAAATTCAAAAGAGGTCCATAATGCTCTGTAAAAAAAATAAATCTCAAACAGTAAGTCTGATAACCGCATATTGTTAGAAAGCAATAGTCACAACCCTGTTATGGTAGTACAAGATCATCTGAGAAACCTAACTATTTTCTATTAAGTGATCTCTGCCATCCTCACCAATAGCTGAGACCATAAGTCCGGCATCTAAAAAAAATTCCAGGTTGTTATATTTACAACCAAGCTATTTAAAGAGCACTGGCCCAATCTAAAGGACATCTTAAAATTATATAACCCCTTAAAAGCTTGAAATCTGTTTTCTTGCTAATCTTCCCTTCCACACTTTTCTCATTGAAAGATTGCTTATGAATACTGGCTTACCCCAATTTTAAAACATGTTTAAAAAAAGAAAAACTCAGATTTTAGAGACAAAGGTAGGTTAAATGGTGGCCTAATCAGTCTTTAACAGTGTACCTGTTACCCCTGTTAACGTTCTACACTGGAGAATATCATCTGCAGCAGGAAGGGAACACTTTTTTTTTTCCATTTGAAAGTTTCCCTAGAAATACTGAGATAAAGAAATATGGATTTAAAAGAGCACTCGGGCCATGAACCTGCCGATACTTATACATGTACTTAACTCTGACTTCAGTAGCACCTCGCAAGTGTGTAAAAATAACCATGCATGTGTTTGCTGGATGAGGGTTCAAATTTAAGACATTTTCCTAAAGTCTTATATTCACGTTCAAGTTCCAAACTTTACTGGATGGCTTGCTAATTTCACAATTATTATGCCAGAATGGTCCACTGTGTCCGGACTAATGCAAACTTATTGAATTTTTTTTCCAGAAAAAGTTAGCTATTTATCTTAACAAAAACAGATATACTCAGTTAAAGAATAAAGTAAATATCAATAATATAAATACTGAAAACAAAACTTGCCAAGATTGTCGTGTACTAAGATATTTAGCCTTACACAGCATGTTTAATTTTTTTCTAGAAATTCTCATGGGTAACAGAAGTGTCCCATCAAGGATGCTTTATAAGAACGAGATATTATGTGCAAAGGAAATCATCATCTGGGGACTGCACCAGCTAGAATTAATGGAGGAAATAAAGTGCATCTATTTACAAGCAACTTTGCAAAAGAAGCCATTTTCTTAGTCTTTAATTTAAAAGAAATTAAGCAGGGATTTTTAAAATTCTACAATAGCAAGTAATACTAATTTACCCATTTACTTTAAGGTAAAGAATTAAACAGAAAACAGTATATATCCAGTAAGGATGTAATGATGCAACACAATTTTAGCTTTTGTTCTCTCTTCAATGGAGAAATGTAATTTAGTAGTAACCAACACTATACAGGAAGAATATAAACTGTTTCATATTACTTGCACTGCAAGTATTCTTCAAATGCACATCTTATTTTAACTTTATAGCAGAGTGTTAACCTGAAATATCTATGTAATTGTAATCACTACAGAAGCTTCTGTCCACAAGGAATAGTAGTTCCCAATATTTGTGTAAAGTGTGAGACAGCACAGTGAAAGCTGCATGCTACTGAATTGGAAGATGTTGATGGCTTCTATACAGTGCAGCAAGACAAGACAGTCTGTGTCTTAAGGATTTTAAAGTGTGGGTCTTATCCTGGCATGTGACCCTCGTTTGGGGTTCTATGTTTGCGCCTCAGTTACCTCAGATAAAGGCCAACATTTTCAGAGGCAGCTGCTGATTCTGAGTACAATTTCCAGCCCCCAAAATTGATGCTGAGGTTGATTTTCTCCCAATGTGAGTTGTAGGTTCTCTGCTCCTTTGAAAATCTAGCCAAAGCAGTCTCAAGTTGGTCACTGAGAAGTTGACCACTTAATTCCCCCCATTCAGTGTCCACCTCCAATGCAGCTGCACCTATGTTTCATTTATAATAAAAGTAGTTAATTAACTATCAAGCAAAGGCAATCTGGAAGCTGAGAGGAACTGTTCTGTCCATTTTGTGCAGGCTTACATCCTCAGTGGCCTTGCCTTTCCTAGAAACTCTGTTGATGTTAGGCCACAAGCTTGAGAAGTTGTGTTAGCCAACCGATGTTAAACGACTTGAGTCAATGTAGATGTGGACACGTGCACATCTCTGCAAGCCCACAGAGTGCATAAATATGGAGACAAATGTGTATATATATTTTTTAAACAGAGGAAAGTGGAAAAAATACTCAGTTTAAAAAGGATGAATGGGGGTAGTGCTACTGAAAAAGGAGTTATACTGAAGCTGTGCATTTGAAAATTAAGTCCTGTAAAGCCCAGCACTACACAAACATTCTACTAAGAGGAACTACTCTGTCAGCACCATTCTTCATACTATTGCAAAACACTGAATGAACTGGAAAATAGTAAGCTGATTGTATAAGTAAGTCTCCTTGTAAGATTACAACTATTGATTCTGTAACAAAGAAGCCCCTGACTTTTGGTCTCAGATGCAGTCCTTCGTTTGCAGCTAAACGGTACTATTTAAGTACCATTAACATGCTAGAATATTTTCTGTTCTCTCCCTATCCTGGAGCTGTAAACTGAATTCTCAGAAGTCAGTCACGAACTGTTACCTAAACTCATTGCTTGTGATCATGCAATTTGCACTGGATTAGATACAATTACTGCCCCAAGTATGAGTGGGAAAAACAGACAAACTATCCACATTCCCGTCTGTCACTGCCGCATTCACAGGGGAAATTTGCAGCACGTCTGCCCCAGATACAAAAAGAGCCCGAGTGTGCTCAAAAGATTTCCTCCGCTGGGAACAGACACAACCCCTTCAACAGCTGCCGGTGGCAGGAACTCACAGCCGAGCTGTGCATGGGAGCCCGTGCCCCGGCCCCGCAAGGTCACTCAGGCCTGGCCTGCCCTCAAGTGCAGAGGCGCCAGATGCAGGCCTGGCCCATTCTCCTCACAGGCAGTGGCCGGGGGGCCGCAGAGGGCACGTCTATGGGGGGCAGAAGGGATCTGTAACCCGGGGCCCGGTGTGGCGAGTCTCCTCGTGCGCTGGCTCCCTTCCCCGACACAGCCAGCGCTGCTCCCATCACCAGTGCCGGCCCTGCGGCTCCACCGCCGCCCCCCCAGGCCGTCCCCCACGCCCGTCCCGCACCGTTGAGGCTAGCGGTGGCGACGAGGCCTCCGCGGGCAGCCCGGCCGCTCAGCGACTCCCGGCACAGCACAAGCCGCTTCGGGTCCAGCGGCAGCTTCTCAGCCTGCTGCACCAGCCCCGGCACCAGCGGCTTCAGCGGGCCCGGCACGGCAGACGCCACGGCCGACAGGTACGGAGCCAACGGGCCGGCGCGGACGGCCAGAGACAACATGGCGACGACACCGTGTGAGGCGGCTCCTCTCCGTCCTTCCTCAGTCACGGAGTCCAACCAAACCGCGCACGCGCAGCACACCCCCCCCCCCGGGAGCCGCACAGCCGCCGCGCCGCGCGCTGCGCCCCGCCTCCGCGGGCACGGGTAGCGTCGTGTAGGCCACGCCCCCTCCGCTGGGCGGTTGCTCAGGCTGTCTGCCTGGTCCTCGCGGCCCGCCCAGCCGAGGGCCGTTGTTGCGTGACGTCACCCAGGTTCCATCCCCTCCCCACCGCACTCCAGGTTCGGCGTTTGTTGCCTGAGGGAGGCGGACCCCAGGCAGGACTCATGCAGCGCAGTGAGGGTGTTCAAAGGCACATGCCACGTAATACATGACGTCACAGCACACCAGTGAGGTCATGGCAAAATGTTAGTGGGTTACTGCATAGTGGGTGCGATATAAAAATGACGTGTTTGTTACCTCAGCATGGCAGGCCCATAGGCTGGTAGGGCTGGAAGGGACCTCAAGAGGCCATCTTGTCCACCCACCTGAGCTGGTAAGGTGAAGTATATCTGTTTAGACGATGTATGGTCTTAGCATAACATTGTGTCTCAGGTAAATGACATGCTCCAAGGATAAAATCACAAGAAACCGTCACACCATGTATCAACGCACCCTAATGGTCCCACACAGATACTGAAGTACCAAAAGGCTTCAGATAAACACCATCAGCTCAGTGCAAAATGGCACTGCACAGAATTATCAGGTCGTATTAGAGTGCAGTCACGGAGCAACAAAGCATCACATTGGCACAACCCAAGTCATTTCATGCGAAAATGACTTTGTCTTGCCAATACAAAGTGTAAATTTTTAAAATCAGATTATCACACTGTCACATCATTGAACTGTGAGCATGCCATGCTGCTAGGTCATCATAGTCATAACACCTACCTCTTGTTGCTACTCAGTGTCATTATGTTACATAAAATTGCTAGTAATGCAGGGCCAAAGTAGCAATCTAACAGAAATCTATCACATGAAAACACTATCCTGTCACACCAAAATAGCAGCACACCATCCTTGCCTCAGCATAATGTTTTTGGAATGCTTGTTTTTACTCTAGCTGCTCTTTAGATATTTATATTACACACATGGTCTGAAGTTAAAAGCCACAGTCCTACAGTTACATGTGCTTAATTGTATTACCATACTCAGGATCAGTTCTGTACAAGCAGATACTGGCAACTATGCATCTAAATCATATAGAAGATACAATATGAGGACCAAGGATGCATACAACTTTTTTTTTATTATTATTATTTGTGTGTGTGTGAAGGGGCATGCCCTCACAGACAGAGCAGTGATAAATGAGCACCTGTGGGCCTATTCAACACCAACAAGGCACACCTGCAGGCTGCAAGACTTAGTCTGCCTGGAAGTGGGGATGGGGGATCTTAAAAGGGAAAACCTGCTACAAGCAGAGATTAGGGTTGAGATAGGTTTGTAAAAAATGAGATAGTAACAAGCCTTGCTACACATCTCTTTTTCAGCACAGTACACTCCATGAGGAAGGACTGGAAGTGGTTCCTATGTACACTGAGCTGGAAGAGCTACTCCAGGAAGACTGCCTGAGTTCCAGGTAACCCTTACTTCTTTTTTATTTTTCTTTGACAGTCTCTTTTCCATAGGGAGGAGAAAGGGGAGAGGATATGTTGTTTTTGTTTTTTAAAACTTTATTTCAAGAAGTCTTTGGGTGTCTTCTTGGTGGGAGAGTGCAAAGACCCGGGGTAGAGTCTGGAGGGGACTCCTACTCCCACACACTGGATACTAGAGGGTTGTGTTGTTTTGTTTTGTTTTTTTAAGGTGTTTACTATAGCCTTGATTGTATACTATCTAATTATTATGGTGGGGGTAGTTATCTGATAATTCAGTTTGTCTCCCTTCCTTCACCCAGCCCAAGAGGGGTACATTCCGCAGATAATCTTGACTCTTGGAAGTACCTCTCTTTGTCTTGGGGGATCAGCTGGCTTTTGGTAGTACATCGAGGTTGAAGGTCTTTTCTGTAACCAGTACTGAGCCTTTTCTTTCCTGGCTGGGAAATGACTTAGCAAGCATATCCTGCTTTTCTGGGGTTGGGTGAAGCACCTCATGGGTCAGTGCTGCTCTCATTCTTTCTGCAGGTAAGCTGGCTATTTCCCTTCTTGTCTCACAAAGGTTACTATCCTTCTGTGTATGAGGACTTTGAACTCCTCCAGGGAGACCAAATACATGTCTAGCCAACTCAATAGCTCAGGGGTCTGCCCCAGCCTCCTGACTGGTTCTTCCATAGGTAATGGAGCTTAGGAAGCCACCTGGGCCATGGCCTGATTACATGTAAGTAAATGGGTTGCCACCTGTCTGGTTTTGACATGCCAGGTTGGTTTTTCTATGCTCTTGTTGTTGCTGGTCAATTGATGTAATCTGTGGGTGGGGGGGGGAAGGTTTGTGGTGTGATCTTGTGCACTAATAGTAGCATGCCACAACTGGGAGTGTGCTATGGTCAGCACTCAGGTTCTGCCGTGCATGCACAGCATGCAGTGTGCTGGGCCCTTACCTGCTAGCTGCCAAAATTGCAGTGGCTCTTCTTGGCATCAGGTGGGGACCAACTGAGAGGGACAGACTGGACACCCAAAGGCAAGGTAAGGAACCAGAGGTCTGGGACTCTTGGTAGTATAGGAGAACTCCTGGGAGGCCTGAGATGCCTGGGAGACAATTGGTGTAGGGCCTTATAGACTGGGGAGGGGGGCGGGAGGAGAAGAGGATCAAGTTGCTGGTGGAGAGTGGGTAGGTGGTAAGCCACAATGGGGAAGAGGATGGCAAATGGGAAGGTGTGGTGGGAGGGAGCAGGCTATGGCCTCCCACTTCAAATGGCACTCCACAGGCTCTGGCCTTGTCTCTTCTTTCCTTCCCTCCCCTCCTACACAAGTTCCTTGTGGCCATCTCACAAAGGGAGAGAGGAAACCAGACATCATGAAGCATGTAATCCTTTGGCTGTTTTGGTTTTTACAGCCTCTGATCCTGGTCTCATCATGCTGGGGTGTCAAAGGGCTTCCAGTTGCCATCTTGTTTGTAGTCTTCCTTGTCAGTCTCTGGGTGAGAGAAACCCAGGGGTTACATAAAATACAGGAAGACAATTTAGCTGGCTCTGAGAAAAGGGGATGTGAGTTAGTTGAAGTTGTACCCCAAAATAAGGGTTCCCATAGGGAACTGGGGAACTGGTTGGAGTATTAACAGAGTGTAAGATGCCTGTGAGTTAATGAATCTGGAATAGTTTTACAAAATACTCTCCTGACCTAAAGTCTTGGTTAATAGACAGACTTTCAATGAATGAGTGCGTAATTCGGGGCAGGAGGTGGAATATGGAGATGGGTTGATGCTATTGCTGACAGCTGGTCTGGATCTGGGAGAAGGCTCAGAGGTGAGGGGCCCATTCATGGGAGCCAGGAGTAAAAGGTGGGGGGTGCTCTGTATAGAGGGGAAGTAGGTAAACCAAGCTGCCGGGGAGAAGCAGCAGCACCAAACTGATTGCAGAAGAAAGATTTCAGGTATCTGAGGTATGGTGCCTGTAAAGGGATGGGGCACAAATAGTCAAGTTGGCTGTGGCTTCTGGCCAGAATGAAGCTAGGGGGCTGTGCCATAGGTGCTGCAGGCTAACCATGTGACTGCAAACCGGGGATGTACAATATGCATGTAACTGAATTCACATTCCAACCCTCTGTACATATGTCTTGTGTAACCTCAAGTGGTGTATAGCCAGATTTCCTATAGGAACATGAGCTATGAATCAGTGGGGAAGCATCTGTGGTAATGGGACATTGGAACTGCATGCACTGTGGTCAAGCCACATGTGGTGCTGGCAAGCAAACGGATGTGGGTGAAGAGCCCTGTTATGAAGCCCATTGTCCTGCTCGTGGCCTGAGTCTCTCTGGCTTGCAGAAAGATCCACAGGTGCTGACTGTAGAGCTATTAGAGGATATATCTTTTAATACACTCTCTGGAAATGATGATGTAAGGTTAAACCTAGAGGGTGCAGATGCAAATCTGTCTAGCACAGGCCAATGGGGCAAGCTCTCTGTGTATGTTTGCTGGGGAAACTGTCAATGCTGACTCTCTGTGCTCAAAACTTCTGTAGGAAGTGGGGAAACTAAGGTACAGCGGAAGAGTACTGAGAGTTGGAACACCTCTAGGAGAGGGGAGACCAAGGTTACTAATGAGTACTAATCACCAGAAGGTGGGGAAAAGCCCCAAGTAAGTATAAAGTCACTGCTTGGGGAAATAGAGGAAAAGGGGAAGGGAGTTAATGCTCAATATATAGCTTCAGCTTAGTCAGTCAAGCTGTAATTGAACATGAGTGGGAGGAAGCACAGCTCCACTTGCTGAGCAGAGAGAGACCGTGACGATTGGAGACTTGGGTTAGGGGGAAGTGGGAATGCTTCATGTCATCCTGAGTCAGTGACCACTAAAATCCTATTGGCACTGCAGGCTAAGACCCTCTTTGCAGGGAACCTAGCTTCTTGGGACCATTTTAACCAATCTAGAAGTATGAGAGTGATGAGTTTTATTAGGGCCCATTAGCTCTCTGTACTCTTTCCATGCAATATCAAGGGAGGAGACTTCTACAAGTGTAGATGGGAACTGACCTCTATTGTGGTGTGATCCTTGTTGTTTTGTTGATGACTGTATGAAGTAATAGCAGATGCTTTAGCTCCAAGTGGGAGTGAAAAAACATTCCAAGAGTAGTTGGGTAGTACCTCTTGCTTTGCTCTTCTTTGAAGGAGGGAGGAACATTATGTTTTGGGGAATGTGTCTATACTATAGGAATGAATAATGGTAAACTTTATAAAATTGTATCCATTGAATATCTCCATATATAGTGAGTCCACCATGAGCTGACAAGGTGGATAATACGTATATATGACAGGGACCTTACCAGGAAGAAGCTACAGAACGAACACAAGAAATTAATGACTGTGCTCTGGCAGAGCCATGGGTATGCTAAGGTGGTTGGCTGAGTTGGGAGAACCAGTTATACCCAAATGGGATGAAGGGTGGGAGTTGGGCACAATGGAAAATCTCCACATAGGAAAATTTAAAACCAGGTGGTGGTACTAGCTTTTCAAACAACAAAGGCCGAAGGAGGGAGGGAAAGGCACAGGCATTTGGGGGTAGAGGGAACTTCAAGTGAGACCAGCCAACATTAAAGGAAGGTCTTGAAAGAGCAGACTCCACGGCTTCCCCTCTGGAGCATGAGGCGGGGGGAGTCGGAATCTTGAAAGGATGCTCACCCAATCCTGACTAACACTCTAGAGTGTTAGGAGGAAACGGAGGCAGGGAATGGTGTATAGTTTCATTTTGTATAGGTCTGTATATTTCTTGTTCTGTTTAAGGAGTGATGTTCAAACTCTGAAGCATATAAACACACAGGTTTTTCCATGATCGCATATTTCTCTGGGTGAGTATATTCATGTTGGGAGGGTGTTTGTATGCGTGACAGTGGTCAGTTGTTTTGTAGCTGAAATCGTCAAGAGCATCTCTGGTGCTGAGATGAAAATGACCAATGAAATCTTGTGAAGGGACCAGTCTGACATCCTACATGTTGGTGTCAAATGTAAAATACCTCCTTCCTGGAGAGAACTGTGAATCAGAACCCTCACAATATTAGAGTGTTTGGAAAGGGTGTGCTTAAGAAACTAGGGTGTCCTGGGGGGAAAGGGGTACACAATACTGGTCCTGGGAGCCTAGAGGAGCTGTAGTGTGAGGTCCCATTTCTGTGAAGGGGTAACTAAGTCTGTGCCCCGGAAATTGTCAGAAAGGCCAAAGAAAGACACTGCTGGAGCCTACCCAGGCCAAGGGAAGCTTGAGAGCACATGGGTCTAGTGTGGCAGGACCTAAACAGAGCAGTCTGAATGTCCAGCGGGGGATGCTTGACTAGAGCTGTGATGTTGTTTGGATCCTCTTTACTTTTTTAATTACTAGTTTTGTACCAAGACTAACCTTGTCCTGCTCCAGACTCAGTGTTTCCTTTTATTTATTAATGCAATCCCTGAATTGTTTGGAGGGGCTAAAGCTCCTGCATCCCTCCAGCTATCTCTGCTATGGAAGAGGCTGTGTAGTAAAGCAAATAAGTCACTGGATTGGGAATTGGGAGAATTTGCTTGTATTTCCTGCTCTGCCATTGACCCACTGTGTGATCAAGTCACTTCAGCTTTCTATGTCTCTCTCCTCTGCCTTTCATCTATCTTGCTTGTTCAGACTGTTTGCTCTTCAGGACAGGAATTGGCTATCACTATGTTTGTACAGTGTCTAGTGCTGGGGCCTCTAGGCATTACTGTAATACCAATATTAATTTGAAAACAGAAAACACCTTGATTATATAAAAAAGAAATAAGTCCCATAAACTGGCACCAAAAAATCTCTTCTCTTTAATATAGGTTTGTTTGTTCGTCTTTTATTTTGTTTTTTTAATGATCTCTTGCATTAGTTTGGTTCTCCATCAGGAGAAAGGTCAAACAGGATAGGATTATGATGACACCCAGGTCTCTTGCGTTCTTCCTGCTCTTGTTGAGTTTATCCTTAGTCCTGCAAACCAGCTGAGCGTTGTTCATGAGTCCCTAATGATTGCTGGGGTCCCACTTTGAAATGTTATCACTTTATTTTTGAGGCCAATGTAGAAATTAATGCAAGCCCAACTGCACCAAGGTAGTTGTTTTTACATTTTTCTTGTGAAAAAGTCAATAATAAAACATAACACTTCCTTCAAAGGGGGGACTCAACAATTTGACTTGTGACTAGTCCCCACCTCTTTTGCATTACACAGGCTCACTCTTAACAAAAGCAGGATGAACCCACAACATCTGAAAGTTAGAAATCTTATCCTGTTTGACATCTCATGATACTGTTTGGGGTGATCAAAGAAACATCACTAACCATTACTTGAAGAAAAGTTGTGATGCTTCTGAGCTATGTTCTCCTTTTCTTGTACAACTTACGGCTTTTTCCTACAGTCTATTATTTTTTTCCTTTAAGATGATACAATTAATTTTTGTTCTGTGTTTTAGTTTTGGTTGCAAGAGCAGAAAGAACTGATTTGTTGGTTTTGGTTTTTGCAATTTATCCCTGGAAACTAGTGGGTTGTACACTCTTCAAACAGGATGTAAAAATATTTAAAGCATGTTTTTATCACACTACTTTTTATCCCCACACTTCTGTGACCAGTTTCCACAGCTTCTGTCTTACATTGCTTGTCACCAGCACGTTCTGTCTGGAACTCCGACTCCTATGGAAGTTAAATAGTTCCCCAGAAACTCATTCTCATAATCAATGATTAGCAGAGCGGAGGAACATGCCAGCTGTAGTTATCACCGGAAGTATACTCTCATTTTGGGACTGCAAATTATCCCTGTATCATGGGCTCAGCTGCACACATTTGGGGCCCAATTCTCCACTCCATCCGTTTTACACATTGGTATAGAAGAGTGGAGAGTAAGGCCATTATTAACATTTTCACTGAAATCTATTACTGCAGAATATGTATTCTTGTATTTCACTCGAGGCAAAATGTGTATCTTCATATAACACTGCGGGCTGCTCTTACTTGTTAGGTTAGCACGAGAGGAATGAAGACCTCAGTTACATAGTGTGGTGTCATATTATGCATCTCTTCAGCTACACCTACTAAATGGGGAGTAGGCCAAGGGAGATACCTTTTACATGTGAATGCTGAAGACTTGAGTCTCTGTAGGCTTTGTGTACAGTATATATCCTCTGACTTCTACCCCCTTTTTCAAGAGGCATACCGTAGAATGTCAGTAACAAACTCCTCAGGAATAGAGGTTGTTTGTAACTCTGAACAAAACTTCACGGTAATTCCTTCAAAAGTTTGCAACTGAACATTAACTTAATACAGCTTTGAAACAGTACTGTGGAGAAGAAAAATGCTGCTGTCCCTTTAGGTTTTTTTTTAGTAGTTTAAGTTTAACACAGTATTGTACTGTATGTGCTTCCTCCCCCCCCCCCTGCTGCTGCCTGACTGTGCACTTCTGGTTCGAAGTGGGGGGGGAAGGTGTTTGACTGGTCAATTCCTAACTCTGGTGTTCATAACTGAGGTTCTACTGTATATGAATCTGACTCGTCTCCCACCCCCCTCCTCCCCCCGACAAGCCAGACTGGTGTGTAGCTGTCACCCCACTTCCTCATCCTGGGCCCCAACATACCCCACATTGCTGTGTGAACCACCCAATCCTGGGTCGGCCAATGCCCAGCCTCCTGTGTGTAATCAGTCCCTCACCTAGTGAAGGGGTGCTCTGGCCAGCGACTCATGGGATAGGCCCTAGAAAACACCCCCAGTCCCCAAAGCAACCCTGGGAAATGCTGTCTTGCAGGGTTCAGTGCTGCATACTGCAAACTCATTTACACTTGTTTGTCAAATAAATTGATATACACCAGCTCTGTCACTAAGTGACATCTCTGAGCACACAATCCACATGCACCGTTTTTGGATAAAACAAACAAGTTTATTGACTACAGCAAACTTTTAAGTGAATCTATGTCAGATTATTAAGTCAAGGAGTTAATCACAACTAACTAAAAGAGAACTTGCATCTTAACCTAAAATTAATGTCAGTCTATAGTCAGTTTACCGCACAGGCTGATTTTGATGCCTTTTGTAACCAGGCTCCCCCTTGCTATGGACAGATTCTCAGTCTTTGGTGTTGCTTAGAAGATGGATTCCAGGGGAGAGCCAAGAGACACACATGCCTCTGCTTTTAACAGGTTTCCCCAACACCTCTAGAGAATGGGCATGATTTCTTGCACTTGAGCCAAAGTGCTCACAGATGCTTAGGCCAGTCCATTGTTCCTGTATGCATGCCTCTGCGGGCCATGGAAATAGAGCTTTGTGTTTGTCTGCATCTAGTCAAACCATGTGAGACACATTTGAAGATATGACACAACAGAGATTCATATCTGTACATATGTATGACATTGCAGGAAACATGCTACCATAATAATAATGTTCTATATGCTACGAACATTCCAAGAACACATTGCATGGCATACTTTGCATTAGACGATACACAGTTACACTATATGGGTGAACATGAATGATATACAAACAACACCATGAAGTTGTACATGGGGTACAGCCCGTCACAGGATTTTACCTATACAATGAAACGTTTAGAGACCTGATTCTGCTCTCCCTTAAATTTTGATTTTTTACACCCATTGGATTCAGTGGTGTTTCTCTTGGTTTACACCTATGTGAGTAAAATGAGACTCAGGCCCAATATCAGCACACTTGATGAGCGAACTGTGATATGTTCTTGTTTTCCTTTTAGTAGAACTCTTAAAATTCACATGCCTTTTTTTGTTGTTGTTGCTTTTAAAGCCAAACTAGAGAACACCAATGGAACTGTCTTGATATACCACTGCCAGACCGTTCTAAGATGTCGGGTGACTTCTGTTTGCGTGCCACTCTGGAGCTTTTCAGATGACTATGTAACTTAATTTTGGAGACATTTCCTTATATTTAAGGGCATACAAAGCTGTTCACTAAGGCCAAAACTGTTCGTTCATATTTATTTAGATTTGTAGGACCACAAGAGGTGCCTCTCTCTCTCTTGGCACTTTGGACATATAATTAAAAACATAATAAAATTAACCACAGCCTTAGCCACCCCCCCAAAATAGAATAACAACTGAATAAGCCACCCCTACAGGTAAACTAAAAAGTTATTTCCTCCTCATTTTAAATATTACCCTTCAAGCAAAACTTCCCTACCCAAAAAGTCCTTGAAAAGTTGAGTCTTGTCAAGTACCTCGGGGTCAGCAGATTCAGATTGTTTCAGACTGTGGTGTGGAGTACTTTTGAAAGGTAAGGCTGGAGGAATGCCTTGTCACCAGCTCCCTTTTTTATAACAAGGAAGCTATAGCTTCAGTGTTTCCAAATATCTCAGCTGCAGCACCAGAGTGGAGTGAGGTGGCAGCAGCTCAGGTAAGCATATCCCATGTCCATACCAAATTCCACCTGGAAATGCTAGCCCAGCTCTGAGGAGTTCACTTTTCTATTAAGCGTCATTTCTAAACTTGCACTAAAGTTTCACTAGCTTCTGGGCAGGGAGGAGAATAACAGCAACTTCAGATTAAAAAATTCAAGAAACTAAGCAAGACCCAGCTGTCTTCAAATAACTGTGAAAATGAAGTTTTTTGCATTTTACTTTCTCTCAAAGCTTGATTTTTGTCACTGTATCTAAAATAACAAAATCTGGTATAAAATACTGAGCAGATGCATTAAAGAATTTAACTCTGGCTCCAGCTGGCAGGTCAAACCCTTGATACTTCCCAGAACAGATAAAATTTCGTTAGCATCTCTAAAGTAGGTTTTTTTTTTTTTAATGAATGGCTTTCAACAACTCCTGCTCTAGTCACCCTTCCAATTGCAGCTCATCAGGCAGTCAACCACCCCATTCACAAATAAGGATTACTGCTCATTTTAGTTGTGTTAGGACCTAATGGTTTGAATTCCATTCCTGTCATTCTTAAATTATTTTACTATTGTATAGTGAGAGGAGACTGCCATTGGGCAATACAAAATATACCAATTTAGGGTCCAATCTTGATAAGATTTATTCATGTGGGTAATTTTATTCATGTGAAGTAGGCACTTTTCCCCAATGAAACTACTGAATTACTTGCATGTGTAAAGTTCTTGTGCATAAGTATTTAAAGAAGAACAGACCCATAATCTGAAAATCCCTCTTACTGACAGTAGTTTTATTGACCGTTTCTTATCTATAGTTTGATTGACAATCTGATTTTTTTGCTTTTACAGTATAAACTGTAAAGCATAGCTAAAAACTAACTTTAAGTAACTAAAATCTCTAACTTCACTTCAAAACTGACACTAGAGAGAAATTAAGGCTTTTGTGTATAATCTATATTTGTGGTTAGTTAATATTTATTTGAAGAACTGCCAGTTTCTATTCTTTAGCTGCTGAAATGTTTCCAAATTCTTATTCTTAAGGATATCTTTAATTGACTCCAAACCTAATAGAATCATAAAATATTGTTTTGATAGCTTAGTTCATTGAGTCTTAATTGAGCTTTCTGTGAGCAGAAGGCTGAAATAATTAAAGTATCACCCATAACAAGGTTTACTGATTTAATATATTTGATTACAAGGTATAAGTGTGCCTGCAATCAATACAATCACCTAAAAGCTTCAAGTTAGGAATAGTGTAATAAAATTTAAATGTACTGAGATCTGGTGGCTTTAATTACAAGAGATGATTAATTGATCATCAACTAGTATTGATCTACAATTTATTTAATTCCTAGTGATTTAATTTGTCAAACCTGAGCTCTGCTAACTAACAATTTGCCTAATTAATGTTAAAGTGGAAGTATTTGTAGTTAAGAGTGAAGTTAGATACCAGAGTTCTCTGTTGGAGCAGGGAAGGCATACATAGCTACTAGTTTTATGAATCAGTATAAAGTGAAGAACTGAGACAATGGTGGTTGCAGAAAAATCCACTGCAATTTTAGAGTGTATTAACAGAGGCATAACATGCAAATCACAAAGTGCTGGTTAGGCCTCTACTGGAGTACTGTGTCCAGTTTTGGTCACCAATGTAGACAACATGGAAAGGATTCAGAAGTGAGCAACAAAGATCAGAGTGATGGAATGCAAGCCATATGAGCAAAGGGTGAAGGAACTAGGCATGTTTAATTTGGAAAAGAAGATTAAGGGGGACGTAGTAGCCTTCAAATACTTAAAAGGCTGCCATAAAAATGATGGAAAATTATTCTCTCAACACAGAGGGCAGGACAAGAAGCAATGGGTTCAAACTACAGCGTTGGATTAAAGTTGGATTAAATCTCAGGAAAAACTTTGTAACTGGAAGAACAATAGGACAATGGAACAGACTGCCCAGGAAAGTTGTGGCAGAACCTTCACTGGAGGTTTTCAGGGAAAAAGTGCTGGATAGCCATCTCTTTGATGGTTTAGACTCCACAAAGCCTACATCTTGGCAGGTGGCTAGATTAGATGTCCCTGGCAGTACCTGCAGTTCTGTGAAAGAATATGGACAGATAATATACTGATACACAGATATACTTTGGTGGTGATATCTGTGTCACTTTTATCATTGCACGTGTGCTGTGACTCAAAGACTAAGGTTAAAAAATACACACTGAGGGAGTGGCAGAGTTGAAGATCTGCATGTTTCTGTATTTCGATGGCACAAGCCCCCCAAAAGAGTTGAAATAAAAGTAGGTAGATTTAGCTTTAAGAGAACAGCAAAATGCTATTTCTGTATTATCTGATGCAGGCAGATTGTTGATAGTTTCCTGACCTATTTGGAACAGAGCAGCTTCTTTCTTTGTTATGAGGGAGCTACACTGAGATCATTAGATTATTGGGTTGTTGAAGTGATTGATTTCTTTGTTACCATAAAGAAGACATTTTAAATACTGACAGCACAGAATCCTGGACAGGATTCTGGAGCTGAGCTGGGCATATGACCAGAGAAAAAGGGATAAAGGTAGCTTTACATCCTTTTTCAGGCTTCCTGACCCTGGGGTTATTCAGGTGCTGAACTAGCTTTTTCCAGGATTTCCTGTCTGCTGGTTCTGTGCTTATGGCACTAGATCACATCTTGCTATACAACCAAGTTTAGATAAAGGAGGTAATTGTGGGTGTGGGGTTTTTGTTTTTTAATTATTGAAAATATAGGTCCGACTACATCAGAAACATACCAATATTTTCTTCAAAATACAGAAATTGATTTTAAAACATGAAATTGGGTTAGTAAAGAGGCACTTTCTCTTGCTAGAAGAATACATAAAAGACAAGCTAATACACATGCTTTGGTCCTTATGTAATTTCAAAATACCTAAGACTATTGTGTGTGGTTTTTAAAATTTGGCTAAATTTGCTGCTTGGTTCATATCATGCATGCAGAGTTTCAACACAAGCAAATTTTTATAACCAAGTTATAAATTGCTGAAAATTAGAGTTTGTCACCACTTGAACTTTATCTTATCTGTAGCAGTCAGAACAGACCACTATAATTGTTGTGCCTTTTTTATGGTGTGTCAGTTCAAATTGCTCAATGAGTCTGTCATTTAAAGTGAATTAAAAGGTAATTTGCATTAATACAAATAACAGGAGATGTCACTGCTGCAGCATTATGAATTAGCTGCAATATGTTGTAATGAGTTTAACGTGCAAGTGTGCCAGATTCTTTCCTTATAGCATGTTGTTGAGTTACAGCTTTTCAAATATTAACTTCAGAACAGATTTTTAAAAGGCCAATAATCCCAGGCATGGAGTCATAGACAGTCCTCTTGGGCACTCCAGTCTATCTTGCCACTCAGTGAGCTGGACAGATTGACAGTTGGTTATTTACACCAAAAATCACACTAAAATTCAGTATTATTCCCACTCCCGAAGGACCAGTCACTTACTCCAGATCAATCAGTGTCTTAGATCTCTCGCCAAAGTCAATGCTTGTAGCCAATCCTTAGTTTGCTATAGAATTTATTAACTAGGAAAAAGAAATGAGTTATTTACAGGTTAAAGTGGGCAAACATATACACACAGACAAATGAGTTTGTCAATGGTTCCAAAAGATGACAGTTGTAGCAATCTGTCAGCACTTAATCTCTTAAAGCTAACCCAGGTTAACTCTGAGGATCTCTTTCTGTTTCATAGCTCCAGCTCTGTGCAAGTCAAACAGCAAGAGATAAAAATAAATTGTCAACTATTTCCTTCTTCCAGAATTCAAGCTGATGTGGGATGAGCCCTTTGGCACATAATTGCCACTGCGCAATGATTAGCAAAGTCTTTGTATTATGGCCCATTCAGTTTTGATAGCCCTTCCTTAGGGGCAACAGGTAATACCTTTCATAGGGATTCAGCATTTTGCACTAGGTTCCCTTCCTCCCCCCGCCCTTGTTTGCATTGCATAGTTCAGAACAAACATTTTACAGCTGTATAACGTACTTTTTGGGAGATGAACATAAGTATAATTATTACACTTAGCATCTTACAAGCATTTCATAAAGTCTAGACACACAACCATGCTAACAAAGGTGTGTTAGACTGATTTCCAGCAATGAAGTTGTCATTGCTCAGTTGAAGTCTAACGCCTTGGCACAAGCTAGTATCTGGTCAGTCAGCATAAGATCTCTTGGTGGGGGAAGAATGCCTTGTGACTCCCAGCATCAGTATCTGGTAGATCAAGTAGAAGTTGTGACAGTGTCTTGAGACTGTAAAGTGTGGGGAAATGGCAGCTGGGTCAGGGTGTACTGTTTCTAAAATTTCCACTAAGTCAGATAAGGCACTTCAATGGGGAAAAATAATATGAAGGAGAAAGTAAAACAGGCATTTGAAATAAGTGACCCTTGTATGATAGTTTAAGAGAACCAAAATCATTGCAAAATCAGAGCCTGACTATAGGACCTATCAAACACTTACATGAATGTTGAGGTGGACAAAAGGAGTCAAATACGTTAAGTGAAATTGATAAGGAACCAATCACACAAATCAGAAATGGTAACAAAAGCTGTCTAACAAAGAAAAAGCCAGAGGCTAGATCATTGCCCAAAGCTGAATCAAAGGCTGCTCAACCAGGCAAAAACCAAAGGCTAAATGATGCTGCTACAGGCAATTTTAAAGGTGGCCTGTACAAATGTGAGCATGGGGGGGAATCCCCTCACCCCTGTCTGAGGGGAAAAACAAAAGCAAGGTCTGACTTCAGAGTGAGTCTACTATAATCTAACACTTTAAAAACTCATTTGAGGAATAATACAGCATCTGTCTGTATATCCATGGGGCTCACACCAGGCACCATGGTTTTTACTCCTTTTAATTAGAGCTGCAAATGAAGACCATATATATAGTTAAACATGTCAACACAGTGAGATAAGAGTGCAAGAGCATGCAGTGAAAATCTAAGCTTTTCTGGTTTTCCTGTTTGCGAATAAAAATTAACCCATCAGGGAACTACTGTCTATCTGAGGCCTTATCAGATAGTAGAAAAACACTGTCTGCTCAAGTATCTTTGAAAGGTTAGGTTTAAAACGTGTGTTGGTTGGTGGTTTTTTTTTGTTTTTTCCAACTTCCTTCTATCCCAGGGGTGTCAAACTCAATTGGTATGGCGAGCCAAATTTACATTAAATTGAGTTCGGGGGGCCACGCATAACACACACTAGTCTACTCTACCTTTCATGGTCTACTCTCTGCCGAAAAAAATCTCCCCGCAGGGTGAAATTCGGCGGCACCATAAGAGAGTAGGAATGAGAACAGGGATTCACAGACTCCACTCTCCGCCATGAAATCTCCCTGCAGGGTTACATTCGGCGGCCATTTCCTTTTTAAGACTACCATTTCAGACAGCCATTTTCTTTTTAAGAGCTCACGCAAGATCTCCCACAACTTTCCTGAGCTCTGCTCAGAAAACACTACCGGCACAAGCCGGCGGGCCGGACTCGGACTGCGGGCCAGATAACACAAGCCCGTGGGCCAGATTTGGCCCGCGGGCCAAGAGTTTGACACCTGTGTTCTATCCTATATTAAGTGATTTCTGCTGGACAATTAGTAGGTTGGTCTACACCTGTTTTTTAGCTTCAATATTGAAATTGCAGCCGTAATCTACCACTGCTACCATGTCCTTCAAATACAATATCGGGTTTCTTGGTCTTATTCTCCTTTGTGCCGATGTGCTCTACAAAGTTTGTGTGGTACTAGTAGTGCTGGAACTAGGGGTGCTGCTGCCACATCCCCTGGCTTGAAGTAGTAATAACAAACATCAAATATGTGGTTTCCATTAGCACCCCACTATAAAAATTGTGTACCACACAGAGGTACTGGAACATGTTGCATACAAATTCCATAGATTGCAAAGGCATGTGATGTACAGACATATAGATGCTGCAATGGAGATGGATTTGAAAGCTCATTGAGTTTACAAGAGTTTTTAGGAAGTTGTGTTTTTTTTTTTTTTTTTTTTTTTTTTTTGACTAATCATGCTTTCTAAGCAGATCTATGATCTCAGTGGCATTCTGCATCTCTAAACTCTACATGTTATGGTTCTGCCAAGGTAAAACTCATCTTGGACTAAGAAGGAGGAGAAAGACAGACAAAATGAGCATGAAAACCAAGCAGATAGTTAACTTTTTTCCCAATTATGCTGTGTACAGTCAGACTTTAGTCATCATTAGGCTCTGCTATAAATCCCTGAGGAAAAATTACAGGAGTTTAGTTTTAATCATGTTTGTATCCAATCTGATCCATATAATGGCAAAGTAAGAGCTTTTTCCAGTACTTGGAATGGTGAGTTCCCCAAAATCATCCCACTAAGATGTAATGTGCAAAATTTCTTTTATTGCTTAAAATAAACACATAGGTTTCTTAGGTGAATAGATTTGCACCCCTGTTCTGCTTCATGCAGAACAATTTTTATAGTGGGGGTGCTGAGCACATTGAACCCAACTGTAAACCCGGTATATAATGGATACCACTTCAAAACAGTGCACCTCTAGATCTAGCACCTCTGGACTACAGTCAAAGGAGCTGGTTCTGGTCTAAACGAATCTCACGCTTACACCAAATGAAGCTCTATTGATTTCAGTGGAGTTACTCCAGATCTATGCTAGTCTAAGCAAGAAGTGATCAGACTCTGCAGCAGAGTCTGAACTTAGTAATATTATGCTGTGAGAAGCCCTGAGAACAACTATTGATCCAATTACACCTGGAAAAGTGGGGCTTGATAGCTCTTTAATAAATTTGGACAATTTTAATTGCAGATTATATTCTTATGCCTATACATCCTCTATTGATTATTACAAAACCAATTGCTTCAATAATAACCTGTTGATAACCCATGAAAGCTCATGCCTGCAGAAATAAAATGTTAGTCTTTAAAGTGCTATAGGCCTCTCGTTGTTTTTACTGTATATAGTAAAAACACAGCTACCCCTCTGGAACTGTTGAAGTCAGTTCATTACATAAAATGATAGTATCAAATACTTTGCTTTTTAATTTGATATTTTTACCATTCCTACACCGAAAAAGAACAAAAGGGTACATTATAGGAAAATAAATGAGGTTCTAACTGACCACCTTCTACACAAGGCCTAAAACAATCATTCTCTTGAGACCTATCAGTTATCAATATATGTTATGGACCCAATCTTTCAGGCTCTTCTCATGTGGGTAGTCACAGTGTGTCTGCTTCTGCTTCTAGTCACACCAGTGTAAATCTGGTATAAATGTTTGTTTCAATTATTGAAACAGTTTGCTTAGTAAAATTCCAACAGCATATTTATGTGACTAGGAATAAAGATCCTCACTGAAAGCCCCTTTAAGTCAATGGAAAGACTCAAAGTTTTGGCAAGGGAATTTTGCCATTGATTTCACCAGGGCTAGGATTTTACTTTGGATCTCTTTAAAAATGGAAAAAGCCTTGGGTGGACCCCAATAATGGGACATTTGCGCATGTGTGTAGCTTTGTTGTGTAATCAGAATGTCATCACTACTGGTAGCAATAGTATAAGTTAGATTGAAATCTGTGTCCTTGTGAAAATTAAACTGATAGCACTAACTGGAACCTAATGTAATACAGGGAAGCAGAATGTATACTTCTACTTTCAATTAACTCTGCTTTCTCTACAAATCATGCCAAATTTTTCTAGTATCAGACCTCTGATTAGGTACTGCAGTTATACTGAATAGTGGCAAAATGAGTGTTGGCTTTGTGGCGAGGACAAATGCCTTCTCTGGGTAGGTGGGATTCTTATCTGTGGCTTAAAGTACTTGTGAACTTATGTCTTAAGAGACACAAGGTAGAGTAGAATGTAGGCCACTGAACCATTTTGCCTCTAAAATATCTCTTGGAGAGACAAATCAGGACTCCTGTATTCTGTCCTCGTCCAGAAAAATATTACTGACCTTCTCAAAAAAGGCCAATGCATTTTGGCATGGTCTGCCATGTTAAAGGGTTGACATAATCTAAAGGAGACATTTAATAATTGATCATGGATCAATTGCTCATGAATTTTACCTATGCTAAAAAAACAGTCGTCAGCTACCCAAGGATCATGTAACTTGTGGATGGAACAGACTATGGCACCTTTCCAACTGGATATAATACTACCAGTCTTGAAAGACTGCTTATAAAGACATAGCAAAGGGAGCAGCTGAATATTGGCAGACAGTTAGTTGTCTGTGGTTAAAATTATCAGCTTCACTAAACTAAAAGTGCTAGGTCCTTTTTGCTCTCAGTAACTTAGGTAGGGAACCTTTATCATAGATCATATGTAATAACAGAATAAAAACCTGTCCATTTTTTAACGTCAGAAAATACAACTGTTCAGTATATTATGAACTATAAACTACTCCTGATCCAAATTTTAAACAGAATTTCTTCCTGGCTTGTATTCTGTCCTGGAACATGTTAGCCAATACTTTGCTAGACACGTCTTAATTTCTTAGGTTCTTCACTGTCCTCTTTCTTTTTGTAATTGTAATGTAATGGAGTTATTGATCACTGTAAGTTTTCTGCCCTTAGACACACATACTGCTGTCAGTTTGACTAGCATACTGCATTGAGGTTTTTACCACTATATTTCTAAGCATTTCAGCAGCAATTCAACAGATGTTAGCCAATCCTCCTTTTTCTTCACTTTATTATTGTGCCTTTTCTGTCTCCTGTAAAATCATCTCCATCTTTGTCTTTCTTGCAAGTCTACTCAGCATTGCAGTCTTACTTACTTAGGCATCTTCTGGAGATTTCTTGGAAAGTAATAAGGGTCTGATTCTCTACTGCATGGGTCGAGTTTTACACTGATGTAACTCAATTGAAATCAATAGTGTAAAGCTAGAGCAACGTAATAATGAATTAAGGCCAGAATGTCCAACCTCCGGGGGAAAAAACATGGAGACTAAGATTCTTTCTGAACCAGTAGCATATGTAGGATTTCCATCTTGGGAGGAAAGCAGAAGATTCTGGAAAACAAACTTTCTAAAACCTAAAGAAAAGCCCAAAAGAACACATGGACTGGATCACACTAAAGACACTGTTGGATTGTCTTTTCTACAATTATCAGTCAGATGGCAAATGTTCATGTGTACACTGATGGTTCATCAGACCAGTCCTTTGAGAATGGTGGCTATGGTGTCTTCATCCAGTGGCCTAATGGAGAGAATATAAGAGAGAGCACTAGTTGAGGATATATCAGCTCAAACTGAAAACTATTCCTGGTGCACCACAAGATATAAACAGCAGAAACAGAGGCAGGGGTGTGGTGACTTTCAGATGGCAATTCTCTCTTCCCTTTGAAGAAACCAGGACACTAGCAATAATGAAATTCATAATGAGGCTCGGAAAGTGTAGCAATACATTGACTTTTCAGTGAATTCTACCAGGTATTGGCATGAGGCAGCTGATGACCTGGCCAAAACTGGAAGACTAGAAACTTAGTTGGAATGTCAGTAGTTGATTGTTGACATCCTATTAAGAAATAAATAAGCTGAAATAAATAGCTAAAAGATGCTTTGATATCAGCATCTTGGAAAATAACATCCACTATAATGAGATTGTGAATGGAGCACCCTGTAGATCTAAAAACCAACAGAGAGTGGATCTATCTAATCTATAGGATGTAACAGGAGCAAGTTTAGCATCTGCCCTTGCTTTTTGTGAGGAAGTGCAGCTCTTAGGATTGGATGCCCTTACAAAGGAGCTTTGTGTTGCCAAATTCATTCTCTAATTTCATGGCCTGATATTATGATTGTGGGATAAGACAATGACCAAATTATTTCCCAATTATGAATCATTTGACTCTTGTATTTCTTAGTAGAAAGATATGGCAGATCTTAGTAGAAAGATCTTCTGCTTTGGGTTAATAATGAGAATTCTTAATTTACCTACCTTGACCTTTCTTTTTCTGGGAGAATAAAAATCCCTAAATCAACACCATAAACAAAAACATACTGATGAACAGCATCAAAACTTAAAGAAACAACTAATAATAAAATTTTATAAATAAAATATATTATTTAATATTTTATATAAATATATATAATTATATAAAATATATAACATATATTATTAATATATTTATATTTATAAATAATAAAAATGGGATAAAACAAAACCCTAAATGTTCAAAGTAACAGGGTATTTTTGTTTTGTTTTTTTTGTTTTTAAATAAAATTTGAGTTAGCATATTTGTATTACTGATGCTGGCAGGAAAGTGTGTTTAAGAAAGCAGATAAATGAAAATTCTCTGCAAGAAATTAGGACGACAGTCTGGTGTTCCTCATGCATTCAAAACTACTGTAGAATTCAATAGGAGCTTTGGGAATGTAAAGAGTGTACTATTTCTGTTTTTATGGGATGTGTCCCACCTTAATTTAGCTGAAACAAGCTTTCCTTTCCTGTAATAAGTATTTTGTGTTATTGCAGACTGCTTTTTAGGGCCTGAGTCACCTCCCACTGAAGTCAACGGGAGTCCTTCCTTTGATTTTAATAGCAGTTAGCCTGGGCCATTCAAGACTTGCTAGGTTCAGCCTGAGGACTACAGCCAGTTGACGAACGAAAAGGCTACTGGTTCTGCTTCTCTCTCTCTCTCTCTCTCTCTCTCTCTCTCTCCTCCCTAGCTCCCAGTGCATCAGTATAAGGGAGAAATCATACTCATTTAAGTCAATGGGGGTTTTATTAGTCCCTTCAATGGACCCAGGATTTCATGCCACGTTTCTGTGAAGTAAAGGAAAGCCGTGAACAAGCTACAGAAAACTTCTTCCCCACTGGAAGTGATACTTTCTATACCACATTGAGATCCATGCCACTATGGGCTATCTACATGCTTGGGTAATAAGCTCTATGGAGGTGTGACTTCTAAAGCAAACTAACATTGTACATTATTTGGTCCATGTAGACCCTATTGATGCACACTATAAAGGTTCCTTAATGCACTTTAATATAATATGATTTTCTGAAGTTGTTTTAAGGTGGTAATTTTGGCCAATTAATTACCTGATAACTCAGTTTCTGTGCCTTGTTTTGACAGATTGATTTGTGAAGTTCTTAAGATATCTAAGATCACATACATCATGCTATCCAGGGAAACTTGGCACAAATACTAAAAGCAATATGACATTTAATAACTTTCTTCATCTTCCACTATCATATAACCTGCTTGTACCATTTTAGAGGTATAGACTGGAGATTATTCAAAAACAGTTGTCCATTACATTTCCTCTATTTTGAAAGTTTTGTTTTTGTTTTAAAAACTGGTTCCCCAAATGCTCTTTCATTTGAAATGAAGCATGAGTGGGGATCAGTCAGCAAAACACATGGCAATAACGAGTTCTTTTTAATAGGAAAGAGCTCATTATCCTGTGGCCTGCATCAAAAAGATGCATGCAGACAGTGTTTTTCCACCTGCCTATGGGGGGGAAGGGCAATTGTAATTAGAACACAAAAATGAGGGCATTCTTTTCTGTTTCAGATTCTAGAAAGCATGCAGATGCACCAATGAAGCTTAAGTGAAGACATTCTTACAATGACAGGAGTGCTTCTCCCATCAGTGTAGTTAATCCAGCTCCCTGAGAGTTGGTAGCTATGTCAAAGGGAGAAGCTCTCCCATTGACATAGCGCTGTCTCAGTGAGGGGGTTACATCAGTATAACTACATCACTCGTATCCCTGAGCAATGAAGCTATACTGATATAGGGCAGGTCAACACTACAGACTGAACTGTGCTAGGAAGAGGCTAAAAAAGACCAGAGAAAACATGCACTGGGCTTTTGGCTGTAAATGAGAGGAAGCATGGTTCAGAAGTTAGAGCCCTAGTCTAGTACTTGGGAGATCCAGCTTCCATTCCTTGTTCTGCCACAGACTTCCAGTGTGATCTTGGGTGAGTTGCTTACCTTGTCTCCTTCCCATAAAATGGGGATAAATAGTACTTACATTACAGGAGGGTTGTGAGGTGCTCCATTACTATATCACATTAGGGGCCATATAAATGCCTACAATGGATAGTTTTGTTGTAGAAGTCAGCCAAGGAAAAGCAAGCAAGCAAGAAAGAAAAGGACCTGGCAGTCTGAAAGGTGTCTGTCACCATTCAGGGCCCTAATGCAGCATTTTGTTTCAGTACTTCCTTTGGGGTTTGCAGCCAGTGTAGGGGTTGGTTTAATGGTGCTGTGCAAATATGGTTATCAAGAAGCAAATCTGCATGAGTGTTAGCCCTGAATGGAGGCTTCCTGGCAAGAATACTTTTTTCTCTGGGTCAAGCCCTTTTTATAGTTACTGTAGGTCAGCTTAGAAGGTCCACTGAAATCCAGATCACAATCCATAAGTGAGGCTGTTAGAGGTGAAGGCAGATGTCTAGTGGTAGGAACTAGAATATTTCACCAGTTCAAATTCTACTCAGGACAGTAGTGACTAAAAATGCTACCAACCATTCAGTGGCTCAATTAAAATGTGGAGATGGTTCCAATATCCATGCTAGAGGACAGGCCTATTTATCAGAGACCACCAATACAAATGGTACCCTTCAGCAAAGGACAAGGATTGAACTGAACCTTTTTACTCCTAAAAGTGGTGTATTCATAACTAGGGAATGTTCTTGGGAGTGAAAGGGAGCTGGTACTGCCATTACCCAACTTGTGTGTGTTCTGTAGCTAAAAAGAACCAAGTTTCCAGTGTTGCAAAACTGGCATTTTTTCAGAAGCATTAAATTCTCTTCAGATGTAAAATCCATTACTCTTTCTTCTCTTTTTAACATGTAGAAGATAGCCTATTACATTGTTCAGACAAAAAAGGTAACTTGGAAAAAAGTTAATTTTTTAAGTTAAAGTGAAACTCTGAATGGATTATGATTTTTTTTTTCATTTTACTAGAATAAATTGTTCAGATGTCAGGCATAGAATACTAATATATTATGGTACAAAAATGGGTGAGAATGGTGGTACTGTACATTTTTAGTTCATTCCTCCTGCAGGTACAAATTTAATTCATTTTCATTGGTTAATGGAATGTCTTTGAGCTCAAAATATTACTCAAAGGCATCAGCAGAACACACAATGAGGCTACACCTGCGGTTCAGAATGAAAAGATTAAAAGGAAAAGACGCTGCTACTTCCTGTGGAGAATTAAAAAGGGGAGGGCAAAAGCCCTTTTTTAATAATGGTTCATTTTCTTCCTCTTTAGTACAAAAAGATTAAAAAAAAATTCATGTTCCGAATCTTAGACAGAACATCTTTATATAATGACCTTTATGCTATCTTAATGAGGCAAAAACTTTGTGAGAAGTTAATGTTGAAAGTATGAAAAGTGAATTAAAAAATCACAAGGAAAAAACAGATGATAGAATAAACATGTATGCTTATTTTTCAATTTTCATCTCAACATGGAACCACAGCATGATATTAAGTTTCTGTACAAAAGAATAGAATAAACTGTTCAACGGCTTGGTAGGAGGGGGAATCAGATTTTATAAAAGCATATTTTGGATTTGATTAAACAAATGCATTCCCAAATTAATGTGGGGATTCGTTTGCTAAAACTATACTTGGAGACAGTCCAATTTTTGCTCCCTGTTAGATGAAAAGTGATGGAAATAATTCTTATATATGATACTAGAATATCTGACCATTGGGAATTTTGTGAGAGTGTCAGTAAAGTCAGCTGTACTATATCTGTTTGGGAAGATAGAGTCGACAAAAACAAATGGGGACACAGACTGACAAACTAGAAGGAGACTACTATCTACTCAGTAAAGAGGAGAAAATTGTCCCAGTTCACAAAATGATTTGAAAAGCTGTGAGAGAAGGATGCCACTGGTTCTCTTTAATTAGGTGAGACATGGATAATTCTTGCTTTTCTGTGTTTAAAAAGTGGTTCTAGTCTAAGTGACTGTAAAAATGGCACCTGATAATTCCATGGAACTGCTCTGTGTATTTTCTGAATCTGAGCTACGTGCTATATTGACAACAACTAGTTTGCACTGTTCTTTGCTCCTGTTAGCTCTCCAGAGCTAACACAGCTACAAGTGAACTGGAATCTTTCTTTGAAACTCATAAGCATCATATTAGAATTGTTTTACATCTGTGCAACCCCATTGAAGGCAATGATGTAATGAGGTTAGATAGATGTCAAGTTTCTAGATAATGTTATTGCATGGGTATAACAAGGGCTTAATTTGGCCTTCAGAATGATTTGTGGTACTGATGTGCAATAAAGCTTTGTTCTCAGATCTCCCGGTTTGTTTGCAGTTAGGGGAGGAAAATCTCCTGCATGTAAAGTGAGCACATTTGCTAAAGAAACACAGAGACCATAAACAAACCCCACACTTTTTATAGTTTCTTTTCAGAGTAGAACTGTGTTTTCAAAATTGATTTTATTTTGACCATTGTGGAGGAAAAAGAAAATGGGGGAATTGTAACAGATGGCATACCCCTTAGGGGGTGGAGGGCTAGCCAACCCTGATTACTAAAGAGGCACATCAGTGTTGGGTGAGGTAATTCCCGGTAAAGGTCAGCAGGTGGCTGTAGAGAAGAGAGAAGTGTAGGAAACATTCTGGAAGGAAGTAATATGCCTGTAAGACCTTTATACCAGGGGCATAATCAGGAGTCTGAAACATGAGGCTGTAGCCAGGTAGGATGTGAAAGGGGTCTGACAAAGCTGCAAAGACCAGAGATAGCAATGCCTGGGAATAGGGAATGGCTGAATAGTAGAAGAAAACCTCAGCTCTCAGGTACTGTTCCTGCCTCAAAGTCTGGGAGTGGGATCTTTGGGTGGAACAGACTAGTATGGAGGAAGAGCTCCATATGTGATGGAAGAATCAGTGCCAAGTATGAATTCTTATATTATGACTATTGACTTTATTTTGGGCATGGTGGTGATTGTTTGAATCACTTTTGTTAAACGAGACCCAGGTAGGGGTGCTGTTATCCACAAGAGAGTGGTGCTTTTAAGGGGCTACTAAGAGGGGAACCAACAGGCACAGTGCCTGCAGAGCAACCCCTGGCCCCGACGGGGTGCTCAGTAACCTGAAATTCTGCTACAGGAATGTCGAAATTGGGAGACGAGAGAACTACTTGATGCATAAGACAACTGAAAAATGCTTGTGGTGGTGTTTCCTTTCTTGGTCACTAGTACTCCTTGCTAGTTACCAAATACAACCTCAAGCTGTGTACTTAATACTCTTTCTATCAGAGAAAAGTGTTTTCCCTATGCAAGTTTTTTGCATGTATTTGTATAATTGGCTGCCCTAAATGTACCTGTAAGAGGGAAAATTGTTAAATGTATAATCTCTCATCCATCCAGGCATGGCTCTTATTACCATAGTACCAGAGACCCTGTACAAAACCTCTCTCAATATATACATTCACAGCAATTTGCTTGTTTCTTGAAGTGTGTGCGTACACCATCTATAAAGAGCTTTTTTCCTAAAATCATACCTTTTTTGTGCTCTGGAAATTTGTTAGCTGATAAAAGAACAAAAATCAGCTGTTTGCTTAAGCTGCATTCTGCTTTTGCATACGTTTAATACATTTTTGCATCACTCACCAAATAAAGCATCTTGATAACTAAGCTTATATGTAGCTTCTGTTACTTGGTCTGTATCAGTGGTCAATTAATTAGTTTCAAAATGTTCTCATTTTCCTCTGTGGAAAAATCTCAGGATGCTTGTGGAATAACTTCAATAGAGTAGTCTGCTCTTAGGAGGGAGCTGGAGTTCCCTTGGTATAGAAAAGAAGGTACTGCTGGCAAAATATATTGCCATGAGAATAATCAGAATTTCATCTCTGAAATTTGTCTAATCCCCTTGATCCAACATAGTTTGAATGCGTTGACCTTCGGTCTCTTTCTGAACCGACATTTTGGAGATAAAAAAGGATGGGGGATGTTTTGATGAGTGTGGTGTTGCCTTGTGTTTGTGCATGTCGGGGAAACATGCTTTAGTTTGGGTTCTGTAATGAGTTTTTAAAATTTTATTTCTAACTGATAGTGGAGGTGTCTGGGATAGGAGTCTTTATTTCAATCAAAAAAAAAACAAAAACAAGGTACCACTTTCTATCTGTTCCAAGAATCCTATTTCAAACTCATCATTCTGCCTCCTTTCATAAGCACAGAAATCACATGAAAGAAAGATATTTTAAATTGTCTGTCTTGGGAAGCATTAAAGCACAATATTACCAGTATCCTGAAATCCACAGAGATGTTCATTTAAATGAAGTCCTCTTCTCCAGAGCTCCCTGAAATCAATGGGGGTTTGTGCCATAGACAACCATCAGTTGTATGTGGATCTTAATGACAGTAGTTGGTGCTCATCACTGTCGTGTCTGTGCCCTAGTAATTCATTTGTGTGTGTGTGTGTGTGTGTGTGTGTGTGTGTGTGTGTGTGTGTGTGTGTGTGTGTGTGTGTGTGTGTGTGTGTGTGTGTGTGTGTGTGTGTGTGTGTGTGTAAAACTGTTCAGCAAGAGCCAGGTTCTATATCTAGGGGTCCCTGTCAATGATACCACACCAAACCAGCTTGAGTCATCACCTGGGAAATTGCATACTATTCCCTGGGTGCCCCAAAGGGCAATACTTCCCCTCTCATAAGCACAGAGTCTGAGTGTAGAAGGTAAACCTTCTTTTTAATAACCGAAGAGAAGTAACACAGCACTGGTTTGGGAAACAGTGCAAACCGAGTTCATGAACTCCAATGAGCCAAACGCATTCCAGAGTACAGGGTGTGTCCTTCGCCTCTCCCTTCTTGCTTTCCCCTGTACTGACCGTCATAGTTGCAATGTCCACCTCTCGGTTGAGGCACCCCCTCCAACTCCGCAAGCTCCTGCTGGATGCAGGCTTGACCAGGCCTCCTCCACTGCTGCCTCCCGCCACTTCCAGGCCTACTGAGTCCCCGCTCCTGGCTCTCACCATCTGCTGGCACCAACCACTCCTGGTTCCCACCATCTGCTGGCCCCCTTGGTCTACAGATGCTAACTGATCCTGGCATCTGCAGGCACTGACCACTCCTGCAGTCTGCTGGTGCTGAGCAATCCCCACCATGACAGCTTTTGCTCCTGCCGTCTACTGGTGCTGACTGATCCCGCTGTCTCAGGTGCTGCCCACTGCTGGCACCTCTCTAGTTGCTGTCAGTCACGGTTGCCCAGTCTTTCTAGTGATTCAGTTCTTACTGAATTTCAGCTCATGGGAAAACCTTCTGCTGACACAGAAGCAATGTCCCTGCTTTTAACAAACAAAAGACTCCAAGAGGAATCATTAGTTCTACCATTTAACAGTGGGAGGAGATCGTCAACCCATGCCTGAGGGTAGCCCTTTGGCAGGGCTAGTGCAATCTCAGTAAGAGACTTCTCACCCCTCCTTCCCCTCCCTCCTTCCCCTTGCAATGCTGAAACATTTGCCATCACCTTTTTTGGGCTCTATTTGGGGAGAGTGAATTTTTTATCAGAACAGGTTGAACACAGATCTGATGCCATTTGCTCATACAATTGGAGGACATTTCATTACCCCTGCAGTTAACACAAAAGTGACTGATAACACAATACCAGACACGTTGACCATTTCCCATCATGCCCAATACCTAGTGTGCTTATACAATATGCTGAGTACTTGATTGTACTCATGCAAATACAAAGCCAATGCAAATAACCTGCCCCTCTTTCAGCTGCTGAGCAGGGAGAGTGCCACTCAGACCTTGTTGACATATAATATGTAGACAGACTCCAATAGAAGAAGGAAAAGGTCCATATTTTGCAGCTATTCAAAATCTCATATGTCTCAGCTTCCCCCTCCTCCTGGCCTGAACTCTTTTGCCCACAGGAGAATTTTCACACTGGAATGATCATGTTCTGTAGTTGAGAACAAAAACTTGATTTCATATTTTGTAATAGCTTTCTATTGGTTTCCTTCTGATATATCAAAAATGGGTTTTTGCAGACTTTGGCAGATAACCAATTTAAATAGTGAACATCTGATAGAAAAGGTTTTCATGAATATAAAGCACTGCAAATCTCTACAAAAGGTGAGCCAGCAATGAGATGGTCTGTTTTTTTTTTTTAGTGCCCTCACATCATTATTTTTGATTTGCCTCCTAATGTAATAGTATATTCTGTAAATATTGTTGCAGCTGACAAGAACATCAATTCCTGTTATTCATAAAGACTGCTTAGTATCCTGGCAATAAATAACAAGCAGGAGGAACAAACACTTTAATGTTTATTTCTTGACATGTATGCCCTCTTGCAAAAGAGACCAATGCAACTGAAGTTGACCATATAATGCTTTAGGGAAAAAGTCTGACTTTAACAGAGAATTCATATGCAAGTGAAGAAAGACCTTTTTAAAAATATTTACAAGGGCTAATGCACAAATAAAACATTTTTGCTTAAGGAGAAAAATGGCTGGGGCACGTGGCATTTTTGTTGTTGTTATGAAACTAGTGGTTGAAGGGACAGAGTAGCTGCAACATTTGGTTTTAGTAAACTCTTTGATGTGATGTCAGCCTGCAGCAGTGGACAAGTGGCTGCATCCCCAGGTCAGTGATCTGGCAGTGTGTTAAGTTGGAGAGTAGCGCATGTCCAGTCTTAGTCCCTATCGTTCAAACACCTGTAATTGGGTGTTCATGTCAAAGTGAACCGGACGGGGTTAAGGTGAGCAGGTAGGCCAATTAACTCCACAGGCCAGAGGGAGAGCCAGGGAGCAGGGAGTTAATTGAAACCCAGATCAACTGGGTAGGCACAAATGGGGCCTAGGAACCCAGGTAGATAGTAATAGAAAGAGGTTGCTGCTGGGAAAGGGCAGTCCCTCCTTGAGAAGAGGAAGGAGGGTTTTGGAGCTGGTACTCCCAGAGCAGGGGCGGGGAGGGGAAGAATCAGGAAAAGTAGGAAGCCGTCCAAGGAAGACCAGTGAGGGGCAAAAGGGTAGAGCTGAGCTGAGGGTCCCTGGACTGAAACTTGGAGTAGACGGGTGGGCCCAAGCTCCCCTATTGGCTAGTGGGGGAAGTGTCATAATCGGGGCAGCACAGGACAAGACAGCCGGGGTCTATTTTCATAGAAAGTTTGGGGAAACACAGATGATCCAGCCACAGGACTGTGTCATGAAGAGGAAACTCTAGTTCCTAGAGTGAGGCAGGCTTGCAGGGTGAGAGGCCAACAGGAGGGATACCACCTGAAGATGGCACTCCTACTGGCAGAGCTAATCCCTAGGACAGCCAGCAGGAGATGCCACTGTGAGTGGATCCTGTGACAACATCTATGCATGTGCGTCACTTAATGACTACCAGTAATTCTAGTCAAGTCAACTGGACTGCGCAGTTTGCACCTGCTGAGTTGTAAGCACAAAGTCATTGCCAAATCAGTCTTATTCAACATCTTCACTAACTGGCATAAACAACATGTTAATGAAACTTACAAGGAATATTGATAGAAAAGAATTGAGAATGCTAGTAAGGATAAAAAAACCCCATACTTCTAACCTCTCTGCAGCCCTGTGTATGGACAGAAAATAGTAAAATGAGTTCCTTCTGGGGGGGAATACAAACTTAATGTATCTGAAATTAATCTGACACTGAAGCAGGAGAAGCATGGAAAGCAGTAATGCTGCAGACACCTAGAATGGAAGTGGACATCAAATCATGAGTCTGTGATGCTATGTAATATGGGGGAGGAAATCCAAAAAGTCAGTGTTAACTTGGACTGGATGCAAAGACTCAATCGAGAAAGAAGGTAAATTTCTCCACTTGGCTCTGGTGAGAGCTCACTCAGAATAATGTACTCTTCTGGGCATCTCAGTATCAGACTCTGACAAAATGGCAGGAGCTTTGAGAAGGTTCAATTTTTAAAAAATAAAAAGAGCAAAAGTCATCTGCCTAGCACAGAACCCTATAAGCAGATACAACAGTGTATCCTGTGAACAGCAAGAAGCATTCTCTTTCCTGGAGGCAAAATTCCTCCTGGCACTTTCTTTGGCATGATACAGCTCTAAACTGACTCTTGCTGTAGGCTGTGCCTACAAGGCACCATCAAGCCCTAAATAAGCAGCTTAATAGTTGAGTGTTCCTCAACGGCAGAGCACAAAGTTATGCCTGCTGCACCACTCTCAAAGGCAATACTGCATGTAAGCCCATCTGCATCTCAGACTCCTTGCTGCTTGCCCTGCCACACTCACCCTGTTGTTCACTTAGCCAGAATGTGGCCCAGAACAAATTAGTTCATAAGTGCTTCTGTCTGGGGAACAAAAAAACACTTAAGGTAGTACATGGATGCTGAGAAAATGTCTATAAAAGAAAGTAAACCTATCTCAGGCCCATATACTGAAAGCTGCTGAGCACCCCTAATTCTTACTAAAATCCTTGGCAGTTGCAGGTGCTTATCATTCTTTAGGGTTTGATCTTAAGTCAGATTTTTGGATCATAACCTAACATGTCAGACTTCCAAAGGAAATCCACACATGAATTACAGTTGAATCAAGCAGCTGTAACTTCTCAGGGTATGCCTACACTACAATCGGGAGGTGTATTGTGCAGCACCTGTCTGTATAATCACGCTAGCTTTGATCTAGCTCAGTGACACTCAGACCTTACTGGTTCAGGAGCCAAATAAGCAATCATTAGCCAAAAAAGCAACTCTAGTGTGAAATTTTTCACTTACTATAGTACTATGCATATTTAAACAGTATGATGGGAACTATTTTGGTTTTTATATATTTATTCTCAAGAAAATAAGTTGTTAGCATCCTGGTTGGTTAATATGTTTTTACTAATTAAATTGCAGTGTTTTTAATATGTGCTGCAAAAAAAAAAAAAAAACCCAAAACACAGGAGATGCATTAAAGAGTCAGTTGTGGCTCATGCGCCTCAGTGTATCACTGATTTTACTAATCAAAGCTAACTTGAGTAACAGAAGTAGTGAGGCTGCAGCAGCATGAACTGTGGCCACTTGAGTATGTACCCAGAGTGCTGGACTGTCATCAGTGTACTATGACTTACCTATTTGCATAGGCAGCTCCACTCAAGCCAATGGGGCTGTGCATGGGAGGGCAAATGCCACACCTGCCTGAGGCTGGTGGTTTCTCATGTGAGAAGAACTCAGCAGAGGCAGAAATGTTCTCAAAGTCTAGAGACCATTTTTTTTACTAGTCATGAAGAGAATGTGCTATGCAAAGACTCAACAAGATAGACCAGTCACCAGACAACCTTTCAAACTATTGAGGATAATTTTGAAGAATCAGAGTATTCTGTCAAACTTTGAATGGATATGATGGTCTGCTCTCTGAAGCAAGAGGGCTGTTGGAAGTTACAGAATTATCCACATTTTTATTAGCTGTTACAAGAATGATATTTAAAGATTTTGCTCTTGTGAAAAACCACCTTCAGAAGGAACTAATGCACCTTGCTAAATGAGCTGAATCAATTAGTGTTGTCTCTGAACTTTGAAGTCTTTCCCCCGCAGATTTCATCCCAGCACCTTTTTCTGAGATGCATATGATGATCTCAAGATTCCATACTCAGTGCTGAGCCCTAATCAGGATTCCAAAATAAATGAACATCCATTGTTTCAGATTTTCAATGACCTGATTGAAACTTGAGGTGAATTGCGAAGGAGGGGTGGGGGTTTTTTTGTTTTGTTTTTTTAAGAAATTCATTAGACAAAAGCTTGTCGGCAATCTATTACACTACCTCTGCAAAATTCTTGAAATTGGAATCACTGCATGCTTTGACTTGCTTGGATTAGATATTGAGCCACTGATGAGATAAATTACAAAGAATTTGAAGTTCTAGGTCCTGCCAAAGAATTAAAGGGTTGCTTTCCCTATAGTGTGTGTGGTTTTGTCTTTGTTTCAAAAAAAAAAAAATTTTATAGTAGTCTTCGTCCTTGAAAAATCAATTGGAGTTTTGTGAATTCCTTTTCTTGTTTGAAAAGAATGTTACCACACTGAAGGATAAATGTGGCCGATGGGGAGGGTAAGAAAATCTGTGTCCTGTACTATGAAGGTGACTTGACTTCCAAATGCACCTGGATATGTCTGAGGAAGAATTCAGACCCCATTATCCAAGAAAACTTCAGTCTTGGTTGCATGAACATTATTTACTTTACTCAGCACTTAAGATCTATACTTACCTTTCCGAATCTTTGACTTTGTTCAGAACAACATTCAATTATTCAATCTCAAATTCAAGAAAAATAAATCCGCTTTAAAAAAGGCTTGCAATGTAATTAATGAAAATCTCACGTGAACTTCTGAAGGCAAGCACCAACTGCCCTTGTTGTACAATCTGCCTCCAAGATCCCCATGACAGTGCTGTAGCTACAGGGCATTTGCTCCTGAGAAGTAATGAGCTCCCCTTGACTTCCCCTTTTCTTCCCCTTCCCCACCCCTCCAGGCAGCCAGGCATATCTCCTGCAGGCAGTCTGGGGGAGCTGACCAGCCTTGGAGCCAGCTGACTACCTCCCCAGATAGTCAGGAAGACTGGAGCTCCCCTTCATTTCAGTGGCTGCTCAGCCATTAACAAGGTTAAGTCCACGGTTCATAAGTAGAAACATTTTGAATGCCAAAGACTGGCAGAGTGGACAACTTTGAGTAAGTTTGGTGCACATTGCTTGAGTAATGTCCAGCAGCACTAACCATGATGAATAAATACTCTTATGTGACTGTTTGCAGTGACACTGCAATTTTTCCATTACCAGTAGAGGCTGTAAAAGAGAAGTAGCAGAGATAAGCACACTGTGAAACACTCCTCTCAGTGAAGCGTTCCCTATCTTTCAACACTGCTGTTCTGGCTGGTGTGTGTGTGTGTCTGATTGATTTTAATTCTGCTATTCAATCTTTAAATGGCTCTTAGGTATTCAAAAATACTTTCTGCGTGACATTTTATTCCAGACAGCAGCCACCACTTGGATTTTCTATCTGCTGTGGGATTGCACAGTAGATCATAATGTTGCAAGTTAATATTTTAGTTGGAAAATGAAAATATCTGCCATTCTACAAATAGTAAGGTGAAGAAAATTTTGTGAATAACTGCACTACAGCTACTGCCTTACTTTGCAAGTCTTGGGGGGGGGGGGGTTTCCTCCCCGCCCACTAACCTAGTTAAGTCTAAGGACCAATTCTGTCATGCATTTGTTGAGCAGCACCTTAATCAAGAATAATCCCATAGGCTTTGACAAAGAGAAGTAGGTAAATATAGTGCTATTCATCATGGGGGTGGGGAGGAAGGGTGGCAAAGTCATGCCCTTGGCAGTGTCATCCTCCAAGTTCTTCACCATCACTGTGAATTTTTACTTAACTTCCATTTTCTTGGGTTTTTCCACTGTTAAGCTTGAATGACATAATGGTACAGAGGACTGGCCAGTCCCCAGATCTTCAACCAGGGCTGTATTTTGATTTGAATAATTTTACCTTCTCCACAGCCAGGAGATAGAAGGGTATATGCTGAGACATGTATATGTTCATGTGAACTTCTCAAGGAAATACTCAAACTTTGTCAATTTGTTTCAGAATGCTTAAGTTTATTCTACTTAGATCTTGCAAGCATAAGATCTCCATTAGCAAAACAAAAATAGTATCTGATATTCCTGAGACAGCCTCTCCCTACCCTGTCTTCTGTGAAATGCACTGTAGTTATATTTAAGTATCAGGAAACTTTCCTTATGGAAAGAGTATTGTTCCTTCATTATGCTGGACTGCTATAGATAGGTTAGGGAAACCCTGTTAAAGCAAAAAATATCAATTTTATAGTTAACTCCTGTGCCAGGAAGACTTCTTCTTTCAGGCATTTGGGGTCCTTATGGGTGGAAGGCCAGTAAAAAGCTGTTGAGAAGAGTGTGTCTTAATGATACACAACAGAGCATTTTTCATGAGCTGCAATAAGTAAGATAGGTTCTCAATAAAAATAGTGGGTGAGCTATCTCCTTGACAAATGTGTTCTCCACTTTTGTGTATGTGAGCGTGTGTGTGTGTGTGGGGGGGGAGAGAGTGTTAAACTAGTAGTGGGATGTTTAAATGTCTTTAACCATTTTAAAATTAATTTTAGTCAATTTTTTTTAAAAAAAAGCTTGCAACTACTCACTTAAGCAAGGGGACTGTAATGAGGCTTTCTGAAAATATACATAGATATGTGGAAGGCCTGGGATTTTTATGGGGCCACAACATGTAAGATGCATTGGAAGAATTAAAATGTTAGATTTCTTCCTTTGTTCAACAGAATAGTTTCAATGGCAAATTACATTTAGAGTTTTTCTTCTGAATCTTGACTTCTCAGAAGCACTGGAGAAGAGGAGGAAAAAACAAGACACTGATGTGTATATAAGATGTTTTTTAACTTGTAAATGCCATTGTGTCTAAAGAACATATGCTCAGTAAAAGACTGAAAAGACCAGGACACTTTTTAAAACAAACAACAAAAATCAATTTACCTAATCCCTAGTTCTGCGGAAGTTGCTCAAATTTTTCTGGTTCATGGTATTATGGTATGATGAGAACTAGATTCATTTACATGTAAACCATTGACAAACCTAACTGAGTATCTCTAATCTCCTTTTTGGGGTTTCATCTTTTTAGCTACTGTCTTCAATACATTGCTAGGATGGATTTTAGGGCCATAGGACGATTGTTCTCATACATTATGGTCTACCTAATCCAGCATACTCTGAGTGCCAACACAGCTATGCCACAAAGTGCAAGACACCTAATAGTGAATTATAACAGAATAACTTGCTGATATGAGAAGTGTCTTCCTAACCTCTGGGAATGGTTGGATGGCTTATGCTTTGACATATGAGGGTTTATCACTTTTTATAACTTTGTAAAAATCTAATATCCACAGTACATTAGTGTTTAAACTTTTTTTTTTAATTTGGACTTAGCTCTTGGCCTGAATGAGACTTTTCCACATTGATTTCTGTAAGTTTAAAACATATATTTAAAAAAGAAATTGCATTCTCAGTTTCAACTTTTTTGTGACTGATTGATGTGATTTTTGATATCCTGGAGTTGTGCTATTTGAAGTAACTGGACTTAATGTGTTGGATAAAGCAATTGAAAAGAACATGTCATCCTCAGCCAAATCCTGAACTGAACCTTGGAAGGTTTTTTGTTTTGTTTTTGTTTAGCTTGACTTCCTATTAAGCACTAAAAGGCACTAATTCTGACACCTATATTGTTTAGAAATGAACTTTTGGTGGTTCTTTCAGCTGGTTAGGCAGCTCAACAAGTATGAGTTGAAATAGGACCAAGAGCTTTTATACTTTGCTTGTCAACTTCATTTGCAAGAAACCATTCAATATGTGGTTTTGTTTTTTTAAATGATCTCATCAAATTATAGAGATAACGTACACTTAAATCACAGCATGGTTGTAAAATAAACAGGAAATTGCCTTTAATATTCTTTAGCAGTACAGAGCATGTGATTTGTAGCTGATTTATTCTTACTGTTTACTCCTGTAATACTTGCTGTATTTTATTTGCTGGAAGTTGACTATCTATGCATTTTGGATTTCATTGTAAATCTAGTCTTCATTCCAATATAAATAAAGGGCATGGCCCCTAAGTGAAGCAACAATGCCACGATCTTCTCTATTCCTTTTGTATGGCAATTGTTCAGTTTAGACTAATAAAAGAATAGTAGATACTTCAAATCTTTAATGTTTTAATGTCCTATAACTTAATGTGTCTGACTTTGCAACTATTTGCTTGTGCTCAACTGTAGTCAGATGTATACCTGGTCTTTGATTTTCATTTGTCATGTTCAGTTTTAAGTGGGAACAATTGGTGATAAGTATTTTGGGCACAATGAAAAATTCCAATCATTGAACTCCAAGCTATTTTCTTCATATATCTCAAAGCAACAGCATGCTTTCAGACAAGTCTTTGCTTAGCTTCTTGGGCTTCATTACATTATTTTACCTTTGTGGCTATCCTGCCCTGAGATGTTTCCAGTGAAGGAGATTAAGCATTATCATACTTGACGATAATATATTGAACCTTTTTTAAACTTTTCCATCAGAATTACTGATTCAGCACACTTTAATCATTTTTTTATTTGATGTTCAGGAAGTTTCATCTGTAATAATTAAACCTGACTTCCAAAAGCCTTGCTCATAGGAATATTAATGCCTGTTTTTAATGGCCTGCAGTACACAGCATGACAGGAAAACAAATGACTTAAATCAGAACAGTGGACACTGACAGACCCATAGTAATTAACAATCTTGTCAGTGAAGCTCCTGAGAGAGCCCACTAAGGTCTGGTAGGCAGCCTGATCACTTTATTGATAGCACTGTGTTCATATATTGAATTGCACTGTAAATCAATGAAATGTTTTTGCTAACACCTAACTAATTAAATGTTTGGCTATTAAGCTCAACTCTCCCCCTCCTCAACTAGATCAGTGCTACATGGCTAATAAAACTTAACCCAGCATTTCATTTAAGTGATCAATTAGATGCATAAATGGGTCTGCTTTTAGCTTTCAGTTGTCACATTAGTAACTGGTTGGTTAGAAGGGTACTGAAATAAAGAAGGGATAAATGCAGTTACAACAGGAATTAAATGTTTTTACAAATTTGAATGGAATGCCCTGAACACTTTTCTGCTTTAGATTAGGTGGATTATCCAATATCTATACTAAGAATTGGAGATAGTCCTGAACTTGAACTCTTCATCTAAACAGCTCAAAGTTGGAAATCTGGACCTGAACTCTTCAGTTTTGAGCTTGAACACGTCTCTGCTAGCATCGCACATATTTAGGGAAGTAGAGGTTTGGCAAATCTATATATATATTTTTTTTGTGGTGGCAGAAGAGTGACTTGTTTGAATTTACAAATCCTTTTTCTTGTAATGTAAGCAGAGATGGCCAAACTCAATCTCATTTGGTTCATGGGTGGGGGCAGAAGTGAAGGGCTGTGCCGAAAACAATAAACCACTCAAGCCAGTTCTTATGATACAATTTCTGTTGATTTCAGTGGTGCAGGATTAGATTTACAGAGACTGAGAAAAAGAACAGAGTGGGAACAGCACATTCAGGGAAAATACAAACATTCTGTAGTTGCTATTGCAACACGCTGCTGCCTGTACCCAGAGTTGTGAGCTACTGTTACCTCTTTCACTCAGCAAGAGTGAGCTTTGCTGGAGATCAGACTGTCAGCTCCCCTCCTCGACCACTAGTATGCCTTCCTCACCAGCAAACTCCTCAAGACTCTACCAGATATAACCTTGCATAGCAGGTAACAATTGGTGAACTACAGCCCGAGTTCTTCAAGGATTTTTGTTTGCAACATACAGAACTTAATCACTGTGCAGTCACAGAAGATATTAAGTTTGTTCCTCTCTTAAAGAGCAGCTTAACTTAATGGGGTGCAAATGCCCTTCCTTTCAAACACAGCAGTGAGTTGGTTTTGTAATAAAAACAAGTCTGTCTAAAGAACATGGGTTAAATGATACCAAGCAGAAGGAATAAAGAGGTGTTTACAAATGCATAAAAGTAAAAATGCTTTCTAGTGGCTAAAACCTAACTTACAGGCTTCAGACTTTGATGAGGAAACTGCCTCACAATCTCCCTTGTTTAATGAGAGTATTACTTAATGTGAAGAAGGGTGACAGAATCTGGCACAGGCTTGTTAGAGCAGGAAGGCATCCCACAGTAGATCATCTAATCCAACATGCTGCTGCTTTTTCCAGGAAGCCAATGTCACTTAAATATATACAGTTTTTTGTGAAGGTGGTGGTGGTGGTCACCAGTGAATTAATTCTACCAGGTCTATGGGAGTTTGTTCATTCCCTGTTTGCTCATGTTGCTGGGAGGCGCTCCATAGCCTCATGTGGAAATGAGGGGAAAACTGGATCTAGTACTACTTCAGAGTGATCTTCACATGTGAAGAATCCATATAAAAAGGTGAAAGACCATAAGTCCCAAACTGGGGTTGTGCTAAGGCTCCATAGACAGATGAGCTATGCTGAGGGTGTCTCTGCAACCCTGTATGTCACAGAAGGAGCCCTCTATATAAGTCAGAAGGCTGTAATGGAGCAGGCTAGGACTGGGGCAATGAGCTATATGGATCTAGTGACAGAGACGCATCATTCGAGTGGTATGGAGAAGCTGAATTCTATTACAGCCCACAAATTAGAGTAGTGGCTGTTAGTCACCTGATCTTCAGCCTTGCTATCTGGCTCTGCTCTAAGCATGGATTTTGCCTCTCTCATCTACCCTACCTGCGTTTGTCTGGTTGCTTGGGTTTAATAAGAGATGTTGATTTCATCTTTGCTGATTATAGCTGCATTCCTCTAAACAAAGTGTTTGTTTGCCATTTGGTCTTATGAACCCCATCCCCAGCATTACATGGTCAAATTAATAATGTTACTTACTCAGTGCTATTTGTAGGAGGTGGCGATTGGTGATTATCCAACTGCTGGCTATGTGTATAAAAAAAAAAAAAGGTAGAAATCCATTTTGAAGCACTAACGGTGTAGTTTGGTGCATAATCAGGATATTGCCTCTTGTCACTTCTGCATACAACACTAACAGTTCCTTAGGGAGCATCTTTAGAGTAACCCATGCTGCATGATGCTGTATCTCAGCAAGGGAGGCAACAGAGGTTTCACGGTCATCCACGAGATGATCTTTGAATCTTTCCCATGCCAGTACAGTGGCTGTGCATCTCAAGCAGGTACATTCAATGCAGATGAATCTACAGACACCTGCAGAATAGTCATTCATGCTCTGCTTGAACAATAAGCATTACTTTTTCTAATACAGTATTTCAGTATTTTTTTTTCTCACCAAGTGTTTGTAACTGTTACATAACTCCTGTGACCTAAGTCAATTACTCCTGTTTTACAAGGACAAGGAGGGTCAAACCCTCAAAATGCTTAAGAAATTAACCATTGAAATGATGATAAATCCAAAGCATTCCATGTCTTGGAAAAGATTGCAATGAATTTGTGGGTTTCAGCTCAGGTTTTAGACAGTGGTGGACAGTTAATGACTTTTTAAATTTTATTTATAGTGTTACTTCTACTAACTTTTAAAAATGACCATGAAAAACAGGTTGGAAAAACTTTTTTGTTTTTGTTTTTTTTGTTTAAAGCCGGTTAGCGAGTTTTGCAAGCCTGGGAAAGATGAGGAAAAGCTCAGTAATCATATGATTATCTACTGTTGTTTTTGCCACGTATTCTGTACATTTTAGATTATAACCTAACCATGCCAGTATACAGATTCATTTAACTTATTTTTACAGTGAGTTTTTGATTTAATGCAAACATTTGCTGTAAATTCTTCGGCAGTAGGGCTGCTTAATGCAACAACTTCCCCCCAGTGAATTTTTTGCCCTGGGGTCCTTGCACTTGGTTCAGTGCCTTTAGAAAATGGTATAAATTGGGGATAATTTAAAAAATTGGATCTTAAGTCAACATGATGCTGTCACGCGGGCTGCATTAGGAGGGGGGGGCATTTGTGTGGTTTGACATTAATATGTCAAAATCATAATAATTCATGTAAGACATACCATGTCAGGTACTGTTAAAAAGGTTATAATATGCTGAATAAGATGGTAATATTTGTGTTCATGTGTAATATGTGTGAGGAAAGTTATGGGGATCTTTGATATCCTGTATTGCAAACTGTGCTGTGGAAGACACACCCCAGACAGAAAGGCCACAGGACAATAGCCCGCTTAATGGCCCATCAAGACCTTTACAGAAGCCAGAGGCCCGGGAAGAAACTAAAGGCATACCTGAAGAGTTACCAGGATTGGCCCATGTGACTATGGACTTCATTTTGGTTCCAGTAAAGTTCCACAAGCCACATGGCCAGTAACAGAGGGTATATAAGATCAAACCACAGAAACCATTTTGTCTTCGTCTTTGCCTTGTGTCCTTGTTCCTGTCCAGCTGCGGACACGCCTCTGGATTAACACACTGTGCAACTGAACTGAAGGACTTAGACCCATCCAGGTACTGGATGTATACCAGAGGAACTATACAAGCCTGCAACTCCACAATTGTTCTAGAAACCTGATGTATATGGACTTTTAAATCATTTGTATATCTCTGATTGCTTTAAGCCTTTAACACTTCTCTTATTGTTTGTTTTTCTTTTATTAATAAACCTTTAGTTTTAGTTACTAAAGGATTGGCTGGCAGCGTGGTATTTTGGGTAAGATCCAAACTTATAGTGAACTGGTACTGTGGCTGGTCCTTTGGGATCAGAGGGAATCTTTTAGTAAAGAGCATAGAGTTAAAGCAACTGGTCTCTTTACTGGACCTAGTGTCGGTTTTGGGAGCCAGAGACTGAAATGCAGTAAAGGGGGCTGTGTGTATTTGCACAGTGGCTTCTTGATAACCAGTGTGGGGGAATCAGAAGCACTGTTTGTGGCTGGTTGGGAAGTCTGACTGTGGTGTCACCCACCAGTGCTGGGAGAATTTGCTCTCCTTTTGCAGCCTGCCCTGACCCTGGCATTATCAGTGGGCTACCCTGGGCACGGACGGGTTACAGATGCTATAATAGATTCAGTACTTGACAAATCTGTGTGGCCTTGCTTTAGTGGACTCAATTTTGTAAGCCACTCCCCAGTCACGTACCACTGTTCTTTGAATGGAATGCTCTTGTACAGTGAAATAATTGAGAGATGAAGCAGTCATTAAGGAGATTCTGCAAACAGCATGCCTGCCTCGGGCAGAAGTCATTTTTCTTTTTTCTTTTTTTTTTTTTTTTAAGGTTAAAATAGAGCAATCTTTGAAAATGATCTTTCTTGTTCCCAGAAGTAGCGAGCATAAGCCGCCGCCTTTCTTAATCTTTTCATCTGTATCATACAACGAGGCTGGAGATATTAACAGCAAAACCCCAAGTATCATGATTGTAAATAGAAAGCATAGCAGTGTAATGGAAAGGTATTTGCTTTGTGTGAAAGTGGCTACTGGTTGAAGTGCCACTCTTACAGATTGGCAAAAATTGTGTAACCTTTAGTTTGCAGAGGAAGGATTATCCAGTTATTCGGGCACTAGCCAGAAACTTGGGTTCAATTCCCTGCTCCAACATTGACTTCCTGTGTAAATGCTGGCAAGTCACTTAGGTGCATAAATGCTTTTGAGGATCTAGACCTAATTTGAAATCAATGGAAGTTAGGAGGAACGTAAAAGCTCTGAGGATCTGGGCCTTAATTTCCATGCCTTCAGTTTCCCATCTATTGCATGTAATTTTTTTACCTCACAAGTACATTCCACACAGTCATAAAGATTGTGTCCTCCTCCTACATTATAGGACCTTAGACTATGCATGAGAATGAATATTATAGAAGTCACTTTTAATTTGCAAATTCCAGTTCTCTTTTGTAATGACACTGCTTTTTCACTTGATAAAAGTGGCACAAACAAACCCTTAAGAGAGCCAGGCAAAATCTGACATTGAGAGCATTGGGAGTTAGGAATCTCCACATTCCTTTAATAGCTTGCATTACAGTCCCTGTGCTGCTAAGGTATTTAAATGTTTGGGGGAGAAAAGGGGCGAGAGGTTATGCCTTGCCTTTCTCTCTGCAGAGGCCAATGTGGAAAAGGAGCAGAGCAATGGAGGGGTGTAACGCACAATGGAATCCTTAAATAACGCTTCAATTACAGTTATGTGAGACAGTGAAATTTACTGACCCCTTGCTCAGATAGCCGTACATCTAGTCTAACCCTATTTGAAGAGTGTTTTCCCCAATTGGAGAGAAGACTGTAGTGTGGTACCTGGGAGCATAACTAGATGTATTAGGACTTAATTAAGAAAAGGGAAATGGGGGCTGAATATCAGGAAAATGGCAAGTTAGATGACTTGGGCTATGGACTAGTCTCCAAGGTGTGGAGATCCTGTTACCTGAGACTTTGCAAACTAGATTGGACAAAACACTAGGAAAATGGAGGTGTAAGGCACAATCTTACACTGATAAGGGGAGGAGCGGAGTTTTTCATCTTAAGATCTGAAAGTCTGATCAATAAAGTATTCTCTGGATAGCCACAAACATTTTATGAGCTGGTATATTTACTACTTTCTACTAATTATCAATTCAGACGTTAAATATTTCTTTCTTAGCCCACAGAAGCAGTGTATGCTCCTTATCTGTAGCAGCTAAATGAGCTTCTAAAAGTAATGTCTCATGTCTCTGGCAGAGATGGTATACCATGCCTCTTTCAGATTCTTAAGAGGGATATTGGCGATTTCTACTGAGCATGCATGGGGAGTCTTCCAAATGTCTCACCTGGAGAGGGTGAGTAAATCACTGAATGACACCTGAGCTCCCAGGGAAGAACTGTAAAGGGGCCAGTAGATGACATTTCTCTGGGTCAAATCACTATTCCTGAAGTAATCTACACCGTCTAAAAGAAACAGAGAGTTGAGAAGCAGGGGAGGGAGGTGGTGGTGATGAGGAGATGGAGATGTAAAGGAGAATGATCAATTTGTTCTGGGTATATGTTTTACTGTAGGAATGAAGAGGGCTTATCTTACTCTTTAAGCAACATATTGTGTTACTTTGACTTCTGTAATTTGATTGAGAATATTTTCTTCTTGCATTTAAGTCCTCTGATCTGTGGTTCCAACAGTACAAATGGCTTCTTAATTGCAAGTGCACAAACTATGGACATGTAAATACTACCCAGTGAAACCTATGAAACTTTTTTGGTACATATATAAACAGTTGTACTGTGCCTCTGTTTAATATACCTTAATATCTACAAAACAGAAGATGATTCAGCAGTAGGAGAGAAGTTCTAAGCCATGAATGCATGAACTGGGAATGACAGATGAACAATAGATCTATAATGCTTCTATTTGAATAAATAAACCATCCTAGATTCTTGTGATCTATGTTATACTGGGCAGCTGGAGAGTAATGAAAAGGCAAAGTCATTCCCTTCTTGTCAGACAGAATATACTTTATGTCCTGTTGGTACTGGTAAAAGGGTCACAAGAAATCTTGCTGTAAAGATACCATACATAATCCCTGGATGCTATCTTAGAACACACCGATACAGTCAGTGGGGTTTCTGTTACTGTACTGATAACTTAGAGTTGAAGGAAGTGCTTGGATGCTTTTAAGAGGAGGGCTCTCTAAGTAGAGCTGGGTAGAATACTGTTTTCCAGTCCTGAGTAATTTACCAAGACTTTAAGTGGCTTCTTGCCCCCTGTCCTGAATTGGGATGAAAAATTGAAACTTCAAATTTTCATGAATTGATAAGCCAAAAAAATTCAGTTCAGGTTAATTGAAATGTTTTGATTTCAGTCTTTTTATATCTTCAAAAATACTATAAATTAACTTAAATTTTGAAATTTTGCCAACTAAAACTGAGTTTATTAAAAAAAAAAAAGTACAAAATGGGACACTGACAAAATTGAAACCTTTTTTTTCCCCCAAAATGAGAATTGTTTCAAGTAACTTTTTCCCATGAAAAGTTTTTGGTTTCTACAAATTAGCATTTTTTTTTTTTTGACAAACACTTCATCAAAAAATTTCTGGCACATGTGCTCTTTTTCTAAGCTTCATCTCTCAGGAAATGTAACTCAGGAGGCACAGACCAGGATGAGTGGGACAAGGCGGTTTTGCACCTCTTGGTTTCTGGAGTTGCTGGGGATAGTTGCAATCCCTGTCATGTAAGATAGAACAAAGCATTGTTTCAAATTACATGCCAGCAATGGTTTCTTATGGAACCATCCACCAGGCCAGAACAACTGTAGAGTTGTGCACTTTAGTCCTGCTTGCTTCCTTCCCTGGACCCATACAACTGTTCCCCACAGAATATTAAGAGCCAGTGAGGGCCATTCCATAAGCCAGTGACACCATAGAAACTCACTTACGTGAGCAGATTTCCCTGGGTGGAAGCAAGGAGATCTACTGGCTTTGCAGCCCCTTTTTATGTACAAACCCAGGTTATGGAGGCCACAGGAGAGGTTGGAACTGGGGCCATGCTGTGTATCTCATAACTAGCTTCCAAAATGATATAAATATATTTCAGTTCCCATTATGACATTGGCAGATGAGAAGATGTATAGGGACAGAAGTCACTCTGACAGTTTTAAATAATAACTAATCTGCAATGTTGGTATGATAAAGTATTTCTATTTTACCAGCAAACAATCAGGCGGGTAACATTGATCTTGACAGTTTTCAGGTATCAGCTGTTGTTTAGATTCCCAAACAACCCTGTTTGTTTTGTTTTTGTTAGAGGAGTTAAGTTGAAAGAAAATATCTTTCTGGAGTCCAGCCAATCCCTTTCCTGCACCCTTGTGCTTTTAAAACTCTACAGTTCTTAAAGTAACTAAATAGTGCAATGCCTGGAATAGAGAGACACAGTGGATGAGGTAATATCTTAGGTTGGACCAACTTCTGTTGGTGAGAGAGACACCAATGGAAGTTGGTCTAACCAAAGGTATTACGTCATCTACCTGGTCTTTCTAATATCCTGGGTTTGACGGCTACAACTATACTACATAGATGTCAAAGGCAGTGCCCTGATACTGTAAAATCATTAATTTCACCCCACCCAATTTATACCATCCACCCAAACTTAACTTTGCTAAAGGTCAAAATAATGAACTAACCAGCTGGTTCCCATATTTTGCCTGAACTCCCCAACCTTGGGAGAAAAATACCTATTAACTTTCTGAATGAATTAATCTGCTGATTGGTCTTAACAGTTTTGCTCTCCCCTAGAATTTTTTAATTTTTATCTGTTCTGCCTCCAAAATAGAATCTCTCTACCAGTGAATATTGCATAATTTAATCCAGAAGATTATATGGGGGTCCTAGGCTGGAAGGCATACAATTAGTACTGGGGAGCAGTAGAGATGTTTTATTATTTTTAAGTAACTGTGTTCATGGTGGTAGCCTTGTGGCTAACAAGAGGCTGTTCCTCAAAGCAGCAGAAAATGCCACATAGGTAGCTTTGTGAATTTTGTACTCTGCAAAATCTTTCTGCTGAAATTTTATGATAGAGGCCATATTGCAGACCAGAGGCTTCTTGTTAGGCCACTGAGCTGCCATTAAATGCTATGAGAGACTATTCTGAGCAGGATCTCTGTGCAGTGCCTAATGGACATACATAGCAAAGAAGTCTAGGTTCACACAGGTTTTGGAAACAGAGCTAACTCCTCTCTTCGGAAGAGGTTTCTCTAGGTCAGTGTTGATGTTCACTGGAGGGCATTTTGGGGAACCTTGCGCTGCTGTGTAGTCCATGTTTTCCATAATATGTGGTGAACTTGAATCATTTTTTTTCTCCTGCTACAAGACTTGGAGAACTCCCGTTGTTCATATGCTGCAGTGGGTATGTAGCAAGAACTATCAGAATCAAATACTAAACTCCACTTAAAAATTGAGGGAGAAAGACATTGGGGGGAGCCCAAGAAGAAATTGGCGAGCCTTTATTTGTAATTGAATGAAAGACTTGCAAGTTCCCACAAAGGTCCAACATATTTCGTTTTTTCTTTCAAAGTACCCTCAATAGCATACTTGCTGGTGGAAGCTCATAGTGATATTTAATGATGTGGTGGTATCTCCCTTGATAACAGTGTCCTCAATATGTGGTACTACTATATTTAAATTATGGAGTGTAGCAATTCCCTTACATAGTTGTGTAACACTGCATTATGAACTTAACTATATGCTGGTACTGCAGTGAAAATAAAATGTCTCTTTTTAATATAAAAGTCCAAGAGTGGCCTTCCAGTACTAAACTGCAGATTTACCATCCCAGATTCTTGGATATTGACTAGTTGAAATGAATTGTTACCAACATATTCAGAAAAAACTGTACATTAAATGTTGACTATATTTCTACTTTAAGTATTAATGACATATTACCAACCTCAAGAATAGAGGAATATATACTTCGATTAATAAGTTAATCATCCAATTGCCGTGACTGTTTTTTCTTCTTCTTTGTTGATATTCTGTTGGGATTGATTTTAGGCTTTTTGATTAGAGATGCTTACACAGAAGACTACTAGAGATGAGGGTATGATTCCTTTTTGAATATGGAGATTTAGCTGTGTCCTGACTCCTAGTTCTAAGCAGATAGTTTAACTCAATGTAAATTAGTGTGCGTGTTCTTCAAACTTACTGTATAACTGTATGGTGGTTAGCTCCAGGTTTGTCGTGAGATAACAATCAATCTTGAGGTAATGATCAAAGTTTAAATCGCTCATTCACGCAAAAGATCATTTGATTTGATAAGAGAGCTCCTGCCTACCTGACCCATAGCATAATGATTCCTGACCCTTTGGGCAATTGTACCAATTCATAAGACCTTATTTGTTATCAGCTAGTGCCTTCTGCCTCTCGTTTGCTGGCATGCACTAGCCCAGAATGGAATCTGCATTGTGTTATGCATTCCCATACTTGTGGAACTGTGGTTTGGAGTAGTCCAAACTCCTCCAGTGATCATTACATTGCCAACAACTAATAGGAAGCAGGGGACTGGGCACCCCAGGACCCACCAGTATTAGCTTATATAGCGTTAGGTATGAGTAAGATGGGCAAAACGTCATCCTAAAATAGGAGGAGAAAACTGTGAGTGCCAGGTAGTCTGATGCACTCAATGCTGCTATGCACTCCAATGATTGCGAAGCACTGTCCTAATGTTCCAGTGTCCTACACTTTGTGTTTTGTCGTTGTTACTCTTCCTGCTTCAGTACAGCTTACACCATATCCTCACAAGCTGACAAACCAGGTATTACCAATGGTTCAACATCCTTATTCTAGCATTCATACACTGTCACAGTTGTATACTTTTCACTTTGTTTCACACGTACCTAATGTTGTTCAAGTACTCTGTTGACAATCCAGCAGCATGTTAGTTTGTTGCAGTGCTACCCTTATTCTGCCTGCCTCTTTGCTGTATTGAGATCTTCAATTAGTGTGTCCCTGCTGCCAATGTTCTAAGTATACTGCAAATGAA
>ML675631.1:11225466-11313061 GCA_007922155.1 Mesoclemmys tuberculata
CGTCCCTAGGGGTGTGTGGGTCTAGGGCAAATCACACTGCATGGGCCCCTCTTAGTATTTTTATACTGGTAAAATCTGGAGCTGTCATAGTTGTCAATTTCACTGCTCAGCTAGAGTAAGCCTGCTCTCGAACTGGGCAAGCTGCTGGGCTCTCTGCCTGCCTTTCTGGGCACCGGGCTTTGAGCTGGGGAGGGGAGTTGCCACTTGGGCAAGTTGCAGGTGGCTGCTGCCTGACTGCCAGCTTGGGAGGTGGGCAACTGCCACCTGCTCTGAGCGGGGGTGGAGGAGCTGTTGCCTGTCTTCAAGCCAGGGTGCAGGAGGCTGTTTCTCAGCTCAGTTGGGGCATGGGTGGCAGCCACCCAGCTGCAAGCCCAGCTCGCAGGGTGCAGGAGGCTGCTGCCGGGCTCCTACGTGGGAGCTGCGACTGGGCAGCATGGGCGGCTATCACCCAATGTTCCAAGAAACCAGGGGCGTCCCCGGAAGCTGGCGGCTGCTGTCCACCTCCCTTCACTGGGTTTTTTTGCTGTGTACCCCCTGTGTGTGTCCCGCATACCCCTGGGGCTATGCGAACCACAAGTTGAGAAACTGTCCTAGACAATACAGACACCGAGTATAATGTAATGGGCATGGCAGAAGCAAACTTCAGTAGGGCAGACTTGAGGTGTGGGAAATGGAATTCTCTAGCCAGAAAACAATGAGCCGGTTTATATGCATGCACAGGGATCATGACAGTTGAACCTACACATTTCTTCTGCAGAAGAGATAGGAAGCAAAGCATCTAGGAGCTTATGCAGGGAGGTTCTGGTATGAAGACCATGGGATCTCTGTGGCAGATCCATCCCTTGGAATGTGGAGATAGTATGTCCCTGCATTCTTACTACCTCACACAAACAATGTGGCCAATGGGTCCACAATCATCATCAGACCCACCTTCCCAAAACCCTGTGTAGGAAGGAATAGCCTGGCCTTGTCTGCTATTCTCCTCCAGAACTATTCACTGGTAGCAGATAGTTGGCCCTGCAGTATAAGTAGGGTTTGAAGATTTTGCAGTAAATTAAACCTTTTTGCTTGGGTTTTGTTTAATTTTCCAGGAACACCCTTATGATGGCATCTTTCTACTGGATACCATCTCTTTAAAGGAGATCATGCCACAGAGCAAAGAGAGGTTTTATTGTTATTACCATATTGCCTGCCTGCCTGCTATATGGCAGACCAACAAACCACTATGAAATAATTTTTTTCTCTAGCCATGTGATAAACATTTTAATATGCCCTTGATATTTATCCTCCCTTAAACTTTTTTCTGTACCCCTCAAGCATACTGATCTATCTTGGAAAACCAAACTAAAAAGCTGTTTATGAAGAGTAGAGAAAGTAAGCCCCATCCCTTATTCCCATTGGTGCTCTTCACTGCTGTCTCTCCAGCCATCAAGCCTTTTGCTCATGGCTTTCAAATTGTCTTGCTCTTGGCTAAGAATGCCCCTTTTTTTCTGTTTATTTGTTTAATTGACTTAATGAGTTCACCCAGTGAATCAACACCTTGGAGAACATCTTCTTTCTGTTCAGACCTTCATGAAGTATACCTAGTGCATTAGGCAGGGGCCTGTGCCCAGATACATTCTGATACTTATAGACACTTGTTTTTCACAGTTGGAATCTCTCAGACAGCTTGTCATAGCTATATGTACACAAGGGCTAAAATAAATGGTGTTAAGACTAAAATAGTGAATTGACCTCTTCTTTATAAGACAGTTGGGAATCATTTACCCAGGTCAAAGACAAAAAGGTTGTATTTTATTTCCAAACTTCAAAGAATCAATAGGTATGTGAGTGGGCTGTTGAAAACAGTAGATCTAATGTGATTTTACAGGGTGGAAAATTAATTGTCTGCTGTAAATATAAGCTTTAAGTGATGAGAAGCACTGTCATAGACAATACATTTTATTTCTGTCACTTAGTAACTCAGAATTCTCTCTTTCTGAGACATTTCATCTGCTCTTGGTTTGGAATCTATCAGATACAGCTGTATGCACACACTCTCATGATCAGCTCAATGTAGCAGAAATGGAAAAATAAGTCTCCGTACAAGCAAGACAGAGTTTGATTCTTGGTTGTGCAATCCATTTTAATGAATGCTGTACTTTCCATTTGCTATTGTCTCCCACCAAACAATGGCATCCCCTATGAAACATCTGCTGGGTAATAAATATTCTTCCTACTGTGAACTTTACTAGTCGCCCAAAACATTTTTGTCAAGAAATATGCTAACATTTACATAAAGAACGTCACATGCTAAACAAGCAAGTGGAAAAAATCTGGAAGTGCTGGTGGTGGAATGGGGCAGAGGAGAGGGAGGTATTAGCAGTCAAATTAATGATCCATAGCACTGGAATATGAATTCTTTTTCTCAGGGTAAATGCAGTTCAGTGCAGGCATACATAATGCAGTCTTCTACATATTTTGGCTGATTAATGATCACAACTTACGTACTAAAAATGAACCATCTCTTTTGCAGTTTTGAGGTATTTCACTCTGTACTGTAGCTAGGGTCTCCAGGTCCTAATGTTTTAAAATAAAATGCAACTGTTTTATGCCAAAAAATACTAGAAACTGCAGGGTATTGATTTATACCTTACCTCCTTGGAGAAATTAACTTTGTGTCTGGAAGGAAACAGATTTATCTGCAAAATCTCTCCCTAAGATACCAAAACAAATGTGGAGATTTTCTGAATATACAAAATAAACCGATCTGGCATATTTTTGGTAAGTATTTATTATTCTACTGCATGATTGCCAAGATGGGTGTCTTCATACTGGCACGCTTGTAGCAACTACTAAATTATATGTATGTTGAAGTTTTGTACCTGGTGGGTTTTCATAATTCAACACAGATCAATATCAAATCAATTGGGTGTTTTGTACATTGCAAACATTCAACAGTACAGGAAAAAAACAACTTTTTTTTTATGGAATACAATTTTAGAATTGCTAGTTAATGCAACCACTTAAATTAGGGGGTAGTATGCATAAAAATCTTGATTACATTAATGTGGTGATTTGTAGCATATATTAAAGTGAAATATTGATAGCACTAGTACAATGAGATAATAGTCAGAGACTGTGAAAAGTTTTCTGCGGCTAAATACAGGTCCCTTGCTTTTCTGTCCAAAGGCATCCATCTGACAGATTCTGGTTGCTCCATGTACAATGTTTCTCTGTGGCCTTTTTTGTATTAGATTTGTCCTAAAGTTAGATAAACAAAATTAATGCTCTCGTCTATGATCTAGCTCTTGTTTAATTCAGATGGCAAAATTTTAGTGTTTTAATCGACTTCACTATCCTAGCCCCTTTTTTCCCCCTCTGATAAAATCTGTAAGGATGACTCATTGTAATATACATTACATATAACTGAATAATCCTAAAGTGTGTGATTGGGCTCTCCCTTCTGAAGGCAACATCTCTGAAAGATGTTATTTTGGTTCTCTTTTAGCTTGTAAACTGTTTAGAGTGGGCACCCTGACATCTTCATGTTTGTACAATACCTAGTATATTTTGGGTGCTTCTAGAAACAAATAAAGATGATGGTATTTTCAGAGGTTCAGATAAAACCAGAGATGGTCTGGGAAAGAGGTATCCAGATTAGGGTTAGGCTCGACAGTTACCAGGGTAAGCATTCAAATTCTAATTAAAGAATGCTGAAATCTCACAAGAACGGTTCCTGGGATATTTCAGCAAAATAAAGCAGATGTCTTGCTAAATCAGGTGATCTCATGACAAGACTTTTGCCATTACATGCCGAAGTTTGACCAAAGCAGCCTGCAAACCAAAAACAAGGTCCATTTCAGTTCTGAATTTGGCTCAGACCAAAACTCTATTCTAGACCAATCCCTAGAGGATTTGTATCCACACTAGTTCCATATCCTTTCCCCACCCCCAATTCAAAGGGGCTCAGATTTAAACTTCCAGTTTTTGCTCATTCCTTGTTAATATATCAAGTATTTCTGCTCTTGTAACTTTGAGGTGCTGTTTTCAGCAGCAGTAGTTACCATTAATAAGCAGGAACATGGTGCCAGTTCCATGCATAACTAGTACCATGTGGCCCTATTTTGGGCACCAAGTAACGTAACTTTCACAATATCTGTAACATCTCAACCTTTTAGATTTTTATCTTCGCAGTATAATCCATGCTTATACAGTAGCTCTCTGTCCCCCTCTCGGGACTGTATAGGGAGTCAAGTGTCTGAACTAACTGACCTAGTGTTTTAGCTCAAGCAATAGAGGTTCATGTTTTAGATACAAAAGTCCTGAATTCAGGACCCTGTTGCCAACAACCCTCCTAGGGGCAATACCATAGCTGGTTTTCACACCACATGCATGTGCTCTACACTTGAGAAATGTGGTATGCTGACAATAGCTTGGACCCCCTAGAAAACTTTTAATACCCCTCACTACAATGCATAACATTTCCAACAGTATAAAGGTGATCATGTTGCCATTTTTTGTGAGCAGGCCTACATGATAGGGTAAAAATGCTAAAGCCACTTCATCATATGAAATTTTGCTATGTGTTGGTAACTGAGTTGTGAATTTGGGAAGCCCCTACAGGTTAGTCCTTCAGGAATAACAAAAGAAGCTGTGAACATGAGCCTCTGCATGTCATTTCTGGAGACACCTGAAGCAGCACATAGCACACAAGGTGCAGGCAAAATTTGCAATTCATATGAAGAACTAGTGACAGAGCATGTATATCATGAAGCTACTTTAACCTCATAACAGAGCCAGGATTTTTCCAAAAGCGGGTTCAAGATCTATAAGATAAGAACAAAAGGCACTCCTTTCCTCTTTTTTAAAAACAAACAAACAAAAACAAAGCACCACATACATGTCTCTCTGGATTTGCCCAAATAGCATTGAGGAACCTCAATCCTTTGTTCAAAAATGTCCTTATCAAAATTCATCGGTCCAAGGGAGGGGGTGTGGAAGTAGCAGAGGTAAATCCAAAATGCTAGCAGCGATGTTATAAGATTTAATTCACCTGTAGTGTAATTTACTTGCTTTAAACTTTTTAAAATAACTCATTTCTTTTCTTAGCTAATAAACTTTAGCTACTGAAGTAATTGGCTAGCAGCATTCTTTGAGCTTCTGGTGACCTGGGTGAGTGACCGATTCTTTGAGATTGAAAGAACCTAATGCGTGATGATTTTTTGTTTTAATAGAAGTCCCATTTATCTGGAGGATGATATAGACTGGAGTGCCTAAGGGGACTGCCAGAGGCTTCTGGGTGAGCTTGTATAGTAGTCCGTGAGCACACGTTTGTTTCTGGCTTGGTTAAATCTAATTATAGAATATACCACCAGTTTGGGAGTTTCTGCCCAGTTTTGGCAGTCTGACCTGGGACTGGCTCTCTCAGTTGTGACCTATTCCAGATGCCTGTGACACTAGTGCATACGAGGCTTATGGACAAATAATTTCAGAGTGCATTAGCTATGTGCTCATGTACTCTGAATTTGTAATGCCATCTGAAATTGACATGCAATGCAATGCTAGCAGCACTGCAGCACACACAAGGTTAATGTGAATGAACACTGAAGGCATGTATCTCTTACAGAGTAATCCCCTCCTGTCTCAATTTAGATGGTATGTAATTCTATGGACCTTTTCCCAACTTACAGCTAATCACTCCAAATATAACACTAAGAAAATCCAGATGGAGAGAGAGTTTGATAGCACAAAGAATTAAAGCTAAGGTCTTTCAAGATTAGAAGTTCCACTGACCATAATTATGTCTCCGATTTTCAGCAAATAATCTTGGCAGAATGATCCTTCTGATGGGCTCTTAAGAATCCAAAGCATTTCAGGGTTCTGAAGTATTTGCTTGGTCACATTAGGGGAGTTGAAAGCAATTCTTTCTTAATATCTTTTCCTTATTACTGAATCAAGATGAATTTTAAATGCCAATTTAATCTTACAAGTGTAATCAAGACAATACTTTCATTATCTGAAGAAATATTAGTGGGACATTTAATGTATAAATTTATATGTAGTAATCTGTAGATAAGCAGCTGTAAAACACATTGCTCACAGAGTTTTTGAAGTGGTTGAGCAATTAGCAAATGAACATAAACAAGGTATGACATTTCAATATTTATATCTTCTCCTAATAGACAGTCCTAGTAAACAAATACTAAATTAAAACTGAGCAATTATTTAAATCCAGCTCAAAGGCATGTCACAAATAATACCTGGCCAAGACTGAGGTATGTTTAGAAACCAGAAGAAATGGCAAGGAGGCTATGTGCTCTTGAGTGGAAGGCACGATGTCACAGATGCACCACCTGAGGGAGCTTACTAGAGAAATGTTCAGGCAGCAGCAGTGACCAAGAATGGGTTTTTTCCCCTCACCTAAGAGTGGCTTGAAGGTTGTAACTTTATGTTTTTTCAAAGGCAGATGTTGCCACAGGTCATGAGTCTGAAGGACTGCAGTGTGCTCTTCTAGTGGGGGTTGCTATCAAAGGCCATTGGGAAATATCACCCAGTGCAGGACACAATAAGCTGCTTGTTCAGTGATGGGTCTCACAGGGAGTACGTTACCTATGCTTCATGAGCTACATTCTGTATCTCCTGTGGCAAGGCGGGGGGGTGGGGGAAGGAGAAGTACTCCGCCCTCGTGGGCCTTGCGCTCTTCCGGCTTGGCCGGCGGGCAGCTGGGGAAAGGCCTAGGGAGGGGACGGGGCCCGCTCTGCCCCTGGCTATCACTACCTTCCCTGGGAGTAGTCTGTGGTCCACTCTCAGCTTCCCCAGCTGGGTGTTCTGCCTCGGGTGCTGTGGCCACGCCTGTGGAAGCTTCAAGCCTCTCTAGATTGCAGGCCGCAGCCTGCCAGCTCCAAGCTGCCAACTCCAAACTGCAGGCTTTGGAACTGCAAACCTCCAACCGTAACTGTAACTGTAAACTCCAACCTCCGTCCTCCACTCCTCCTCACTCCACAACCCACTCCTGCCTGCTTGCACTGGAGGCTTTTAAGTGTTTGGGGCGGGGCCCCAGGCGGCCTAATTGCCTGATTGACCCCAGGCGGCCTGATTGACCCCAGGCGGCCTGATCGGCCTCAGCTGAATCACCCAGGGAATAAGGCTTTGCTGAGCCTGGGGCTAATATACCTGCCTTCCAACACCCTTACGTAGCCATCTGGCCTGACCCTGTCACACTCCCCACTAGTGCTCAGGTGCCATGCGAGGGCTTCAATTTTGACCTGACAACCCTATGGTTTAAATTAGAGGGGTAAGTGGTTGGACATTTTTAGATGTTCATCTAATAGAATGATGGAAATGACTCCTGGATAGTGGTGATAGCAGCAGCTCCTGGAATGTAATGAAGGGAATGGGTCTTGTATTCTCAAACTTTTTAAAAAGCAGTATTTAACTAATTGAAGTCAATGGGCTCCCAAACCTTTTTATGGCTTTTGTTTCCTCGTTTTTTGTATGGGAGCTATTACAGATGCATGACCTGCCTAATGCTTCAATTTTTCCTACTGTAGATATGCCACTCTGCAGACTGCATTGAGTTGAAGATACCAAAAGATACAGCTCCCTGCAAAGTTTCTATACCTAATGCATTTTTAAACCACAAACTACTGTAAACCCTCCATCCCCACCCACTGTAGTGAGTTTTGTTGCTTTAGTCTCAATTCAGGTCTGGCACCACTTTTCCTAGTTAAAAAAAAAACCCACACTATTAGTATTGCAAATAGTTTTGTGAACTCATGATCCAGCTGATCATGAAAATTCTGCTCATTCCCCATACAGATTAATTCTACATGTGGAATAATCTAGATGGCAAATGCTGTGGCAGGAAATGAATATGATAAAACATTCTCCCCATGCCTTTGGATGGCTGTCTCCAGTCTGTAAGGTCTTCTCCATTGTACTCATTGCGTGGAACCTGCAAAATGAATGAACTTGGCAATCCTAAATAATGTTGCTTTATTCAATGTCCTGCTGGGCTTTGGAGACAAAATCCAACCACATGCCCTCCCCGGTCCCTTCCCAGAGGTATGGCATAAAGACTCTGTGTTCCTCGTATGTTGAATTGTGGGTTGGGATAGAAGTTGCTTTTCCTTTCTCACAAGTTCTGTGCAAGAGTATATCATCCACTGATCACTTCCCCCCCCCCCCACACACCCCTGTATGGAGTCAGTGCAGAGGATGGATGTTCTGCAATGGGTTCTCAGACACGCTGTGGCTACTGTAATGCTGTGTTAAGGACCTACTCTAGTTCCACTACAAAGGGGTGAATTTTGACCCACTGAACTCTGTGGATTTTGGAGAGCAGAACACAGCACTTTATCCCTGCTGCTCTCCTCCTGACTGTCTCTCTCCTGTATAAATGTTCACATTCAGAGAAGAGGCAGCCTGGGTTTCCTCCCTTTGCTTTTAATGCTAACGGTTCCTGAGGGACAGACAGGTTTTCTACTGAAGATCTCAGGTGTGTTGTATGTCATCTTCCCTCGTTAGTTAAATATATGCTATTTTTACTTACAGTGCAAATGTTTCAGGAGCAAAGGGCCACTTTTTCTAAAATCTTTCATGATCAAACTTCTTTAACATATGCCTACATTGCTTACTCTAATAATAAGGGCTTTTCAGCTGTACATGTCTGGAATGACACTCCTATCCAGTTGCTAATTAGATAAGTGACAGATGTTTCTTCTCTTTCCATCTTCTATAAAATTTACATCTCGCTACTCTTTTCTCTGCATAGAAACATCTTTGGAATTTATATGGAGAGGGAACTATATAAAAACTTCAAGCATTTTCGCTGACCTATGTGTTGCTTGCTCTACGCCAAAGTGTCTCATTCTGTGTGTGAGGAAGGCTGCGTTATCCTCTCTTAGGCTCTGTAGGATGGGCTACAAGGATAGTGCTAAATACTATCCCCTGCTGACGAGCTAGGTCCCAGTAGAGGAACTAAGCATTTAGGGCTGGATCGTTCCTAGCCCTAACATAGACATGAATGGGGATAAGGGAGGCAGATGGTCACGTTAGAATTCCTTGAATCTGGGCAAAATGTGAGGGCTGCACACCCTCTGCTGGCCCGCTTAGCAGGGTGGCAAGTAGGTGGAGGTATCATGTCACTCTTTGTGCCAATTACCAAAGCTGGCAGGATGCAGGAGAGGGAGCAGAAGTAAACTGCACTAAGACCACTGATTTCCCTCATGTTATCTGCTCAACATTTTAGACATCTGTATGCTAATGCAAGGAACAGTGGGAATAAACAGGAAAAACTGGAAGTCTTAATATACAAGCTAAATTATGATTTAATTAGCATCCAGAGACTAGTTGGGATAAATCTCATGACTGGATTATTGGGTGGGGGTGGTATAGCTTCTTCAGGAAGCCCAGGGTAAAAGGAGATGTTAAGCTATATAATAAGAATATATAACTTGTTATTGGGTCTAGAAGGAGGTGAGAGGGAAACCAATAAAAAGTTTCTAGGTAAAGATAAAAGGGGGGAAAATAGGGCTAACAAAATGGAGGAAGTCTACTGTAGACAACCAACTCAGGAGCAAGAGGTTGCTGAGGCATATCTAGAACAGATGATAATACCTAAAACACAAGATCTGGTAGTAATGGGGGACTTTAACTATCCTGACATTGGTTGGAACAGTAGTAAGGGAAAACAAATTTCCAGTAAATTTCTTGGAATGCATTTTTCATTTAAAAAAGTGGAGGAAGAAATCAGAGGCACAACCATTTTAGACTTGTTTCTGACCAAGAGGGAGGACTTGGTTGTGGATGTGAAGGTGGAAGGCAACTTGGGTGAAAGTGATCATGAATGATGGATTTAATGATTGTAAGGAAAGGAAAAAGTGAGAGCACCAGAATAAGGACAACTGACTTGAAAAAAGCAGACTTAAACAAACTCAGAGAATGAGTAACTAAGGTCCTATGTATAAAGGAGTTCAGGAGAGCTGGCAGTTTCTCAAGGAAACGTTAAAGGCATATCTGCAAACTAACCTGATGCAAAGGGAAGACAGGAAGAATAGTAAAAGGCCAATAACACTTTAATTAACTGAAAATCAAAAAGTGAAAATGTGGATAAATTGCTGACTAGTATAAAAGAATAGTACATGCATGTAGGGACAAACTAGAAAGGCTAAGGCACAAAATGAATCCTATCTATCAAATGGCATAAAAGGCAATAAGAGGTTCTTATATTAGGAGCAAGAGAAAGATGAAGGAAAGTGTTGATCCTCTACCTAACATGGAAGGAGAGCTAATGACTGACCTCAAGAAAGCTCGGTTGTTTAATGCCTATTTTGCTTCAGCCTTCACTAACAAGGTGAAGGATGACCAGATACTCAACGCAACAGCAATGGGAAAGAAATGCAAGCCAAAAGAGGGAAAGAAAATATTAAAGAATCTTTACGTAAGTTAGAGATACTCATATCAGTAGGACCAGATAAAATTCAACCTAGGGTACTTAAGGAACTAGCTGAAGCAATCATGGACTGTTTGCAGTTATGTTCAAGATATCCTGTTGGATGTGAGGTTCCAGAAGATGGGAGAAGAGCAAACATAGTACCTATTTTCAAAATGAGGAACAAAGAGGACCCAGGGAGCACATAACTTCAATATCTAGAAAGACACTAGAACAAATAATTAAATCCGTTTGTAAGCACCTAGCATATAATGAGGAGCCAGCATGAATGTACCAGGAAAAAATCATGCCAAACCAACCTAAGTTTATTTTTTTGATAGGATTACTGGCCTAGTGGGTAGAAGGAAAGCTATAGATGTACCTTGATTTTTAGCAAGGCTTTTGACAAAGTCCCATATGACGTTCTCCTAGACAAACTAGGAAAATGTGGTTGCTCTAGAATAAATTACTATAAGGAGAGTGACAATTAGTTGAAAGACCATACTCAGTGTAGTTATCAATGATTTGCTGTCAAACTGGGAGGGTGTGTGTGGTGGGGTCTCAGTCCTGAGGTCAGACCTGTCTGGTACTAGTCAATATTTTCATTAATGACTTGGATAATGGAGTGGACAGTGCACTTACAAAACTTGTGCATGACACAAAGCTGGGAGGGGTTGAAAGGATGTAGGACAGCATTAGAAAAGTTGTAGGACAGTATTAGAATTCAGAACAACCTTGACAAATTGGAGAATTGGTCTGAAATCTACAAGATGAAATTTAAAAAAGACAAGTTTCAAAGTACTACACTTAAGAAGGAAAAATCAAATGTACAGCTACAAAATGGGGAGTAACTGGCTAGGTGATAGTACTGCTGAAAAAGGTTGGTTTAGTCGCAGTTAGTGGATCACAACTTAAATGAGTTAATGTAGTGCAGTTGTGACAAAACTAATATTCTGGGGTATATTAACAAGAGTGACATATGTAAGACATGGTAGGAAATTGTTCCACTTGGCACTGGTGAGGATAGAGTACTGTGTTCAATTCTTAGTGCCACACTTTAGGAAACGTGGAGAAAGTCCAGAGGAGAGTAACAAAATGATTTAAAAAAAAATTAGAAAACCTGACCTGTTAGAAAAAATGTACATCTTTTCTCAAGATTAAACAAGACTCTCTGAAGAACCCAATAAATCTTCAAATATGTTAAGGGCTGTTATAAAGAGGATGGTGATAAATTGTTCTCCATGTCTAGGCAACAAGTAATGGGTTTTATCTGCAGTGGTGAGATATTAGGAAAAGCTTTGACTATGAGGGTTGTTAAATTCTGGAGTAGGCTTCAGAGGGAGATTGTGGAATCCACCTCACTGGAGGATTTTAAAAACTAGTTGGACTAACTTGGCAGGGATATTCTAGATTTACTTGGTCCTGTCTCAGTCTGTGGGACTGGAATTGATGATGTCTCAAGGTCCCTTCGAACTCTGCATTTCTATGATTTTGAGTCTGTTCCCTTATATAGGGAGTTTCACGTGCTCAGATATAATTCTGACAGTTACAGCTATCTGATCTCATTGATTTGTTTCTTTGAGAAACTAGTTTAGTTAGGCGGGAAGTCACTTCTACAGCCTGTTCGCAGCACTGAAAACGAAGACACAGGGCCCTATGATCCTGTGATTTGTGGATCATGTGAAGTATGAAGTTTTGTAACATGCTTCAAAAGTGGCCACATGATTGACATTCATGTCAAAGCCATCTAACTAATATGCTACTATATTAGCTTGTCACACACAAATAGTCCCCTGTTTGAAGATCCAAGAAAGATCTGCACACTTGAAGAGTTATAGGCCATGTCTACACTGGTGGCGGCAAAGTCATTGCTGTCAGATCGACTTATCGGATCAACTGAGCGGTCAGTGAAGACCCGCTCAGTTGATCCAGAAGTCAATGCTATTAATCCACCCCTGCAAATGGCATAGCACCGCGTCGATGGGAATGCGGTTCCCATAGGTCGCAGTGCAGTGAAGACAGCATGCAGAAGAGAAGCCTAACAGTATATAGGAGTTACGCAAGTTTTCTGTGTAGTTTGCATAACTCCTGTTGACTGCCACTGAATTGCCAGGGTAAGTGTACACCAAGCCATAGTGTGACATGTAAGGCTGGATTCTCTACTCAGATCTGGACCTCTTGCACAAATTAGGTGCCAAAGAGCCACAAATGGCCTACAAAGAATTGCTTCATGACAGGGGAACCTTCCTGCTGGACAGATGTACCAGCTCCAGGTCCTGTGCCTGTCCCAGCTAAACAATCTATTAGCATAGGGCATGGTGGAGCTCTGCCATACCATCCTTATACTCTGTTGCCGGAGAGTCCATGAAGAACCGTGCATCAGAGGCACAAATTAGAGCTGACAAGAATCAGTGCTGCTTCTGATCAGAGCTAGGGTTTGTCCGCATCTTTCCCAAAATGTAGTGCCCAAAACTGGACACACTACTTCTGTTAAGGCCTTCTCAGTGCTGAGTAGAGTAGAAGAATTACTTCTCTTGCTTGCAGCAGTCCTGCTAATTCATCCCAGAACTTTTTGCTTTTTTTGCAACCGTGTTACATTGTTGACTCATACTTAGTTTGGGATCCTCTATAACCCCAGATCCTTTTCTGTAGTGCTCCTTCCTAGGCAGTTATTTCTCATTTTGTATTTGTGCAGTTGATCATTTCTTCCTTAGTGTAATGCTTTTGCATTTGTCCTTACTGAGTTTCATCCCACTTATTTCAGACCACTTCTCCAATTTGTCAGTCATTTTTAATTTAATCCTGTTCTCCAATGCAGTTGCTACCCTTCCCAGCTTGGTATCATCCGCAAACTTCATAAGTATACTCTCTGTCATTATACAAATAACTTATGAAGATATTGAATAGAACCAGACCCAGGACAGATCCCTGCAGGACCCACTTGACATGGCCTTCCAGCTTGACTGTGACCCATTGATAACTACTCTCTGAGTGTGGTTTTCCAACCAATTGTGCCCCTAGCAAGGATAGGCAAGGACAGCCCCCCAACATGAAGCAAATACTCGCCAGCAGCCATACATCATACAACAAGAAAACTAACCCAGGAACCTATCCCTGCAACCAACTCTATTGCTAACTCTGCCCACACATCGACTCTAGTGACACCATCACGGGTCCTAACCATATCAGCCGCACCATCAGGAGCTCATTCACCTGCACATCTTCTAATGTAATATATGCTATCATGTGCCAGCAATGCCCCTCTGCCATGTACATTGGCCAAACTGGACTGTCACTATGCAAAATAATAAATGGACATAAATCAGACACCAAAAAATGGTAACATCTCCCAGGACACTTTGTAGCTGACTTGAAAGTTGTCATACTTCTACCAGGAAAAAAAAAATTCAAAACCAGACTTCAGTGAGAAACTGCAGAGCTGCAACTCATATGCAAACTTGACACAATCAGACTGGGTCTGAATAGGGACTTAGAATGGTTCTCTCATTACAAGACGTAATGGTCAATGTTTACATATTCTCACCTTCTGATCAAGGGCTGTGAATAGGCCTCATCCACTGTAACTGAATTGACTTTGTTAGCACTTGCCCTCCCCATTGTTGTTTCTTACTCTTGGATGGGTGTGTGTGTGTATATATATATATATATATATATGCCTTCTATCTATGACTTCCATTTCATGCATCTGACCAAGTGGGTTGCAGCCCACAAAAGCTTATGCCTGCAGCAATTTGTTAGTCTTTAAAGTGCTACAGGACTCTCGTTTTTGCTGCATAGACTGTGAATTCTTTGAGGGTTGGAAAGTGCCTAATGCCAGGTGAATACTACCCTTATCTTATTAGTAATAAAAATAATCATTAGTTATTCTCACAATGATCATTTGAGTTCAGTTAGTCAGTTTCCATTTGTGCTGTGTGGGTGTCTTTCACTTGTGTTGTAGTGCTGGGGCCCTTTTCTGTTGAAACTTGAAAATGTATTTTTTAGGTTTTCACATGGAGGGAAAAACGTCATTTATTTTAGAGGTTGACTTGGATGCAGGAAAATAATTTAGCAGTATACTAATACTGATTAGAGCCAGTTAAACTTGCTGGACTCCCTTTGGCCATCAAAGGGACCTGGGTAATTTTTAAATGCCTAGCAGAACTTGTGTCCTCACAAGGTGGAGATTTTGCTTATAGGCACATATTTGATTTGGGATTTACTCCTTTATGGATCTGGTCATGAATTGTATGCAGCAATCAGGAGCTTGCCCAAATTAATTCTTTTACTGAATTAAACTCTGCCTGACACTCACCTTGTGTTAAAGGGTCTGCTGCATGAAGAGTTAAATATTCCAAAGAATTTGTAGTATGAATGAAATACATACATACATATCCCATGCCTGTTCTTAAGTGTTCTTAAGTGGTTCAGTTAACCAATGACATGCATGCGTAGTTTGCATCTTTATCCAGGGGAGAAGAGCTTGTGCACATCAAGGGGGAGGGAAATCGACCCCAATGACTGACTTAAGAAAAGATCTCTTGATATTGAGCATGTAGTATTAGATGCCTGAGCTAATTTCACTGGAGTTGTCTTGCTTGTCATAGTCTAAGTGCTCATTTAATATGCAAATTATTAAAAGGAAATTTGAAAAAATATGTGGCGGCGGGAGAGGAGGAAGACTAGCATATTTACATAAATTTGCACTGCCCTCACCAGCAACTTATAGGGAGTTACAGACAATGAACAGCTCTGAGTGCTATTGTCCCTACTCTATTAGAGAGAGTAAGGTCAACTGAATTGCTCCAGGTCATATGGCTGCAGCAGCAGAAATAGAACGCAGTTCTCTTGCTTCACTATCCTATGCTTGAACCATATGTCCACTGTGTGGGTCAATAGATTGTAATAAACATGATATGAAAAAAATCATTGTGCACAGACGTGGCCATATTCCCCTACTCCTGCTTCAAATATGCTCATACAGTATTGCAATATTTCACATTTCTGTAATGCCTGATTATGCCTCACCATTGCCTATGGGAGAGATAAGCAGGAATCATTCCACCTGCTGCTGAAGTGCAGTAAATTCTGGCGAGAAATGCAGAGTTGCTCATCGACACATACGCTGCCCTACAAAACACTTTTTAGTAGAGAAAGTGAAGAATGAAGTAGCCAATTGAGATTGTGGAGGGGAATTAAGGTAGGCAGGATGTAATTATCCATGATGGAATTTGGTCAGGGTAAAGTAACACTCTATAAAATGTGCTATGGGATTTTGAATGAGACGTGCCCAGAGTTCAGTTTACATCCAAAAGATGTCCAGCAACAGAATACACTCCCCCACTAGGCAGAAATATTTAATTCAGACAGAACTCTTCTGAAGAGAAGGGTCTGTAAATGGCAATCTTGTAGGATGAATGCTCCAGTAAATAAAAAAGGACATGGTCATAGTGCTCACCCTTAACTCTAGCCTCTTTTTAAAAAGGTTAATTTTGACCCCCTAAAAGTAATCTTAACAATTCATATAACTTGAACTCACCAACACTCCCAACACCATCCACATTCAAATACTGAACTGACCTCATCCTGTTTAGCTTGTGAGGCCTGAACTGATCAGAGCACAGGGTAAAATGTCTTCAGGCTAGGCTTTAGTTCTTGCACTATATTAAACTTAAGTTACATTCAACTGCTGCTAAGTTGAAGATCTTGTTCTGACCCCAAGCACAATGGTTAAAAAGGTCAGAGTTAAGGCAGACCATCATGAACATGTCCTACAGGATCACTTTGTGGGAGACTATTCTATTATACAGAGTTGGCATAATGGCTTAGATTAAAGGTTGAGTATATGCAATCTCATGGCTGACTAAACCCCTGTACTATATTGATGATTAACAAAATATATCATTCCATTTCTGCTGCTAAAAGCAAATTCTGAAAGTGTTGCTTCAGCTGAGTGTGAAGAGCATAACTCCAGCTCTGTATACCAACTGTCTGGCATAGCCTTCTATGTATATGAACAATTCCCCTCTTTACAGGAAAAACAATGATGGGGGAAAAAATAACAGCAAGTCAATAAGCTAGTTGAAATGTGATGAGTAGTACTTTTCATTTACTACATCTAAAAAATACTGGTGGATTAATCGATTTAAGCTTTCTAAACATGAACCAATCTCCTCCTCCTTCTGCAGATGCTAATTATATTGTGCATCAGTAGCACACTCAGTTTTCCATACTGGTTTAGTCTTTCTGGAAGTCCCTTGTTTTTAAGGCTGGCTCTTAAAGGGTCCATCTTTTGGCATACAGGCAGAAAATAACATGAACTCCTGCTGTAAGTCAGAGGCCAATAGTTTTCTGCTTTTGTACATACCTCCAGTACCCAAAAGTGTACTTCAGCTAGGAAATCCATTTTCAGTTCTCCTATTACATAAGTTATAATGCCCTTTAAGAGCCCTTAATTTTTGCCATATTCACTACACCAGTTGAACTCTAGCTGCAATAAAAAGCCTGTTTACTGAGAACAAATGCTGTTCTGTGAAGACTTCTAGGAAAACATTACAGGTCAAGAGAGTGTGTTTCAACAGCTTTGGCAGTATTCTCAAATAATAATATGATGGTACCTGAATGTTTCATTACAATAGTTCTTTACCTAAAGTGCAGGTACCTTTGTTAATAGCAAGCTTGCTGTGCAGATATCTAAAGAATGAGAACAAGGAGGAAGGATGGGTTATTCTTCCCTTGAACCCTGATTCTCCATTTCCCTGCCCCTTGTGTAGACAAGTGCAGATGCCCCCGTGCTGAGCTAGTGAAGAATTCTGACTTAGTAGATCTTTATACATGCTACACAGCTGAAAGAGACTGTCAGGTCCTTTCATTCCATGTGACTTATCCTGTAATATCAGTGAACTCACCTGTCAGGAATAACATGCTCATTTCTCTACTCTCCCTTTTTCTCCAACCCTGGCCTACAGCTAACATTGTTTTCTCTGTTCCAAATCCCATCATGATGTGGGCTCTCCTCACAGTTTCTGCTCTCAGCTGTGCCATTTACCTTGTCAAACACCACCATTCTTTCTTTCTCACTGAATCCATGCACACTATCCCTGTTGTTCAGCTGCAACAATGGCCTCCCTGAGCCCTCTATTTACTCTTCTTTCTCCGCTACCTCAAATACAAGCTCCGATAAGGCCATGTATATCTTAGCGTGCTCTTGTATCTTATGATGTCACCCCGACTCATCTCTCCTTTTCTCCCAAAGCACTGTCACACTTTCTTCTATGCAGTGCCTTATTAATGGAACACTCATAGACTATGAGGTCGGAAAGGACCATTATGATCATCTAGTCTGACCTCCTGCACAACGCAGGCCACAGAACTTCACCCACCTACTCCTGTAATAGGCTCCTAACCGAAGACTGAGTTATTAAAGACCTCAAATAATCATTTAAAGACATCAAGATACAGAGAATCCATCAGCAAGTGACCTGTACCCCATGCTACAGAGGAAGGTGGGGGGAAAAAAAATCCAGGGCCTATGCCAATCTGCTCTGGAGGAAAGTTCCTTCCTGACACCAAATATGGCCATCAGTTAATCCCTGAGCATGTGGGCAAGATTCACCAGCCAGACACCCACAAAGAATTCCCTGTAGTAACTCAGAACCCCTTCCCCCCCCCATCTAACATCCCTTCTCAGGCCATTGGGCATATTTACCACTAGCAATCAAAGATCAGTCAATTGCCAAATTAAGCTGTCCCATCATACCACCCCTTCCATAAACTTATCAAACTCAGTCCTGAAGCCAGCTAGGTTGCTTGCCCCCACTTCTCACTTGGAAGGCTGCTCTAGAACTTCACTCCCCTAATGGTTAGAAACCTTCATCTAATTTCAACTCTAAACTTTCTGATGCCCAGTTTATATCCATTTGTTCTGGTGTCCACATTGGTGCTGAACTTAACCCCTCCCTGATATTTATCCTTATGGTTGCTCTCTATAAATACATCAGATCTTCCCTCAACCTTCTTTTGGTTAGGCTAAATAAGCCAAGCTCTTTGAGTCTCTTCTCATAACGTAGGTTTTCCATTCCGCTGATCATTCTAGTAGCCCTTTGCTGCACCTGTTCCACTTTGAATTCATCGTTCTTAAACATGGGAGACCAGAACTGCACACGGTATTCCAGATGAGGTCTGACCAATGCTTTGTATAACAGTACTAACACCTCCCTATTTCTACTGAAAATATCTCTCCTGATGCATCCTAGTACCACATCACATTGGCAGCTCATAGTCATCCTGTGATCCACCAATATGCCCAGGTCCTTCTCCTCCTCTGTCATTTCCAACTGATGCGTCCCCAGCTTATAGCAAAGGTTCTTGTTATCGGTCCCCAAGTGCATGACCTTGCACTTTACACTATTAAATTTCATCCTATTTCTATTACTCCAGTTTACAAGGTCATATAGACCTTGTTGTACGATACCCTGATCGTTCTCTATATTAGCAATACCTCCCAACTTTGTAACATCCGCGAACTTTATTAGCACATTGCCACTTTTTGTGCCAAGGTCAGCAATAAAAAGGTTAAATAAGATTGGTCCCAAGATTGATCCCTGAGGAACTCCACTAGTAACCTCCCTCTAGCCTGACAGTGCACCTTTCAGTTTGAGGAGTTGTTCCTTATCTGCCTTTCAATTTTCATATTAATCCCCATCTTTTCCAATTTAACTAACAATTTCCCTGGTGGAACTGTATCAAATGCCTTACTGAAATCTAGGTAAATTAGATCCACTGCATTCCCTTTGTCTAAAAAAATCTATTATCTTCTCCAAAAGGAGATCAAGTTGGTCTGGCACAATCGTCTTTCTGTAAAGCCATGCTCTTTGTCCCAATTACCATTAACCTTGACGTCCTTCATCTATTTTCTCTTTCAAAAGTTTTTCCAACACCCGTGCATACTACTGAGGTCAAACTAACAGGCCTGTAGTTACCTGCATAACTTCTTTTCCCTTTCTTAAAAAGAGGAACTATGTTAGCAGTTCTCCAGTCATACTGTACAGTTCCTGAGTTTACAGATGGATTAAAAATCCTTGCTAATGGGCTTGCAATTTCACATGCCAGTTCCTTTTAATATCCTTGAATGAAGATTATCCGGGCCCCTGATTTAGTCCCATTAAGCAGTTGGAGTTTAGCGTCTACTTCCATATCCTCAAACCCATTAGCGCCCCCTGCCGTTCCTTAAACTCTTTGTTAGCCTCTTTAGAAACAGAGACAAAGTATTTGTTTAGATATTAGGCCATGCCTAGATTATCCTTAACCTCCATCCCATTCTCAGTGCTTCTTTCTTTGTTTTCTTCGTGTTTTATATGGCTATAGAACCTTTTACTATTGGTTTTAAATACCTTTGCAAGTTCCAACTCTACTTGGTTTTTGCCTTTCTCACTTTGTCTTTACATGTTATCTTTCCTTGCTGATTCCTCCCATCTTCTGCTCCTTGTAGGCTTTCTGCTTTCTCTTAATCACCTATCGGAGATGCTTGGTCTACAGCCCTTGCCTATGAACACCTTCTGCTGTTCTCTTTTAGATCCATTTCCATTTCTGTAAACTGATAACTAACACTGACTAGGCAAGTGGCCAGCAAAGATTACTGATCGTTAATAGATCTTTTTGTTTATAGCCTTTAGAAAAACGTTCAACCTGCAAATTGTGCCCATAATTAATCTGCATAAACAAATGTTCCTGTCATTGTTACCCTATTGCTCCCTCTCCCATTTCCAAGGGAGTGCTGATCTTCTTGAGGCCTCTAGGCACTACTGAAATATAAATAAACAATTATTTCCCTCCACCTTCATCCAGTCCTCCATGCACAAGTGAAACTATGAATCTCAAAATCCTGATCTGACTGGGTCCTGCTGTTCAAAATACACTTTAAAAGAAAAATTCATAAGTAGACTAGTGCACTCTTGCCAGTAAATAAAACATCATTAGATATTGTTTTTTGATATAGCTGATTTTCAAATAGATAAACTTGTTAATCAGATCTGGATATTTTAATGTTTATTTTCACATTAGTAAATAAGAATGGGTAGATATTACATTTCAAGTAATAGGTGGCAGAGGTCAACAGAATAATGCAATGCCTTGTAAATTAGCATCGTCAGCTGATATTTTGTGGATTGTTTTTTAGATAGCATTTTTTTTCAAACAAACAAACTTTTAAATTGACAATACAAATTTTTGGTAAAATGATTTAATTTAAATCCACCCCAATTTGCCTATATATGATAACTAAACAACCCTCTCTTCCCCCCCCCCCCAAAAAAATCCAAAACATAATGTTCTTTTCTTATAGATTGCTTTTAAATTGCTATTAGAACCCATGGTAACTTAAGTGTCTTAAATTAGCCAAAATGAATTTATCAACTGCGAAAGAAACAAATGGTCATCTGATGGAAAGTTTACCTATATTTGTAATATATATTTCTGTAGATTAGATATATTTTAAAAGCTCATTCCAGTTCTAAGATGTTACTGATTCTAGTAGTACTCCTCATTTTAAGCATAGTGGGAGATATTTCTGCAATCTTTTATCTCTGAAACCAGAATGAGTTTACGAAGCACCCACTCTACTTCCCCATATGTGACAGTAGCAGAAGAGCCTGCCTTTTTTGTAATTTTACCAATAAATTACCTACCAGATGAGGACTATAGTGATGAAAAATGACTTGTGATGCAACAGAAGCTATTAAAAGAAAATCTTTACATTGACTTCTTTCTTTAATATAACTTTTTAAGAAACTGAATTTTAAAATAAATTCCAGTTGCATATGTCATCAGGAAGCGTTATACGTAGTGCCATTAGTCGTCATGGTACAATCTACACAGTTACTTGGTGGGGAAAAAAATTCACCATCTCCATTGTGGATCAAGTCATATTTAAAGTTGGTAATGCTAGGCTAAAGCTCTAATATTCCCAATAACCTGTGAATGGAATGTGGAGCCCAGACTCCATGGTGAGAAACTTTCAGTATCCTCACAGTTCCATCATTATCTAAGTATATTTCACCTTTATCTATATGGCTGCTAATTAGAATAAAATAGCTAAGTGGCTGGATCTCTCTTCTACAGATGAAATTACTCCTGTTGTTTAATACTTGTTTAGCCAATGTCCCAGTTGCGTCCAGACATAATATCTTCCAAAGCCAGCTGGCAATGAGTACATATATTAATCAAAGTGAAGGAGAGTAATGCTGACAGAATCTGTTTTTTGTGCATATTAATTTGTCTTTTTTCCCTCTCTGTGTCGACTGTTTTTTTTTTGTACAGAATAATTCTTTACTTGTAATTTGCATTAAGGGATGGATGGCTCAGGAATTGGACCCTGGACCTTTTCACCAAAATTGTCATCAGCACTGGTGTGACCTTGGTCAATAGTCACTGAATGTCATTTGGAATCAGAAGTCTGGTTGGTGGCCTGTGTGAAATTAGATGGGAATTTGTCAGGTGGAGAGAATAACAGACAGCCTTGTTGGCAGCCTCCATAGAAAGGCATAAGAATGAATAGACCCGGAGACCGCTACCCTCTTACCAGGACAGATTTCTCCTTCCAGAGCATCCCTGCTGTAGATAAATACCATTCATCTGGAAGTACTGTCAAACTGGGACTTTAAACAGCTGAAATTCAATTTGACATACTACAGGTACAAAGGCCTTATTCTATCTTATAGTGAAACCAATGGAGCCACAGTTGTGTAAACTAGGGGTGAGAAGCAAATTGGGCCATAAGTCTTTAAGGCATAGTTTTTTGTTGGTTTTTAAATTTTTTTTAAATTCACATTGTGCCTATAAGCCTAGGTTTGGGATAGGTACATGCAGTAGGCCAATTTTTGCCTTAGTATGTGTAACTCCCATTGCAGTCAATGCACTAAAGTCAGACTTGCTTTTATAACATGAGTTTTGCTGAGTGACAACGAATTTGGTGGGGGGGGAAGATTCCAGGAGCCAGTGAACTTGCAAAATCAATACCTCTTCCCTTGGGATCAATTTAATTTCCATATACTTTGTGTGTGGAGTATTGGGAGTGAACAAGCAGATTGTTTGTAGAGCCAGATCCACAAATACACTTAAGGGTTGTGATACTAAGTGAAATAGCACCTAACCTGTAGATGCCTAAAAAAAAAAAAATCACAGAAACAACCCTGCAATCCACAAAACCTGAGTTAGACTCCTAGGCTCCCTATACAATAGAGTTGGGGAAGACAGGCACCTAAGAATGCAATCCACAAAAGCCATTGCCTTGGGGGGTGCTGCCTAAACTAGCTAATGGGAGATGCCAATGATGGGCATTCAAGAAGCCCCTCCCTTCTTAGAGATAGGCACCTGTCTCCATTAGCAATTCGCAAACAGGACCCCACTGCCTGGAGTCTGGCAGCTTAGGCACCGAAGGTATTGCTTAATGGGAATGAGTTAGACACCTACCTTGCTCCACACAAAATGCCAGAGGAGGACATGCTGCTGCTGTCCCCCTTATAACTTTTACCCCAGTGGTTAGAGCCCTGGTGTGGGATGTGAGGGAGACAGATTCAATTAGCCCCTTTGCTGAAGGGGGAGGAGAGAGGATTTGAACAAAGGTCTCCTGCCTCTCGAGAGCTATAACCACAGACTTTTGGAGAAGAGGGACTGGACACAGGGTCTCCCCCCTCCCAGCCCTAACTCCTGGATATTTTTTTGTTGTTGTTGTTGTTGTTGTTGTGGGTTTTTTTTAAGTATTTATCCAGAATGGAACAGTCATTGGCACCACCATCACCTGCTCCAGCCAGGTTTTGAATGGGACCTGATCTGATAGGCAGCCTCTGAGCATACCTGCCAGATTTGGCCCAATTTGCAAATTAGGTGCCTAAATGTCAGTTTTCCCCCTACTAGTAGAATGTTCTTGGCTGAGATCAGCAATAGGCATCTGGACTCCTAGTTAGGCAGCAGAGGCAGATATTTTTAGCCTGAAAACCTTGGTGACAACTGAGTTTAGGTACCTACAGGGTTTGATGAGAGTTTTGTGGATCACAGTAGAGCCTAAAACTGAGACTTGGGCACCTATACCTGAAACTTTGTTTTGTGGATCAGAGCCCATGTGCTTAGTAATTTTGAATGAAACAGGAAGCTCGATTCAATGGAGTTATGACAACTTACACCAGCTGCCCCCATTAGTCACTACTGAAAAGAGCAATTGCTGGAAATAAAGCTCTTCCTGGAGATGCTGCATTGATTGAATAAGAGGATTTGTCTCTAAGCAAAAGAGAAAAAGTTAAGGTATTTTTTCAGAAGGGAAAAGGAGAAAGTATAAATAAGTTTCAATGCTGTTTTTGTATATTGATCAGAATATTTTACAGTTTATCTCAGACTTTCAGAACTTTTTGAATTTACTGTAGTTCTGTATGCCACAGCAGACTGCAGTTTCATCCCCTACTATATTTGACTGTACAATTTTGAAATACTTCAACAAATGCTTATAACTAAAACTAAAAAGCTGTAGGATGCAGGAAAAAAGTAACAAAAAATTCATAAATTTTGAGCCTAGAGGAACCACTAAACTAGTCTGATCTTGACTTACCTGACTTAGGAGCAGCACCATTAGTGTTAAGGGCTAAACCATTGCGTAATGAAGACATTAGCAGTCATTTTCAAGAGCAGGTCTGTGATCAATTTGAAACAAGTGTGTGTAGATATAGAAAATCCACTATGGATTAAATGGAAGCCATTTTAACACATATTAGCCATACATATACAATCATAATAAAGCTCCTATCATTGTAGTATGCGGGCCTTCTAAGACATTTTCCTGCTTTCTAAGCAGACTTTACCAGATTGTTTCCCAAGGTGTTCGTGTATAGTTTGGGGAAGGCTTTTTTTTTTTTTTTTCCCCTTCCCTTTAAAGAGTTGCATTTTGTAGTGATGTCTAAATGTGATTGAAAATCACTTCAGAAATATCTGGATGAATTTGTGAGCAAAATTGTCCCATAACTGGTTCTGTGCAGCTCTACTTTGATTTTGAACTTCCTGAACCATTTTTAAAAATATTTTTATATATTTTTTTAATATGGATTTGTCTCTTTATGTATTCCTAAAAATTTCTTTCAGAAAATATTGATGGGCCTTTCTGAACAGATTTCCTGTATGTGGTAATTTCAAACATCTGTTTTACCTGCAGATAAATGATATTTTTAGCTTCGTTGATAACGTATTTAAGATTAGTCAGATGATGTTGGATTGCTGTAGAGAACCCTTGAGCAAACTAGTGAAATAGTTGCTCCTGATTGCTACATAACAAGAGAGCAATTTGTCAAATATCATAAAGCAAATATACAATATATTTTTAAATTATTTAAAGGATTTCTAAGATGGGAAAATTATGTATGCCCTTGATTTTAGCAATGCACTTATTCTCATGCTTAAGTTAAGAATGTGCATAAGGCCATTTAGTTGCATCGTAAGTCCCATTTAAGCATGCACTTACATGCTATTGAAGCCAATGGGACTTAAGCACACATTTGAGTGCTTTGTTGAATCTGGGCCTATATATGAGTCAAAAGGGTCTTCCTGCACATGATCCAGCTTGCTAACAAGAACACAGCAAGTATTGCTAGCTAAGTCCCTAGTTCTCTGTGGGTGCTGGAGTCTGCTTTTGTGAATTCATTTCAGGATTAGTGTCTAAAGCATGGAGATGTTCCACTGTAAAGTGACTTATCTGTCTTTACAATTTATAGTTAGCTTTTCAAAGTTTTTAAAATGGTTGGCAATATAGGAAATAAGCGAGACAGCATACACGAGGCAGCTCCTTTGCAGGAATTCTGCTGGTACTCTACCCTTTAGCATAGGTATGATTTTTAAGATCAATGGCTTTAAGCAGAGAGTGTAATGTTTGGAACAGAGAGCTTTTAAGCAGGCTTGCCATAAAGGGTTATAAAAACAGGACTTGACTGAAAAGGTACACAAAATCCAAATGCACATAATACAGTGTGACCCATAATTCATTGCTATGAAGAGAACTGAATTTGTACAGCCCAAAAGAAAAATGATTCTTTATCGCACATTGATGCTCTATGTATATCTGAGAAATTAGCCCTCCCCCCCAAATTATTTTCCGTAGTCAGTGTATGTATAACTAGCAATAATGGGCTAAAATTTGAGGAAAAGAAAAATTTAGGTTAAATAGGAGGACGTATGTTATAACATAAAGAGGGGCTAGATAAATTGCTATTACACAGCCTGTCTACCATATTAGTTACTGGGGTACACTTTTTAAATCTTTCCCAATATTCCTCTGATAGTTAGCTAAGTGGTTCTTAGTAGGACATTAGGCAATTCTAAAGTATTAATGAAAGAATAAGACCATTTTCATGGGCAATTGCAATGAAAATAGTATATAATGCTACGTTTAGCAGAAATTATACAGAACACTGTGTGCCTCATTGACATTAACATGTGTGCCTTATTAAATAGCTGAGACTGGAACTGAGGAAGACTTTTGTGTAAGCGTGTGTGTGTGTGTGTGTGTGTGTGTGTGTCTCTCTCTCTCTCTCTCTCTCTCTCTCTCTCACTAACAGAAGATGGTCCAATAAAAGATATTACTTCACTTACCTTGTTTCTAATATCCTGGTACCAACACACACTACAATAATACTACATACATTGTTAAACAGCTGTTTGGCACAGCCAAACTTAATCCTGAGGCAATAGCTCAGTTATGGTGTATGTTACATAGAATCACCTACCTAAAAGAAAGAAGAAGAAAAAAGCCATAAAGTATCAGCTAGAGAAACCCCCATGGAAGTAATTAAAAATAAGGACTGTGCACAATAGGGAAGCAGCCTAAAGGGAGTAGGGTAGATTAAATTGTTTTGTATTGTGGTAGACACAAAGGCTCTAATAAGGATGGGTCCCCAGTTGCTAGGCTCTGCACAGACTGACAAACACAGTCCCTATTCCAATGAGGATTTTGTTCTTAAATGACCAAATGGGCCTCTTCCATCTTACTTTACTATGATTGTCATGCACTTTCAGGGCCTGCTACTGCAACAAGGCTTAAACCCCTGTAGAGCTCAGTGTTGGGTCATGGACTCAGGTTTTCCATGATGCAGGAAGCCTTTCAATCAAGAATGTAACCACTTACATGTGGTGCTCATTAGCACTACCTTAAGCTCACTAGTGCTATTAAGGGCCCTGAATCTAGGGGTGGTTGTTGCCTCAGAGACACTTTCTCAGTGTTGCTGTTACAGGAGGTAAATGAGAGGAGAGAAGAGTCATGTTCAGTTGCTATGTGAAGGAATGAACAGGGCTTAATGACCTTGTTTAGGAAGTGGAGAGAAGCTGTGACAACTTGCTGTCCTGTAGAGAAGTGAAAAAAGAAAATGTTTCCACACAAGTAAGTGTGACCACACTCTGAATTGTTTGATCCCATGTATTCTGTGCGTACAGAACAATTGGAATTCCACATGTCAAGGGGGTTTGATCTTTCTAGACAAAAATCTAGTGTATTCTCTACTGTTGAAGCGTCATTGGTGTTGGCTGTAGTATAGACAGGTGACTTTACTAGCAGGGCTAGAAAATATGGTAAAAACACTTGTACTCTCCCTGTTTCTACAACCTGTGTAGAGCTACATGTCCAATTTTTCATTGTGGATACAGTCATGGTGTCTGGAAGTCCTCTTGTGATGGCTGATGATTCCTTATTTCAAAGTTTATAGGTTTGAGTCTGTTCCCATAGAAGTGAATGAGAGTGTTGCCGTTGTTTCTAATGAGAACAAGAAGGGGACCTATATTTACTTTGTTCATTTCTTTGTTCTACAGTCTTCTGTTGATAACACTTTCCTATAAAGTTTTATCTTGTAGTCTAGTAGAAGCTCCACATTTCCCTGAAATAACTTGATTTTGTTTACTCGTGTGGTTCTCCATGTTTCTGTGTTATTTGTGGAGCAGTTCTGTTTCTATAACACTATTCAGCAGAATGTCATTTAGCAATCTGCTAGATTTTTTGTTATTTTACCTGAGTACTTATATTGCTCACTTGTATCCATAAGCCAAGCATGTCAGACTGAAGTTTGCTAGCTGATTGTTCATGATGTTGGATAAAACCATTATTCAGAGATACAACTTAAATACAGCACTGGAGTGACTGTGAGAAGAAATGATATACTGTAAGTCTGAAGTAGATGTACAGTACATTTCTGATTGTTAGAAGTTGTACAAGTGCTTATTTCATTCACTCCTTTGGGGCTGTTTCAAAGTTCTGTAATGCCTTTTCCCTTAGGCCACCAATATCTCTTTTGGATTTTGATCTCTGTATAAAGTGGATCTCTACATTTTAACAAACCATAAGGGTAACATGAACTCACAGATTGCTTTGGCAATTAGTATAAACTACCAAAGGGAAACAGCCCTTCATAATTTCGTATTCATGGGTCATTCTATTGCTATACAAGCAGTGAGTTATTGCGTATAAAGACACTATAGTGTGATGACTTACTACAGGTACTAATACCATAGAACTGAACTGCATTATATAGTATCATTGCTTGGACTTAACATCTTTTTCATAAAGCTTATTCCGCTCTCTGTTATGTTTTTGCTGTCCAATTGCTAACATGAAAACAGTCGGCAAATTGTGGATTGTTACCTTTTTCTCTTGTTCTCTGGTGCTTTTTGCCTTGGTAGCATACAGTGCATTTTTTTTTTTCAAATTAGATTTTGTTACGATTGTAAATATAATATCATTCCCGTTTTTCTCATGTTGGCCTTTAGCAATGTGGATCCAAATTATACTGGGATAAAATTATTTAGAAGTCATTAGCCTAAATCAGAGAGAAAGCTGATTCATTTATTTTAGACTCAGTAAACATGATTATCTGGAGTTTATTTCTTCACTTAGCACTACTGAAGTATTCTGCTCTTCCAGCCAAAGCCTTTCATGATGGAATAGAAGAGTAGAATATAACTTATATGTTGTCCTGAGGTAAAAATCAGATATTTCTGTCAATTCTTGCTTCCCAGATTTTACAAGCTCCGTAAATTAAGTGCAATAGATGCTGTTGCTGCCTGCCTGCTTCTGACAAGGAAGTTGGAACTGATGGATATCAGTGTGCCACTGAGAATTCAAAACATTAATTGAAGCTCTGGTGACTAATACATTACTTTGCCCTGATTCATGGATCCTGATTTAATGGGCATCTCTACAATCAGAAATTCATTCATGCAGATATGGCCAAAGCTCCAATTAAGATCAAAGTAATCACATTTATTTTCTTGACCTGTTGGGTACACTGCAGGCTCAGAATTACCAATATAAATTGACTACTGTCTGAAAAATAAAATCATGAGCATACACCATTATTAAAGCTGCCAGGTCTTATCCTGGAATGAGACCAGACACTGCTTTATTGATCGTACAAATGAACATGTAAGGGTTTTTTCTTACATGTGCTTACTTTATAAACATTTTAAATGGAGCATACAAGAAAACCTACAGCCCAGGCTTTTCACTGACAGTAGGCTCTGGAAACTATCTGCATTTTCTCTATCTTTTTGCATTGAAGTGGGGGTATGAGGTATTTACTTGGAAAAGCTAGGACACACACACACACACACACACACTAATTTGCTGAGATGATCTGAATCGAATGATGTGCAAAATGTGCTGAGATAATGTGATAGTGGGAGCCTCTTAGAAGTACATACTTATGCTAACATACCAAAGTTAGTTCAGGTATGTCTGCATAAACTGCAATCACTCACCCTGACTTCAGTACAGACCTGCCCTATAACTTGGGTGTGCCTTTGCAGCATGGCTGCTCCTCTCCCACCCCTGGATCAGCTAACTGAGGGACCAAACACACATACCGTTAGGCTGGGATTTTCAAAGGTGTCTAAGAGCATGTTACTAGGACTTCTGGGGGCATATCCTATGGTTCTTGGTGCTGCAGTAAGCAGAGCCACTCTGAATTCTTCCTCAGCCAATGGTGGATGGCTTTGTCCTTCTGGCCATATGTTGGAAATTGTTGGAAGGCATTGGAGGATTCAGTGCTAGAGTAATTTAGCCACTTCACTATGAAGTGGGCAGGTTACTAGTGTGAGTGAAAGCCTCTCTAGCATACAGCTCTAGATGAGCCAATTAGCCTAATTTAAAGGCCCACTAACTTCAGCCTGAGAGGGTTTTGGGTGTGGACAGGAGCAGGGTTAAAGTTAAACCAACACCCATATAAGAGTCTGCCTCTTCACTGAAGTGAAGATGTACCCTAAGAATTTGTTAGTGAATGCAATTTAATATCTTCGTGCCTGAGAGAGGACTACAGTCTGAGAATCTTTCAAACTATCTTGTGTTTGGTATTGGGGATAGAAAAATCCCATCCAAAAGCAGGCGTGTATAAGCATCCTACATGTAGTGCAGAGTATCCTACATATAGGGGAAATCACTGGCAAAAGTCCCACTGACTTCAATAGGGGAAGGATATTTTCTACAGGGGGTGGAAAAGGGAACATCTGTAATACATCATTAAATGGTTCATCAAATGTTGGCAAAAAAAAAAAAAGATACACACTAGTTGTATTGAAACAAGTCAAATGGTAATAGGTACATGGTAAGTATCCAAATGGATATAAACCAGTAAATCAAATTTTCTTCATTAATGTACTCTTCAATATTATTCATTTTATGAATGATTTGGACACCCTTTGGATTTCATTAAATGATGATATGCCTGTCGTGTCTCAAATAAGATTTGGATCTTTTTTCTGATTCTATTTTCAGCAATTTTGAAAGTGGAGCATGCATCAAATAGTGTTTGTGACGGAAAATTTCAAGCTGATGTTTAAACTGGTTCAAAATGAGTTCAAATGTCCTTGGTTATGACTGTCTGGTATCCATCCTAAATGCCTTGATATATCATACTCTCAGGCTGGGTCCACACTGACGGCAGCAAATTCGACTGCTCTAGAGTAGTCTGTGTAGACCCGCTCAGTCGATCCAGCAAGCAACGCAGGAGAGCCACCCCAGTAAGTGGCGTAGCGCTGCGTCGAAGGGAACAGCGCAGTGTGGATGGCTCGCAGAGAAGACGCTGCAAAGTTGATGGGAGATACGCAAATGATTTTTGTCACTTGCATATCTCCTGTCGACTGCCGCCAAATCGCAAAGGTAAGTGTAGACCGGGCCTCAGACTTTGCTTTGAATAAGCCTTAATTCTTTTAACCAGACTTGTCGGTTTTCAAAAGCTATTGCTTGGGTGAACTAAAACCACAATTATCCTTTTATAGATTGATACATTCAAAGGCCAGGAGAGACCACTGTGATCATTTAGTCTGACCTGTGTAACTCCAGTCAAAGGATTTCTCTGAATTGATTCCTGTTTTTGAAGGGTTAATCCTCTTAACCCTGTCACTACACAGGCTTTAACTATACCTTATTGCTTGTGTGTGTATTTAAGGTAGCACCACCTATAGGAAAGCAAAATATATTGTACATGTGTAGGTCACTGAGCTATGGTCGAGCTGCTGTGGGAAATTCCTTTCACTTTTCTGACATTTGTGCATGCAGCTCTCATCCATAAAGCTGTGTTAAAATAGATTTGTCCACCTAATATACCAGAACTGTAACTTGGATAAGGTCACCTACAAAGGACTTGTGCCTCCTTTTGCCGTTTTCAGATGGTCTGGTATTTATTTATTTATTTATTAAAGTTGTGGGGTTTTTTTCCCATAACTGAGAAATATCAGGAAATGTCAAATCTGGTTTTCTTAGTGTAGTGTGCTCTCTCACACTTTAACAAATGATTCCTGTATTCCAAACGTTGCAAAGTCCTGGAGAAAAACACCTCTTCTCCATTCAGTTATTCAGCTTTTCCCTCTGACTTTTATGATATCACCATTTTAGTAGTTCTTCCAGAGCAGACAAAACTTGGGTTTCTAATATGGAAAAACAAGTGTGCATGCATATAGATAAAGATATGAGGAGACAGCTTGCGCAAGAACACTTGAGGCCTTCTTTTGTACATCGTTGAGAAGCAAAGACGGACACCACTGTTTATTTCTAAGTAGTAATTTCACCCACATTGCCAGTTCTGGAATAGAGGAGACTGTTAATGTAGTAGTTATTCACTTTTAGGTAATGTAGAAGAAGCCCTGAACAACCTGTGTCTCTGAGTATCATTGATAAACTTCTCATCCAATTTCCTGTTAAATATTTATGTATGTTTAAGGGCCTACATTGTAGTCACAGTTCTGCACAAGGGAAGGCGCAGATGTCCTCCACCCCCAATAATCTACCAAGCAGATTTAAAAAGGGGTCTTATTAAAGGGTTACGGTAACTCATCAGTTAGAAAAAGGTCATTGCTACACCACTTAAGCACACATCTGGTGGTCACCCTTAAAGTGGATATAGATGCTGGAGGTGGTTCCATTTTTCTATGTCCTGTAATGTTTAAATATCATTGGACATACAATTTAAAAAAATCATAACATTGCAAAAAGGACCATAATTCATAGAAATAGTCTAATTTTGACCAAAATTGACAGACTGCTTCTAAATACAATTGATAATGCAACTATGAACTAAAGATTTTGGAAAATTTAGGAAACATTTAGCCACAGGTGATATATTTTATGCATTTTCCTGTGCTTTTTTGAGTTGAGTTAAAGAACAGTCCATAGTCCGCTTGCACCTTGAGGTCTCTGATGGTATCTCCTTAAGGTACTGATGTTAATTTCTAAATACTTTATTGTTTTCAATAACTACCTGGACTGTGACCTAAGTAATCGTAATTTGCCTATATGGCAAAATGCTCCCACATTCAGAAATTGGTCTCTTCAGATGAGATATCAGGGCATTATAATATCTGTAACATAGACATATCTACAAATATAGCAGCTGCCCCAATTGTTTTTATCCCACTTGTATCCTAGTTTTAGGCCGAGTGTACAGGTCAGACGTAAATGGGACAAGCGAGCACCATGGTCATTGTCAGAAGGTAACTCTGCTGACTAATATCCCCAATGCAAAGAGTCATAGTCATAACACTTACTAACCCAAATGTTGTTCCGTGTGTGCGCGTGCATGCATTCGTTATGGCATGGTAATAGTATGACAGCTCATCATTCTTAACCTAAACCGATAGCACCCTGAACAGTCTTCTAATAAGGACTGGTTGGATTTCTTTTTTCCTCCAGTGACTTGATTTTAAACTTAATTGAAATTCAAACTGGAGCGTGAGTTCAGTTTGTTTTGTTCACCATCAAGACTTCCCTTTTCTAACGATTATATCAGGTATAGGAAGACTAGCTAAGTGTCTTGTCATGGAGCTGAATCCCACTCTAGTACTAATAAACATGTGGACTATATTTTCTCAGTGGAGAGCCTGAGGTTGGGAAGTCAAAATGTGTGGGGAAAGTTTGCAATATAGTAGGTGGGTCACGAGTACTGTGCTCATCATAGATTATAGAAATTCTGAATTTTAATGCATTAGTGGTTATACTGTAGATGTTGAAAACATTTACCAATTGAGGGCTCTTCCAGTCCTATGTTTCTATGATTTTATATATGGTAACACATTCTGTATGTTGAGAATTTCATATGAACTCAGGTGCCATCATTATGACCACTATTGTTGACTTACCTGGCCAAATCTTAGTGTGAAAAGAGCAATACTAGTTCACTAAACTGTATAAAAGTAGATTGCTAATACAGCCTGAGTTCATAAATAGTTTGTTATAAACACTTGAACATGAGGACGTAGGTGGATTGTTTTGGGGTTTCTTCATTATAACACCAAACTGCTGAAATAAGCTGCTTTGCTACATTGACTTATGCACTGTTGCATGGAAACTTTTACACAGAGAAGGCTTGAAATAAGGATTTAAAAGTGTTGACTACATAATTGCCTTATTTCAGATTAAGTAATCGGTGGGGAGCGTGTTTTTTTTTTTTTGTTTTTTTTTAAATATTATGGATGTATTCTGATGTAAGACTTGTATGAGTACCTCCCCTAGGATCTCCCTAAAATGAAATAGGGCTGTTTCATCTTAAGGCTATCTTTGGGCTTGTCTGCAAAGAGACATCCAGGAAGATTAATCCAAATTAACTGAAGGAGTGAGTTTGACATGGATTGGTTAAACCATATTAAACCCCTGTGTAAACACCATCATTCAGAACTAAAGGGTCTTTAGCTTAATTCACAAAGTGTAATGGGCCATTGACATTTACAAATGAGTCCTGAACCAGAAAGATTGAGAAACCACTCTTCTATATGTAGTCAATGGAGGTCTAGGGCATCTTGCTGGAGCTTTTCAAGACCTCTTGGTGACCCTTTCAGTATAAAGCCCCTCTTCATAAAAAAAGCTAAAAGTATTTTCTTTTGCCCCCTGAGTAACTTTTGATAAGATTTTCCTTCTCCCCATTAAAAGTTTTCCTTAGTCACTTACAGTGTAAACAAACAATCCTACATGGTACATGTCAATGGTTATATTAGCAGTGTTATGAGCTGTTACTAACCCTTGATATGTGTTAAAATTTCATTCAAACTGATCTGTAACTGAACCCTTCATTTAGCATGGTTGCAAGAGATGGTTAAGGGGCCACAGCTAAAATGAAGCCTAATAGAGTTTACATAGAAACCAGAACCATGTGAGTGGAGGGTGCCACTGGATATTGTGAACAGGTGGGCAAGGGACTTGAAGGGGAAGCAGAACATACAGAAACTGAGAACATACAAGAACAGAGAGAGGGAGGCAGAGACGCAAAGCAAGAAAGCCAAGCAGTATTCTGTGAGCACAGTGTGACCCTGAGAAAAGCGAGAGAGAGCGAGCTTTTGGGCTTGTTTGCTAAAGAGGCTTAGGGCTATAAGCTGAGAAACTGTTCCTTTTGTTTTTGGGCTCTCCTGCATTCAGAAGAGCAGGACTTTGTCCATTCCTTGTACATAAACAAGATTGCATCTAAGAAATAGCAGGCTCTATCAATTTCTACTTCAGCTGGAACATGCCCTAGCGTCCCCAGATTTGACTAGCTGCTTGGGTTGAAAAGGGGCAATAGCAGTTGAAATACGACTACAAATCTCAAGTGTTCTGTTGTTAGAAGGTTTTGGTTATTGCCATGAATGGTTAATATATGGGAGTAAAAAAGGTTTCTTTAACTATGTTGCTGTCATATTAAAGGAAGTTCATGTTGTTCTAGGACCTGATGCACTCAAATGCACTGTACAGTAGCTGTGAAAGACCTTCAACATTATTGGTGTTTTCAATTTAAGCTGTAGTTTCCTGAGGATTGTTTTTGAAGGGGTTGTTCTGGAACAAATCAATTCTTTCCTGAAGTTCAATGAATCTTGCTTAATGTTTGTGCAAATCTTAAATATAACTACACTTAAGACACTGCGCCACTGCAGTGCTTCAGTGTAAACATTACCTATGCCAACGAGGGATTTTTCTGTAAGTGTAGGTAATCCCACCTCCCCAACAGGAGGTAGCTAGGTTGATGGAAGAATTCTTCTGTCAGTCTAATGTTGTCTACACTGGGGATTAGGTCAGTATAGCTACGTCTCTTAGGCATGGGGATTGTTCACACCCCTGCAAGACATAGCTATATCAGTGTAAATTCTTAATGTAGAGAGAGCCTTAGTTTGGGTTCACATTGAGACCAAGGCCACTTTCACATAACCTAATCATGCTCTGCTTTTGCCATATACGAAACAATTATTTACAAATGAATTCTATAATTTGACTGTGAGCTATATGCTCTCCCTCCTTAATTTGATATTAGTATCTCCATGTATGTATTAAAATGCTGCTTAGACACTGAAATTCCTGGGTGAGAAAAAAGGACTTACTTCCAACCTGTCTGTCTTAGCCAATGTTCTGGAATTGGTTGTGATTGCAGAACTGCAAAAGGAATTCAACAAATTCTCATGTGTAAAGTTTAACTCAGGTTTGTCTTAGTTCTAAGCACAAAGAACTCCTCACTGATGTCCTTTAAATAAAGTACTCTTTTCTTCTCTTCTTCCATTCTCATTTTTATTTGTGTTTTGGCCATCATTTGATTCTGATGACTGTTGTTCTTCTCTAATGCCTGTGGAGCTTTGCCTGCCTGGCATAGTCCTAAATTGTTTTGGATCCTGTTTATTCAACATGCAGCACTATATTTAATGGGATGACCTTTGTTCTCCTACTAGAATAATTCGCTAGTATTTCACAATAGTCTCTTTGAGCCTGGTGATTTGAAGCCTGACCACTCATTGGTATGATATTGATTTTAATTTCTTTGCCACTGTCACACAGACTTTTGTGTCAGGAAAGTCAGCATTTGGACTGCGCTATTGTTGTATTGAAAAATTGTCTGGTGGATAGAAAAGCATGGTAGATTCCATTTTCTTCAATAAACCTCAACAAAACAGAGGGTTGTAAGATTAGATCTTCCCATCAGTGCAATGTCACTTCAATGTTCTGATCTAGTTTTAGATGGATGTAATTTTTTTTTGTGTAAGGGGGAAAAAAAAAATTCTTCCCAATGAACTGTCTTTTATACATGACTGTTATGGCCACTTACAATATCTAAAATTCACAAACTGACGGTATTCTTTCTGTGCCTCAAGCTCATTCATGCTTTCATATCTTTTTTTAATGCTTGTTAGCTTGTCAAACACGCTGACTGCCAGGCTGCAATGGCTGGAAAAACTTATGTTGTCCTAATGTATGCATACCCTATTATTTCACAAATTTTAATCTTCCCTATATTGCTGACTCTCAAATTAAGAGTTTTTCTTTTGACTGGCAAGCCCCTCTATGGTCATGAATTAGATTTCATTTTAAGACACTTCAGCTTTAGCACTTATCAGAGAGAGAGATTTTCAAGTTGCAATTACAAAAGTGCATAAACTGAATGGCAGAATAAATACTTATTTGGAGACTCTAGGTCTTTCATTAAATTAAATATTGTCACGTATTTTGTTGGTTAAGCAAAGTTAGGTAAATGAAAATAAATGGTGTTCGTTTGTAACATAAATATGCATCCAATGCATTCCAAAATGTAAAGGATTGTTCTCAGCATCAATGTCCATTATCCTATAGAAAATGAAAAGCGGGGAATAGGGAACACATGGAGCAACTGGTCAGCAGAGACGGCAGCTTCAGCCGTTTCTGTAGTTTTCTATAGATCAAAGAACCAGATGATAGCAGGCAATAACATCTTCCAACATAACATTCCCTCTTTTTAGCTCTGCTCATTCTGTCAATACAGTTAAGTATTGGTACCCTGAAAGACTTCTCACCCAGACAGAATAAATGAGAATGGTGGGCAGATGAGGGTGCACATAGAGCCCAGGCATGTGGTGCAAGAGGGAATGGGGGGCAGTGGCACACACAGAGGCCTTGGAATGGAGGAGGAAGTTGGAGGGGTTTGCAAGGAATCCCTGAAATAGAGGAGAATGGGAGGGTGGCACACAAGGAGTTTGAGGGGCAGAGGTGGATAGAAGCATTCAAGGAGCCCCTGGAGGGTGTGATGTGGTTCGGCCTACAGAAGCAAAAAAGTTTGTGATCCTCTAGTTTTACCTGTTAGCCCATGTTTATGCAGATACACACACAAATGTAAACATATTTGCATGTATAACTTCTATCAAAATTTCCATGGGGGCCTCCATGTTCATGTTAGCTGTCTGCATAATTTGTGCAGATAACTGACTAGTTCTGAAGTCCTTACTCAAGCAAACTCTCATTGAATTCAGTGTGCATTTGAGTAAGGTCTGATATTTATTGGTAAGAATCTGATGTTGATCATTAGTCTGATTTGTATGGTAACTTTGGAATTACAGATGTACAGGCTTGGCCATGATTAGTTATCTAACCCTATTAATAAACACACAGAATCCTACATTTATTTTTTCCAATATATAAAGATATTCATCTGTTCCATGTACTACTGGCTGATCAAGCTTTCTGTCTGTAGAACTGGCAGGGCTCCATGGATTGGTTTATAGCCTCTTTCTACATCTCCAGTCATTACAGTACTCTGAATTGTGTAGGTGCTTCCCCCATCGTTTCTGATGTGCCCTTCCCTGACCCTTTCTCAGATCTACCTGGCTTTTGGGGCTGTCCATTCACATCCCATGCCATTGAGAGTCTCATGCTTTGTTGAGAACTATCTATAGGTATTGAATTAAAATGTGCTATTATATACTACTTTGTATTTTATCACAAGCATTTGGGCATCTTGCATAAGAACCTCACCTCTAAGCTACTCTGGTACTCTTTCAGCAACTGCAGGCCTTTGTCTTCTTCCTCCATGTCACTCTTATCACTTCTCCATTCTCCTGGCTTCTGCAGGCCATTTTCTCAGATGCTTTGCTCCTTTTGTTTTTTTCTGAATGGGCTAGCTATTATAGTAAGGAGCAATTCCCTGACTGTTACTACTCAGCCCTGTAAGTTCTCTTCTTTGCTCCTTCAGTGTGGCTTTCATTACTTAACTTTGTTTGACTAGATAGTACAGTGATTGGCACCATAATAATACCAAAGACCAGTGATACACAGACTGAGGCTCGTGAGCTGCAAGTGGCTCTTTGATGTGCCTCCTCCAGCTCTTTGCAGCACATATTAAAACTGTGATTGGTTAATAATTAAATCAGGATGCTTTTAGTGTGTTACTAACCAATTAAGTTATCAACTTGCATTGATGAATTCATACTACTGTGGCTCTTTTGGGTAATACTGATCACTAATTTGGCTCCTGAACCACTAAAGTCTGAGTATCACTGCCAAAGATCAATCTCTGCTCTCTTCTGCCTTTTGCTGCTTTAATGGTCCCTCGATACTTTTGAGTTGCCTTGTCTGTTAGTGCCAATGGAGCAGAGAGAGACAGTTATCTGCCTTTTTCTGACCCCAGTGGGCATTTCTCTAATCCTCCCATCTTACCTCACAATGGACATTTGCTTCCTACAGATGTTTTCCTAAAAACACATTAACCGTTCAATGCACCAAGAACTGTTCATTCTCAATAACTAACTAGCTCTGAGATTTGAACCAAAGTTTGAACCTAGTCTGCATCCTAGCTAGCTAAATTGTTTGGTTAAAAATTGTTTACTCTAATGCATTTTTCTCAACATAGCCCGGCAGTGAAAACCTATGAACAGGTTGAACACTTTTTTTTAGTTTTCAGACTAATATAGAAACACAGAGGTTTGTACCTAGGTGGCATGGTTTTTATACATTCACCGCTCTTCTCCTTCCTCTTGGAATCAACTGAAAATGAGGACTAAATTGTCCATTTGTATGCTATCACAAAGTGTAGCCCTTAGAGTCTGGAATAAGCTAAGCCATTGATTAGTTACAGGGAATTTGGACCATATACTTAACTTTTTATACAAAGAAGCAGCTAAACCAATTTAACTTTTTTTTTTTTGGTGGGGTGCAAAATTGCTTCTGAGCAGAAAGTTTAAATGTCAAATTTTCAGAATACAGATTATAAAATGGTCAGGTCATCAATCTCACAAATGGGGCTTTATAATGGAAACTCTGAGTGACAGATCCTTAATTACAGTATTTAAGTATACATATATACTGGAGTTGAGACTTCTAGGGGAAAACTATTTTCCAACTCATTGAAAAAATGAACTGCAAAGAAATCCTTAAACTTCAAGGGACAATAGCTCAGAAAGAAATGATACATTTTACATAAATAAAATTCTACTATGTTAAGCATAGGCTTTTAGAACAAAAATGCATGTGAAACAAGAATAAGGAAGATTAATATATATGGATTTTATAAGTGACATGCATTTTATGTACTTTAGCATAGGATTGAAGAGAGATAAAAATAGGAATTTATTCTACACAAGAGTTTAAGACATTCAGGCTGATTAGTAAATGCTTATTCAGATAAGGGAGGTCTACAACAAGACTAGAACATTGATCGCTTTCACAGATTTCATTTACGTTGACATTGACTGGAAAAACAAATATAGTCTTAGTCATTCTACATGTGATGAAAATATAACATGATTTTTTTCAGTAGCTTACAGAGCAACTGCCAAGCCTACTGACGGAAGGCTTCTGAAGCATCAGGAAGCTTTTTTGGTCATTGTCACTGCAGTCTTTGAACCTTTCAGGATTTAGATCATTTAGATCTATGATTTAGATCAGAAGAGATCATTTAGAAATATTGAACATCTGCAACAAGCAGCCATTTGCAATGGGTACAACATAGAAAGAATTGAGAGGCATTAATTGACCATACCAACTGCTTGAGGAGGATGATCTACTATTGGAAAGTCAGACTTCTTAAATATGGTGTACAGATGTATTAGATCTTCTCATATAAATAATATGTATCTAGTTATCTACAGGAGATTCATATGTGCAATAGATGATGGAAAAGTACTATACAAGTCCACCGCAGGAAAACAGAGAAGAGGAATGATTGGAATCAAAACCAAGCACCAATACCAAAGTTAAGCCATTCCTATAGTCTGTTTAAATTCAAGGTGCCCAATGCATGAGTATTTTGTGGCTGATATAGCCCAAGATGACAGTTACTTTGATGCTTTTGTAGGTGTTATCTTTATAGTACAGTAAACTGGTTTTGAATTTTTCCCCCTGTGAATTTTAAATTTTTCCCCATTATCATATTCCAACAGTCTTGGAAGGAAACAACCTATATAATGTGGCCAGTGCACAGTTTTTATTTGAATTTCCTTTTATCTCTCACATGCTTTAACAGGACAGTAATTTTGCACATACCTATGGATCTGGGTGAGTAGTATGGATAAAAAGACCATCTCTCCCTGAAATTAGTGCCCCAGAGTAATGATTTACAGAAATTTTGTTTGATCTGCCACAGAGTTCTGGAAAAATAAACCCTTGACTGCTGTGAGCTTTTTACTGTTCATGCTAGCCTTGTTCAAACCATAATCTTCTCCAGCTGTTTTTTTTCTATCATATTTTCTCTCTCTCTCTCAGTATATAACACTCTCCAAGTTTAATTCACAAGGGTCATGGGGCACTCTGATTTCCAGCCTCTCTCAGCCTATTTTTTCAGACCCAGTTCCACAGCTGGATGCTGGGGCAGGCCTTTGAGCCTGCATAGAATCCAACGGAAGTCAGTGACCTTTTCCACCTGTGTAAACTGCGTACCTGCAAAACTAGGGCTTTAGGTCTGCAATACTTTGAGTTTTTGTGTTCACTCACTTCGCCCATATGGGTCTCCTTAAATGCACGTATTCTAGATCTCTTTAGTCTCCCTTCTGCATCTCATCTACCCCTGATTCTGCCCCCATATGCACACATACATTCTGGCCTTCAATCTTTCATGGCCCTTTTAACAAAACTCACTCAGATTAACGAGCTCTCAAAGCTTTTTTTAAGAAGTGAAATATTATAATTGTCTTCTAAGATCTAGAGTTTGTGCCATGCTCAAGTATGTGCTGAAGCAAGAGTAGAAATTGTAGAACTTTTGTGTTTATTATACACCAAACTGATAGTGCTGCCTATTAAGTTTGCTCAACAATTCCCATAAGACCCTGTTTTTGTTTACTTACAGCTGTTTTCCCTGACATTTTACTGCTGGATGTCTGGTTTAAGCCAACGTTTTTGGAAAGTTTCAGCAAAATCTGTTTAGCTATTTCTAAGAGTGAGACTGGCAAAATAACATTTTCCACTAATGATTAAAAAATTCTTCCTTTCCTGAGAAACTGTAGCAGCTCCATGCTTTTGAAGAGGGTATTGAAATTTGGCAAAGGGGTTTGCATTGATGTTGTTTGCTGAAAAATCACCCAAATCTGGGCAAATTATAAAACTTTGCAAAAATCTGTTTTGCATGTGCCCAGTAGAGACTTGCTAGAGTTTGGCGGCTCAGTTCTGAAAGATTCCATTTGTACACATCGTATTCCAGTTCAGGGCCGAAGAGGCTGAGCAGGAATTTCTTTGAGATTTTTGTCCCCAGCTGCCAGGGGCTGCTCTGGTGCTGGGTACCTTTAAATTTGCTCCTTCACTGCCAACCTTAATTCTGGAATTTCCTAACTTTGAGTGCTCGACTTTCCCAGCTTAATGTTCTTTTGACCTTTTTTCAGTGCATATGTGTGCACGTGCGGGCTCTTTCAAAGGGTGCAACCAAATGCATTTGTCTTTGTAAGACATTCTGTACTCTAGCTTTTTCTCTGTTGGGAAGCAGTTTCTGGGATAGAGTATCTTTCTAAGAACTGGATATTAGTGTCTACTGAAAATTTTGGAAGAGGGGATTTGCCTTTGTGCATGTTGACTGCCTCTGTTCCAAGACTAGAGCATGTGTGTAAAAACTGGCAAGTTTATATCCAGACTACAGGTCAGTGACTTCTGGCAAGGCCCCAGACATCTATTGTTCAGAAGAGGGGCATCTATATACCAATTCATAGTAGTCTTCTTAAAATATTTTGTATTTTTAACTTATCAGCTCCATATTTTGCAACATTAGATTAAACCATATAAAACTGATTCTGTGCAAGAATACTATTTCATTATTCATGTTGCATTTGCATCCAGAATGTTTAGGCACTGTCTGCACATGCTGTAAAATGCAGTACATTCTCCAGGGGATTATAAATTACAGTCATGCCCCTATCTTGCAGTCTTTGTTTGTGCAAAGCCCCGCTGACTTCCATAGGGCTGCATGCAGCCCAGATTGCAGGGTCAGAGTTTTATGTAACAATAAACGTTTGGTCTCTTTAATGTTACTGTGTATTTCTAGCTTTACTTTCTGATTCATGGAGCAAATGAGACAATCTTCTGAAAACATAATCTAATTAATCTAAGTGCATTTGGATGCCCATTAAAATTCACCTGTCCTGGATTTTCCATTTATCATGATTATGACTGAACAACGAAACTGAGAAAGGTGTTGCTTTTTCATTTAATACAAAATGGTGATTTATTACCCTGAATGTTTCTAGTAATGGTTTAGATCTAATGGACATTTCTGCATGACAAATCATTCATCCTCCGAGTAAAATTAGACATGTTGTTCTTTCATGTAGAACACTTCACAGTAATTCGTGATACAGAAATCTTGTGTCATTAAGTAATTGCCCACAGCACTTGCTGTATATAGCAATTTAAAGTACCTATGCAAATATGAATATGTAAATGTAATGTAGTTTGGAAAATCACTTTCCTGTTGACAAAGTTATGTAAATATACGGTTTGACCTAGTCAGTTTGTAAACTACATTTTCCTTCACACTTACAAATTCATGGTCACAGATCTTTAAGTGAAAAATTGTGTATGCATGTGTGCACACTACAATATGTATTCATACTAGGGCTCTTCTCCCATTAACTATATATACATAGAGAATTATCACAAAAGTTTATAGGATGGAGGTATACCAAAGGGAGAATAACACTAGGAAACGCCTTCTAGGGAATTCGTACTGCATTGTCAGGGAAGTGGATAACATAACCTTATGCTTTTTTTTCCCAATTCTAATGTGGATGATTCTACAATTAGCCTTAACCTCTCTGCAGGAGTTTCTTCCATTTAAAGGTGCTTTTGTTCCAATAATTCAATCTGAAACATACTGGAATGAAGAATCGTATAAGGCATGAATTTTGACATCTGTAACAAGCTGCTGAACTCTTATTAAACAAAAAAGATTTCAGAATAGTATACCCAATCCTTAGCTTCCAAATAGCTTTCTACAAGCTTCTTAGTTAACTCTGAAAACAGTTAATCACCAAATTTAGGCCTTGATCATGCTCCTGTTTAAGAGAATTACAAAAGTTCCATGACCTACAAGGAAAAGTGTGGTGGTTTTTTTTTTTTTGGTTTTTTTTTAATTGGGCAAGTTTAATGTTGAGAGAAGACTGGAACCTGATAAGTCTTCAAATACATTAAAAGCTGTTACAAAGAAGATGGTGATTAGTTGTTCTCTACTCCCACTGAAGGCAGAACAAGTTACAACCTTAATCTGCAATTTAGGTTAGATATTAGGAAAATCTTTCTAACTAGAAGGATAGCACTGGAATAAGTTACCTGGGGAGGTTGTGGAGTCACAATCATTGGAAAATATTAAGAACAGGTTAGGGTATAATAATCCCTGTCAGGGATTGTCTGGATATAATTGATATTGCCTCACTATGGGAGGGAGAAGGAGAGGGATGAATTAGATGACTCTTGAGGTCTCTTCAGCTCTATTTTTCTGTGATTTTAGTGAAGTAGGACCAGTAGAGCCTTAGGGCTCTACTGAAGTCAGTGGAAGTGTTCTTATCTTCCTTTATGGACTAGCTACTAGAAGGGATAAAGACCACACTGTTGTAGAGTGGGTTACACTTGCATAGATGTAAATAACTGATTTGAATGTACAATCTATGAACTTTGATGTGAGAAAATATCTCTTCAATTCTTGGTATCTAGATCAGGTGATTTAAGTGACTGGATTAATTCTATGGCATTAGAATGTAGGACTCTATTCAGATATAGGTAAAGGAAATCAAACACTTAACATTTTTACTTCCAGAGACCTGGGTAGCAAAAATTAACCAAGATGCTTTAATAATAGTGATCCTTTTCAATGGTCCCTTACTTCACTCAACCAGCACTTCTAAAACCATGAAACTGTTAGAAATAACCAAACAGATTGTCCTGGGGGGCGGATTGGGGAGACGGAACCCTCTATTGCCCACTCGTTCCACCTTGACTCCACAAGTGGGCAACGAGGGAGTTATTTTACAATCCTTTTATCCATAACAGTACGTAACTGTATACATTTTAGCAACTCCCCATAGACCCTTATTTGGTTACACTGACATCTATTAAATGAATGTTAACAACTACATAATGAATACAATTATACCCACCCCTGTTTCTTGTTTACGGGATTATTTCACAATGAGCAGGCATATTACCTTGAAACGTACTAACATTATTTTAAAGTATACAGTATGCAAGGGAGGAAAAGAAGATAATGCTCTTTTCCCACAAGAGGCCTTGAGCAGGAGGGGAATAGTTATTGGTTAGCCTCATTCTTGCACAGATGGCTGGAAAGGGGGAGAGAGAAGACTCTAGCTTGAAGTCACACTAAGTACAGAAACAAGGTTTGCCTGTGCCATGACCCCATTCCCTGTAGCTTAGGCCTGATCACTTGTCCAGCTTTTAACTCTTTACTCTCCTACAGAAACCATTTGGGTAACTGTCTTAGATAAATTCTTAAACAATATCATTGTGAAATGTCTCCAGATATGATGAATAATGTTAAAAGATGCTTGCAGTGGCTTCTTTAGTACATTGTGCTGTATTGCAACTATTTTGTCAGGCTTTTAGCTGACAAATATGTCAGTCTGAGGTGTTCAAATCTACAGGCACTTTGTAGTTTCCTGGCTAATGAGAATGAGTGACACTGTTGTATTGGGGTGCATTTGGCTTCAGTTTCTAATTTTTGTGGTTCTTAAGTTGTAACACAACCGGAAGCTAGGGCAATGAACCTTTCTACCTGAGCATTTATGGACTGCCCGTTGCTACAGTGCTGTGAGCACCTAACACACTTAACAATAACATATTTAATAAAAGTATTTGGGAGAGGGGGTGGGAATCAATTTTAAAAGGTTTGCTTGTAAGTGTGTTGGTTCTCCTTCAGTACGGAAAACAGCTTAGCATGCTGAAAGGTCAGCATTCTTTTGCATGTGAAATAAAGGGTCTTTGCCATCAACACCTACATGAAGATCATCAGGTCCAACCTAATTAATAAAAAGATAATTAAAATTTTAATATAAATATGAAGCTGGACTAGTCCACACTGATCAGAACCAATGATTTTGCTGTTTTGTGAACTTAGCTTACCTACCCCAGTTTTATCAGTTCAGACTAGCAGGTCTATCTTTATTCTCGGTTTGCATTTTCTCCTTTGATAGTCCACTGAACCCCTAACATCTGACTGCTGCTATATTTTTTCCAATTTTTCCTGTGGACTGTAGGCCATCCTTCATCAGAGCCCCTCTAGTAAATAATCAGGCAACATGGTCAAAGAGCAGGTCATTTTAGTATCTTCCTCCTAACCCCGATCTGCATGGGGCAAGGGTGATGAGATTTATATCTGTTGTCATAAGACACCTGGGCTTTTCACATTGGTACTCTGTGTACATTGGGCCTGCGTTCTCAACATGTTACTACTCACATGCAATGATATACTTAACTTCTCTTAAAAATTAGGGTTATTCTATTAACGTTGTTCTGATTTGCTCAAATCAATACTGGCTTCTATGAATGGTTTCAGTACTGACAACCCAAAATGCTTAAATCATGAGTCAGGCTGTCAAAAATGATGAGTGGCTTAAAATTGACACTTTTATTTCCCTTTTGGTTTTAGAGCCTTTAGGGTGCAATTGGGTCACGTTTTGGGAGCTTTTCTCCACAAGTATGAGGGCTAGAAACACCTTTTTAAATAAAAACATGAAAGCTGTGATTCTCATCTCACTACTAGTTTCCTGGGGCTGTAAGAAAACACCAAATATTTCAAGATTCATAATAAAATTGTGAGAGTTGGCAACATAGCAGTTCTGACGCTAAAGCTCAAGTAATGTAACGCTGCTCCGTGATTGTAGGTGAAGGTCCCAGCCATAGCCATGCTGATGAAGGGAGAGTTTCAGAAGCTGATAGAATAAAAATCCATTTAAAGGAACTGTCCTTTCTTTTCTTTTTTTTTTTTTTTTTTTAAATAGCAGAACACTACTGTGTACTCTAGGGAGGGGAATGATAGTCTGGTTCAATAGCGTGAATATTAGTAGTACTTGGTTATATAGGATATTTAGTCACACAAACCTGATTTGGGATATGCTGCCCTCAGGATAAAGCTAGTGGTTTAGATGAAAATCTTCAGGAAGACAACTGATCAGCCTTCTTGCCACTCCCTTCCTCAGGACTGGGAACATACTCCTCTCATTCCCACTGCTTTTGGCCCTTTCACACTCTGAGGTTGGAGAATTGTCCCAGGATACATTGGGGCAGACTTTTAGTGCACTCTTGGTCATTTAGGAAACTCTGAAGTGTGTCCTGGCCCCTCTGTAGAAGAAAAGCAGTGATGGGGAAGCAGCCAGTTTTTCTGTAGGTTATCTGAATCTGGAAGGGGCGGGGAAGAGAACAAGTTAGGGAGACCACCAGCCCAGAGATTGCTTTATGTAAATAGTTTTGTAGGGATGGAAGTCCTAGACAGACTCAACACCTGGATATTTGACAGATGAACCTCAGCATACCAAATATCAATCTATTTCGTCCATTACCATGCATGTATTGTGGTTTTTGTTTGTTTGTGTTTTTCTTTTTTCTTCTTCTTGTCTTACAATATGCTGCCAAGAAACTTGCTGAAAAGGAAAATGTATGTCTGTCTTGAACATAATCTGAAGCTTAAACCTCCTTATGAGAGTCTTCGCAACGCTTTCAAACACTTGATTTAATCCTTTCTGGAGACTGTTCATTTGGTATCCCCTCATGTCATGATTACAACATCTTGTGATCAACTATTGTATTTCAAAGTGGTTTCTTTAAATTCTCCCCATTGATATTGTTTAAAAGATGCTTCTTGTTTGCTGTCTAGTCAAATGATATTTCAGCAGAAGTTCTGGAACCTCTGACATTGAATTTACAGGCCAGGTGTAAAAGGTAAAGAGATCATCTATATCGTGTGACAGATCACAGAACAAACATTCTGCTGAAAAGAAATTTGGAAGCTTCTTCTGCTATCTCTATGGCAATGATCAAATGTATTTACTCATACGCTGTGCTTTGGATGAGTAGTTAAAGATTTCATTTTGATTTCCATGTTAGCCTTCACAGGCACTTTGATATCCTATTTGGAAGTTTTTTACTTTAAAAAGTATTGATTGGAATGTATAGTAATATAGATCTGCTTTGAAAAACCTATATTTTTCTGTTAGTTGAAGTGTGTGTGTGTGTGTGTGTGTGTGTGTGTGTGTACACGCACTTTAGAACTAGGTGTTCTCTGCCACACACCCGTAGGAGCCTTGTCTCACTGATGTAAATCAGGTACACATCAGTTAATTTCAGTGAAATTGTAGTTTATACAATAGCAAGAAAACCGGAACTGGACCACATTGTTCTGTCTGCTGAAATCTGCCTGCTTTGTAGGAGACACATCTTTATTTTGTTTCCAGATGCTCATTAGCGTTCCCCCATAGATTATTCATTCTTTTTAAGCAGAACTGGGAAAATAATATACAAGAGCCATACTTCTGTGTTTGTTTTCCAAGTACATTCACAGAGTGAATGCTACTGGCGTGAATGTTGATATGTTTCAAAGTTGCATGTACAAGTTCTACAGAAACCAAATGTTAAATATCTGTCTAGGAAATGACTGCATAATTATCAAACTGGAGCCAACTTCGTACCATGAAGGTTCTGGTTTTTTTAGCTGCCATTGCTTCAGCCAGGAATAAAATGAAACTTGATTCCAAAGGTTTTCAGCTACATCCATTACATTACTACCTGCTATCAACAACTGTTTTTAGTTTAACAATTTATATAGCCTTATAAACTCTTCAGGGCAAGGAAATTGTCTGACTTGTCTGTAAAACCTGTGATATATTAATAGTAGTGGGAAGGAACACCAACTTGGCAATGCGTCTTTGTCTACCTATAGTGACGAGAACTTGCAGAGTTACAAAAGGATTCGAGTGTGTTCTCTCTTTATATATAAGGCAAATACTAGCAGTAAAGTACAAGATGGTTCTTGTATCTCAGCCTTTACCTTTTCCACTGGAAAGGAAGCTGTAGCCTTCTGGCTTTCATGGTGTCCATGCAGTTTCATGTATGGCTCTTCGAATTTGAAATTCATCATTTTTACTTGAAATACATGAGATTCAGTACAAAAAGAATATGCCAACATCATTAGGTATGGGGGAAACAGTAAGTCCTGTGAACACAGAGTAGATCTGTCATCAGAACTTCCACTTAAACAATGTAATTTGTCAGAAGCCTGATTTTTGGAGCCCATTATATCAAGTTCACAAAATACATACTCTCTTAAGCAGAGATTTTTTTTCTCTATAAAAAGTTGGTGAAAATTTCCCTTTTGGTTTTTTAAATGTTTGTTCATTTTGAATGGTAGGGGACAGTATGGCACGCGTGTGTTTTTTTTTTTTTTTTTTTAAATAAACTTGACAAGTTGTCTTACTGGTCAGCTGGTAGAGAGATGCCTTAAAAACTTGTCTCTGAATGCTAAATTTTGACATGTTTTCCTATGGAATCTATTGAAGGGAACACTACTAAAATTAGTAGATGTGATTCTGCTTTCATAAGTCAGGAGGTATGGAGTCAATGGAGTGGCACACATGCAACATGGTTATATGTAAAAGGAAAATCAACCACATTCTCTATAGAAGAAAAATAAAATGTAGTCATGATAAAAATCTGAGAAATATACATTACGACACATGCCAGATATATGGTGTAACTAGTTCTGACCTTTATGCGACACTAAGTTAAAATGGAATGAGACTAGTGCTCATACAATACTATAGCATTTTCTAATTAATTAGAAGAGTTTATCTGAAAGGACTTGAGTGATTATTCATACCTAAAACAATGATTGCCCATCATGGACCAATAGAATGTGTCTGTAGTTATGTTTCTGCAGATAATTAGTCAGGCTCTTGCAGATTCCGGCTTTTGGACTGTTCTTATTGGTCTTAAAAGTGGTAAAGTATTGTAGCAGAACTTGAGAACTGGTGTAGTAATGTTTTGATATCTGGATGACACATTTTGAAATTAATGATTTAAATCTACAGTGTATTGATGAACTTGTTATATCATTTTCTTGCTGAACACTCAAATTAAACCCAAATGTCTTTAATCATTTAAAGTTTCCAGTTGAGACACTTATGACCTGATATTTTTTCCAGAGATTGCCTAATGTTAGCAGAAATTCTAAGTCTAGTTCTAATTTAAAAAGCAAGTTTATTGCTCTCTGATCTGATGCACTCTTAAAGATTCCATGAACACTTTTTATAAAGCATATTTTCTCAGTAAGAGAACTGTTTTTTCCTGATGAGCATAGCTGCTTGTTACATACACTTTTGTATCCACAGGGATTTTTTCTTTGTCTTAATATGTGGACAAGCTTTCATTCAAATTTCCAAAAAGGAGTGGGGGTAGAGGGGGATGAAGTTGACTGAAGAAAAGTGTGAAAGATAGCCAGATGACATTTTCCTCTAGTCCAAAATTGTCATTCTCTTTATGGAGATATTGTCATATTCTGTCACTTTTGATTTACATCAACAGGTGTGGGCAGGATCAGAGAGTATTTTTTTCAGAATCTGATCTTTTCTTACAGTATTAGAATGTAAAGGAGTATGGGTCTCCTGGAAAATTATACACCATTGTGGTACATATGCAATTCACCTAGTATCATAGCTTCCTCTATCCATCATTTAAAATAAACACATGCATAATTTGGATAGATGTCACATTGGTGTAAGGTGCTGATTGATCATATATTCACTGTACATTCTCTCTGAATCTGGCAGCTAGAGTTTTGAACACCTAATCTGAACAAGCAGTCTGGAACCTTGGCAACATTTAAAATTCATCTCTTTGAACAAGTGCAGACAGATTAATGAAGCGATATTTATTACACTGTTATCATTTGGGAGGTGCTTTGCCTTTCTCCATATTCTGAAGCAGGAGAGGTGGGTTTAATATTTGATCTCACAATCCAATTCTTAAAGGAATATTTCAAATTTAATTACTCTTCTGTTTGACTGCCCATCTAATTCATGCATGAAACATGCCTGGGGAAATTAGCTACAGTAGTCTAGTAGCTTTATTATGCTACTGTCTGAAAACACTATCTTGCTGAGAGCATGATAATCTATATATAAAGCTATGGGCATTTAGACTAATCTATGCTATCCTCCCTTGTTAATTGCATTGCTTTTATTTTTCCCCATAATTTATTCTTCATATTCTTAACAATTTTTTGTTTTAATCAAAACAGGATTAAAAAAACTTGCAGCAGGTCATCACACAGAATTTCCTTGCAAAAGCAGAGGCTCACAGATATTGGAGATACTATAAATTGGAAGAGTTTATTTTGCACTCCATTATTTCTTCACCTTTTGAATTTAATTTGACTTTAGTTGGCTTTTATGATAAGGGTAGCTTAGAAAGGTACAGACAACTACACTGTACAACTAAGGGCTTCACAGTGGTGCAGAAATTTAATCCATGTCAATTGACCTCTGCTTTGTTAAAGTCCATTTCAAATGTAAGTACTTCACATGATTGAGTCCTCTTTGCTTCAACACTGAGTTTAGGATGAAAACATTACTATAATTTTAGAGTTGATGTAATATTTTCAGCCCCTCAGGCTGTGGAAGACACTGCTGGGCAGAATGCCCCAAGCATTCTTTCAGACCATTGATAAATCAAGTATTTGCCATGGGCAAGTGAGCTTTAATACCAATTGATTTGTAAAGGGGAGAGAATGTCATGGGTGCTTGAGGCAGAATGTGTTTCCTCTCTGCACTCCACCAGCTCCTTGCTCTTGGCCTATACCACACCCCAACTTTCATCTAGCCCCTTCAACTGCTGGAAATGAGGAATTAACAGGCCTAAACTCACATACCATGTATGACTATAATACCTGCTGTAGAGGTGAAGAAACTCAAGGCACAAAGCAATCAAGTGATTCAGCCCATGTCCTGTGACAGAGACAGGAATTACAACCAACTACCAATCTCCTACTCTACCCATTTGACCAAACTGCATGAAGTTTATTCAGTCTCCCTCTAATTCAGCCATTTTGAACACCATTGTCACTCAGCTACATTCTTATGAGCGCTAGTGTTATACCGTAACATTAAACTTGGTCAGTTTATCATTTTAACTTTTATTTATTATTTGTATAGCCCCAAAATGTGTGATGCTTTCCAACAGGGAGGAAGCCACAGCCCTTGCCCTGAAGAGACTACCTTACATGTGACGCTTTTGAGTTGGAGCAATAAACTATAAAGTTTTGAGCTTACTATAGTGGCGTCTATCAGAGTATCTGGAAATATTCTTGCATCTAAGTCTCATAACTCCACTGTGATGTAGGGAGGAAGGCTCCATTTTACATATAGGGTAGGCAAGAAACATAGGGTATTCTGCCACTGATTTCAATAGGACCAGGAATTGTACTGGAGATGTTAAATCACTTGCAATAACATTTACTTCAGATTTGGGAATAGAAGTTACATCTCTCCCTGATCCCAGTCCTGTGATAGTCACCAGTCCATGTTTTACCTCAAATACAATAACGAGACACATGCGAATTGTGGCTATCTCAAAAAAACATTGGAAAAAACTATATCCACATTTTAATTTTACACTGATTTTCAAATAGTTTCTTTCTGAATATACTTGCAAGAGAAACTGTACCGATGTCCTTCCCATCGTGTATTACACATGGGTAAACAGAGTGTCCTATTTTTGCAAATACACCGGTGTTTTTTTTCACTTATCAGTTCTCTCAATTAAGGTGCATGATCAAATATCTCAGGCAAAGTAGTATTTTTTTCATATTATGCCAAAATATTAGAGCAGTGAAATGGAGTCTGATGGTAACACAAACCTCTTAGGATGGGGGAGAAACCTGTGTTTAAGAGAATGCTGTGAACGCCTTCCTCTGACCGATAGGGATGCAGGGTATCATTGATGTGACATTGGCAATCTATTGGGATGGGTTGGAGTATTATGTAGACTTCTACTGCATGAGTGAAGGGGTCTTGCAGACTTGCAGGAAGTTGCCTATAATACCCACTGAAGGGGGAGAGATGCATTTGAACAGACAGGTGCCATTAGAGTTGACATGGAATAGAATATTTAATGTGTGAAAACCCATGTTAGACTGGTTCTTATTTCTGAGTCCCTGGCTCAAAAAGAAGAGGCTGCTTGATATTGTGTTTTGGGATCATGAAGAGCTGGTGAGATCCCAGTTGCTTTTGACCCTGTCTCTATAAAATGAAGATGAAAATTATATCCATGTAGTAATTAACTCTCTGATTCTTTCCTCTCTAGTTTCCTTAGTGGAGAAATTGCTTTACAATTAATAAGTTCAGAGTAAAGCCGCTGAATGAATAAATAAAAAAATTCACATGTCATGTAGCATATTTGCAATGCCTAGATAATTCATTATCAGACATGCTGCAGCTAGGTCAAATGAAACACTCATAAATTAACTGGTGATTGGTTTGTATGAAGTCATTTTTAACTTCGATTCTGCCCATGCTGTAATGGGCTGTGTAGTTTCTGCAAATCTGCAAAGTCACAGATCTTTCAGGTCTCTTACTGCTTTCATTATACCAAAATTAAATTTTAAGTGGACATGCCACAGAATCAGATGTTCTTGAGAAGCAGATAAATTTGAATCATGTGGAAAAGCTTCAGGAACCAAACTACTCCAGTATATTTCTAGCATAAATGACAAGAGGCTCTTCATTATAACTGTTGGTTTGATTTCCATTTCTCTCCTGAATAGATCACAATTCTAGTCTATGTATCAGTCTTTGTGACTAAAAGGTAAGCAGCAGCTCTTTCCTTTAGCAACATATTAATGGTTCTTTTTCTGGTAGAAAGTGTCTGATTTTTAACAAAGATGTTATCTGCTCCCCAGCTTGTAGTAGGAAAGTGCTTATTAGCGACTCGACATTCTTGGGCCAAATTTCAAAGGACCGCATCTTGGCCTATTATTTTGCATAAAAAATTTGGAATCCTGCTCAGTAATGGACACGTGTTGATAATGCAGTCCTCCAACTACCTCATTGGTAGACTTGGGCCTTTGTACATCTCCCATATTTGTGCCCACAGGGGATAGTGCCTGAAACTTTGCAGGTCCAAAACTAGAAGTCCCTTTCAGAATTTGACCTGGTAGCTGAAAACAACCTTGTAATTTCTGAGGCACCACTGGCGAACAAGCTCGGATGACCAGATGTCCCAATTTTATAGGGATAGTCCCAATATTTGGGGCTTTTTCTTATATAGCTGCCTATTACCCCCCACCCTCTGTCCTTATTTTTCACATTTGCTGTCTGATCACCCTAGAACAAACCTGCTGCATGCAATACAATTATAAAAGTACTTATGGGTACTTAACCTGTGACTTTTACCAAGTCATTAGGGGGTGTAAGTTTGTGTGAGTGAGAAAATGTTTCTGACATACTGAATAACAGCTATTGTTGTTTCTGCATGCTACTAAACGCCCTGATTTAGCAACATACTAAAGCACATGCCTACCATTTTACTCAATAGGATTTCTCATATAATTAAATACTTTGCTGAATTAGGGCTACAGTTAATTAACCAACTGATCTGGAAAACACATTTTAAATTTCTTATTTTGGCCAGTGTCACCATGGAAAGAAGAGATCATTCATTCAAGTAGTACATGTATCCTCACTCAATTGTTTGGCTTAACATAAATCGTTGATAGGCTCATCCTCAGCTGGAACGAATAAAGCAATTGATGTGCAGCTGAAGTCAGTCAATACCAAATGCATACAACCTTATGATCTATTTTGTGATGTATCAGACTAGATGATCTAATGGTCTTTTCTAGCCTTAAATTCTATGACTCTAGACCAGTGGTTCTCAGCCTGCCTGCAGGCTGCTTGTGGCCCAATCCACATACAGCTGCAGCCTATATGACAGCCTTAGGGCTATCGGGGGAGGGGAGGAGGAGAGAGAGCTGTATATGTGGCCCACACTGATTAATAGGTTGAGAACCACTACTCTAGACTCTAAAATGTAAGGGCTCTGCAATTTAAATGAATAAAGAGCTATTCCATTGACTTAGTCAAATGACATATGCATTTTATCTGATTTTAAATTTTCCCAAGTATCTCAAGAAACATGTCAAGTTCAAAATGGTGAGCAGCAGTCCAAGAGCTGGTGGACAGAACTGAAAAAAGGGGGACATCAACTGACTGAAACAAGCAAGTTGAAATTTTATTTTTTGACTTTGGGAAACTTGAGGGCATACAAGTGCAGAGAAATTCTCAGGTTTCCTTAACTTATCTGTCACTTAATAGGTCAGCCCTTGGTCTCACTTATGTTAGCTTGATTACAAGTCATGCTTTTCACATGCATGAAGTGGTGTTGAATGATTTCTCATCAGGCCCAAACAAGTTTTCCATTATCATCAGCCAGACATGTCTTCCTTTCCCTCATATTTTTCCTTTTACTCCAGAGCAAACTTATTTTGATACAGCTTTACAAGGAAAATCTCTCTTAATTTGTTTCCCTAGACAGCTTTTATAATATGTCAGAGCAGTGATGCAGTACAGGGAACTGAAACATCCTCATGATATTTCAAATTATTTGCAAATACCATAGCTAAGGTTTCTGTTTCCATTCTAAAAGCCCTCTTAGTAGGATGGTAATTTTTTTTTCAAACCAGTCAGTGTCTCTTTCTGGTCGTCTTCTTCTTCTTCTTTTTTTTTTGGGGGGGGGGGAAGGGGGCGGAGACAGATTTTTCCTGTTAACATGAATTGTTTATCATTAGTGTCAGTAACACTGTCAATAGTAAAATGGGTGAAAGTAATGTACCAGATGCTTTACTGCTGTTAATATCATTTGGATTCACTGCATTTCCCTTATCTTAACTGTTTCTTTGATTAACCAATCTCTCTCTCTCTCTCTCTTGTCATCATCTGGCAGGATCTACTTTTGGCAAATCCATGTTGGAAATAAATGGAAAGTGAGATAAAATCCATATTTCAGTTACTCTTTCCCTCAAAACTTGTTCTTAAATCTTGTGTACTACTGAATCAGACTAACGAATCTGTAGCTGCCTTTCTTCTCTTTCTTAAATATATGTAGTATGTTTGCTGTTCTCCAGTCCTACCCCAATTTGATCTGATTGATTAAAAGTCCTTGAGACCAGATTTGCAATTTAATGTGCAAATTCTTTCATTATTCTGGGATGGAGATTATCCGGGTTCTTCCATCCCTGCCTACCTCCCATTTGAGCACAGTAAGCTCTTTTGGTTTTGCTTCCACCTCAGATGTGGTAATTTCCATCTCCTCTAGGTTTTGCATCATTGCGTAGTGGTCCCACTTGTTCTTTCTTGTTTTATATGGCTAAAGGATCTTTTACTCTATTAAGTTTCTTTGCAGGATCTATCTTAGATTGTCTTTTGGTAGTTCTCACTTTATCCTTTCATTTTTTGACCTCCAAGACCGTGTTCTTTGCTGGTTAGTCCTGTCTTCCATTCTTTCTAGGATCTTTGCTTACTCCTAACATCCTTTTTTAAATGGTTATTCATCAAGTTAGATGTGGAGCCCTTTCCTACAAGTTTTTTTCCCCTTTGCATGGAATGTAAATTCCAGATAATTCTTGCTCCTTTGACTTAAATTCGAAGTCTCCTCCACAGTGAAGGACCTTGACTCTTCAGTCAAGTTGACATGCAGCACCACTGTCTCCTTAGTGCAAGGAATATGAGGCAAGACTATCGTAACTATAAGATTCATAAGGTCTTAAGCATACAAAGAATTCATAATCACAAGCAGAATTAATAAATTATCCCCAATCATCACAAGTATTACAGATACTAGACCATAGATTAATTTAGAACATTCATCTCCAACTTCTATCATGGTTTGTTTCCTATTTCAATATGGGAGTCTCAATTGGAATGCAATAATTATAATCCATTAAATTTTACACGTGTATTCAAAGCCTTTTAAGTTCGTCTGGAATTTTTTTCACAAAGCTAAGAGTTTTTTGGTTTGGTTTGTTGATTTTGTTTTTTTTCTTCATATACAAACCAAATAGCTACAGCCAGCCACTGAACCTGCTTGGATTGAACTTGAATTGACCATTACTCTCCTAGGCTTCAAATATATTTTGATAAATGATCTATGCCAGCAGGAGAGAGGCATAATTTGGTTTGTTTGAGCAAAGTAAAGAATGCCTAAGTAAATACGTGTCTAATCTTTGTAGTAGCAAACTGAAAAACAAGTATTATGCACCTTGATGATGATATAATCTGTTTATTTTGCATTTTTACCTGAAGATGTCTGTCAACTTCACAAAGGCAGGTAAATAGTGTGCATAATCTATATCTATGCCCATAGATATATGTACAAACCAAACACACACGCACAGAAATATATATCGTGGTAAAGCCAAGCCAGATGGCTATGGCAGGGTACTTCAGGGCCGATATATGAGCCCTAGAATGCTCAAAGCCCTCTTCCCTACAGGCAGGAGAGAGGCTACAGCTGGGCAATCAGGGGCACCTGGAGCCAATTAAGAACCTTCCCAGGTGTACTTAAACCCTGCCTGCACTAAAGACTGGGAGGAGGAGAGGAAGGAGTTGCTGGAGGTTTGGGGAGAGAGGTTTGGAGGTAGAGGTTGCTAAGGTTGGGGAGACAGCCCCTCAGGCCTACAGAAAGGCCTGCACTTGCTTGCCCTGTAGGAAAGGGCCAAAGAGAGGGGAAGATCCAGAGACTTACCTGGACTGGAGTGGGATTACCTTAGGCCTCACTACCTATAGGGGCTGTTGCCAGTGGGCAAGTGCCAGAAAGGGGGCTGGCGTACCACTATACACACACACACACACACACACACACACACACACACACACACACACACACACACACACACACACACACACACACACACACACACACACACAGAAATTAAGATGTGGTGAATACTATTTAAACATCTGTCTATTTATAGACAGGTATGGAAAAAACTTAGACCTGTAATTTCAATGGGAGATGCTGGGTGTTGAGCACTCTTTAAAAATCAAGCCTTCTGTTTAGGTGCTAAATTTCAAATCTAGGGGCTCAGCATTAGTCATCCATTCATCTTAGCCAAATCATTGAGGACTTTTAGTTCTTAGACACTATATTTTGTGTTTAAGCTTTTTCATTTTCAGAGCTTTCTAAGAATTCCCCCCCCCATATTAATGTAAAATAAAATCTCCATCAGAAAGTGGGGGGGAGGGGCAGAAAGTGAGACAATTTTCTTTATTAAAGCACATTTCAATGACTACAGTCTTCCAACAGCTACTGTAAGTGCCAGCACCATACACTTTTCCCTTCACAAGAATCCATTGGCTGTGATAGGAAGTGATCCTGATTGTGAGGCAAAAGTATGACATGAATTTGGTCCTAATTGTATATTTTCTAGCAGTCAGAAGGGGGCTGGGAGTCCAGTTTCCTACATGAAAATTCTTTGCTTTGCCAAGAAAGCACTATGTGACCATGGGCAAACTATTGACTGTCTGTGCCCCAGTAATGCCACCTGTAAAATGGGCAAAATAATGCCTCACAGGGGAGTTTGGAAAGTAAATCAATCTTTGTTAAAACAAACAAACAACTTTGAAATTCTTGGATGAAAATCTCTGCAGCACATGGATTTTTATTATACTTTTAAATTTTTGCTACATGCATGAGTTCCCAAATCATCATTTTAGAGCTTTTGCATTAAAATTGCTGCATGATCAACTTAAGCATTTTTTTATTCTGAATAATATATGTTCATGCTTGCTTTTGTTGTGAAATCATATATAGATATATTATTTTTATTGATATAGTTATATTTTCTGGGTAGGTTGCCCCTTCTAAGACCCTTTTCAGTCCCCTGAGAGGGTTCCTTTTCATGTGGTAGGCCTGTCTCCCCATTTCTGTTTGGTTAGACTGCAGGATCCCATTCCATTCTCTAGCTGAGCCGCCTGGTTAAACCCCTTGGCTGAGAACCATGTTATTCTGCAGGCCCGATGGGCTTGGCACTTGCAAGAGTTAATGGTATGCAGTGATACAGAAGCAGCTTCTCCAGTATAAAGTACGACTGACCTTGCCCAAAAAGGTACACAATGCTTAAAGAAGTGGATTTAAAACAAGACCTACAAGCATATTGTGTCACCTACATTTGCCATTCCCTTAAAGCCCCTATATAGATCTGACATAGCCCCATTTTCTTGGGGACCAAGCTATAGCCTATTTTGCTGCTGACTCTGTCTTTCAGTCTGTGTGTCAGCCTCACAGTGTGCTGACCACTTTCCCTCCTATCTTTCAGCTGGGGTACCTTTAACCAGTGATGATATCCCAAATTTCTAATAACCAGTTCTATGAACGCAGGTGATATTTAAGAACCTATTCTGAATAGGTTCTTAAACATCATGCACACAGCACCCGACACACACCCACAACTACAGAGTTCCCTCCGCTGTGAAATTGACCCTCCCTGGTCAATTTCGGCGGCAGGGAGAGTCCAGGGAGACACTCTCCCCACAGTGAAATTGACCCGCCCTGGTCAATTTCTGCCAGGGAGAGTCCAGGGAGACACTCTCCCTGCAGTGAAATTGACCCGCCCTGGTCAATTTCGGCGGCAGGGAGAATCGCAAGAGACACTCGCTGCTGGGAAACTTACTCTCCCGCCCCTAACAACCAGTTCGCTGCTCCCCCTTTTCATTGAATCTCCCGGGGCTAAGAACCAGTTCGCTGCATTTTTTCTATTTTAAGAACCCGTTGGATATCATCACTGCCTTTAACCGATCTCCATATTCTCAGCCTTGAGACAGGGCTGAGGAGTCCCCTATTCATGACTCGACACCAGGCTGTTCTTTGAAGGAATGCTTCTTAATTAGGCAATTGTTTCATCTTTCCTGCCTAGTTTCTTTTATCAATCCCTTTTGAGGTAACTTTGCATCTAGGCAGGCCAACATCATCCTAACTCACTGAGGGGCATATGATATTTATAAAACATAATACAAATATTACAAAAAATAGTTCTCCACAGTTGTAACACAGAAAGGAATAAATGGTGTAATTAAAAAAAAAATAAACAGTGCAAGACTTTCCAGGTGAGAACTACACAGTGGTGTTTACTTGTAAAAATTAGTTTAGTGACAACATTAAGTTTTTAAAGTAGATAGACATGTCAGTATTACAGAATAAATTAATTTGAAATACATTTGAGGAAAGCTAAGATGATGTGATTATAACCATATGGTTGATTTGTTTTACTAACTTTGTGGATCCTGAGTTTCTCATGGATGCATTTATTGATTCCCACTTAGATTGCCTTGGTCTCTGTTGATTGTTCCTGACCAGCAGAAAGGAAGACAAGATGCAAGGGATGTGGTTTAATTAGGCCACAACTTATTAACTTAACTCATTTGGGAGCTATCCTAACATAACTCAGACAGTGCAGGTCATTATTCCTTCCTTAATCGATTGACCATGGTGCAAGGTGGCCATTAGCCCTCCATATCTGATTGCCAGCCTATTGCTGGCACCCTACAGCTGTCCCCTTACATGAGTGCTAAGGAACTGGGAATGGGAACTGGCTCATTGTGATGCCAGATATTAGGCGCCCTAAATCTGTTCCCAACATCTTTAGGGGATGCCTGCCCCAAATTCCTTTACAATTCCTGTCCAGGGAACCAGACCCCCTATGGAATGAATACAGGCACTAAACACTTGCCACAATTAGCTTAGCTGTCTCTCATCCACTGCCAGCCAGGTTTAAGATGGTTAACAGTTCCCTCTCCAGCGCTGACCAAAAATGTATATGCTCCCTGGTTGTAGAGGTTGTATTATGGGGCAGTGGAGCCCCATAATAACTTGGGTTCTAAATATATTGTGGTGGGTAATAACTAATCTTCCTCATTCCAGTTTACATCTTCTGGTGTTGTCAACTCATGGAGGCCCAGCAGCTCCCCACTATCCTCTCTGTTGTGGTATTTTGGACCGGTTTACTGTCACCCCCACTAAAAAGTCCTGGAACTGCCCTAAATCTTTCTCAAATTTTTTCTCAATCTGTCTTCCCTTTAGAAACCAAATAGGTTTTACCCAGATTTTACAAAATAATCATTTCGGGTGCCTGCTTCCTGGCTGCCAAGAAGTGTAGTGGGGGCATCAGTTGCAGAACATTCCCCAACTACCCTACCAACTCAGAATTGCCTTGCCACCAAGCCCAACTGTGACCCTCCAGAGGAACTGGGTACCTTCCTGCAAGCCCAATACCACGAGTCCAAGCACTGGCTCTCATGATCTTTCCCTTGTTCCCCACAGCATGCCCCTCCATCCAGGCCAACTCATAGTTGCCTCATTTCTGAGGGCCAAATGCACAATATTATGACTGCATGTTCTTCACCAATGACAGTCCTATAATCATGAAGGAAGGGATAAACAAGAAGAGTATAGCATGTAGATCACTAAATTAAACTCTCTAGCAGTAGTTTCCATATTTTTAAATGCAGTTGGATGCCACCACTGATAAGCATACCCCTCTAGGTTCCTATTCCAAGCTGTGCTGTGAACGTAACAAATTCACTTCCAAACTATTGGGATCTTGGCTCACTAAGGAAACCTCAACAATGTGTACTCTCTGAAGTTTCTGTGGACTGAAGTTTTCTTTTCCTCCCTTCCATGTGGAGAAAGAGTGACTTGGTGCTAGGCAGTTCTGCTCTACAGTTTTGATTGGGCAAATCTGAGCCTCCCTGTCTTCTTGTAGTACACTGACTTGCTCTGGCAGCTCTTTGTTGGTTTTTTGACACTCAGTCAGTGTGTCAGATTTTTCCCCATCCCTGTTGCAGATTCTTAAATTCCAAAATTCTATATAATCCTTGCTTGTTTGAATCCTTCGTTTGACCTGATAGAGACTTATCTTCCACTTGCTTGGCACAATGTGTTTCCTCTAGCTGCTGGTCCAGCATGTACTGTAACCTGAATGTGAGAGAGGGCTCAGCCTGACAGTACAGGGCTTAGATACCCTCCCCAGGTGCTGGGCAGGCTTATATGACCCGCACCAGCCTGCCTACCCCCTCTGCCAACCTCTGAGGGAGGAAACACAGTTTAAAGGATTCATTACCATTTTTCTCCTGCTAGTCAAGACAAAACCCTTTGAGAACACAGGAGGTGCATTTTAGGCTATACGTACAGACATGCTGTAGATTTCCATTTGTTTTAATGCAAGATAGGTAGACAGACTACATATCCTAAAATTACTTCTGATTTCAATAGGGCATGATATTCTTCACTTCCTGCTCTAAACCACTACGTGGTATTGCTAATTGCAATGAAACTTTTTCTCATTTCACTCTAGAGGAACTGTCATTGGCATAGAATTGTGAAAGCGAAGTTTGTAGGGCCAGATATTAAAGAAAAAAAAACTTTGTTCAATTCATGTGTATGCATATTTCAAAGTGCATCTGTTATAGATGCATGAGTATATGACAGAATTTGCACATATGTGCATGTTCAGTTTTGAGAATCTCTGAGGAATTTTGGGATTTGATTGGATGAAGGGCATTATGGGAATGTAAGATCATTATCTCTATTACTGTGCATCCACGTAAAGGCAAGGATGGTCATTTATTGTGTATTTATACAGCACCTATCACAATTGGGATCAACCTGGTTGTGGCTTTTAGGTCCTATAGCAATATAAATGTTTAATAATAATACAAATTGGACTATCTGACTATGAAGCAGGTTTAAATATGCAGCCCTGTTTTCTGACATTCTTCTAAATTCTCTTCCATTCATCCTATACTGCCTACTGTGAGAATCCTTTAATCAGTGTTCAGCTTCTTTGTTACAGTAGTGCACTGCTTGTTGTCCAGAGTATAGATTATTAGGAATCTAGAAGCTAGTGCAGCTCACACCATGTTCTGGGACTGTTCCTGTGTAAGTTGTTACCAAATAGTAACAGAAGCACAATTTCTTGGGAATGAAGTCGAGTAAATTGAATGACACTTCTAGTATTTTTATCCATCAAATATTTGCAAAAGTGAGCTGACTGGCAAACACAGGTGGAAGGAAGAAAGCTGGCTTTCTAACTATGGCTAACTATGGCTTTCTAACATTCTAACTATGAATAATTTATTTTATGGATAAAATAGTGCTGGGAATAAAACGTCATGGAAAATTCCATGTTACTGTTTTGAGGTGTCTTACCTTTCCCACCTCCACCTCTTTCCATTCCTTAACCACTGTCTTCCTTAAAAGATTTGCCCATTAATTCTTTGGCTCTGCCAACTTTCTTGCTGTCTTGAGAACCCATTGAAACACTGTCAAAAAGAAAGTAGTGTATAAAGCTATGAAATTCGTTTTTTGTTTTCTTTGTGCTGTGCCTTTGAATTTCTAAGATCCCAATCCATCTGCAGACACAACACTAGTCATGTTCTCAGATTTGCTATGACCCATAATGGATAAAAATATACACTATGCTGTCTCACATGGAGAGTTTACTTTTCTCTTGTTTTGTCTTTGTTGCTGTTTTCCTTCATCTAAAAGAGTGTAAGTTTAGAGTCTTTAATAGAAACCTAGAATGAGGATGAACAGCATCTGTTCCCTTTAGGTTGCTTTGCTGCTCGGTGACCTCTTCTCCTCCTCAGGGTTCTTTCTAATGGTTGCTCTTGAAAACAAACACTCCAGTCATCCTTACTTACAACCTATATCAAGATTATTGTTCTTACCCATTTTACATGCCTCTGCCTCTGGGTATTTTCTTCAGACGTGCTACACAGAATATTTCCCCAAAATAATTGTTGCAGTTACTCTGGAGAATTTCTTAATTAGCCATCTAATAATTGGCTATAAAAGACAGTCTATAAAAAACACACTAACATCATGAATCGAGAAGCTATTCTGTATAACTACAGTAGAACCTCAGAGTTATGAACTGCTAAGGAATGGAGGTTGTTCGTAACTCTGAAATGTTCATAACGCTGAACAAAACATAATGGCTCTTCTTCCAAAAGTTTACAACTGAACAGTGACTTAAGACAGCTTTGAAAATTTAATATGCAGAGGAAAAATGCTGCTTTTAACCATCTTAATTTAAATGAAATAAACACAAACAATTTCTTTACCTTGTCAATTTTTTAAAGATTCCCTTTTTTTTAGTAGTGTAACACATTACTGTACTGTTTGCTTTTTATGCCTTTTCTTTTTTTTGTCTCTGCTGCTGTGATTACATACTTCTGGCTCCAAGTGAGGTGTGTGGTTGACCAGTGTGTTCGTAACTCTGAGGTTCTACAGTAGTTACAGAAATGAGAATAAAAATTTCACATTCTGTAATCTTCCCTGTGGATTACTCTGCTGTGATTCATGACTCAACTGGCCCACCACATGAACATCAAGTAGTACTGTTCTCAAGGTGGAGTTTTCCCCTCTCCAATACTCCCCTTGGAATTGTTCACATGAAGATTTCCTCATTTAACTTAAACCTTGTGCTTTTTACTTGTGAAATACATATTTCCAGTATTACAGAAGGTCAATATTTTCAGGAAGGACATTTAAATCAAGATGTTAACCCAAGTGTTCTGAGGTTTCCCCTGCATAGCATTTTGAGAGCAATTATGGCTTTTTTTTCCTTTTAAGGGCTAGCTATGCATGGGCTGCAGTTTCCTTTGTGGTATTTGTTGTTGTGCTTCAGGTGATCCAGACTTCACCCAATGCTGCATATTTGAGGATTATGATTCCTTTAACGTATGCACAGTCATTGAAATAAACCTCTTCAGATGAGAAACATTATCCATTTTGCATGACACCTGCCTCTTGATTAGAGGTTGCCAACCTAGCACTAAGTAAATGCATGTCCTAACTCTTAACACTCCAATGGCTTTATAAGAAGTTTTTACCACTGTCCAAGTTGCCCCACCCTTAGGTCTGAGGGAATCCATGGAATTTCTCAATTCACACGTGACTAATTCCTCATTCTAGTATTACAAAAGTAGGTAATGTATAGACAGTCAGCTCTGTTTGTACCCTTTTTAAAGAGTTATGGCCCCTTTGACTGAGAGAGATGTGAGGGAACAAATTAAGCTTCATTTGTGTCTGAGAGGATGCACCGGGAAGCTTACTTGGGCTGGGAGTTGATAGAAATAGTTCAGCCATGATGAAGGGGTATAGAGCTGCTCTATGGTAAAAACATGGGGGAAGAGAACTCAGGCAGGGTGCTTTCAAGGGCTAAGCCACCAAACAGCCTATTTCTTTAGAGTGATGCTGCTAGAGTCCTTGCTTTGTTTGCTATGTGTTTAGAATTATCCAACAAAACCCATTAACTGATGACTTATTGGAATGACGTGTAGTATAGGAAACAGTTTGAATGGCGAGCAAAGATGATTACTGTAAGCATGGAGTTATTCACTCTCTATAAGAGCTGAATTTATGTACAAAGACAGCCTTAAGAACAATGAGAGGATATAAAAAGAGCATCTACTCAGAACGTTCTCCTATATGCATATGTTTTTCTGAAGAAGCACCTCATGAGAAAGGGATTTGATGACTGTTTTTTATTTTGGAATATAAAGCTCCGAACTAATTTTTACCAAATGTATTCTTAAATCATACACTGTGACCTGCCTCTCCTTGAGAAGATGCCTCAAAACTATTAATAGATTTTTCCTATTAATCTAGCATTCAATAAAATTCAAGCTATTACAAGAGGAACATTAGATGCCAGTAATACAATTCTCATGACTAACCTGTTCTATCCCTTGTTTTATACATCTGATTGCTGTAAAATTTGCTCATTTCAGTTGTAGCAAAGAACAAGTTGTGACTTGTCAATGAATTTTAACCTGTAAGCAATGGCATTGCACCTCGAGCCCTCACTTACATTGGAAAAATTTTGGGGCGGGAGGTTGGTAGGTTTGGAATATTAATGTACATGGAAATTGCATCACTATGCAAGTCTGAGGCATCTTAACTCTCAGACCTTACTCCTAATAGGAATAATATTTACATAAAGATTGATATCTTCAGAGGGTTGGATTTTTCAACAGTGCATAAGACAGTTACACAACCAGCTCCCATGGAAAGCTGATGGGAGCTGGAAGCGTCAGTGCTTTGTAAAGATTAGCTAATCTCCTTTGCACTCAAGCTATTCCACACACACCTGCAAGGTAGTAGTATTATCTCTTTAAATAAGCCTCTAATGAATAAGAAATGTATTCACTAAATTTCACCTCTCTGCTCACAGAATGTCTATGAACATTGCAATGCTTTCAAATGTACTTATTTCAGATTGTGTTGCTTAAATGTGATTCGCCATGTAAGACACATGGTACAATTTGACTACATCCTTCAGGAGCATTTTGACCAAAAATGAATTTAACATTTGCTTTGCACAAGAATTCAAATATGCAAGGCTGACATCTGTGTTTGTGCAAGCATTTGCACTAGTAAAACTTATTTTGCAGGAATGTTTGCAGAAAGTGAATGAAAAAAAGAGTATAAACAGAAGCAATGGGAATTTGTTTAAAAATTCCAAGTGTTATTGGAGCCATGACTGATTAGCACCTTTGAAAATGAGGTGACCAGTCATTTATTTATTTATTTATTTAGTGCTCTCTTGAAATGCATGTCTGCATTTACTCAGTAAACCCAATGCTGAATCTAAACAGTGGATTTCACAGTCTCCTCAATCAGCAGACTACGAGGGCCAGCACAATGGTTAAGGCACTGCTTAAATGAGACTTCAGTGCTCAGTGGTGCATAGGGTTTGCCTGGGGCCTCCAGTTAGGGCTATGCCCATTCTGGTGATTTAGTGTAGTGGGAATATACCTCTTTATATTGATCATTTTACTTAAAAGCTTGGCTTACTTATAAACATTTTAAGGTTTTTATTCTTGGTGCCCTGACTGTTTTATTCTGACTGTCCATGTGGGTTTTTTTCCCCCCCACTCTCACACATGTATAATCCTTATTCTAAAATCAGTACAGAATGTAATAGTCTTGAGGCTGGTAAATGTAATTCATTAAAAGAATTACTCCACCCAATATTCCATGAACATGCTGAAGCATTTCCACTGTGTAAGTGGAAAATTCCCAGTGAGACACATTTTTATTTCACAAGTTATGCTGGTGCTTAAAGAGGCATGACAAATATTAAAAATACATTAAGACATTCATACTCTGAAAACATAAGCATTGATTTTTTTGCAATCATACTCATGTGGATGGACCCATGACCCTGAGCAGACCCTTGATGAATTCAACTGGGCTCCGTGCAAGCACAAGTATTTGCTGCAATATGGTCCATGCAGACCTCTGGTTCCTACTTTTCAGTACAAGGGCTAAATTTCTTTTGTACTCTTGTACTTTTCTAGTACAAGGGCTAAATTCTGCACTGACTAATGTCTGTGCAATCCCATTGACATTATAGCAAAATGTAGGATAAATTTGGTTGAAAGGGGAGGAAAATGTTTGGATAAATTGGAAAACATGACCACAAAAAATCAAAGACATACTTAAAGCAAGCATGGGAGACTGGAACAGACGTCATCAGCTCTCCAGCTATACACACAATGACGTGACTTAACAATTAACTATTCTCCAGTGGCTTTTAAAATACTGGGAATAAACAGAATATATTGTTATCTAACAAGCTGTAAGACAGTTGACGACAGTAGCAGAAGATTGAGGATTTGTATTAAAATATAAAAGGTGTGTGGGGAAGCATGTTTTAGAGGCAATCTATATTCAATATTTTTCAGGAAATGGGGCAGTCGTTCATCTCTTACAATGCTTTTAGAGTATTTGGCATTTTCTTTTACATGCTCTGAAGTGCATCTAACCCTGGGTTTGATTGTTTAAACAGAACAAAACTAGTGTAACAGCAATATTTTAGTCACACTGTACTAGCACTGTCTACACCTCAGTCTTGACATAACCATACTAAAAATTAGGATTGAGCTACAACTGTAAAATTTGGTTCCCATTTCAGATTTTCAACCATCTTCTGATCCACGGCTTCTATTTGGCCCAAAATTCACATCTGGACCCAAAGTTTGATCCTGACCTTCAGAGATAGGCTGGTAAGATCTGAGATTCAAGCCCATCTCTGCTGAGACCTTTGTTAAACTTTCACTATGCTGCAAGGCTCTGCTGCAAGCAATTGTGACATTAGGAATAAAGGAATGTCACAGAAATGTGAGTAAAAAAATAAACCCAAGAAGATGATATGAAGTTGCAATGTTTTACAGTAGTAAATAAAAATGTCTACATGTACTAGCACTCCAAAAGCCACACAGCTGTATTTAACTCTGAGTTTTCCACTTCAGAAGGATTTGTACGGAAGGAAGAGCTCTTTAAAATCAGCTAAGAGAACTTATTCTGAGATTTATATAATTTTGTTTGTTTTAATTTAATGTGGCAACCAGGAGAGATGAGGTACTCCACAATAAGAAGTGCTTGCAGATTTGTCGTTTGAGTTGTCGTTTTGCCCTTGAGGCAACTATTCAACAGCTGAGTGTCTCCGTACTTTGGGTTGTTGCTGCTTACAATACTGCCTCTGGTAGATGGATACCTTGGGAACTGAGATAGCAGATCTGCCAATAGCTACTGGTGACAGTTACAATTCATTGACTCAGATCGTATTCTGGGTTAATATTAACTTCTCTCTTCAAAAGACTGCTTTGCAGCATCATTAACTTAAAAACACACACACGCAAAAACCAAACCACAAAACACCCTGCTTTTACAAAATTCCATAAGCTTTTTTTATATAAAGCTCTTGTTACCATCATTTATACTGTGATTATTAGCCAAATGCCCAGAAGACCTTGTATTAAATCACACTATCCATCGTTGTTGCTACACTGATGTGTAAAAACCCATGTAGACAAGGTTTTAGACCCAATATGTAAAGCAGTGTTGAGGCATGGAAGCCCCAGCATGCTCCCTTTTAAAAACTGTGCATCAGGCTTGACCTATCCTGAAGAAAGTCAGTACAATTTGCAGGGAGGAGGTAGGGAGTTGCACCTACTCTATAAATAGAAGTTGCAGAGTAAGTTTAGTTAATCATGTAAAGGAGCCTCTCCTCCTTTCTTCCTTCCCTCCATATGAGATGAGAATCTAGCCAAGGTTTGTTGTAAAATCCCAGCACTAATTAAGAAGGAAGCAAGTGGAGAGGTGGAGGTAAAGAAAATAAGATGGGGAATGGATCTCTGTCCCTATTTAAATAATTAGTGGGATGGGTAAGAACTATAGATAGTCTGCTGCTTTCTTGCTCTCATTTAGCCCTGTGTGGAGCCGTTCTCTCACCCTGGCAAAGCAGCGCTCATTCAAGGGGAGAGTTGCCTATCTTAATCTGCCATCAGTTGAATATCAGCCTGCTGGCAAAGAACCTGCCCCCCTGGAATGTCAGGGAAGTCTCCCACTGGAATGTTAGTTCTCACTGGTGCATGGAGGTCTTCCCGGGGTGGGTTCTGGGACTCTGCCCTAGAAAGGGGAAAGATCTGGGCAGCTGTTAAGCAATCACTTCAAAGGATGTCTTGCTGTGTCAGCATCCATTGTGGCCTCAGAGCTGCAGAACTGATTTGGGCATTGTTGCTTCTGCAGGCTTTGTGCTGCGGAAGAAGAGGCAAATGATATCAGAAAAATATTTCCCAAGGTATTTCATTCTGATGGTTTTATTCTTTGCCCATTTTAAAAAAAATATCTCTAGTGACGGATACTTAGATTACTCTGTGCTGACTAATGGGCAAGGCTATCTTATGCATAGCAAAATTGTGGCTCTCCCTTCATTCTCATCACACAACTATCGAATTTGTGCATGGGATAGGAAGTGGGAGCCAGGTACTTGTAACTAGAGCAGTGGACCAGAAGTCAAGGTTCCTGAGTTCTTTCCACTGACTCAGTGTATAAACTTAGGCAAGACGTAGCAGTTTTCTATGCCTCCATTTCCCCATCTGTAAAATGGAGGTAAAACCTACCTGATAGAGATGTTTGACTTTAATTGATTAATATATGTTAAAAGCGCTGAAATTCCTGAGTGAAAGATGCGATGGAAGTGCAATGAAATATTTTATTGTGGGGAATTAAACACACAACAACTCTAAGCAAATAAATTATATTTGTTAATTCAATATTACTCTTTTAACATGAGTTTTTAATGCTTAAAATAATTTAAAAGGTGTACAAAGTGACTTGGGACCTAGAGAGTTCAGTCTTTTTTTAAAAAACATTTTATTCTTCTATCAGCAGGCTTTATTATACTGAGAACTTGGGTCTCCAAAGCAAGAGACTAAAAAAATTCTCACTTCCAGTGAGCTATGAAGGATCATGAACTGAATGTGTACATTCTAAAATATTTGCTTTAGCAGTGCATTTACATCATTAGCTTAAACTCTGGTAATGCTTTGCAAGTGCTATTTTAAGAACTTAACATATTCTGGTTTATCTATTCTTGATTAAAATGCAATCAGGTATTGATTTGCTTAAGGCTTAATAAGTGCTAGAAGCAGACATGTATGTAATTTAGCGACAGATTAAACATCATCTTTCATTTGAGCTACCATCTCAAGGCATGTCTATAATGAATGTAGAGAAGACAAATTATGCCATTTAACACTTGTAATTTGCTTTGAAACTTTTTTGGTTGCACAGCTACCAAAGGGTCAGGAGACTTGTTTCCGGAAAATGGAAACACTGGGATATTAACCCAGACTGTAATGAGATTAAAAACAATGATTGATCAGATTTGTGCAGTTGTGGTTGGCTGGGAGGGCAGCACTGCCATTCTGTGGAATGGTTTTCTTAGCATCAGGAAACGGTAACATTGATGGCTGCCTTCTCTTGGGTATTCAAACAGCTTCAGTGCTTTTGTTTATCCCAGCACAAAATATTTTCTCTCTGATTCTGCCATCATGCAGTGTGGCAAGCCGTATGTTTCTGAAAATGCTGGCTTTCTATTTTGAAGTGAAGGATTGCATAAGTAATTTGAATTAAAAATAGAAGGTATTAATTGGCATCAAAGAGAGCATGGATTCAGTACCATTGTGTTTCTACATACTATATTACTATGTCTCTTCAATGATTCTGCTGGACAGGAAAAAATATAGGGTGGAGCTTTCTTAAATGAGGTATATTTTCTAATGCTATTCTATTGAGATTCTATTGAGTCTGATTTTTCTGCTCATGCCAGTTCTATACTGTTTTAATTCCACTGACCTCATTAGCATTAACTCTGGGTTTATCAGTGTCCACGTGTAGGAATTAAGGCCCATATAAATTAGAGCTGAATAACATCTGGCATGAAGTTCTGCCCCATTGAAGTTGATGATAGAACACCTATTGACTTCACTGGGGTCAGGATTTCACACTGTACCCTTCTATGTAAGCAGTTAGTACGTTTACCACAGGAACTCTATCCTGACTGCAGGTGAAGGAGATGTCTGTGCAACAATCTGTTAAGATTAAATGTTTGTAAAATGGCTGAGAACTCCTGTTTTTAAAGTATGCTTTGCTGTGTACATGACAAGTTTCCTCATGCAAATGAGCTAACTGGCCACTCCCCAGAACAAAGCTGACAATATGTTTTGAAGAAAATTACCAGTCCCCAATCCTGACAGATGGGGAGGTAGGATGGTAAGCCAGGTTATGAGACAAGGGAAGACTGTGGTGAAAGACTGACCATAAATTACAGCAGACCACTCAAAATGAATGAGCATTTATCTAATGACGAGCTTTGTGCCACTAATGAAAAATCAGGTGGATATACAAGAATTTAAAAAATTGTATTTCCCATTCAACATTGCTCTTCAGTCTGACTTCTGAATGTCTGCAGTAACACTGTCATGTTTTTGACGGCAATGACTCATTTGATTCCTCAATTCTTGAGTTGCTGCTTTAAATTATGGCAAAATGTGAAAGTCCAAAATAAAAATGCTAATTTGTATGTTGACTGCATACTAAACCAGCAAGTGATAAAAAATAAGTTTCTTCAATGTGTCATTAACTAGTGGCTGTTTTTAAAGCAATGCCTGCTCTTCCTGACTTTGCACAATGCAATTTGCTTGATAGGATATTTAGGGCGCCTGTTCCTTTTATGAATGTTCTGTTTTGCTTCGTGCATACTTATTTACTGTGAATAGTAAATTGTTGATAGTGTCTTGTTCACTGAAATGCATGAAAATATGGATGGAATACTGCTGATTAGATAAAATCTGTGAAGATGTAGTACATTGAGAGGAAGGATGACAGCAATAAACTCTGATATTTGCATAAACAATGGTAACACAGATGTAGTATATTGAAAATAGATGGTATATACTACTTTCTATGTCTGTTTAAAATTGATGTACCAACTCCATTTCTATCTTCTTGCTTTCTGTCAGCTTGATTTGTTACTTTTGACCCAAACTGTGTGGCTAGAATTTTAGTGCCCAAATTTTAGCGTCAGAGACTAGAGTCTCAGTAATGGAGTTATTTCCTAAAGTACTTTAGAGAAGTAGTGCGTATTGTTCATGTAACTTAATTGTTTTAAACTTGTGTAACTTGAAGCTATTTAGTTGTCTGGTGAAAATCCAGCATATGCGTTGCCTATTTGATTTGTTTATTACCTAAAAGGAATACCATCCTAATTGCTCTGTTAAACTTAGTATCTGTAAAACTGCATCGTATGTTGTATGTGTGTATAACTAGTCAATTTATGGGCAGAGAATTTATCCAACTCTGCAGAGTTATTTCTATCATATACTAAACATATTGTGGCAGTTCAAATGCCAAAGCTGTGTTTACTATGGATTGCAATATTCAAAGTCCAAAATTGTGAGCAGAGATTACCAAATGTTCTGGGTTTTTTTATGGGAATCCTAACGTTGGCATAGACATAATATAAGTATTGTGCCCCAGCATTACTCCAGGCTGGTAAAATGTGATCATTGATTATATAGGTGCTGTTACAGAGAAAAATAGCAAACTCTGCATGGTAGCTACCTTACATATATTGATCAATATGGAGATATTAATATGTATTGAACAGTTACTTTGTTTACTCCTCTTGTTGTCATGTGAATGTGATTTTCCTGTTCAATAACTCACTAAAGTAATGATGCAAGCTAATGGGAAATGTATGAGGTTCTATTAGACCATTTATCATCAGAAAAGAAAGGAGTGTGCAGCCAGTGAATAAATAGCAGTGAATTCATTATGACATCCAGACAGCTGCTGCTGTGCTTCTGGTCTTCTCCACATGTGAGAGAGTACTGTAAGCCAGCCTTCTCCTGGTTCATAATTATTCATGTAAGTAGGAACTAGTCACAATAACTACTTGTTGTAAAATCTAATATACTTATTGCCAAAAATGGACAAACAAATGTTTAAGAAAAAAAAGGCTCTGAACTGGAGCCAAACCCAGCATAAATCTGAGGGTCAGATACTAATCTCGCTTACACCAATGAAGCATAAGTGATTCCAAGGAAGTCAGGGGAGCTTACAGTAGGGTGAGTAAGATCAGAATCAAGATACAGAATCAAATCTCTAAGACACAGCCAACTGATTACTAAGGTTTTACTCCTGATGTAACCCAATCTTCCAGGAACAGAAGTGTATCAGATTTGCCCGTCACTTTGAGGTATGCTTATCTATTAGGGTTACCTTCCTGGAAGAGGGGGTGTGATTCTATTAATGTGCTGCTTGTGTTACTTGTGTGTTCATATGGTTACAAGTCCCCTCCCAATGGAGCTATCCTGCAGGACCTAAGGTTTTCAGATTCAAATAAACTCCCCACAGATACACACCACCATTCTAGATTGATTGAGTGCGTCTGAGCAGACCGGGCTATCAACGCTCCCAGCTGACCCCTTATATGTCCCTGAACTCCGCAGGCTGGATGACACAGCACTGTCAGCTGTCACCCTCATGTGCCTGTTGCACTGCACCAGAATTGAGCACACTTATGAGCAGGCTGGGTCCGAACAGCACTTTTCATCTGTTCCCTTTATGTGCCCCCTGGACTCATAAGGCTGGGTCAAACAGCACTTTCAGCTGTCACCCTTATGCACCTCTGGACTCCGTAGGCTAGGCAGAGCAGCACTTTTCAGCTACCCCCTTTATATGCCTCTTTGCAACACAATTGTTCTAGCAGAAACCCCCCTTGATAAGCAAACCCCATAGGATTTTGGGCACTCCAGGGATCTTTGGTTTAGTTAAAAGAAGCATTGCTGCAGAGCAAGGTAGGGAAGCCAAGAACACAAAGGAGTAAATGCATTTAGAGAGAGAGAGAAACTGGCAACCAGCTTGATTACAATAGTTAGTTTATTGCCAGGTGTATAAAACTTATGATACTAATAGTGATGCCATACAAGGAGAGAGAAACAATCTAACACTTCCAATACAACAAAATTACAGTAGGGGTATTGGAGAAAGCTAGCCCAGGTTTGATTACAAAAGTAGAAAGTTATACCTGGATTAGAGAGAGAGAGAGAGAGAGAGAGAATAGGGAAAGATTTTTTGTATGTGTGGGGGGAGGGGGGGAAATCTCACCACTCCTTGCAGCTCAGAAGTTCCCAGGAGACAGGCTGTTCAATTTAGGGTCAGGAACACGCGAGAGAGAGGCAAAACCCACAACGGGATCAGTCAGAAAATGGGGAAGCAGGCAGCATTTGGGTCCAGGCATCAGAAGAGGAGAGCAGCAAGAGAGCGTTTGAACTTGGGTAGAGGTTTTTGTAGAACCAGGTTTGTTTGTGGGTAAACAATGTCTCAATGAAGCACCCCAGGATGGTTTTCTCTATGCTGGACAATAGGAGCTGATCACTCCCAGCTATGATCAATGTTCCTTGGGGGAGCTCACAATGCAACCAGGCAGATTCAGTGTTTTGCATATCAATAACTAGAATGGTCTGATAACTGCGGAGCTGGATGGGTGTAGGTGTGAGTTCATTTACATCAAGAACAGAGATCTCCCATAATGCAGTGCATCCCTGCCTTGCCAATCCCAGAGTTCACTGCGGTTCCTGCTTTGGAGCTTGGTTCTCCATTCTTCATGCTAATTCTTGTTCCATCTTCAATGTAAATGAGGCTCCAGTTCTCCATTCAATGTGCTAATTGAGATGCCTCTTTTTACATCTTCTATGTAGATGGGGCATGGGGAGTTGTCTCAGTCCTATCACCCTTGTTTGGAGGGTTTTAGGTGTGTCTCCCACAGCCTTTTCATAGCTTTTGTTTCTGGTTCAAGCAGAGGCTGGGGGGAATTCAGGTGAGCCAGAGAGAGAATAGGGGTTTTTCACCCTGGTTCCCCAAGAACACAGAGCTGCCAGGTAACAAGTGGGAAAGGTTATGTTGCAGATATAGGAACAGATTTTTCCATCTGCAAGGAAGACTATAAACTATATAATCAGATTACCGTAATTCCTTTGGCTCATCCACCTCCTTCCCCAGCATTGCTTTTCTGGGTGGCTTCATTGTTCAGATGCACAAAACGTAGCATCTAGTCAGTGAAGAACAGCAACACAGTTGGGATGGGGGCTTGGAGACTTTTCTAATCCCTTTTGTGGAAGATAAATTCTCTCCATTGTCCCCAAGTCACCATCCCATCTCCCAGTGGACAGAGTGCCTGTTATCAGGGCATTCTCCTGTATTTGGGGCTCTATCTGGAACTATGGCAGTGTCACTGTTTAATCCATGCGAGGTTGCTCTCAGTTTAAGATGTGAGACTTGTGGCTTCCCAAGGAGTTGGTTTTCTCCAAGTAGGAAGCTCAGCTGTGTGGTGCATGGCATTTCCTTATGATGACCAAACAACTGCAATTCCTGGAATTTAGGCAACCTGGTGAAAATCCTGACCCCACTGAAATTTATGGCAAAACTCCCATTGACTTCACTGGGGCCAGGATGTCACCCCCTGGTTAAATTATTGCAGACATCTCAGATCTTTTAATGCACTTAATAAACAGAAACTGAAGTGTTAAATATATCCCTTACACTGCTGTAATGCAGAGTCATAGCCTGCATAGCAAAGATTTCAAGTGCAAAGGTAATAAATTACTCTGAGTATATCATTCTTTATAGGGACTTCACAGAAAATTGTAGGAACAGGCTATTTTAATTGTTCGGTGTGAAGTTGGTGGGGTTGTGTGTGTTTGTTTGTTTGTTTGTTCCCCCAACACTCTTCTCATAACATCTGAATAGTTTCCTATAAGCTGCATGCTACCAAATCACTTTGGGAGATTTTTTTTACCTCCCCATGTGACTTCCCTGAATAGACACAACTCCCCATTCTTGTGGGTAATCTTGTTTTATATCAAAACATCAACAAAATGGAAAACTGTTGGGGAGCAGGGGAAGTTAACTTTCTACCACTTATTTTTGCATACCATTAGCATGCATTTTAAGAGAATTAAAGAACAAAATGTATTCTCCTGTGCAACAGAGAAACGGTTTCTTTCACAAAATGCTCTGTAAGTGCTGATACTCATAAGGGATTTAGCCAAGTCCTAAATGTCTTTTCACACTCTTGGTAGAACTTGCTTTATGCAGGGTGCAAACTGTACATGGTTTGAAATGAAGGTGGGGAAGGCTTCACTGGGAATATCTTATAAACAAATCGCTGTTGAGCCAAAACCAAGAACATAGAGTGAATCCCATAAGGATGTCCCTTCCTTTCTGAAGGTTTGGGGCTGTGCTTTTATTTTTGCAAATAGTTCCATTTCTTTCATATTTATATATAGGTTTTGTTCTGTATCTTTTGAGCCCGACTTTGTTACTCCATTGTTGCTACCTTCTCTAAAAACCTCTGTTAAACACACCTACGGACAAAAGGAGCAGAATCTTTCAGGTGCATGTGCATGTGTTTGTGTGCCCAAAGTGCAGCACTGTGTGGGTTCTGAAAATGAGCCTCCTTCACTGTAAATGGTAAAAGGTAGTGTGGATTCAAAGAGTAGTCTATCCATGCGTAGCCTTTCATTGTTAATGATATGCAGGAAGCTCTCTGCGTGAATTAAGGGCAATATTCGGATCAGGAGTACCTCTTACTGTGCAAGGTAAAGAATAATCTAAAAGAATTTCAGTTCATGTAATGAACCCCTTGTTTTAAGGTTCCTGCCATGCCTAGGCACAAAGAGCTGGGATAAGGGTCAGAATTTCTCCCCTGACTATTTATAAGTTTACTTCCCCCAATTATAGTTTTGAGAGGAGACACATGCACAGTTTATTGGTTTTTAGTTGTGTGTTAGCTGCAACAACTATAGGAATAAACACAGGTTTTATATTCTAAAAGGTCTGATACATAGACCACAAAAGTCAATGGGAAGATTTTTAGGCCCCAAATGTCTAATGATGGTTGATAAAAGTAGCTAGAGAAATGTCTGATGAATTTCGTTTGCTCAATATAAGAAGGGATAATTACTAGAAAGGATGCCCACTAAATCGTTTGGTTATGGTTCCAGGCTTCAGTGCAATACAGAGCCTTTCTCAATCTTGACAAGTGTAAATGTTAATGTATGAAGGTTGAAATTGTGTGTAGTTGAAAGGCATGGGATTTCTATTTGGTTTGCAAAGTGTCAGGGGAGATAAGGACACTCATGTTGTAAAGGACTTGGCTGGGCCCATATCTGCCTGATGTGAACAAGTAGGAGCGCAGTACTTTGTACTGTTTGTCTGACTCTTTTTGTTTGTAATTTATCTAATACACTTCTTCTCTGAATTCCTGCTTATGGATGTAGGTGGGCTATTTTGTTCTCCTGTGTTACTCCCTCATGGAGAGTCAAACTGAAATAAGTGATCCAGGATTCATGCTTCAGATTCCCTTTTTATATGTTTTGATTTAAATTTCCTCTCTTCCCCCTTCCCTTCCCCACTGTTCACCTCCTATGTACTGTAGCTTCTCCAGTCCTCCCAGTCATTCTGTTGATTAACGTGATTTTGGTGATGCTTAGGCAAGTGGTGATTGATGGTCATAGAATGGAATAGCATAAGGCCTGTATAGCATATCATCCTTCTCAGACATCTTTGTTTTAAATGGTGATAGTGGCCTCTATCCTTAAGCCTAGAGCATTATTATAGGGTCTGGTCCAATCTTTGGGTGTAGTGGAACTCTGCACGGGACCCAAGTGGTGGTGAGGCAATGGTAGCATAAAACATCTATGCAAAGCCCCCAATCTTGGATTCAGCTAGGGACAGAGCTCTTGAATTCAGATAGACTGGGGCAAGTTACACCAACCCAAGAGATCATTTCTGCAGCCAAAGACTGAGCGATCATAGCACTTCTTTGACTGTGACCTCATTCCCTTGCCACAACCTGTATGCTGGAGTGTGAGGAGAGGTATTGGCAATTCTGTGCCATCCAAGGATTTGTCTTCTGCTGGAGGAACTCCCTGGTGTCTGGATGAAACTGTTCTATTACCATTGTACCACGGAAGCTGATGTAAAGGGACCATAAAACAATGATGCATCACACTTGGGGTAACTTATCCAATAAATTTTGTTACCGGTTTAGAGATGATAATTAATTGGAGAGCTTTATATTTTAAATATGAACATAAAAGTTCCTAGAATTTTAGATTATGGCTTTAATTAAAAATAACATTTGGCATTGCATATGCTGGAGCTGAGTCAAATTGCACAGTGAAACTGAAGACAATTCGCATTTGTATTTCATTATAGTATAAAATTGCCCTATTTGCAAAAATAAATAAATAATTTTTTTCATTTAAAAATGAATCATCTTAACTATAAATCCTCTTTTGAGCAAAAAGGCCAAATGTTTCCTTCAAAACATAATTAGATTAGATTTTAGCAGAGTTTCTATTTAAAACTTGTTTTTGATGCAAAACACCCATTTTTGTGAAATTTCACACACAAAAATCTTAGACACAAAATGAAATTGTGATCAAGATAAAAATTTCACTGCCTCACACAGCAGTGTTTGAGAAGCCAAAGCCTGTTCCTGTTGTAGGGTGAGAGGATTAAATTTATGGTCTCATTACTGCAGGAGTGAGACAATGATAGCGGAATAGCAAATAATGTCCTGACCTTAACAGCAGTGCATTTATTTAATATAATTAATTGATGTATTTATTTTGACTAATGTGGAACAGAGTTGTGGTCACCTTTTGTTTATTGCTTGAGATAAATAGTGTATAGGGAAACTAACTGAAATATAGTTGGGAAAGAAATATCTTGAGCACTGACTTTCATGCACACCAACAATGTGCACAAATACTGTTTTGGAGACTAAAGGTGCACAAATGTTCCTTGAAATGGCACAAAGCTAAGATCTGATTTTTTGGCAGCCTTACAAGACAATATCAAAGGGAATTATTGTACTTTTAGATGTGGGGAATTTATGGTATCCCTTTGTACAGGCAATCTAAATGTTAATTGGTAACTATACCAGTCTCCATTCTGAATAACTCAAAGAACAACATTAACTATTTTCTACTTGCTTTGCAATTTTAGTCACTTTGGTTTATGATGAAATACTTTAAATGCAAAGTTCCAAACTATCCTATTATTGGAAAGTCTTTTTTAAAGCATGAGAGTCATAAACAGGTCAAACTATTCACCTGAACCCTGTGCAAATATGCTTCGCATAACATTATACTTTATCTATAATACCCACAGATAGTCTGTTAGGCTAAAGTTCTCAGCTGTGCTTGCTAATTTTGGGTGCCCTCTGAAAAACCTTGGGCCCAATTTTGAGGTAAGGTAAAAGGAAGAAAAAGGAACAATGGGGAAACAGGCAAGGGAGTTGAGGGTGTCAGATCAGTAACCAGCTGCTCCTACAGAAATCATTGAATGCTTTCTCCCTCAAAAGTCCACAACAAAATAAAATTAGAGGATGAGCCTTAACATTTCTGCACAGGGCTAAGCTGATTGGTGGAGTTGGAGTTCAGAGAAAGTTAGTGGTACCCATGACTGTGTCACACTACGCTGTCGCTCACATTAACTCCATACTAGCAATTTTCCCCCCTTTTTCATCTTTACTAATAACCTTTTATAACCAGTGATTCAGTTCAGATAGAGCAGCAAAAAGGTGATGTATGGGTCATATTTATAATCTTATTGCAGTGTGCTAGCAGTAGTTTTAAGTGTAATGTGGATTTATTGAATAATTTGGTTGATGAAAAACTCAATAGGAAAATATTAGTGTCAATAAGAAATTTATATTTTGCTGGTGATTTTGTTTTTGATTTTGAGTTGGCAGTCCTGCTGTTTCTTTTAACTGAATACAGTGAGGACACTGGATCTTAGTAACTGTAGTTTCAACTTCTCCATAGTGTGGATGAGTCCATATTACTAACATTCTCCTCTATCAGAACTTCGTCTATCAGTCTAATGGTTTTGTTTTTATAACTCATTATTTTAGTATCAAGGTGCCATATAGTAAGTTAGATCAGTATGATAGCATCCATAGTAGATTTCACTGTAAACAGCTGCAGTGCCATGTCCTCTGCTAATATTGCTGGAAGGGTTTCATTTTTGTCTCCAAATCAAGCTTCAATACCAGTCTTCTTTAGCTGTGGGTCAGAAAAACTAAAGGAAGTTAAACAAAAGGAAGTAAGTTCCAGTGGTTATAGGACTGGGTGTTGGAGTTTTGGATTCTCTTCCTGATTCTGGACTTAGGCAAGTCACTTATACCATCTGTCCCACCTGCCTTGGAGGAATGTTATGAAACTTGTTAGGTTTGTCAAATACTTGCAATCATTGGATGGAAATGGCTAATCAAGTGCAAAGTACAATTATATAGAACTATATATTACTGTTATAAAATGAATCCAGCTTCCACTTTCTCATTATTATTATTATTTTTATTTATTTATTTATTTATTTATTATTATTAACCAAATTTGCATTAAACCACCATCTTTGTTTCTTGAGAGATTGATTAATCTTCTCCACAACAGTTCTTCTTCTGTCTGTGACATTGCAATTGGTTGCTGTGGAAATTAGAACATCACATAAGATGATAAATTCAGTTGGAGCACATGGACTAAAGAAAAATCCTATTCTCATGCAAATTTCTTATTAATTAGAATAGAGGAAGAGCAATAAGAAAAAGGTATGAGCTTTTCTTTCCAAATGTGGTGGTGCTTTTCTGCCTTTGATTTGGTTTGTGTTTATTCAAGTTCTCAAGGACTACTACAGAACTGAGTGAAGCTAATCCACTCATTATCTAGGTAGATATAAAAGGTTTTAGTTTCCTTTACATTTGGTTGAAGCCAATTGTAATTTTGTAATTTACACAGTGACAGTAAAGTATCTAACATACAGTATATAGCAAGTGAAAATGACCATTTCTGCCCTACGATATTCTTTACATATATGGTGTCTGAAATCAGGAGAAGAAAATATTCTATGTTAAACTGTGCAATACAAAGATTCAGTCAATAAATCTTAAATTGATTTAAATTACTGAGAGATTACAGGCTTTTTTAAAGGGTGCTTTTAGAGCTATAGTAGTTTTCAATACCTCAGTCACTGCTGTGTGTGTGGCTCTTTATATATAAACTGTTATTAGATTGTGATCTAATTATACAACAAGGTCCAGATGAGATTAGAAATTGTCAGTGTTCACAAGTAAGTATTTTGTAGTGTATTCATTAGCCTCACCCTGAAATGCATCAAATGTTTGGTAATGGGGAATTCTGCTAAAGGTAGAATATTCTCACCTGCCCCTCTAAATTTGAGTTGTCAGTTCAGATAAATAGGGACATGTCAACCTCCAGTATTTAACTACTGTTTTGATGGGGGACCATATAATTGCCTACCAGCAGATATATAAATGTAATGACAAGGGAATATTGGTAGCAAAAAAAGCCATTGCCCAGTTTACTCAATATTAAAATATATCTTTAGCTCTTCCTAGCTAAATGCCTAAGACAAGTGGTGAATGGCAATGAAGGAAGATATTTCTCCCAGGAGTAGAAAAAGATCTGAGCAAATCACCTATGATCCTATTACAAACCCAGTTTACCCAGCAGACCAAATCCTGAGCAAACGTTTATTTTGCAACACCATTAGTTAGCTTGAGCCTTTAGGAGTAGACTTCTTTTCCCCCACTCTTTGCCTTATTAAAATTGTTTGTGCAGTGACTTCTGCCTGTGCTCTCTGTGTATTTTTCAGGAGCATACTTCCATCCACACAAACCAGTGGGGCAGATGTTAGACTATTTAAAGGACACATATAAAGGTGCAAGTTTGCACAAATTCAATTTTGCATGGACATAAATGGATGTAGGGGGGAGCACATGTAAATATGTACCCCCTAAATGTAGTGGTTTGTTTTTTAAAAAAATCAGTCCTTCTGAATAGGGCTTTATATGAGGCATTAAGTAACTAAATATTACGGGTGGCTTTTGCCTGCCAAACATTGCTTCAGTCACTCATATTTAAGTTCCCATGGTCACTGTATTTTACTCTCAGTTCCTAGGTATGGCTGTGTCTCATTCTTTGCTTATCACTTAATGTACTTTCCTATTATTTTCATACCATTTTTATGTCTCAACAGTTTTCTGAGGGGTTTCTTCCTTTTCACCTTTTATGGCATTTTTTGTCTTCAGTTTTTCCCCTTTGAGTTTATGCAGTTGTCCAAGAACTAAAGTTTCCTGGTTCCCCACACAGATCAAGTGCATGCTATTGTGGTGATCACATAAACTTGTTAAGTAAGTTTGCATCCAAAAGGCTAGTTAAGCACGTGAAAAATGAAAGAGCATTTACCTGATTTGTGTATAAAAATGTGAGTGTTCTCTTGCTCATGCTTAATTTGCACACACCAGCTTCTGAAAAATCTTTTAGATTAGATTTTTTTTGTTCATCTTCTACTTAGACTTGAGTATCCTCTCTATTCCATTTTGCACATTGTATATGCTCATGTTTAAAGATTATTTGTTAACATCAAGGGCTTGAAGACTAATCCTTTGAGAGAGTGGGAATACTGAGAGATGATTCATGGAAAATACTTTTTTAATGCTGCATGATATAGAATCCCTAAACATCTAACACATTTGTGTAATAGTCTGAAATGGATGCAGATTTAAAATTGACCTTCACAATATGTAATTTAGGTGCACGTGCAGTGTTTGACTGTGTACAATAGTGAATTCATACAGTGTGGATTGAGATTCTATATTTTCACTATTTTGCTGCTTTAATTTGGATAATCCTCTTGTAATATGACCTTTAGAAATATTTTTGTGGCAGATGTCAATATTTGAAATGCTTGTGTGTTAGGAGATGCTGTTTTTATTGGCTCTGTTGATGTGATGCAATGGCAAAACCTATGCAGTCTATTACATGTTACCCAGCTATATATTGTGACAGGTCCAGGCCAGATGGCTATGCAAGGGTGCTACTATTTGGAATCCGGGGTAGGTGGGTGGGCGCAAGCCCACCCACCGCTAAAGGCTCCCCCCCCAGCCTAGGGGCGGAGCCACTGGACCCGGGTCCAACTGATTACGGGGGACAACACCTGAAAAAACAGGAAAGGGCGTGGGGGTCACAGGTTAAGAAGAAGAGAGCCAGAAGGGGACACCGAGCAGAGAACCCCGGACAGCGCCCACTGCTCCTCAAAGGTGTCCAGGGAGCCAGCGGACGCCGCCCAGAGGAACTCTGCCCGGAGACGTGAGTTGACCAGGGAACGGAAATAGGCCCCACAGTCGCAGGGAGCCCCCCCTGCCAACCTCCTCTCCCTGGTCCTGTAGATGGTTAGTTTGGCCAGGGCTAGGAGGAGGTTGACGAGGAGGTCCCGCGACTTCGTGGGGCTACGGATGGGGTGTGCGTGGATGAACAGGTGTGGGGAGAAGTGCAGCCAGAACCTCAACAAGAGGTTCTGGAGCAGCCGGAAGAGGGGCTGCAACCTGGCGCACTCTAGGTACACGTGCGCCAGGGTCTCCCTCACGCCGCAGAAGGAACAGGTGTCAGGGTGGGAGGTGAACCGCGCCAAGTACACGCCCGTGTTCACGGCTCCGTGAAGGAGCCGCCAACTGATGTCCCCGGCGGGCCGTGGGGTCAAGGTGGAATACAGACTGGCCCACCGGGGATCCTCGCCCTCTAAGGGTGTTAAGAGGTCCCGCCACTTGGTGTCTGGGCGGGACGTGAGGGCGAGGAAGTGAAGGGTGTGGAGCACGAGCGCGTACAGATGGTCCCTAGGCGCGGTCTGGAAGAGGGCCGGCTGCAGGTCAAGCAGCCGGCTTGGGGCATAAGGATGGGGGGGCCGAGGAGGTTCGTGGGGCTGAGGCCCGATGGTAAGCACCGGAGGGCCGGGGCTGAGGGGGTGGCGGGGAGCACCCTCCTGCAAGACCCGCTCGAGGTACGTCAAAGCAGTGGGGGGGCAAGGCTGCCTTCACCTCCTGGAGTACACGTCAGGGGGTTCGAGGGGTGGAGAGCCCCATACACCGAGCAAGCGTATGGGGGTCCACCCAGGCCCCCCAGGCGTAGTCCAGGAGGTCTCCGACCCTGGTGACTCCTGCCAGGACCAACCGCCGTTGCACCGAGGGGGCCTCCGCCACCTGCACACGCAGCTGGGGATTGTGTAGCAGGGGCTCCGCGAGGAGATCCTCCCCCTCGGTGACCGCAAGGGGCCTGGAGGCCGAGATGAGCCTCCACGTCCGGAGGAGGTCCTGGTAGAAGACTGGCAGCTCGGAGAGGTCTCGCGGAAGACCTCTCGGGTGGAGAAAAAAGAGCTGCTGGTCGTATCGGAGCCCTCGGAAGCGGCGGAGGAAGACGCGCGCCAAGTGGCTCCACGCCAGACTACCTGCACCATAGAGGAGCCTCTGCAGGGCCTGGAGGCGGAAGGTGTGGACCTGGCTGCGGATGCAGCACAGGCCCTGCCCGCCCTCCTCCAGGGGAAGATTCAGAATCCCTGCAGAGACCCAGTGCAGTCCTGGCCAAAAGAACTCCAGAACTGTCTTCTGGAGGTAGGCCAGGAAACTCGGGGTCGGGACCAGGGTGTTGAGCCGGTGCCAGAGCATGGACAGGACGAGCTGGTTGATCACCACCGCCCTCCCCCGGAGGGAGAGGCACTGGAGCAGTCCTGTCCATCTCCGCAGCCGCCCAAACACCCTGCCCTCCAAATCCTGCCAGTTCTCCGCCGGGGAGGGATGGGTGGCGGAGAAGTAAACGCCCAGATAGAGCAGCGGACCCGCGCTCTACCGGATGGCTTGAAGCGCAGGTGGGAGGGAGCTCGCCTGCCACCCGGCCCCTACCGTCAGGGCAGAGCTCTTGGCCCAGTTGACCCGGGCGGAGGAGGCTGCCGAGTAGACGGCCAGGCAGTCCTCCAGCCGCACCAGGTCGCCCGGGTCCTGGACCACGAGGAGCACGTCATCGGCGTACGCCGACAGCACCAGCCTTAGCTCTGGCTCACGGAGCACCAAGCCCGTCAACCTCCGGCGGAGGAGACGGAGAAAGGGCTCAATGGCCAGAGCGTACAGCTGGCCAGACAGCGGACAGCCTTGGCGTACTCCACGCCCGAAGCTGACCAGTTCGGTCAGGGTCCAGTTGAGCTTGACCAAGCACTCTGCGGAGGCGTACAGCACCCGGAGAAATCCCACAAAATGGGGTCCGAAGCCGAACGCCTGCAGGGTGCCCAGGAGATAGCCGTGGTCCATCCGGTCGAACGCCTTCTCCTGGTCCAGGGACAGGAGGGCGAATGACAGACCATCCCTACACGCAAGTTCTAAGAGGTCCCGGACCAGATACAGATTATTGAAGATGGTGCGGCCCGGGACAGTGTAGGTCTGGTCGGGGTGGACCACGTCCTGCAGCACGGACTTCAGCTGCAGCGAGACGGCCCTAGGCACTATTTTGTAGTCCGTGCCGAGGAGCGAGAGGGGACGCCAGTTCCGGAGGTCACGGAGGTCCCCCTTCTTCAGCAGTAGGGTGAGCACTGCCTGCCTGCATGACAGGGGCAGCACTCCGCTAACCTCAGACTCGGCCCAGACGGTGACGAGGTCCGGTCCAAGGACATCCCAAAACACGCGGTACAACTCCACAGTCAGCCCATCCATGCCCGGGGATTTATTGGTGGGCATGAGGCGGCGGGCTTCCGGGAACTCGGCCAAAGTGAGAGGTTTCTCCAGCCGGTTCCGGTCTCCCGTGCTGACCGCGGGAAGTTCGTTCCAGAGCACCCTACAGGCGGCGACATCGGTCGGCTCCAGGGAGAAAAGGTCTGCGTAGAAGGCCCTGGCCCTTCCACGCATCTCCTCTGGGTCCGTGACGGGGGTGCCGTCGGCAGCCAGAATGCAGATGACATGCTTCCGGGCCCCCCTCCTTTTCTCCAGGGCGTAGAAGAAGCGGGAGCCGTGATCCATCTCCTGAAGGAGATGGATGCGGGACCGGACAAAGGCACCTCGGGCTCAAAGGTCCTCGAGGGCTCTAAGCTCCTCCCGCTTCTCCCAGTACGCTCCGCAGAAGGATGGATCATCGGGGCTGGTAGCCAGTCACCTCTCCAGCTCCAAAACCTCCCGCTCCAGCTGCTCTATCCCCACATCCCGCCGCCGGCTGGCCCCCCGAGTGTAGTCATGGCAGAAGAGCCGGGCGTGCACCTTCCCCACGTCCCACCATCGCCGCGCCGAGGGAAAGGCGCCTCTCTGCCCCCGCCAGGCCAGCCAGAACTCCCGGAAGGACGCCACGAAGCCCACGTCCTCCAGCAGGCTGTTGTTAAAATGCCAGGAGGCCGGCCCCGGCCTCTCCGCAGTGAGAGAGGCCGTCACGGTCACCAGATGGTGATCCGAGAAGGGGGCTGGCTGGACGCTGGAGGAGTGGGCCCGTGCAAGGTGGTGCCTAGAGATGTAAATATGGTCCAACCGGGCGTGGCGTGACCGATCTTCCCCCCCCCGGACAAAAGTAAAGGTGATGTCGTCGTCCGGGTGGTGGTCGCGCCAGACATCCACCAGGGAGTGATGGTCGACCATCTCCCTGAGGACGTCCCTGGCGGCCGGGCACTGCTCGGTTCCCGTGCGGTCCCACTCCTCGAGGGTGGTGGTGAAATCCCCGCCCAGGACCAGGCATTCTTGCGGATCCAGTGTGCCGAGGAAGGCAGCCACCTGCTGGAAGAACCGCACCCGCTCCAGGCCCGCGGTTGGGGCGTAGACGTTGACGAGATTCAACGCCAGCCCCTCCACGCGGACCCGGAGGTGCAGCAGGCGGCCCGGCACGACCTCGGCAATCCCCAGCACCTCGGGCTGCAGGTCAGGGGAGAACAGGGTGGCCACTCCGCCGGCGTGGGCGGAGAGATGACTAAGGTGCACCCCGTCTCCCCACTCCAGCCGCCAGCTGGCCTCGGCGGCTGGGTCCGTGTGGGTCTCCTGCAGGAACGCTACAGAGTACCCCCCCTCCCGAAGGAAGGAGAGCACCTTGCGGGTTACAACCGCCGGCAGAGGGGGGGCGGCCACAGGGACTGGCCGGCTGCTGGGGGCGCCGCCGATGGTCTGGCTGACGCCCTCCTGGGTCCCGGGGGTCTTGGGCCTCCCTCCTTGCCGGGCCAGGGGGCAGTCCCTCCGAACGTGCCCCGCTGCCCGGCAGAGGTAGCACCGGGCCTCCCCCGAGGCGTAGTGGACCCGGTACTGGGCCCTTTGATGGGGCACCAGGAATGACCCCTCGAGCGCCTCTTCGCCACGCGCCACCGCCGGCAGCAGCTGGAGCTGTACCTGCTGGCGGAACGAGAGGTCGTGGCGGAGGGCGGGGTCCTTGCAGCCGAGGGGAAGCGGGCTGATGGTGGAGAGGGGCTTCCCCAGGGAGACAAGGAAAGGCAGAAGGGCGGCATTGGGGAGGAAGGGCGGAACGGAGGACAGGACCACCCGTACGCCCAGGTCCTCCAGGGGCTCCACGGGGACGTGGATGCCCCCCACCGCTAGGCCCGTCTCCACCGCCTCCTGGGCGGTGGCCTCTGAGGCAAGGAAGAAGACAACCTTGCCATACATACAGGAGGCCGCCACCACGGCCGTGGGCCCCACCACCGCCCGCACGTACGTTTCCACGTGGGGCGAGGCAGGCACCAGGAGGCACCGGACCCCATGCTTCCTGGTGAGGGTGGGGAAGGGGCCCCGGCTACCTGGGATGTTGCTGGAGGCGGTGGTCAGGGCAGGTGTCTTGGCAGCGGCAGGCGGGGGGCCCGCGGCCACCTGGGCGTACGCCCTGGGGGCGCCGCTGCCCCCAGAGCTGGTGGAAGGGACAGCGGGAGGGGATAGAGGGAGAGGAGGAAGGGCCCCAGCTACAGGAGGTGTCACTTTTTGGCCGGGGCCTTTGCCCTTCTTTTTACCCCCCTGATTTTTCCTCGCGACCGAGGGAGTGCCCCCCAGATTAGGGGGGGCAGGAGCCGTGGTGGCAGCAGAGTCCCTGGCGTCCCCACCAGAGTCGTCCTCCGCCCGCACCTGGGGAATGACTCCCGGCGGCTCAGCGGGGGCAGCAGGACCGGTTGTTGAGGGTGGGACAGGGCTTCAGGGTGGGAGGGAGGGGCAGGAGTGTCTATGGGGGGGG